>QLOH01000200.1:0-1200000 GCA_026901365.1 Sesbania bispinosa | reverse complement strand
CTACCTTTCTAATTCCCACTGAATACTATATTCTTTATTCTGCAATTATACACTCTCTAAACAATGTTTCCTCTTGATAAATATGATTTCAGTTTACATAAATTGTCGTTCCCTGTGGAGACGACATCTTACTTACTATTATACTGCTGGATTTGTGGTTCGCTTTCCAGAAACTCATCAGATACCTTCAAATTGGAATCAATGATATGGACAAAAGGTAGCTTGTCACACAACTTCCCCTGCTTCGTCCAATCTGAATACCAGAGTGAGGAATTACCCAAAGTAAAATGGTAATCAAAGCTGTAACGCCCCCGAGCTGCTTGCAGGAGTGATGAGGGTCCCAATAAACCAACACAAGTCTTTCCAGTATGCTTTGTCCTCACTTGCACACTATCTGGGAAACTTCTCAGAAGATCACCCATCCCAAATTTGCTCCAAGCCAAGCACACTTAACTATGGAGTTCTTATGTTATAGGCTTCCGAAAATAAGATACATCTTGTTGGTATGATTCTCCACAACAATTTCCTTTAAGTTATCCTCAACTGTACAGTCCCATACCTGCATAGCCTCTGGATCCCTCTCCTTCGGGTGTGGGATCAGTTCATCCATGTGTCCCATTTTTTCTTAGAAGTCTGTAAGGAGCCGCTCCTTGTCTGTGCCTCTTTGCATCGGTCATCACTCCCCACCCTCATCAGCCTCCAGCTCTCACATGCCCACCAGCTTCCGCCTGGTTCGTCCCCGAACCACACCGTACTGGGAGAGGCTTGGCTCTGATACCATAATGTAACATCCTAATTCCTGAATTCAGAAATAATGCCTATTGGGAGCACCATTTCTAAATCCTTGAAATTATTTCGCGTATTATCGATATCGACACACAATACATCACAATGCTTAGGTAATCCAACCATTACTTAAGCATAAATTTTCCAAACACAACTCAATGATTTACAATTAAAATTTCACTCAATGGTTTACTACAACGCTACAGATTCTCATCCTATTCACTACACCATAATTCCAAGAATATGACTACAATGACAAGGCTACACACAACCCATAAACATGGGCCCTCAACTCTCCAGTCAAGCATCCAGACAACAACATGCACATCTGAATATGTATTCCACAACGTGGGGTGAGACTAGCATCCCAGTAAGTGTGATAAAGCATGCAGTGTAGGGGTCACACACATGAAATGCAGCTAACAACATAGTACACAACTTCATCATGAATATAAATGCAATGAATCAATCAACATGGTTGTGATGTGTTTTTACCCGACACCCGGGGTCTTTTCACTGTCTGTGACTGTGATTGAGCACTCGGCCATGTGACCAAGGACCGTCGTCTAGGGCCATCTATGATTAAGTATTATTAAGCATACATGGACAATGACTGTGATTATTTTTAGGTTGAGGATCCCCCATCTTCCCTTTGGCCGAGAGGTCGATGAGTTCACCTCGTCTTTCTTAAACATGATTGCCCGAAAGGCTATGATGGTCCGGAGACCCTGTGATGGTTCGTAGACCCATGAAGTTCCTCTTTAAGTATGAGGTCCAAAGACCCAAAATCGTCTCTTTAACATGAGGTCCTAAGACTCAAATCTTTTCTTAAACATGAATGGATTATGACATGAGGAGTAACAATAATTCCATGAGCATGAGCAAGTGCATGAATGTACAACTCTTCCAAGGTCTCAACATCAAAATACCATCATTACACAAAAATCCTAAATCTTGTAACCTAGGGTTCAAGCCATAAGAGCATACCACCAATCAATCCAACCAACAGTCTCAAAATCATCTCTAATCGACCACAAACAAGCAATGTAAGTAAGGGAAGTGAGAATAGGGAGAATACACGGGGATTCATTCAAAAATGAAAGTGAGTGGGTGAACCACACTCACCTTTAATGGAGGAATGGATGGAAGGGGATGAAGATCCAAGCTCCTTGAATGGTGTAGATGGCTCCAATCCAAGCTTTCCCCTTCTCTCTCTAGAAAGAGAGAAAATGAGAGAAGTGAGGGCAGTAAGCCCTAACTCTCTGTTTTTAAAAATTGAATTTGCGTGTGCTCGTTCGAGCGAGCAAACTCTCTGAGTTGGGGCTCGCTCAAGCGAGCGATTGCTCGCTTGAGCGAGAATAAGCCTATTTGGAGGTGTAAATGAGATCGGAATACTATCATATAACATATCAAACCGAAGCCTCGGATCTTAGGTTTCTAATGCAAGTGGAATCACCTCAATTGGACACCTTTAACTCTAGATATCATCAAATTAGTGCACCAAGGTCATTAGGCTTAAAACCCAAAATTAAGCAACAACCTTGGTTGAAGCCCAACAAGGTACCTACCATGTGAACAATGATATAAATCATCAGTTCACCCCAATTTCCTTAATCAAAGTCTATCCCTCTTCTTTACTTCATCTCTATAGTTTACATTTTCGAATCTTAACGCGGTTTCTCTTAAGTCTCCTCAAAATAGGCATTTGGAGTTTAACTCTTGATTCTTCCCTTAAATTCCCTCTAACACTCTAAACTCTAAATAAATCCCTGATCTTCTCTCTTATTCTACCCTCGAACTCCTAAATTCTCCTTCGACGTCTAACTTCCTTCTCTCATTCTTATACCATTATAATTCTCTCTGTCTTAAGGTGTGCTTTCTTCCAAGTTAGTTCTACAATTGTGTTTGGCTTAACACCTGGTTTTCCTTTTAAGTTCTCTTAAAACCCTAATACATTCTCTACTTCTTATCCAAATTCACACTTAAGCCCCTAAGTACTATTACTACTTCTAACTTGCTTTTCCTTGGCTGGATTCACAGCCTAAGGCTTGCACAATATTTTCCTAGATCCTAGTTTTTGGGATGTTACAAAAGCCATCTTTAAGAAACTCCAACGCATGCATAATGGTACGCCAAGTATAAGAACTATCATGTTTCATTGTGTAGTTTAACACTAATTTACCCTTCAAATATTTAGCTGAAAATACTTGCACCTAAGGTTTATTTGTAGCCCGGAGAAGCTGCTAGATCAACTTACTAATGAGAGAAATATTAACCAAAAGAGTTTCTCGTACAGGCAAACCACCACACGTTTTTGGAGTCGTCACTTTATTCCAAGCGATTAAATGCCAACCCATTTGTTCGCCAGATTTAGACCAAAGTAACTTCCTGGAATACTGGTCTATTAAGTCACAAATGCTACTAGGAAGCCAAGATACCTACATGTAAAAAAATAGGAATAGAAGCCATCACAGATTTAATCAGGCACACCTTGCTTGCTTTATCAAGCGGGTTTAACTTCCAAGAAGTTAAATGACCTTGCAACTTAGTGATAATTTGGTCAAAGTGAGACTTCCTCACTCTACCCATCATAAGAGGAAAACTCAAATATTTTCCCAAATCATTGGAGGATTTAAAACCAGTCAACGAAGAAATACCTTCTTTTCGCGTTCGAGAGACTTTACTAGAACAAATAAATCTTAACTTATCAACATTCACTTTCAGTCTAGAAACCTTGCAAAAGTCCTTCAACACAGAATTACAAACTCAAATTTGTTCATGCTTACATTTGCAAAATATTATTATATCATCTACAAACAAAAGGTGAGACAAGCCAAGTCCTGCACGATAAACACTAATATGCATCCACAACCTTGCCTCCACCTTTTTCTGAATAGAAGGCTTAATTTCTCCTTTCAAATCACAAAAACATAAGGAGTGATAGAATCTCCTTGACGGAGACCTCGTAAAGGATAAAAATTTTGTAATATAGAGCCATTCCACAAAATACTAAGTCTTGCACCCCTGACTCCAGACATAATAAGATTAGTAATAGAATTAGGAAAACCAAATTCTTGCAAAGACATCTCTAAGAAACCCAATCAACTCTCTCATAGGCTTTCTCCAAGTCAATCTTGGCAGCTAACACCACAACTAAAAAAATCAATATTAGCGAGGGATTTTGTGACGGATATTATAATCCGTCACAAGAGTTGTTGCAATTAAATTTTGTGACGGATTTAGATAGGGAAAATATCCCTTGCTAAAATTCGTCGCTAATTCTGTCACAAGATTTTTAGTAAACAAGTAGAGAGGGATTTTGTGACGGATTTTTTCCCTCTCTAAAAAATCCGTCACAAAATTCCTCGCTAAATCAAGAACAATTCAGTGGGGGAAAATTCCCTCAATAATTAGCGAGGGATTTCATATTCCCTCACTAATTAGCGAGGGATTTCAGATTCCCTCACTAATTAGCGAGGGATTATAATTCCCTCACAAAGTATCAATAACCTATACATTCCATTTAGCGAGGGATTTCTGATTCCCTCACTAATTAGCGAGGGATTTCATATTCCCTCACTAATTAGCGAGGGATTCTAATTCCCTCACAAAGTATCAATAACTTATACCTTTCATTTAGCGAGGGATTTCTGATTCCCTCACTAAATAGCGAGGGATTTCAGATTCCCTCACAAAGTATCAGTAACTTATACATTCTATTTAGCGAGGGATTTCTGTTTCCCTCATTAATTAGCGAGGGATTTTGAATCCCTCACAAAATATCAATAACTTATACCTTCCATTTAGCGAGGGATTTTGAATCCCTCACAAAGTATCAATAACCTATACCTCCCATTTAGCGAGGGACTTCTTATTCCCTCACTAATTAGCGAGGGATATTGAATCCCTCACAAAGTATCAATAACCTATACCTTCCATTTAGCGAGGAATTTCTGTTTCCCTCACTAAATAGCGAGGGATTTCAGATTCCCTCTCTAATTAGCGAGGGATTTTGAATCCCTCACAAAGTATCAATAACATATACCTTCCATTTAGCGAGGGACTTGTGATTCCCTCACTAACTAGCGAGGGATTTCAGATTCCCTCTCTAATTAGCGAGGGATTTCAATTCCCTCACGAAATATCAATTATCAATACCCTTCATTTAGCGAGGGAATTCAAATTCCCTCTCTAATTAGCAAGGGATTTAATTTCGCCACAAAGTATCAATAATCTATACCCTCCATTTAGCGAGGGATTTCTGATTCCGTCTCTAATTTGCAAGGGATTATCTATTCCCTCTCTAGTTTCCCTTTTAAGAAAAATGTAATTTATTTACAACATTTATTAACAAACATATTCATAATTTTTTATAAGTAAGGAAATTTTTTTGAAAGAATTATTGCATTAAATACCTATTCACTTTTTGAATCAACGTGTAAATTCCCGCAGGGAGAGCTAACCCCACCATGATGGATGTTCCTGGCTCGAACAGAAATATTGCATTAGGTGGAGGAACATGTGGTTCAAACCAAAAACTTTTAAAAATATTTTATTTTCCCCTTTTAAAAAATGAAATTATGTTTTCATTTACATGTGTAAGATATTATAACTGTAACCGTAAGTGCCCACTTTCAAGTTAGTTGAAGTGCAAGCAAAGTTCCAGTGCGAATTTTTATATGGTGATCACAGGGGATGTCGGGGGTGGTAAGGGGAACCTTGGAACCAAGTTTGGTGATTTTTTGAAATAAAGTGTAATTATGGTGAATTAATTGAAGATAAATAAAGGATAATTAATAATAAATAGTCAGAGTCGCCAAAAATTTATGGAAAATTTATTTTAAGCACCTTTTGCATGGTAATGCGTGTAGATGGGTTTTAGAAGCATTTCGGAATTCGTGGATACGTGACTTGCATGATGGCATGCGTAAGATGTTGAAAGTGTAACCCTAAGTGCATACTTTCAAATTAGTGGAAGTGAAAGCAATGTTCAAGTGTGAATTTTTATATGGTGATCACAAGGGATGTTGGGGGTGGTTAGGGAAACCTTGGAACGGAGTTTGGTGTTTTTTTGAAATAAAGTGTAATTATGGTGAATTAATTGAAGATAAATAGAGGATAATTAATAATAAATAGTCAGAGTCGCCAAAAATTTATGGAAAAATTATTTTAAGCACCTTTTGCATGGTGATGCATGTAGGTGGATTTTGGAAGCGTTTCGGAATTCATGGATACGTGACTTGCATGATGGCATGTGTAAGATGTTGAAAGTGTAACCCTAAGTGCATACTTTCAAATTAGTGGAAGTGAAAGCAATGTTCGAGTGTGAATTTTTATATGGTGATCACAAGGGATGTTGGGGGTGGTTAGGGAAACCTTGGAACGGAGTTTGGTGATTTTTTGAAATAAAGTGTAATTATGGTGAATTAATTGAAGATAAATAGAGGATAATTAATAATAAATAGTCAGAGTCGCCAAAAATTTGTGGAAAAATCATTTGAAGTACCTTTTCCATGGTAATGCATGTAGGTGGGTTTTGGAAGCATTTTGGAATTCGTGGATACATGACTTGCATGATTGCATGTGTAAGATGTTGAAAGTGTAACCCTAAGTGCATACTTTCAAATTAGTGGAAGTGAAAGCAATGTTCGAGTGTGAAATTTTATATGGTGGTCATAAGGGATTTTGGGGGTGGTTAGGGGAACCTTGGAACGAAGTTTGGTGATTTTTTGAAATAAAGTGTAATTATGGTGAATTAATTGAAGATAAATAGAGGATAATTAATAATAAATAGTCAGAGTCGCCAAAAATTTGTGGAAATGAGACGGTGCCGGTGTGGTAACTCCATATTACACCCAAGGGTAAAATGGTCTTTTTATTAATTAGTGTTTTTTTAATATTTTTACAACTTAACACAACAAAGTATAAGTAAAATATTTACAATTGATAAAAATTTATACTAAAATATTTAATTAATGCATACTTTTAATTTAGATATTAATGACTTTTTATGTATAATGTTTAATCCTAGGTGATATTTTTTACTTTATATTTAAAATGGTAATAAAATTTCAAATTAATATAATTAACACAAAGTTTAATATTCTCAGGATTAAAAAAAATTCCTCTAACATTGTTTCTTGATAAGATTCTTGCTTAAAAAACATAGGTATTTATCTGAATTATTATAAGTTGAATACTATTATATTCATATAGAATGGTCATCCTCGTGTGTTATTTCTATATGTTATAAGTCTATTTACCCTTATAATTTAAAATTAAATATTAAAATATATAATTTGTGAAAAAATTTCATCCTCCAGCAAATTATATCCGCCTCTTGTAATCTATATACTAAATTAACAATTAAATATTAATAAACTTATTATACAAATCTATTCCCATGTGGTATAAATATGTTTTTTGTCCCTATAGTTTCATTCAACTTTAGTCTTCGTCCATGTACTTTAAATCCTATGTTTTTTGTCCCTAAACTTTCTAAACCACCAAACCGTGGTCCGTGCCTGTCAATGAGATCTGTTAACCTGATGAGCTATCTAACAAAAATTACATATCAGCCTCAATAGTGAGTCACAAATAACTGACTAATCATCTAAAACTTTTTTATTAATTTTTAATTATTAAAATAACTCAAATTACTAAATTAGGGTTTTCACCTGAGCAATTTTACCCGATAAAAAAGCTAATTTCATAATTATAGTCATTTTAATAATTAAAAAAATTAATAAAAGAAGATTAAGTAAATGAGTCAGCTATTTATGGCTCACTATTGAGGCTAACTGTAACTTTTGTTACCCGACTCATCAGGTTAACAAACCTCACTGACGACCAGGGACCATGGATTGGGGGTTTAGAAAGTTCAAGGACAAAAAAACAAAGGATTTAAAATACAAGGACGAGGACCAAAGTTGACCAAAACTATAAGGATGAAAAACATATTTTTCCCAATAAATAATCTTCATTAAATGTATAAAAAAAACCCGCTTAACCTATCGGGAAACCTCTATATATATATATATATATAATAATTAATCAATATAATTATATGTTTCTATTTATATTAATTTTAATAATTATAAATTCTGGATTTTAAAATATTAAAATTTATTTTTTATTTATAGAATTATTTTTAATATAATATATATTATTACTTTTCTTTAAATTAATATATAAGAGTATATAAATAAATAATATATAATATATAATATATAATAATTGAAGATACAATATGCAGCTTCAACGAAAAAGTAAAGTTACAATATGCATTTTAAGTCTCGAGCTCCACTTCTAAAAAAACGTAAAGTCCCTCTTTCTCATTTCACTCAGTTGCTAATAGTGAACCCTAAATTCATTTCTCGCTCTCGCACCGTCGTGGCTTCGCAACGGTGGCTCCCATCCACTCCGCTCCGCAACGGTATCATCTTCTCTTCTACTGCAAGCTGTTCGAATACTCCACCTCAAGGTATTTGATCTCTCTCGTCGTATGACTAGGCATTTTACATTTGTCTGAAAAATGCATGACTGGATGAATTAAGGCTCTGTTTGAGTAAGTTTAAAAGCATAAACACTAGACGCTAAAGAACTTAAAGGCACAGATTCAGTAAATGAAGGAATAGTGTAGGTGGGTTTTGGCATATTTGATGGGAGAATGGGCAATAGAGTAGATGGGAACAGTCCCTTTTCCAAAATCATTGTCCGTAGTAAGATCCAAGTCATCTTCCTCGCCTCTTCTCATCTTCAACATCAAAAGCCAAGCCAATCCTAAACAAACAATTAAAAAACCTGCTCCAGTGCTCAGCCCCATCACCAACCTTGTCGTTTAATCATTATTGTGCACTTCCAAGTCCAAACTCAAATTGAAAGACCATGTACAAAGTGTATGTGTCATCTTCTCTTTTATGTATGACTGGGCATTTTACATTTGTCTAAAAAATTTAAAAATCATAAAATAATATCGTCCTAAATAAATTGATGCACATTCCTCTGTTTGATCCTAGGAAAAGTAATTTTAGCATTGCTCTGATTGTGAATCAAGTGTTGTTTTTAGCTTTGGAATTTATGATAACAATGAAGTCTAATTTTTTCTTCTTTTTTTTATACCAAGTAGACCAGCTTCTACTGTCAGCATTTAGATCACAAGAGTGCTAGTTTCTTGGTTATTCCTATAGCATAAAGGGGTACAAATGCCTCCAAGTCTGCCACAAACAGTGCTAGATCGCAGGGTTCTATTACTATTCGGCTACTTTTTATTAACTAGAGACTAAACTTTGGTTTCAAGGTTAAAGAGGAATCGGGAAAGAAAAAAGTTACTTTCTTATTAATTAACCCTGCTTTCGTTTTGATAGCTTTAGCAAACCATGCTTTTGATTGAGTCCTCTGAAGCATGGGTACTCCAAAAATGGAGCCGTACCTGTACCGGGTACGTACCCGGTACCGGTACTTGATGGGTACACCTGGGTACTCACTGGGTACATGATAAAACATTTTTTTTGAAAAAAAGATACACCTGGGTACTCATTGTATCCTATATTT
The DNA here is from genome assembly GCA_026901365.1 of Sesbania bispinosa. Classification (NCBI taxonomy): domain Eukaryota; kingdom Viridiplantae; phylum Streptophyta; class Magnoliopsida; order Fabales; family Fabaceae; genus Sesbania; species Sesbania bispinosa. The sequence goes on along the minus strand of QLOH01000200.1, from coordinate 1,190,661 downwards.
GTGCCTCTAAACACCGCCATTGCGGACCACCACCCCTTCCTCTGTGCGCCATGCGCTGCCATGTTTCGCAACGTCCCTTCCTCTACACATGTCTTCCTTCGCATGTCCTTGCCTCTACGCATGCCGTCCTCCACAGCATTTTTGGGTGTCATCCTTCCCCTCATTCGTATTTCACTTCTTTACATGTAATTTTATTGATCTTGTTTACATAGAATTAATGATAGAATTTTATTTTCATATATATCTTCATATAGAGAGAGAGACATACACACACATACATGTGTATATATATGTGTGTGTATATATATATGTTTATTAACGTACCCGTACCCTAGTTTTTTTAAAATCCCCGTACCACGTACCCGTATCCGTACCCGGTACCGGTACCGTACCCGTATCCATGCAACACAGATTGAGTCATTGACCTAAAAGAGCATTTAATAAATCTATAAAGAACATTCAAGTGGAATGGAAGTACCATATAATTTACATACACACATATACATATGCATAATATTATATTATATATTATAATAGAAAATTGAAAAAGAGAATGCAAACCTTTTATGTTAACATTTGCCGCAGAATGAGTGCATCTTTTTGTAGCTTGATTGCATCGCAGAATATTGAGTGGGGTGGCAGATGCTTCATTGATTGCCTTGAGTAGTTGATTTCATATTGCAATGTGATCTGCAGTTTGTTCCCCGTCTTCTTGTATTCAACTAGTGTTTGAGCTCATTATGTTTCAAGTACTTTAGTTTATTTAAGTTGCTTTAGGAAGATGTAATTTGCTCGAATTGTCTCATCCCATTTCAATACTATAGAAAAATGTTAGATGGATACTTTAGATTTCATTGTATTTTCATTTGCTCCTGAGTGTTGAATTTTTATATTTTCTTTGATTCAAGGATAGGGAACTTAGTACAGTATTACTAAAAGGATTTTATTTAAACTTAATTGTCCACAATTTTGGCTTTGTATTATACTATTGTTTCATTTTTCTTATTTTATTTTATAGCCGGCCTTTTTTGTAATTTTGAGTTACTAATCTTCTGGATATGGAAAACATTTAATATATGTAGTATTCCTAAAGCACTTAGCTTTACGTCTATTAAAATTGAGTTCAACTTTTTGGTATATCATCCTTAGCTATGGTTTTTATTTTTGATGAAGTTTATAGTAATTGGAAAAATTAAAATGCAAGTAGCAGCAACTTTTTCTAGTATTATTGAGATGTTCTGTTAAATGCTTTAAAGGCTGTTGTTCAGTTTCCATTTTTATGTTAATTGAGTGCATTGACATTCTGCGATGCAATTAAGCAACATCCAAAAAGTTCTTTCATGTTAACATTTGCGTGTGAGCAAATGAGTGCATTGACATTTTTTTCCTTTTATTTGCCTTCTCTTTTAATAAATTTACTTTCTTTACCTACAGGTGGAAGCCCCATTCTTGTACAGCTTAAACTTTTGGATGTTGCTTAAACCTTTTCAAATTAATCGTGGGACTTTTTATAATGATATTCACGTCTAGCTAAGCCTCTATTCTGCTTGGTGGGTTTATATATATATAGTTCCTAATAGTGTATTTAGCTTTGTTACATATATATGTATGTATTTAAATTTGTATGACTTATAATTATGACTTTGGATATATTATGATTATCAATTCAGTATTTGATGTTTATGTAATTTATTGAGAATTTATAATTATTATTTTTAATTATAGGTTTTTAATTTTTTTCAGGTAAAAAAATGTGGATAATAATTGTTGGACTTGTCAGAGAGGGAAAAATTCCTCTCAAAATCCCTCTCTAAATAGAGGAGAACCAATTCCTAAACAAATAGGGAGGGAAATAATTCCCTCACAAAATAGAGAAGGAACCAACTAATAGAGAGGGAAAAAATCCAGTCACTAAGTTAAAATCCCTTGCTAATTAGAGAGGGAAAAAATCCCTCCCTATTAGAGAGGGAATCAAATCTGTCACAACCAGTGACGAAATTTTGCATTCTTTTTTAATCTCGTTTGTGATGGATTTTTAATATTAGCGAGGGAAATAGTCCCTCTCTATTTGTGACGGATTTTGTTTTTCCCTCTCTAGTAGAGAGGGAATCTAATCCGTCACAATTAGTGACGAAATTTTGCCTTCTTTTTTCAATCCTGTTTGTGACGGATTTTTTAATATTAGCGAGGGAAAATGCCCCTCTCTATTTGTGACGAATTTTTCACTACCCTTGTTCCCTCTCTATTAGAGAGGGAATCAAATCCGTCACAATTAGTGACGGAAATTTGCCTTCTATTTTCAATCTCGTTTGTGACAGAATTTTTAATATTAGCGAGGGAAAATTTCCCTCGCTATTTGTGACGGATTTTTCAATTCCCTCACAAAAATTTAGTGACGCCACTCTTAGCGACGGATTTGGTGTCCGTCACAAAATCCGTCGCTAAATATTCCCTCGCTAAAAATGAATTTTTTTGTAGTGCACCTCTGTCTTGGCTTTTGTTTTATGGATATAATGCATCACCTCCTGAGCAAGAATAATATTATATATGTCCCTCTCCCTGGAATGAAGCTACCCTGTAAAGGACCAATTATTTTAGTGAGGAAAGGTCGCAATCTACGCACCAACACTTTAGAGATTATTTTATAGGTCACTTTACATAAACTAATAAGCTTGAATTCCCTAAAAGATTTTTTTATTATCAATCTTGGGAATTAGAACTATGAGAGTATCTAATAAATCATATTCTTCCCGAAGGGCCTGCTCATGGTGCAAAATATTATCTAAAGTGCCTTCCTCAATTTCTCATTGTAATCCTTTTAAACGAGCCTAAATTTGTCTCTTTTTACGAAAAGTGTTGCCAAAAGTTTCCCTATTAAATTTCAGAGAATCCTCCCGCACCACATCCAACTTGCGTGGAATAGAAAAATAACCTTTTCACCAAGCTTCTTTAACAACAGAAACATACCGTGAATGAGACGCCCACGCCGCCAAAAAACAAAAAGGACAAGGGCCTTTCTCCTTCTGCACTCCATTAAGTCTAATAAGCAGCGGAGCATGATCAGAATGACACCGAGGAATTCAATAAAAGCATCCGGGAAGAAGAGACGTCCAGGTTAGTTAATAAAAGCCCTGTCCAAACGTTTGGCCATGTTATTTGTAGTGTCCATGCTTCTTAACCAAGAGAATTGGCCTCCAACAATTCCCATATCAATTAATCCACAAGAGTCCACCGTCTGAGCAAACTTTTTGGCTCTACTATGAATAAAACTGCACCCTCTCACCTCTGAAGGTAACAACTGTGAAGTCTATAAATCAGTTTGAGCATTCAAACTTGACTTAAGACTTAACATCCTTAGGTTTTAATGATTAACAAATAAGATCATATAAGCAGGTTCTACTGAGAAAGGTATTGTTTTGTTGATTGTGTTTCAGGTTGGAATATTTATCTGAAGTATAGATCAGAAGAAGAACAAATCAGAAGAAAATCAGAAGAAGATCATAAGAAGATCATAAGAAGATCAAAAGAAGAATTAGAAGAAGAAGATCAAAACAGATCAGAAGAAGGAATACATTAGAATAAGAACAAATCAGAAGAAGAATTAGAAGAAGAAGAAGAAGATTATAACAGATCAGAAGAAGATCAGAACAAATTAAAAGAAGAAGATCAGAAGAAAGAAAACGATGTAAGAATCAGAAGATGAAGCAACACAGAATCTGAAGAATTGAAGTCAAAAGAACCTAGTCTGAAGAATATCTATCATCTGAAGAATTGAAGCTGAACTAAAGTAATCTGAAAGCTGAAGACGACAGAATCAAGAAATGATATTATGAAGAATTGTCAAGCATAAAGAACACTCTATCCAAGGGTGCATATCATTTCAGTACAAGAGCTAGGCATACTTTTCTGCCTCGATCAAAAGGCTTGCACAAATAAGGAAATCCTGCAAAAGTTGCTCCACCTGCAACAAAGGAGATACTGTGCACACAGACAGACTACACCTGCTGCTGCTCAAAAGCAAATTAGAAGTCTGAACCAGAAAAAAACGAAAAAGGTGTTTGAGCTAAAGATATTTAATTCAACATCTTTATCCGTCTGTGCATCAGAAGAATAAGAAAAGTCAAAAGAAGAACAAAGCCTGAATCCTATGAAGAAGAAGAGGAGCAACTCCTAACAGAAGAAAGAATCTTGCTGAATGAATTCTAAGAATGAAGAAGCAATGAAGCAGATGAAATCAAATGAGACAATCCATCAAGGTGAAAGATCACAAAACATCTGAAAATATGTGAAGATCTTATATCGTCTGAACACTCACACTCTCTGAACATATTTTGGATTTTGAAGACTCTCAATACTTATTACTTGAACAAAGTCCAAAATGAGAAGTCTCAACACAAGTAAACATCAGTTGTTCAATGGCTAAAATATTATCCAAATATTAGCAAGGAACTCTGTGTTAACCATTAAAACTTCATAGTCTCCATCAGTGACCACATCCCAAACATCAATGTTGGTGCTTTCAATGAACAACTTCATTCTATCTCTCTAGTAGTGATAATCCTCACCATTGAAAGCTGGGGGTCTTGTGATAGAGGCTCCTTCTATGATGTATTGCCTGTTGTTGTTTGAAGCTTCCATAAGGATCTTTTAGTCCTCAAACACTTGTTAGGTGCTTCAACCCTGAGTCAAGCTCTGATACCAACTGTAGGAACACAGGGAAACACTAGAAGGGGGGTTGAATAATGTTTCTAAATATTTTAGAAAACTTTTCGCAAACAAGTTCTCAAAACAGAATTTCAGACAGACTTTTGGAGGGCTGTCTGAAGTTTTCAGACGGCTTGTAAAAATTGTTTTTAAAAGATGTATTGTGCCTTTTAAAATATTAGATTAATTACTCAGACCCCTTGATTAGTTTAAACTGAATTTGCAATAGATAAGGGTAAGAAAACTTAGCCACAGAATTTATCCTGGTTCACTCACTACCACTTGTGAGCTACGTCCAGTCCCAATGCCAACAAGCAATTGGATTTTCTCTTAATCTCTCAAGATTACAAGTATTCTTTTACAGACAAGCCTCTTCAGGCTCTACAACCCAAGTATTCTTTTTCAGACAAGCCTCTCCAGGCTCACCAACCAAGTATTCTTTTTCAGACAAGCCTCTCTAGGCTCAAAAGCAAATACAAATGAGAGAAATGCTTAAGCTCACAAACTACATCAGTTTTGAGACTTAAACAGTTACAGATTGTACAGAAATTACTGAGGTATGCTTAGAATAAAATAATTTGTGTGTACAAAGATGATAAAATAATCAGAGTGTTGCAGTAGAAAAATTTGCAGAGTTTCTGTTCTTTTTCAATTCTTCTCTCGTTTCATAATCTTCAAAGATGGGGGTATTTATACCCAAATGATTGGTCCGTTGAAGAAAATCATTGCTTGTGAAATACATGTTAGCCGTTGTGAGACAGCCAGCTGCAGTACAGAATATTCTCTGACATATTCTGACACGTTGCAAGGTTTTGCTCCTGCCAAAAAGCTGTTTTTTGTTGTTGCTGCAATTGCTGCGTAGCAGAGGACGCGTTGTGGCAGAGAACGTGCTTGAAATGCAACAAGGAGTGCCAGCTGCTGTAGCAGAGATCATGCGTGATTCAAAAAGAGATTCAGACAGATCTTCACAACTTCAGACAAGAGGTGTCACGTCATCAAGAGACTTCAGACAGCCTTGATGTATCAGACGGGTTGAACTTCTTCAAACAGCTTCTGCTTCTTCAGACAGTTTCAACACTTAGTCTTTTAAGCTTTTGATGGCTCTTGCTGAAATCATAGATAAGAGATTGAGTTAAATATGTATCTATGATAAATATTTGAAGTTAAATTTGTTAACCATTAAAACTTGGGAATATTTCTGTCTCATAAACTTCTTTATGATATTTTTGAGACTCAACACTCTGATCAAGAAAGAAAGGAGAAAGCAACAGATTGTCAGAAACTAAGCTAAAAGGGAGCTTGCACATTTCGGGCTAAAGGACAAACTCAACGGATACATCCTCACATTCACAGAAAGTTCAGAGGATCAGAAAAGTAGAAGAAGAGAGAGAATAGAAAAGAAGACATTCATTAGATTAAGGAAACTCTCTCAAGGATAAAGAGCTTATCAGTAGTGTGTCAGAATTAAAGTTTTCTGTACACCTATTTTGCTTAAGAAGAAGCAACCGTTTAGAGAAGCTACTTCACAACGGCTACTTGAGCCAGAATCACTTCCTCTCTAACGGTAACCAAGAAGTCTTCAACGGCTATATTTCATCAGAACATATAAATAGCCTTAAGAAAGACTTTGAAGATGCTGGCTTGTTGGCAAGGCTTGCTTACTCGTTGGGAAGCATGTAGACCAACCAAGTCAACCAAAATGGGGACATTGAAGTCCACCAGAAAGCAATGGCTGAAGCATAATTGCATATCCTACTTAGCCAATTAGTTGAGGGAGATTTACCTCACTTAGAAGACGAGATTGTACCTAATTCATATACTTGTATCTCAGTCTTATCCTTGTACTTAGATTGTAATTTCTGTATCCTGAGTTAGACTCAGTAATCACTATGTACAAGAAGAATCTGAGTTTATGTTTCTAACGAACTTAAACTTACATTGAGTTGTAAACACTTTATGTGTCTGAGAGCCTGAAGAGGCTCTGTAAGAAAGAATACTTGTTAAGCCTGGAGAGGCTTGTGTGTCTAAGAATACTGCATGAGTTGCTTGGAGAGGCAATTGAAAAAGAAAGAATACTTGGTGTTGAGCCTGAAGAGGCTCTGTAAGAAAGAATACTTGTTAAGCCTGGAGAGGCTTGTGTGTGAAAGAATACTGCATGAGTTTCCTGGAGAGGCAGTTGAAAATGAAAGAATACTTGTGTTGATCCTGAAGAGGCTGTAGAAAGAATACTTGTATCTGTGATTCAGATAGTGGAAAAGCTAGTGGTGGTTTGCCCTGTGACTGGATGTAGCTCACTAGTTTGGTGGGTGAACCAGGATAAATTGTTGGCTAAGTCTTCTTTCTCTTAAACTCTTTTATTTACAGCTTTATATTTCTGAAGGGGATTGAACAATACTTTTCATAATAAACCTAATTTAACAATTTCAATAAAATAAGTTTTCTAAGATAATAAATCATTCAGTTAATCTCATATCATTTGAAGTATTACAGAGAATGTACTTTGAAGAACTTCTGAAATAACTCTTTGAAGTGGATTTGAAACAGACACAGTTCAGAAGTTAGAAGTATACTTTAGACGATGATCATTCATCTGAGGTAGTTCAGAAACAGTTCTGAAAAGATTCTTTTGGTATCTTTCAGAAGGTATCTTGAGATGCATCTGAATGGCTAAGATTAATTAATTAAGAGTCCAAGAAAGTCAATGTTCTGTTCAACTTTTCAGAGTCTCTAAGTTTATCAAAATATGCCCTTCTTATCTTCCGCAATTTACGTATTAACTCTAGTTATAAGTTTTTCATCTCATTAAGTCTTAATGGCTTCGTAATTTATTTTCAAGATTTCTAAAATGGTCAAAATATTCAAAACACTATTCAACCCCCCTTCAAGTGTTTCCTGTGGAACTAACAACAACAACTCATTAAAATCACTAGCAATAATCCAAGGTAAAGTAAAGTTGACAAATATATTTTGGAGATGACTCCAAAGTTCCTCCCTCAAAGATGGGTTCAGCCTACTGATAAACCACTATTTTATATATTTATTTTGGGTAATTAAGTGAGTTATTTGACATTTATGGTCATTATTATTATTTGATATCTCACTTATTTTCCTTTATTTTGGCAAAAAATAAAAAAGGAGATTTGATTAGATAAAGAAGAATCTTTAATGAGATTTGGCCAAGAAAAGTAGATTTGATGAAATAAAAGAAGATTTGGTGAGATAAGAAGATAATCTTCAGTGAGATTTGGTCAAGAAAAGAAGATTGGATAAAATAAAAGAATAATCATTCACAAGATTTGGAAAAATATTTGATGACGAATTTTTTATCCTGAGTTGCACTTTCAGTTTCCAAATTTAGAAAGATAATAAAAGAGGAAATAAAGTTAGCATCAAGTTGGGATACTTGCAACTCTTATAAAAGGACACCATCGATCATCTCATCCAACTATGCATCCTCCTACCCTCAAGGTTCTTCAAGAGCAGTGGTATTTTTTACAATAAGGATTTAGGAAACTCTTGGAGTGAAGCAACTCTGTCAAAAGAGTTTTTCTCTTTTAGTTTTTTCTAGCAGTTATGGAATTCTTAGGAATTTTAGTTTTGGTTGATTTATATTTTATTATGAGTAACTAATTACCTAGCCAAGGGATTATGGTTGATCTTAAGTTGTGAACTTGATTTGAACTCGTTTTCCCTTTATAAATTATTGTTTTCTTTATATAATTGTGTTTCCATTATTGTTTTATTTTATCAAGACTTGATCACCCTTGGTAAATCTTAGTTAGTTGACTAATAGGCGATCGTATCATTCTCAATGAATGGATCTATAAGGTAAACTGGATCTAGGGTTTTGTAAGATCAATCTTAATCCTAGGTTTTTAATCAGTTATTAGATTAACAAACTTATTGGTTCTTTATGCTTTTCTTAATTCATTATCTTGCATGATCATTAGGGATAGTGTTTTAAGGGAAATATTATCAATATTGCATGATCATTGGATATTGATAGTATTAGAATAAGTTATTGGTAATTAGCTTGACATAATTTATAAGGGAAATTGAGGTAAAATCTAGTAAGCTCTTAAGTGAAACCAAATGCCCTTGGCACTTCCATAACTGAATCCTAATTGTAATTGCTTGTTACCTTATTTAACATTCTCTCTTTCCTCATTTAATTATTATTTTTCTCAATCAACAAATCAAATCTTAATATTTCTCACTTATCTTATTATTAAGAATTTAGTTTAATTTAATATTGTTAATTTATCTCTGTGGGACGATACTTGGGGTTTTAAATACTCCATTTTACTCTACTCGACGGGTACACTTGCTCGTAGATAAAACTCATAACAAGTTTTGGCATCGTTTCCAGGGATTATTTCAACAATATTAGAGAAGATTGAATCCTTATTAACAGTACCACTTTGCAGTATCACTTAAGAATCGAACAGTAACGATTTGAGGATAAATATCATAAACTGATAACTGAACTATTTGACCCACATTAGAGAGTATCCAAATCCTGCCAGAATGACCTCTAGCTTCCACCACACCACAATTAACATAACCTAGTCGCTCCCAGAACACAATTGTGTGACTGTATAAGGAAGGGTGATGAAGATGTATAAGCTCCTTCAAATACCTGCGTACTCTCTTACTTATAGCTCCTCTGATATTCCAGGATAGAATAGACAAATTTATAGAAACAATCATTAAAAATAATTTAAAGAAACCAAAAAAGAAAAAATGATGGGAAGTAAAATAAAGCCACAAAATTCCCATCATTAGTTCTGAACTCCAGGCACAAGAAAAGTCACTGAAACGACTTCCACACATTATGAAACAGGTGAACATGACACCTGGGTCTCTGCCTCCACGCCATTTGCATTCAACCGATCCACATTTCCATGCAAAGCATCGTCCCCATCATGAAAAGTGAACATATTCCCTTTCACGTGTTGAATTGGCATAGTGGAATAAGCTCCTCCTCCCACATCAAAAGTACCTGCTAGCTTTGTTGAAACACCTACACCTTTTGGCTCTTTCTTCATGGTGGGTCGAGACTTCTCAATGCCACTAGGAAGAATATTGTCCAACAACACATTGGCATTCTTCTTCGGCCTGCTAGAGTTAGTGGGCTTATGTGGATGAGGATCCATAGTATGAGAAAACGAATTGTATAGAAAGTGAATTCCATTAAAACTAAATTGAATGAAGATCACAGAGCTTGGTCTTATATAGGAAAAGAAAAGGAGAATAAAAGAGCGGGAAAGAAAACAGAAAAATTGACTAGTTTGTTACAAAGCTAACAAGCTAACTACCCAAGTAAATCAGTGAAGCATCTCTCCGGTGTGGGACTTAATACCCCCTTCAAGCTGGAGGCTGAAAAATGTTCAAGACTCCTAATTGTGTAAGCAGGTTGTTGAATATTCTGGGCAAAAGAGCTTTGGTGAAAAGGTCCGCCAGCTGATCATGAGTAGAGATGGGAAGAAGACGCATTAATCCAGCCTGCAGCTTGGCACGAACAAGGTGACAATCAATTTCCAAATGCTTCGTACGCTCATGGAAAACCGGATTGTGTGCAATGTGCAAAGCACTTTGATTATCACAAAATAAGACATGGGTCTTGGAGCAAGTGGTGTGCAAATTATTAAGTAGATACTGGATCCATTGAAGCTCACATGTAGCTGTTCCAAGGTCACGATATTCTGCCTCAGCAGAAGAACGGGCAATGGTGATTTGTTTCTTAGATTTACAGCTGACTAAGGCATCCCCAATGAAGAAGCTGTATCCTGAAATGGATCTTCTAGTGTCTATGCATCCACCCCAATCCGCATTAGAATAGCCACGAATCTGAAGATGGGATTTTCTAGGAAAGAAGAGGCCAAGACCTGGAGATTTCTTGAGATATCTTAGTATCCTTAGAGCAGCAGAATGATGTTTCTGTGTAGGAGAATTCATAAACTGGCTTATTTGTTGAGTGGCAAAGGTTATGTCAGGTCTTGTTGAAGTGAGGTAAAGCAACCTGCCCACTAATCTCCTGTAAGAAGACACATCAGAGAAGGGAGTGCCACTGTCTTGGTGAAGTCTAATGGCTGGATCAAGGGGTGTAGAGGCTGGTTTGCAATCTAACAAGGAGGTGTCTGCAAGTAGATCTAGACAGTACTTCCTTTGAGACAGAGAAATTCCAGAAAGGAATGAGCTACTTCAAGACCAAGAAAATATTTCAGTAAGCCAAGGTCCTTAATCCCAAATTCTGTATCCAGTTTCTGCTTGATGGTTGAGAATTCATTCAAATTATTTCCAAATAAAAGCACATCATCTACATAGATTAGCAAACCAGTGAATGAATCATTATGAAATTTAAGAAATAAGGTGTGATCAGCTGTAGCTTGGTGATAACCCAGATGTAAAAGAAAGAGAAACAGTTTCTCAAACCATTGTCTACTGGTCTGCTTAAGCCCATAAAGGGATTTATGGAGCTTACAAACTTTATTTGAACCTGCTGAGGGCATCCCTTGAGGAATCACCATGTATATATCCTCCTTCAAATCACCATGAAGAAATGCATTATTGACATCCAATTGATGAAGATGCCAATTATGAAATGAAGCTAGGGCAAGTACAATTCGGATGGTAGTGATCTTTGCAACAGGAGAGAAAGTGTCCAAGTAGTCCAACCCTTCTATCTGATTATACCCCTTAGCAACCAGTCTTGCCTTGTACCTTTCTATACTCCCATCAAACTTCCTCTTAATTTTGTACACCCATTTATTGCCAATGGGAATCACCCCTGGTGGTAGATCAGTTAGAGACCAGGTGCCATTGAGTTCAAGAGCTGTTATTTCAGCTTCTATGGCCTTTTTCAAACAATCAAACTTGCTAGCCTCAGAAAAACTAATAGGTTCCTGCTGTGAGCTTAGAGAAGAACTAAAGACAGCATGTGAGGGAGAGAGATGAGAAAAAGAAATATAAGAATTGATGGGATAGAGTTTACCATGATTGGTTTGCTGAATGGAAGATGAGTTGCACATGTAGTTATTTAGGTAACCTGGCTTCTTGCTCAGTCTGGTTGTTTTTCTGAGGTTGGGTGAATTGGCAGGTAAGGTAGGTGGAGTTATATCTGTGGGAAGTGGAGGTGTAATGTGTTCTGGTGTAGGTGAAGGGGAAGTTGCAGTTGGTTTCGTTGTAGGTGAAGGAGTTGGTTCTGTTGTAGGTGAAGGAGAAGTGCTGAATGTGGGATATGAAATTGGGGCAGTGTGGTCTGTATTAGTAGGATATGGTACTGGTATGCAAGTATATGGTGGCTGCAAATCTGCACTTGTGGCATTTATAGCAAAAGGGAATATACATTCTTCAAAATAAACATTCCTAGAAATCATTAATTGTTTTGAATCCAAATTATATACTAAAAATCCTTTGGTGCCTACTTTGTATCCTACAAAAATTGATTTAAGAGACCTAGGATCAAACTTTGTCCTATGAGATGTAAGAGAGGAAACATAGCAAAGGCAACCAAAGACTTTTAGGTGTGAAAGATATGGTTTTACCCCAAAGAGAGTTTCATATAGTGATTTAGAATTAAGAAGAGGGGTAGGTATTCTATTAATTAAATGCACTGCATGAGCAGTGGCTAAACCCCAAAAGGATTTAGGCATGTTGGCTTGAAAGAGCAAAGCTCTAGCCACATTTAATATTTGTCGGTGCCTTCTCTCCACTCTCCCATTTTGTTGGGGAGTTTCAACACATGAAGTTTGATGTAAAATACCCTTTTCTTGAAAGAAACTTGTTAAAAAAAACTCTGTGCCATTATCAGTCCTTATAGCTTTAATAGATGTTTGAAATTTATTTTCAATCATGTTAGAAAAATGCCTAACATGCTGCTCAGTTTCTGACTTATTTTTCATGAATACCACCCACAAGTATCTGTTATGATCATCTAGAATAGTAAGGAAGTATTTATGTTTATGTAAAGTGGAAATTGAATATGGTCCCCAAACATCCAAATGTATCAAATCAAATGGCTTTCCAGCATTATGTTTACTAACAGAATAAGGCAATTTCTTTTGTCTTGCAAAGTGACAAATGTCACAAACTAGTCTTTTATTTGAATTATGTAAATTTGGATACAAATCAGTCAACAATTTCATCCTTGATTCAGAAATATGTCCTAATCTAAAATGCCATAAAGCAGATTCAGGAAAAGAGAAAGTCAAGGGTGCTGTAACTTGCACTTGATTAAGTGAACTTGGCTTGATGTGATTTTGAAAATAGTACAACCCATCCACCAATTCAGCTGAAGCAATCATCTTCAAACTCTTCAAGTCCTGTATCAAACAAGTGTTAGGAAGGAAGGAAATGAGATAATGAGGGCTGGATAACAATTTGGAAACAGAAATTAGATTAAGGGGAAAATGTGGTATATACAGGACCTGAGTAAGGGTAATGAGAGGATTAAGTTGTACAGTTCCAATATGAGAAGCAAGAGTAATGTTACCATTGGGTAACTTAACTTTGATTTGATGAGTTGTAAGTGGATGAATGGAAGCAAACAAAGATTTATTTGAACAAATATGATCTGTTGCACCAGAATCTATGATCCAGGTACATGAATTTGATGCATTGACAGCAAAAGCTAAAGAAATACCTTTGTCTGTTTCAAGAACTCGATTGTTTAATGAAGAGATTTCTATTTTGGTGGACACGGCAGCAATCTGGTTGTTGACTGAGGTACCAGCATCATTTGAAGATTGAAATAAGGCTTTGAGAGCCTTAAATTGATCTGAGGATATAGTATTTGAAACTGAATCTGTTTCAGACTTTGAAAACTTATCACCTTCTTCTTTGTCATTATATTCCCCAACAACATTGTTCATATTACTGTATCCTTTGCCCTTGAAAGAGTTAGGATATCCGTGCTTCTTATAACACACCTCAATAGTATGGCCAGACTTTCTACAGTAGCTGCAAATTTTAGGAGATCTAGAAGTAGAATAGTTCTGAGATCCTCTGCCTCTACAAAAGGTCTCTTACCATCCGCTGCATTAACGAAAGCCTGATCTACCTCATTGGTTGTTGTTGATGGAGTGGTTACTCTTCTTTCATGTTGAATCACCAAAGAAAAAACTCTATCAATATCTGGAAATGGTTCCATGGAAAGGATCTGAGTTGTTACTGTTTTGAATTCCTCATTGAGTCCACTCAAAAACTTCATTATGCAGTCCTCATCTCTATAGTTTTTCCCATGCCTATCTGCCTCACAAACACACTTAGCTGCACAAGTACAAACTGGTAAAGGTCGAAAATTCTCAATCTCTTCCCACAAAGTGCTCATCTCTGTAAAATACTTTGTTACAGTATATGTTCCTTGTTTTAGAGAGTTGAGTTCTTGTTGTAGCTCAAAGATTCTCACTTTATCTCCTTGTGCAAACCTTTTCTTCAACAAATTCCAGGCAGAAGCAGCTACTTCAACATACACTATGCTTTTGCTAATTACCAGATCCACAGAATTCAAGATCCAAGAAAGAACAATATTATTACATCTCTCCAAGCATCAAAAGAAGGATCAAATGAAGAAGGCATTGGCAAACTGCCATTTACAAATTTAAACTTGTTTTTGGTGATTAAGGATCGTTTCATATTTCTTACCCAACTATGGTAATTCTTCCCCGAAAGTAAAGGAGACACAAGAGGAACTGCATGACTCTCACCTGGATGGATATAGTAAACATTCAACGGATTAAGAGCTGGATCTTGCGGAGGAGGAGGAGATGCTCCATTTCCTCCATTGGAGCTTGACGAACCCTTTGCCATGAAAGCTTAAAAATAACAGAGCTCTTGAACTTCAAGAGCTCTGATACCATATGAGAAAATGAATTGTATAGAAAGTGAATTCCATTAAAACTAAATTGAATGAAGATTACAGAGCTTGGTCTTATATAGGAAAAGAAAAGGAGAATAAAAGAGCGGGAAAGAAAACAGAAAAATTGACTAGTTTGTTACAAAGCTAACAAGCTAACTGCCCAAGTAAATCAGTGAAGCATCTCTCCGGTGTGGGACTTAATACATAGAATTGAAATGGGTCAATTGAATGCTCAATTTGACCACCAACCACAACACTTTTTTTCTTCTTCGCAATCATAGGGCCCTAGGATTCCCTTCTTTATTTTTGTCAGGGATTTTGGGATTTGAAATGCTTTCGTTCTTTCCTTTTTTTGATTTTTTCTTCTGAACAACAGTCCACGTCCCATGTAGATCCTCTAGGACTTTATTCCCTTCCAAATCATCAAATCTTGATTTATCTTCATTTTCATGATTCTTTCCCAGATTACTCTCCTTGACTTTGGCATCTCGTCCTTAATTACCGCCTTCCTCCATCCTTGTGTGATCCTCACGAGCCACCATGGAAGGATTAGCATTTGGGACTATTGAACAATCCTTTGCTAGGTGACCATAACATCCACATGTAGAACACAAAAGAGAAGTCCTTCTTATTCTACTTTGAACCAGTGCTCATCTAGACAGACTTTGCCAACCACCGGTAAGCTCAAATCAATCTCAATACATATACGTGCAAAACGTCCTTTACTCACATCCAAAGTATTTTTATCTACCTTAATTAGTCTGCCAATAATAGATGCCAACACCAATAATATATTTTCATCATAATAAACAAGACCAAGACTAGGAAACCTGACCCAGACCAAGGTTTTTTCTATCTTAGCCTTTGCTGCAACAAAACTTGGTTCCCATGATCTCACAAACAAATAGTTGTCAAAAATATCGAGGGACCACCATTAACTGTTTTTCCTTATCCCCAAGATTGTCAAACTTCACCAAAAAATATCTATACCCAAGATCCAACATTTCAAAACCTCCTGAAGAATTCCACATAACTTGCAACTTCGATCTCATTAGCATAAAGCCAATATTTTTTCCTAGGAGTTTCACAATTAGTGCATCCTCCCATGGAAGTGATAGCTTGTTTATGACACTTTTGGCCACCGAACATTTTGGTAAAAGACGATTACCATCAACATAATCGATCATGAATAACTTTTCTTTTATGAGATCCATTGCTACTCGTGGGGATTGAGTTACTTTAGGCCCCATAACCTTGTCCCTAAATGAAATCTTTGTCATTGCGCTTCCTCCTCCACCATCATCTAGTGATCATGTACCCTTGCCAGAAACTCATTCACCAGAGGATCTCAAACACTCCATACTCCAATAATAAATGCTTTTAAAAGTTTGTAAAAGATTTTAGAAAAACGGACTAAATAAAATTATTAAGAGTCATATAAAAAGAACTGGAGGGAGTATTTTATTTTGTCCCACATTGATAAAATCTTGGCTACGCCCATGATCTTA
Organism: Sesbania bispinosa; assembly: GCA_026901365.1. Classification (NCBI taxonomy): domain Eukaryota; kingdom Viridiplantae; phylum Streptophyta; class Magnoliopsida; order Fabales; family Fabaceae; genus Sesbania; species Sesbania bispinosa. Next base: position 1,174,590 of record QLOH01000200.1, on the reverse strand, counting down.
TTAATATGCTGTAACATAACAAATACTAGTAGAAATGTTTAAATTTATATAATATCAAAACTAATATATACAATTTCATAATGTTTTTTATGTTTAAAATCAAATCAATAAAAATTATAATTTAAAATATAATGTTTATTTTGTTTACTTTAATATACTTTTATTCAAATACTTACTAAAAATTATATCTTTATTCAAATATATTTTTGATGAATAATTACAAGTTGTATGATAATGATATAATTTTATAGAAAAATAAATATATAATTATGAGTGCTATAATATGTCATAAATAAGATTTAGTGTGTATATAATTCAGTTTGGATGAAATTTTAAAACCAAATTCAAAATCCAATTCAAACCATTTGAAAGGTTTATTTTCTTAGTGTTCAGTCTATTCATATTTTTTCTATCAGTTTTTCAATTTTTATTAGATTGGTTTAGTTTATGAATTCTCTCATTAAACAATTACTTCTATTTTTAAATTAGAGTCAGGATCCGTTGACACCAGATGTCAAACTTTAAGAATTACACCTCTTAATAACTTTTTGTAAAATGTGACCAATCCAACCGTTAAATTGAAAGCTCTTATAAAGTAATGATTATTCCAATAGATTCTTCCATCCTTATTTTGTAAGTCATGAATTGAATAGTGACGTGATTAAATTTAAGCAATTATTTGTTTGTAATCCCAATCATTCATTTTTATTAAAAAATCTAGTTTGACCTATTTATCATTACTTCCTAAATTAAAAATAATATTAAAAGCAAATAAAAAATAAAAATCATTTTCTTTGTTGGATCATTTTCTGGAATTAAATCATAGATCTTTTTTATTTGTTTAAAAACACTTATAAGTCTTTCTTCTATTTTAAGTTAAATATTATTAATTCCCCATATTAATAATCTAAAAATTATAAAGATTCAATAATTATGTAGAATAAAGATTAAAAAAATAATAAATGCTTCTAAAATTTTTGTAAAGAATGAACTAAACAAAATTATCAATAGTGGATGTTTTCTTTCGTTTTCGGTCAAAATTTGGACGTGAATTTGGTGAAGTAGCATATGAGAGCCCGTTGGGCCATGATTTGCAACCTAGCCCATGAACAAATCCAAATATATTCGTTTGGTTTCTAGTTTCTTTTGCGTGAGAATCTCGATTCCTTTGTTTCGTCCCCGACTTCAACTGAAACGGGTATTTTATTTCTTTTATTTTATTTCATTGCAATTGCCGTTCCCCCCCCCCCCCCCCCCCCTCTTTCATAATATCAATGTCATTAAAGAGCTAGGTGATGATGAGACATGGTTGATTTTTTGCTTGTGAAGGTGTCTTCTGATCTCATACGTTTAAGAAAGTGAAAAATTTCATTGATAATATTTGAGATAAGGTTTTGTTTGTTGGTGGGTTTGTGGTCTAAAATGGATTATGGGCACAGGTTTTGTGGTGAGTCATTGGGATTGTCTCATTCCACATTGTGTTACAGTGTGTAATTTGTTTGCAAAGCAAAATGCTCAAGTCAATTCTGGCATGCTGCAAGGTATATATATCAGAGAGCAGAAACAGGACTGCATTGGAATCAATTGAGCGAGCTGCAAAGCTTTTCCCCTTGGCTCCCATAATTAACAAGTTTGAGGATGTGACCTACAATAGAGTTGGTTACACCCTTGTTTCTGAGTTGGATCCAGTGCCTTCTACAGAACCATGTCACTTGACAAATGCAGTGCTGGCTATGGTGAAAGCTGCCTTTGACACAATTGACTTTCAGCTCCACGCTGGAACTCATCCTAGGCTTGGAGTTGTGGACCATATTTGTTTTCACCCTCTGGCTGATGCTTCCTTGGATCAAGCAGCTAGGACTGCTAGGTGTTTAGCTAAGGACATGGGTTCTAGTCTTCAAGGTCAGTACTTAGTAGCATAACTTGGGGGTAACATTATGATATTTGGTTTTTATTATATATGTGGAAGGAGAATGTCATTTCTTGGGAAAGGATTGGTTTGAATGTTTGTGTAAACAAAGTAAAATTTCGTTTTAGCCATTTCAGAATGATGCCCTTAACATTAATTGATTAATCTCTGCTTCTGCTCATCATGTAATTATGAATTCATAATCCATTGGCTCTGTACCAATTAACAGGAGCCACTTACTTTCACCATTGCCACTGTTGAATAATTACAGATAACTTGTATTATAGAATTGTGCTGTGTCAGAAGCTTGTAAACACTAAAGTCCTAGCATACGAAAAAGATAGCATGTGGATGCTTAGCAGGATGATGTTAGAAGTTGAACAATATTTACCTAATTTGGAGTTCATATTTTAGATGACTATACATGGGAAATAACCTCTTCAATTTTTTGAAGAAATAAATTTCTTGAACCCCATTCTGTTTGATTCTTGGTTGAGAATTATGTCTTCATGGTAAATTCTTCTTAGCTCTCAAGTTTTAATTTGTTGGATACTTCCTTGTTCTTACATGACTAATTTCATGATTACTGCTTTATATACTAAAAATGTGATTATGGAACTATCTTTAGTATGTCAATCATCATTTTAAATTTATTTATTTGCATGTCATTGATCATTAAAATTACCTGCAGTTCCTACTTTTCTGTATGGAGCAGCACATGAAGAGGGAAGGACACTGGATTCAATTAGAAGAATGTTTGGTTATTTTAAGCCAAATTCTAGTGAAAACCAATGGATTGGGGAACTAAAATTAGACTCTCTGTCACTGAAGCCTGATGGTGGTCCATCTCATGTGGCACCAGCAAAAGGTGTTGTGGTTATTGGAGCAACCAATTGGGTTGATAACTATAATGTCCCTCTATTATCTTCTGATATCAGTGCTGTTCGAAGAATTGCAAAACAGGTTAGTGGAAGAGGTGGTGGACTTCCTTCTGTGCAGGCCATGGCTCTTGCACATGGTGAAGATGTCATTGAGGTAGCCTGTAATTTGTTGGATCCAAATAAAGTTGATGGTGAAAGAGTACAACATGAAGTTGAGCGCCTTGCAAAGGAAGAAGGAATTTCTGTGGGGAAGGGATACTACACTGACTTTTCACATGAAGAAATAGTTAAAAGATACTTGAAGCTGTTTGAAGAGAGAATTTGATGTCAAAGAGCCATAGTTTACTGTATATAAGGTTTGCCAAGTAATTCTCATGGGGGAAAATTACTTTCTCATGCACTAGGGAAGGTTTTTGCCATTTGGTGAATATTCATTCAAGTGTCAATTTGGCATTTCCTTGAAATTAAGATTGAAAAGTTTATGGACGAATTTTTCATTTAAAACTCATCCTAAAGTTTTACCTCCTTTATCACGAGATCATTAGATTGACTGATCTTGAAAGATTTCATTCTAGATTTTCACATGCTTCCCAATTCTGTTTCTCCTTCCACTGAAAACTGTTCTATTAATAGAACATAGAAAGATGGGTGAACCTGACCTAATTAATACCCCTCAGTTAGTTGCCAAATTTGGTACTGGAAAAACTACTCTTCCTTATATTAGATTGGGAATTTACACAGGATATAGGATGAGAAACAAGGGTTTGGCCGTGATGGATTTGAAGTGATATTGTGCATGAAAGATGTTTTAGATAAAATGACTTCCTTTTCTTTTTGAACTAAAGAGAATCTGTGATATTAATTGAACATAGTGAATTGATATCTGTTGTGATCCTGTTGGAGGTCAATTACTCAACCCCCCCCCCCCCCCCCCCCCCCCCCCCCCATTTTCTAATAGGGCCTTCCTAAATTTTAAAACACATATATGGATATACTTCAATATCTAAAGAAACTAGTTCTTTATTGATGGAAAATAAAAAAAAATTAATTAATCATTAGTCATATAAAATTTTAAACTCTAAAAGGTTAGTCAAGTGGAACATGATGGGATGTCACACCTGATTGGTCGCAGATTGAAGTCCCACGCATTTTCTTGGGTGAGGTAAATGTAAGTCCTTTCTTGGATGAGGTAAATGTAAGTCATTTATAAATGTTCTGAATCCGGAAGCTTTGAGCTGAGACACATTCTCTCATCCTGAAAATTTTGTTACCAAAAATTGTAATTAACAATAATAATAATCATGTTGAAAGTCAATGTCACATCTACTTTAACATTTTCGTCCTATTATGTGGATATCAATAGAAAGTCATCCATTTCATTGTTTTTTCCTCCAATGTTCATCGTCATCCTGATGAACATTGCAAACTTTATCCCATAGACAAAATTAGCTTCGCCATGTGACTCCAAGTCAGTCATCATCAATGACCAAAAAACTGTAGATCTTATTAAGCAGTCCTAGAAGGGATTTTGGTTTTTTAAGAATGAAAATAGTGGAGTGGTTGGTTTTAGTTTTTTTTTTTGGGTCGAAATGGTTGGTTTTAGTTGTAGTGTTGCTTATGGTTTTAAATAGTACAGCAGGCCCACACCTTTTAATCTTTCATCATCGGAACCGATCGGCTGTGGCTCTCAAATTCTCACTCCACATCCCAAATTTGTGTTGAAAGAGACCATGTAAAATATCAAACAAATATTTGGGTAACAATCAACTAACAACTTACTTACAAAAATTATTTCGCTTAATAATTTTTTATAAATAATAAATTTCATTAATACAACCATTAAGTTAAGTTTTTTAAATAAATAGATGAATTTTACAAAATTTAATATAACTTAAAGAATAATTAATATTTCATTTAACAACTTTATTGCAAGAGTTTAATTATTATACATTGACAGTGTAATAAAGTTTTACATCATCATCTAATGATGTGTTGTGACATTAATTAATGAGTATGACATCTCGTGTTATTAAACTCAATAAATGATGTGACAACACATTATTGAATGACAGTGTAAAACTTTTTTACACTATTTTTTTTTACAAAAAACTTTTTTACACTATCAGTGTATACTTATTAAATCTTTATTTTAATATGATATACCTTTTAAAGTATAAGTATTTATTAAGTGTAATATTATATATTTATGAATATTCTATTTGTTTTAGATTTAGTATACATAATTAATATATTAATATCATATTATTTAACAGCTAAATTAGTAAATTTATACAAATTGTATTTTATATGGAGTTATTAAATAAAGTAACTTAAAAAAAAATACTCCTAGAAGTGAATCCCACACATCTCGATCACAGGTACGCATTTTTCTTTTTCAAATGTATAATACCGCATGACTATATTAATATATTTTACTCTTCTACCATAAGTATCTATTGTATCGACACCTTACTTTTAATTGTTGGAGTTGAATTTGGAGGCAGTCTTTTTTTTTTTTTTGTTTAACCAAAGATATACGGGAGACAATCTTATTTGAGCCGGGAACATTTATATCATGGTGGGGCTAGCTCTCCCAGCAGAGATTTTTTCCATTCACAAGATTTGAACTCGAGACCTTGCTTAAGGAGAAACAGACATGTACCACTTGAACCAACCCCAGTTAGTGAATTTTGAGACCGTCAATTGAAAGGAACACGGCCGGTCCAAAAGAAAATTAAAAATGAATTGTTAGTATTTACAGAACAAGTTTTGATAATTGTATATAAAGGTTTACAAATTCCTCTCATAAAAATACTGTAAATATATAGAAAAATATTTTGCAAAAATGACATTATTTCTAAGGTAAAAAAATATTGTATTAATTTCTAAGGTAAAAATATTTTGAGTTTTGTGAATGGAAAAAATCCCCGCTGGGAGAGCTAGCCCCACCATGATGTGGATGTTCCCGGCTGGAACAGGATTGCCTCCCGTGGAGGATACATGTGATTAAACCAAAAAAAAATTCTAATTAGTTTAATTATGTTTTTAGTCCCACAAAATATCACGATTTTTCTATTTGGTCCCCCATTTTTATTTTTTTCCAAAGTAGTCCTCCAAAAATGATTTTTTTCTAAATGATCCCTCTATTTTTTACAATTATTTTTCTCAAATGGTCCCTCTAAAATATCATATTTTCAAATTAGTCCCTATAAAATATCATGATTTCCAAATTAATCTCTCAAAATATCGCGATTTTCACAAATGGTCCCTCTGTTTTCGGTGCCCCATCAGCATTTTATGGTAAAAAAATCAGAGAGACCAACTAGGAAAAATCATTTTTGGAGGACCACTTTAAAAAAATAAAAATGGGGGACCAAATAGGAGAATCACGATATTTTTTGGCACCAGAAATATAATTAAACCTTTTTAATTTTAATAAAATAATATTACAATATACTTTAAATTATATAAAATATAAACATATACCTTCCGATTACTATAAAATATAAATAACACTAACAAAGTCAGATATCATCATCTTTGAACTTTTCTCTGTATATTTTTCAAACGTTGACATTGAACTACAAGATTGTTGATATAAATCATAAAAGTATGAGCTTACGCATGAGTGCTTAAACGTATGCAGGTATTTTTTCATGGGTTAACCACTTGTATCTTCCCATAATTTCAGCATGTCAATCTTTTGGTTGGCATCAATAATTGTAAATTTGACTTTGATTGATTTTGAAAATGATGGTAGTTACAATTGATTTTGAAGTAAAATAGTTTATGTTTAAAGTTTTTACATTAAAAGGGAAGATTTAATACAAAATTCTTAATTTAACGCAATATATTACTTTTAATCAAATATGATTTATAGAAATAAAACTTATCTGCAAACAATTATGATCAAATACGATAATTTTTTTACACTGCCATACTGCAAGTTAATTCTGGTGTAGACCAATATACGGATCGGTCTAGACACAGTTTTGAGCACTTTCTTATATGCAATTTCAGGGGTTTTGGGATGAGTAAAGAAGACAAGACTCTTTCAAAGTGTGTAATGTGTATGGACACAGTTTTACCAAAGAGTTGTGCTCTTGCAACGTAGGTTGAGATTGTGGGAAGAGCTCCCGGGTTCGATCCCTACTAAACACACTTTTCAGGAGGGACGGAGACTGTAACTAAGCCCCGAATAGGATTGTCCCTGATAATAAGAGATACCTATAATTTTTACCAAAAAAAAATACGATAATTTTTTAATCACGTTTATAAATTAATGTTATTCGTTAGTATATTTTTTAAAAAAAAATTGCTTAACCAGCAAAAAGAGGATCCAAAACAGGGGATTACCCTTATAATTCTGTGGGTTTTCCGTGTCATATAACTAATAAAAAAATATAACAAGAAAAAAAGGTGAAAGATACCGTATAATCAAACTTCTTCTAATCGTTTATTGAAAACGATAGTGTGCTTTGTCATGTCTTAACAGATGTGTATTCAATACATTGAATAATACAATTTAGCTGTTCCACACGTCATTAAATTTATGAAATGTGATATATTTAGATAAATTATCGGTTATTTTTACTTAAGCTCTAAGTTTATAAGTTGCTTGTTGAAATAAAATTAATTGAATTTACTTGAACCGTTCCATTGATTTTGATTTATTGTTGCTGTTCTAGACTTATACAACAAAAAATATACAACAACTCATACAACAAGTTTTTTTCTCCATCTCTTTCATCATACCACCTATCACATCACACAATTCTCTCTCTTTACTCTCTTTTCTCTCTTCCTCTCTTATATCTACAACATGTACGAACTCGTACATGTATACAATTAGAGAGGTTTCAAGGAAGCAACACACAATTCATGCTTTGAGAATCAACCTCTTGTTTCCTTCTGTAATAATGTAGTGACGTGGCACCACGTGGAGACATTGGCTGGATGATGTTGATATCTTCTACCATATGAAAATGATTGATATGATATATAGCTCTATATTTATTACTCCAACCACTGACACGACTTCACATTTCAAGTATTAAGTATACCTCACCTCGTGAACACACACAACACAGGTTGCAGGCAGGTGGAGTGAAGGATCTGATCACCATGGATGTTAATTTCACTAGCAAGGTCAGAAAAAATCTCTTACCTTATCTTTCTCTTCACTCATGATCTTAATTAACGTTAGACCAAAACATATACTAGTGGCAATTTTATTTATATAGTTCCTCTTTGTTCAACATCCATATGTATGCCCCCCTGTTCGATTTATTTCTTTTCTTCTCTTCCTTTGATTACTCAATTCCTCTGAACTTCTTTCTCATTGTAAAATAGCCAAATAAAAAAGAAGGGAAGGAAACAGGAAAGGGAAAAAAGGGGAGGTAGCAGTAGCAGTAGCAGTAATAAGAAAGGACGGCCATGGGCTTTTACAGAAAATAACTCTCATGGTTCTGATATTGGGCCGAAATATTAAGCATTTCCAATTTTGTTTATAAAATTTTAAAAATAAAAAAAAAATGAAAAAAAAAATGAAAATATAAATTAAACGTACCTTAACATTAATTCCAAGCTTGCAGTTGATACAACTTACAAATATATATAGTAAGTTAAATTAAAACCACTGATTATCACTCTTTTCCTAAATTAAATATGAAAGTTCATATCTTTTAATTAACTTTCTCTTCAATTCACCTGTAAGTTTTTCTTCAAGCATTTTGACTTTTTATCACCCAAGAATTTCTCCTCAATCATGTTATTGTTTAATAATGTATCTTATCCTCTAGAAACTACTTAAATATATCTGCATAATAAAGTCACGTGTTAGAAATTGTGTACAAAATACATTCTCAAATTTTTTTTTCTAGTACTAGGAGAAATATATGTATGAAATAGTAGCGATTGATAGTGATGCACATTGATCCAGAGGTTAACTCGGAACTAGCTCGACTGGTCTAGCGACCTACACGCTACCTCGGATTTAGGCTTATCATACAGTCATCTCGGCTAGCCTACCTCAACCATCTCGGCTGGCCTACCTCAGCCACCTCGGCTGGCCTGCCTCAGCTACCTCAGCTGGCCTATCAGGCGTAGGTTGGGCTACATCACAGGCTAGCTCTAGCTAGACCCCATGCTATAAATACCCCCTCCCATGGAGGGTCAGGTACGCTCATTTCTCCCCTGCTCACACTCTGTCTCAAACCCATTCTAACTTGGGCGTTGGAGTGTCTTCGCAGGTCACCCCTTCCTCCGTCATCGGAGTTACTGTTCAGAGCAACCACCACCGCACCTCAACCTCGGACCATCCTGGATCCCTATCTCGGACAGCCTGGGAACACCTCGGATTACACCCAGAACCACCCTGGAACACCCAGGAATGATCACCTACGCCACGGTCTTTTGTCTGGCACGATCATTTGGCGCCATCTGTGGGGAGAGGTAAATAGTAAACCCCACCAATAGCTCTTCTGGTTGAAACCTCTTCTCCTTCTTCTTTTTCCCAATCTCAGAAGAAACCATCACCCTGAGCGTATATGAATATTCAGATCTGGGCTTGCCCAGTTTCCTGCATTTTTGGATCAACTTATTTCTTACGAATCTTATAAAGTGGAGGAGGGGGGAAACGAGCGTCTCTTGGTTTTTTGCATCGATAATCCGTTTCTTGATTTATGGTTGTTTTCTGCACTGTATGGGAGGAGATACCTGCAAAAGTTATACTCCTCAAAATCCGAGGTGTGAAAACTCGGATGGGGTACTTGCAAAGAAAGGATGCTCTAAATCTGAGGTGTGAAAACCCGAATGGAGAAGCTGTGAGGATACTCCCAAATCCGAGGTGGAAAACCCGGATGGAGAAGCTACGAGGATGCTCCTAAATCCGAGGTGTGAAAACCCGGATGGGGAAGTCATAAGGATGCTCTAAAATCCGAGGTGTGAAAACCCGGATGAAGAAGTTATGAAGATACCCTAAATCCGAGGTGTGAAAACCCGGATGGAGAATATATGAAGATGCTTCTAAATCCTAGGTATGAAAACCTAGATCCAAATCCGAGGTGTGAAAACCCGGATGGAGAAGTCATGAAGACGCTCTAAAATTCGAGGTGTAAAAACTCGGATGGAGAAGCTACGAGGATGCTCTAAAATCCGAGGTGTGAAAACTCGGATGGAGAAGCTGCGAGGATGCTCTAAAATCCGAGGTGTGAAAACCCGGATGGAGAAGTTATGAAGATGCCCTAAAATCCGAGGTGTGAAAACCCGGATGGCTTACATATGAAGATACCCTAAAATCCGAGGTGTGAAAACCCGGATGGGGAAGTTATGAAGATGCCCTAAAATCCGAGGTGTGAAAACCCGGATGGCTTACATATGAAGATACCCTAAAATCCGAGGTGTGAAAACCCGGATGGGGAAGTTATGAAGATGCCCTAAAATCCGAGGTGTGAAAACCCGGATGGAGAAGTTATGAAGATGCCCTAAAATCCGAGGTGTGAAAACCCGGATGGAGAAGTCATGAAGATGCTCTAAAATTCGAGGTGTAAAAACTCGGATGGAGAAGCTACGAGGATGCTCTAAAATCCGAGGTGTGAAAACTCGGATGGAGAAGCTACGAGGATGCTCTAAAATCCGAGGTGTGAAAACCCGGATGGAGAAGTTATGAAGATGCCCTAAAATCCGAGGTGTGAAAACCCGGGTGGCTTACATATGAAGATACCCTAAATCCGAGGTGTGAAAACCTGGATGGAGAATATATGAAGATGCTTCTAAATCCGAGGTATCAAAACCTAGATCCAAATCCGAGGTGTGAAAACCCGGATAGCTTACTTGCGAGGACGAGATGCTTCCAAATCCGAGGTGTGACAACCCGGATGAGATGCTTGTAAACCCGAAGTGTGAAAAACCCGGATAACATACCTCTAAATCCGAGGTCTGAAAACCCGGATGGGGTACTTACAAAGAAAGGATGCTCTAAATCCGAGGTAAGAAAACCCGGATGAGATACTTCTAAATCCGAGGTGTACAAACTCGGGTGACCTACATCTAAATCCGAGGTATGAAAACCCGGACGACGTACATGCCAGGATGACCTACTAAATCTGAGGTGTGAAGACCCGAGTGGAGAATTGCGAGGATGGGATACTTCCAAATCCGAGGTCTGAAAACCCGGATGACATACTTCTAAATCCGAGGTGTGAAAACCCAGGTAACCTGACATATAACCGAGGATGACATACCCAAATCCGAGGTGTGAAAACCCGGATACATCTAAATCTGAGGTGTGAACACTAAGATGACATACCTATAAATCTGAGGTCTGAAAACCCGGATGAGATACTTCTAAATCCGAGGTGTACAAACTTGGGTGACCTACATCTAAATCCGGGATATGAAAACCCGGATGACATACTTATAAATCCGAGGTATGAAACACACGGATGGTGTACTCGCCAGGACAGAGAAATTATGAAAAGGAAACATAAAAACCGAAGAACTAAAATACAAATTGTCTATGGAAAAAGCTTTACGTGAAGAACATAATTGTCTTCTCCTCAAAATTCCAGTCGCCAACCGACCAGCTTTCATACCCCAGCCGAGGTCTGGAAACACAGGACATTAAAACGAGATGCTAGAGTAAACGCACACGCGAAACCAAGTCTAAAACTTGGCAAAATCCGGGTTTATGAACTCGGAGAAATAAATTTTTCATATACAGAGCGTGGAATACCCATAAATCTGAGTTCATAAACTCGGGCAAATAAATTCTTCATATGCAGAGCGTGGAGTACTTCTAAATCCGAGTTCATAAACTCGGATAAATAAAATTTTGGGTAAAGAGTATGAAAAAGACGAGATCTCATTAACTGAGCTCACCGGGTATGATGATATCCCGGCCGACCAATCTTCTCGTCCTATATGTCCCACACTCTGTTTTACCTGCTTGGATTTTAACCCCACAAAAGGTCAAACCAGCCGTTAAAATCGCATTCGACATCTCGACCCCATATACTTAGACATGGCATCGAGCTGGGGGGCATCTGATCCAGAGGTTAACTCGGAACTAGCTCGACTGGTCTAGCGACCTACACGCTACCTCGGATTTAGGTTTATCATACAGCCATCTCGGCTCGCCTACCTCAACCATCTCGGCTGGCCTACCTCAGCCACCTCGGCCGGCCTGCCTCAGCTGGCCTACCAGCCATCCCTACACATGGTGTAGGGATCCACATGAATGTCAACATGTACACACCCAAACAATCTTTAATGTCTTTTCCGAGCGCTAATATATTAATTCGAGTAGATAAGGGAAATTAATTGTAGATATAACTATTATAAGTGCATTATCTTCTTCTGTGACTGTATGCAAGAAACCTAGCCAAATGCTGAACATGTCCGTCATTGAATAACCTGTGCCCCATCTATTTCCGTAGGCTGCACAAAGGGACATAAAACCTATTGTCATAAATAAAACCTGAAATATGATCGTTGTGGGAATGACACCTCATCAGCTATTCATTCAATTTATTTTTAATATTAATTATCTTTTAATTAATTCAACATTTTGAATGAATTGTCTACTCTAACATCAATAAGTTAGTTTGTAGTGTGTGTATATATATATTTTGTAATTTAATTTGTTACTTTTAATTGATTACCATGAATGTGAGTTAACAGTTACAAATTCTATTTCATGTATATTTATGTATATATTTAAGTGTATTATGTATGCATCATTTTCTAATATCCTTAAAGAAGAAGGAAAAAAGTAAGTATAATTGTTCAAGATTACCATAAGTAATTGCATTAAGATTTTAGAGATTAATAGTCTATTTGCTTTGTAGTTATGAATTGAAAAATCGGTTTTTGAGTGAGTAAAAAATTATTGCGTTCGTGTAATTAAGTGACATCGAAATTTGTGATAATTTCATTAGAAAAATATTATTTGTATAACATGTTTATCCAACATGTCATACAACACATTGAGATATAAAGAGAAAAGAGAGAGAAATGATGGATGATGTGATGAAAAGAGATATGGTACAAAAATGTATTGTATGAGTCGTTATATAATTTTATTGTATGAATATCACATCCCTATTATCATGCAACACAATACATATACAAACATATGCTAAATATATATATGTTTTCTAAGTATGGTTTACCAACATTACTACAATAGTCAGACCACTTAAAAGGATATAGGCCACAAATTATCATACCGGATGCACCTTCAGAGACTTAAATGACAATCTTCTTAACATTATTAGATAATATTAAATATTAAAATTTCATCACTCCGTGATTTAGGAGTGCTCGTGGGATGAGTTTCATTTGTTCCTTACTCGAACATAATTTTTTATGGGACCAACTCTATAAACATGAACATGTCCATAGACTTAAAAAGACTCAATGGTGTATGTGTTTAATTAAAATCAAGTCTAATTAGAGCAAGATCGGACTGATCTCCGAGATATAAGCTAAATAAAATCATAAAATGGTGATATAATAATGATCAAAAGGAAAATAGTTCGTACAATCAGTAAATATATTGCATATATTAGAATTCCTTTCAATAAATGAATTATTTTTTACTCTCTTTAAATTTTGAAACATTATAAAGGGAAGAATGACGATTGACCATTATATAATTTTACGTATAGAATGTATTTTTAAAGGTAGAGAAAAAAAATTAAACTGAAAATCCCAAAAGGATGAAATGAAATTATTTTTAAATAATAGAAAATTATAAGTAATAAATATTATATATACACACACGTACACACATACACACGTATATAGGATGAGATGAAAAACTCGAAGGTTGACCTAAAACTGCCCTCAATCTTATATTAGATCATCAGATGAGACTCGTTTTGATCTTATTCTTTCTTGCAGAATTGGGTTAGACCAGACCTGAATAGCTCAAACTGAGTTATCAATACCCCTACCAAGATTTAAATATTATTTGTTAATAAAATGGAAACTATGCATTTTAAGTTGCTTTAAGGGGTTGGTCGAGTGGAGCAAGACAGAGTCTCGTATCTGACAGGTCGCAGGTTCGAACCCCCACTCGTCCCCTTGGGGTGAGGTAAAATGTAAGTACCTGTAAGTGCTCTTTGAGCCCGGAGGCAGTTCCGGAAGCATTCCCTGCCTTGGACTGGGGCACCATCCCCTCACCCAGGGACAGATCCAGGATTCAGATGGACGGGGGGCCGAATTTTTTTTTTCATAATAAATACTAAATACCAGTCAAATTTGTCATATCTTTTATTTAAATTATATATATAATACATTCATGCTATATAACTTATCAATAATAATATCTATATCAAATAAATTTTTGATAGAAATCACTTAAAGTGACTAAATTTTAATAACAAATACTCACCCTAAATTTTCATCCACAAAAAAAAATGGAGTATACTATAATTTTAGGAGATAATTTCAAAAGTCAAATTTCAAAATTTCCAATTTGAAAATATTAAATTAGAAGAGAAGAAATCGATTATTCTATTATTAAGGTTGAAAAGCACTAATTCCAATTTAACATGGTACTTATCTATAGTTCATCCTTTTATTACATCTTTTACTTTTTAAAGTCTTCAAGTATCAATTTTTTTTCTAAATACAAATTTTAAGACACTTGCACTGGAAAGGAGTATCCTTAATTGCATACCATAAATCAAGTAGACAAGGTAAACAAAAATTACACCACATTTAAATAAGGTTTCATTTCTTTTGGATTCCTGCATTGCTATATTCTTTGAATATTTTTTACTTCAATAATGTGATAAATTTTCACTCACTCTCTTAAATACTTATACAGGAGCAAAAGAAAAGCGTAGACCAATCCATCTTACTGTGCTGCAAGTTCTTTATCTCTGAAGCACGCAACATTGGTACCCTTGATGCAATCGAACGGGCTGCAAGGTCGAACCTAGAAACAGTGATTGTGAACAAATTCTATGATCGGGCTTACAACAGGACAAGGTACACCCTTGTGTCATATGTTTTGCATGACTGCACAGGAAGTGCCATATACAGCCCTTTGCATCAAACAGTGGTAGCCATGGCTGAGGCTGCCTTCAATACCATCAACCTTGAATTGCATGATGGGACTCACCCTCGCTTAGGTGCAGTGGATGACATTGTTTTCCATCCACTTGCTCTTGGATCACTAGATGAGGCAGCTTGGCTGGCCAAAGCAGTGGCAGCTGACATTGGCAACCGATTCAATGGTATGTCCACAACCACTAAACTCACGGAATTGATGCATAAAAGTTTTAGTTACATAGAGAAGGCTTGTCCTACTTACTAAGCATAACTTTAACTTACAACGGTGAAAGGGTCAGTTTGAACAAACTTCTCATAAAGAATTTCTAAAATAAAAATACAATGAATCAAAAGATAAAATGAATTCAACTTTTACCAGAAGATTAATTTAGTATTTACAACTCAATTTATAACAAAACTCTTCTATTTAACTTTTCCATAAGTAACTAATTTCAGAAGAAGTTGAATTCATTTTACCTCTTTGATTCATTCTATTTTTTTTACTAAATAGAAATTCTTCTATCCAAACTGGGCTATAGTATCATAGACTCAAGTGATGTAATGCAAGAGAAATTCATTCATTTTTCTTTAACTTCTTGTTCTGTGTAAAATAGATTGACACTTCTACTGCTTTACATTTTATATGTGAAATGCAGTGCCTGTATTTCTGTATGGTGCAGCACACCCAACAGGGAAGGAACTTGACACCTTACGGCGAGAACTTGGATATTTCAGGCCTAATTTCATGGGAAACAAATGGGCAGGGTGGACTATGCCTGATATCCTACCTCAGACACCAGATGAAGGGCCTATTGTTGTTTCAAGAGCTAAAGGCATTTCAATGATTGGTGCACGCCCTTGGGTTGCCCTCTACAACATACCAATCTTGTCCACTGATGTCTCAGCAACAAGAAGGATTGCAAGGAAGGTTAGTGCTCGTGGTGGCGGGCTTCCTACGGTGCAGACACTCGGGCTAGTTCATGGTGAGGATTCAACTGAAATAGCTTGCATGCTGTTGGAGCCTAACCAGATTGGAGCTGACAGGGTGCAGAACCGGGTTGAGATGCTTGCAGCACAGGAAGGGTTGGATGTAGAAAAAGGATATTTCACTGACTTTTCTCCAGAAATGGTCATACAAGAATACATGAACCTAATCTCTGCTAACAGATCATGATCATAACTCATTAGACTTAATGATAAACAATAAAACATCAAACTCTTGAGATTTTAATTGGCATTGCAATTCAGTAAATAAAAAAGTTGTGATCGCCTAAATGGGTTGGCTAGAAAAACTGAAGCAAGCACTTCGTGGCTTCTCATTTCGAACCTAAATTATCAACTTATTGAAAACAAAATTCTGACCTTTTTTGCATTATGAATGTATGATCTATAAGCACACTTATGTACACTTACTTGACCTTATCCTACTTGGAGGGTTACACCACCATCACAAACACTGCTTGCTTTGAAAATCTTCAGACAACAATGTCTGAAGCAGCTCACGAAGCCTCTCAGCACCAGGGCCTGGCCTAAACACTGTATCATTGCCACGCAGAGAACATGGATCAGCCCCACCATCTGAGGAACCAACACACCATGCCCCTGGTGAAAATCTATGTGTGCGTCCCAGGAGTTCTTTGTCAATCTTGTCCAGAACAGGATCGCCCTTTGCAAACTTTCGAGCAAAGGGAGCCTTGCTTTTAACCATTTTGTCAAAGTCCTTCATAGTTAGTGAGATTGGGTGCTGTTTTGGGGGAGTGTCCCAAGCAATGTAGTGAAGATCATGGCTTATTGCAGTATGGCGGAATTCCTCAGTGTTACAGATGACAGTGTGAAAATAACCCTCCGGAGAGGAGAGAAAATTTGTATAATACATGAGGATGGTCCGTGGAAGGTTATTCCATCCCCATATACAGTATTCCACAAAGGACCTGGTCAGCACAACCCAAGCTGAACCTGTTCACAGAAGCATAAACTATATATAAGGATCTACCATGTTGATTGCCTATCTAACAATGAATAAATTGTAATTGAACTAGCTAACTAGATATTTAGTTATTTACAAACTTATCACTGCTAAACCTTTAGTGGTTACTTAGTAAAAGGTTTATAGTAGAAATGAAGCAATCAATGTATATAGGTAATAGATATATCCTTACCAGTAAACAGTTTAAAAGATGTAGGAAGTGACCTTCGTTGAGTAGTCCATGCAAGGTCAGATTTCTTTGATAAGTAAAGACCAGGGTCAACAACGATCGATCTTCCTCGATGGCTCCTGAGCACATAAGCAGTGAGACAAAGTAACCTCAATCAACAACAGGCAAAGGGGACCTGGGGGAGGGGGGGAACATATATTACATTATTTTCAGATTGTGTAACGATTAGCTTACAGTTTCCAACCAGCAATTCGTGTATGTTCAATGAAATTGAGATCCCTTGACAGATTTGAGAAAATATGAAGCAAATCTGAAAAATCAAGGAACAATTATGAAAATATCAGATGATTTCACAAGACAGTACAAGAAGGGTTACATATATGATAGCTCAAACAACCTTGGTTAAAAATGACTTCAAATGCAGATATTAATACTTGTGTCATACATACCATCTATGGATACCCATGAAATTCAACTAAGGAAATATTTATCTTTGGACCAGATTCCAAATGTGGTCATTAAACAGGAAAGCATTTTTGAATTCAAAGATATAGAATAGGCCTACATATCTAATATGTCAACATGGCAACAACAACAGAGCTGAATGCTACCAGTTTAGCATTACGCAAAGACTACATTAATTGTTAACATGTGTCTAAGCATCCTTAATGGAGATGATATTGACTGATCAGCCACAGCTAAGAGTTCAAAATGATAATAGAGATGGTGTTTGATGACATGTCTCTACAGAATTTTTTTATAGGCAAAAAAAAAAAAGACCTGAAGCTAAGATTTGTTGAAATTTAAGCACACATCATTAATCTGAGAATCATGCAACTGTTGCCAGGCTTTTCATAGCTGTGGCTCAAACATAAGATGCAGAAGAACATCGTATAGGATAGAGAAAAACACTTCTATTTGATGTAATACTTGAAAATTACAACTACAATTCCCATTAAAGTGGAATGAGAAAGCAGGGGGAGTGTAGATGAGTGGACTACCACTTTAGGTATGATAGTAGACTAACTCACAATGAAAAAGTAAATTAGATTTTATCTGAAGAAAATAAAAAGCTTCAACTGTAACCATCAGGAATGAAGAAGATTGAGTTAAGTTGGAAGAGAGAATGATGAAGGTTCCTTGGAATAAACTCTATGCATGTGTGACTTGATATATATGGATGCAGTCAAACTAAATTAAGACATTTTCCTAACAGCATGCGATACACTCTGAATCTTTATATATACCCAGACAAAATACACCCAATATAGTAGTCAGTGTCACGCATAAGATGTTGAAGATGCCAGAAGATTCACAAGTTACAGAATAATAACCCCCCAAAAATTGATTTTCAGGTACTAGGTATTTTCTCAGGGTCAAAAGTAATAAACTAATGTGCATTTTATGACCACCCAACACTAGTGTAGACTTGTAGACATAATATGAATTTAAGCCATCCACATCAGAGGGTTAATTATAAAAAATGTTGAACTGTTTTTTACCAGAAGCTTGTTCATTGCCATCATTTCCATTAGAACAATGGTTCTATTCATAAAAAGAAGAAACCTAATCATTATATAATCCATGCACTGGCATATATTCAGGATTGAAGCTTTGACGTCTGAGAAGATTTAATGACTGCTTAAATTACAGTGCACAGAAGTTTAGTGGAAAAGAAGACTTAGACATTTATAAAAAGTAATGACTATGTTTGTACGAAGAATAGCCATTTAATTGCTGCTGAGGTTAGGAATATCTTAAAATCCCTTAATGTAGTCATCTGAGTTATAGGTCCAAGCTCACGAATGTAATCCAGCAGGTACTAAGACCACAAAAGTGACTTGGAACTTGGAGTTGAGATACAAATCACTCAAAAATGAAGATGAAAAGTGCATGGAGGAATTCTGAGTGCCCAACAAAAAAGCAAGGATGCAACACTAATGGAGACAAGATTGCAACTTCAACAAATACAGCAATGAGTGGAATATCAAAATAGCCTGGTAAAGATTGACATTAGTTTTATATAGCATTTCACATAAGCACATCACATAGGCAACATGAGCTAGGTAATTTCTCTCTTCAGCAGCATGATTCATCATTGAACTACTCAACAAAACTATAATTAAGCCAGAATGGCCAGGGTGGAAGATTGGAAGGAAGCACAGAAAGAGAATTTCCCAGAATTAGTAACACAACTGAAAAGTATAATTACACATTTTCAGTAGAATTACGCATAAAAGCACAAAATAAAACTATAGAAAAAACATGGCAAAAAAACTTTAGTCATTATCTCAAGCCAAAAAGCCAAATTACACTTGCTAGTTGCTAAACTTGTCTTCTTGAAGGCAACATTTAAGAATAAGTACAATATATTTTGACCGTCTATAGCCCATTAATCCCATCATTAGTTGTTTCTGTTGAGTTTGAAATTTTTGTGTTTCTGTGTGTCTTACTCAGACCACACATGCTGTATTTATAATATGTATGCAATAAATACATAAGAACATGATTGCTAAATCTAATCCTAATTAGCAACTAATTAGGGATTGACAGCTAATTATTATTTAGCCGTTACTAATTAAAAATAACATGTGACTAATTCTAACACTCCCCCTCAAGCTAAAGTTTACTAAGCTTTAAGCTTGTTATAAATATACCCATGTTAACAAAAGTGAAGATAATAAATCAAGGGCCCAGATTGAGTACACTAGAAAGCCGTGGGGCCAGGTAGATTGCACTGGGAAGCCGTGGGGCCAGGTAGATTGCTCTGGGATAGCCACGGGACCAGGAAGATTGCTCTGGGATAGCCACGGGACCAGGAAGATTGCTCTGGGAAGCCTCGAGAATCATTTCTAGGTTTTGAAAAATCATGGGTAACAACAAATAGGAGAGAAAATGCATCCAAAATAGAAAGGACCCAAGTACCGGACATGAACAAGCCAAACGATGCCCAGATCGGGATAGAAGACGGAAGGGAGAGTCCGACGGTGGTGAGATCGGCCAGAAAGGTGGCCGGACGCGTCGCAACGCGTGGCAGACGACGGCTGGCAACAGAAAAACGCGTCGGCAAAAGCTAGGACGTGTGTGAGCGCGTCAGAGCGCCGTTCGAGGCGGTTCTGGAAGCGTTAGAATCGTCTCAGAGGGGCGACTGGTCGGAATCGTTGCCGTCTCCAGTGGCGGTAGACGGCGGCAGCGGCTGAAGATAGCATAGAAACGTCTGGAAAATGTCGAAAAATGCGCTGGAAAAGACTGCACAGCGGAGGGGAGCGACTAATGGCACTAGCAGCAACTGGACAATGGGGTCAACGGCTGAAAAGGGTTTAAACATGAACAAAGTTCCATTCCATACTTGGAACTAGGCAACGGAAAAGCGATGGCACAGGTCATGGTGGATGGTACCGCTCTGATACCATGTTGAGTTTGAAATTTCTGTGTTTCTGTGTGTCTTACTCAGACCACACATGCTGTATTTATAATATGTATGCAATAAATACATAAGAACATGATTGCTAAATCTAATCCTAATTAGCAACTAATTAGGGATTGACAGCTAATTATTATTTAGCCGTTACTAATTAAAAATAACATGTGACTAATTCTAACAGTTTCAACAAAACCGTATGGATATGATGTTACATAAGAATCTATCCTCATAGATCCACAATAATAAAAGGACAGATGAACTTTAGGGCCTGTTTGGTTTATATTTCCATTTCCTGTTTCCATTTCCTATTTTCATTCTATTTCCTGTTTTCTGAAATTTTACAAAGGAAAAACTGGAAATGCTGGAAACAACCAATTTTTCCTTTGTAAAATTCCAGAAAACATAATCTTCTGTCCTTCAAACATTAGCGCCAACTTTACTAATCTTTTCTGTTCTTAAATCAACAATGCTCAAGGGAAATAAAACAAAGCACTCTGAAAATAACAGGCAAACAACTCAAGTTGACCTATCTATTACTTGTGAAACATAACCGAGAGTTTAAGACCACTCGAAAAACAGCATCATGAGTTTACAACCTGAAGGCTTCCTATATCCTTCAACAACTAAGAAGGGAATAGTTTATGCAAGCATTTTGACAAGAATACTAGGCTATAACATCAAGAAGCAATCATTAATAAGGGTCTATAATAGGCTACAACATTTTGACAAGAATTCTAGGCTATAACATCAAGTAGCAATCTTTAATAAGGGTCTATAATAGGCTACAACATATTGACAACAATACTAGGCTATAACATCAAGAAGCAATCATTAATAAGGGTCAATTACTAACCATCCTGTGTCACAAGAGGATAATCTGAGGCACTGAGGTTTATAAACCAATCCCACTGTGAACTCTCCTTCAATAATATTGCTATAGCTTGGAGGGTGCAAGCAATCATCGTAGGACCCTTATAAGTCACCAAATTGGATTGTGACATAACACGCACATTCTCTACTTCACGAAATGTTGGATCAGCTTTCACAGCATTAGCCAATTCCAACCTTTCCCGGGGTGGTGCCTCAAGATCTAAATGCAAGATATACTGATTTCTTGGGTGATACACTGCCTCTAATGTCCTCATCATCCTATGGCTATCACCCTTAGTCCCTGAAATAAGATATGCCAACCTAGGTGCCTCCATTTTCTGAACCACATTAGAATTAAGCGACCTTTCTAAATCTGATTCCAAAAAATACCCACTTGAATCCTCTGATCTTGAAAATGCAATGATTTCAAATGGTGACTGTTCTGCCCCGCCAGAAGAGCTAAGTACCCCCAATATAGCTGTCAGAACCAGACTCACAGATACCAGCAAACTTGCCAAAAACGGGAGAAGCCACTTTCTATCACTAAATAACCTCCCTGAATGAAAACTAGCATTTTTCCTCATACTCTTTTTCAGCACTGGGAAATCAAAATCGAATTTTTGAGAACTGTTCACCCCTGTCGGCAAGAACCAAGATCCCTCATCTAAATTCCGCTCCAATGGATAAGTTGAAAACCATAAAAGCAGCACCCCACAAATCTTTAGAAAATAAAAGTAAAAGGACAAGTTTGGTGGCTCGCCAACAGAACCAAAACCAACCTTCTTTTAGAAGAATAATTAGCATTTAAGCAAAGGATAAAACATGGTTTTCAAGCAAAGATGCCTGATTTAAATCGACACAAATCCTCACCAAATGCCAGGATTTTGATTTGGGAGCTGAAATCACTATAATGGACATATGACAAACGTTTTGTTTTGGGACCCAGCTATCAGAAAATAGTCTCAGACCTGATTATTACTACCTCGCTAGAAAGGAACGATTTTTGAAGTTGCAAACCCTTCAGTCTCTTTACAATTTACTTCAGAACTCTTCAGTTCAGATTTCACCTGCAAATAATTAATGCAGCTTGTTCTTTTTCCTACACCTGTTATCTTTCCCTCTTGTGGTATTCCTTCCGTAAACAGTGCTCAAGATCTATGTTAATGCCACTCCAAAGTTAAATACGGAAATAGAAAAAGGATAGGACACACGCTTGCAATGCAAGTTTTTGCTTGGCAACTTGGGATTCAAGTGAGGTTTAGTATTGGGGAAACAAAATGGTCCATGCCCAGAAGAGGATGAGAAGACTATAGGAAGATTCAGAGTAAAGGGAAAGGTAAAAGCCACAAAAAGATCGGATTTTTAAGAAGGTGGGTTTGCAAGATGAGAAGATAAGAGCTGTAACTTTAGATAATAAGAGGGATGTTTTAGATTTGCTTTAAACGATGGCAGAACCATTTAAGTGTTAATTTGAGGATTTTAATGTAAATGTTTGGTTTAGATAAATATAAACATGATTTTGATCAATGTTGGTCTGATTTCAACGTTGGTTTTCAGGTGAGTGCACTGTTGCAGCGCCAAAGTGAGGTCTTGTTCAGATATCTTTACAAATAAAATGCTATTTTCAAAGAGTTTAATACAGTGATACCTATAACATTCATTAAATGATGTGGCGGCACACCATTATATGTGTGTAAAATTTCTTTACACAATGTATACTAATTAAATCCATTTTCAAATATATTTTTGTTTATAAAATGGGACATTTTTTTTAAATATTTTTTGTAATTTTTTTTATTTTTAATACTTAAAAATATAAATATTATGTGCTTTTAGTTTTTAAAAGTATTTTTGTGAGAGAACTAAAATACGTTATTTTGTTAAATGTAGATATTAAAATAAAAAATAAATATATTATCAAAAAATAAAAAATTAAATAAAGACTAATTTATGATATATTATATTTTTAGAAATCAAAAGTATATTTAATCCATAATAAATTGTTACAAAAAATCCATAATAAATCATTCCGAATAATTTGAATAAAAAATATTAAATAAATAAAATATATTATATAATGTTTTATTTTATTTCACTTGATTTAATCGTTTTTTATTATTTCAATCTTAGCCCAAAAGATTTCATTACAAAATAAAAATATTGTCACAGACAGAATTTTCCGTTTTTAAATTGCTGCGTTGCTCTTTTTTTTTTCTTTCTCAACTCATGCTTCATGAGAAAAAAATTTAGCTCATTTTTTCTCTTGGTAAAATATGACACGTGAAGTTATATTTATTATTTTAAAATATTTTGAGGAAAAAGTACGAGAAGAATATCAACTTAAGAATAATTATTTTGTGAAAAATATATACTATGGTAACTATGGTAATATTGAAAATGTTTTTATCCATGAAAGGTTAAAATTGAGTCCAGCTCCAGACCTCCAGTTACCTTATGAGCTTAGTTACTACCGGATGCGTTTAGGAATTTTAAAAGTTCTGACTAGTTAATGTAAGTGTATGTTTGGTATTCGACCGGAAAGTGGTTCCGCGTTTTTCTAATGTATGTTTTTCATGGTTATAAGAACCCCACTGGACCGGTCGGTTCGACCGGTCGGACCAGTAACCGGTCAATGAGGCGGTTCTGTGCAACCTGAAAACCGGACAGGGAAAGAACCGGTCAAAAACCGGTAAAACTGGTCAAGAACCGGTGAACCGGGCAAGAATCGGTGGTTCAACGGGTTGGAACGGTTCTAAAAATTAGCTTTCGTTTTCCTTAAAAAAAATAGCTTTAAGCCATTTTAGTCTTTTGTAAATACTATGAAAGAAATCTGTGTCCTTGCCTACCTCAACATCAGTCTCTCCGCTTACGGTGATGTAGGAATAATCACCCTCCATCGTTGCTCGTTTGTCGGATGCAAAGCTTGTGCGAGGTCCTTCATCCCTGCTTTGTCTATGTCCGTCGAGCACCTAGCCTTGCTTGTGTTGGCTACCCTGCTCCGATCCCGTTTTGCTTTTACGTTCTGCAGAATGAGCTTCTCTCCAAATGGCTAAGAGATTCATTTTATGTCTAGGCTGCACAACTTTTAATGGCACTGAAGCAACCATTCCCCTATATTGCCTATTTTATAGTATTTATCATTTAATTAGAACTTGAACAAGTTTGAATTTAGATTTGACAGTTTAGCTTGCACGCGAAAGGTTATTATTGTATACCGTGCAAAGTTAAGTAGGTTCTGCTATTACTATTTACTAGCCAGCTACTAATTTGACTAGGATTTCTTAATTGTTTTTTACTTTTTCTTTATAAAATAGTTACGTTAATTCATTACCACTATTTTTTATGAATGATATGTAGTTTTAAATGATTTGAAGTGATGGATATCATTTTTTATTAATTAAATTTTAATGTATTATGTAAAAAATTTTAAAAAATATTATTTAAATTTTTACCGGTTCGACTACGGTCCAATCACGGTCTGACCATTGAACCTTAAACCGGTGTCTTGACCGGTTCAATGACTGGTCCGGTTTTAAAAACATTGATGTTTTTTAGGCACTGCCTCTTTTAGCCTACCGCCCATATTGGACATGTCTGAATTGAATCGGGTAACCCGTTTTGCCACTCTATGAAAGATAATCATCTTTTGGTCTTTGATCAGGAATCCCTCATAAGTACTCCCTCCGGTCCTATTTATAAGAACCTTTTAACTACTTCACACGGATTAAGGAAGTTGGTTAATTTAGTTGATTACAATAAATTTCTCATGAATGTGTATCATATTTACTAAATTACCCTTGAATCTATTGAGACCCATTATCCTTCTCTTTCTATTTAACTACTCAATTGTGTCATACTCTCTCTACTAATTAATTACTCGCCCACCTCCACTAATGAGATATTTTTGTCAAATAATAATTAATGCATGAGACAATCTAAAAAAGTTCTTATAAAAAGAACCAAGATCCACCTTCAAAAAAGTTCTTATAAATAGGACCGGAGGGAGTATAATTGTTAGTTTAACTCTCGGATCGGATGGTGATTAGGTAAAGTCCTTCCAAAATTAGCAACGCCATGATTCCAATCTCTAACATTATATGGGTTACCGTCTAATTCCACTAAAACTAATCATTATTTAGTAAAGACAATACTCTTTTAACATGTACCACTTCAACAAACAATCTACTTATTATTTGGTGAATTTAAGTGGCTTAGTTTTAAATCAAGAAAATAAATATAATGTAGCACAATACTTCATTTCAATTTGGGTCCTCCTTTATCACAAAATTATCTTATTATTGAGAAATAAATATATATTTTATTATACAAAACCCACTGTAATGAATTACAAGGTACATAATTATATTTAAATTAAAAATAAGGCTTAATTGCATTTTTTGTCCCCCTATTATCATCAATCCACGATTTTGGTCCCCCTACTTTTTTTCACGATTTTGGTCCCTCTGTACCTCAAAGTAGGGGTGTAAGTGGGTCTGGGCCAACCCGCGAACCCGGTCAACCCGATTACAAATAGGTGGTTTGGGTTGGTTCGGTTATTTTTTAGTCAACCCGATCACCTTCGGGTCGGGTCTCGGGTTGGGAGATTTCAGAACCGAGGAACCCGACCCGACCCAACAGTGACTTAAAAAAACTAAAAAATTAGAGGCCCAGCCCAAATCACTCCCTCTCTCATATTCTTTTGCCCTAACAGACCACACATGTGATGCGCACAACAGCAGCTAGCAGGTCTCTTCTCTGGTGAAGGTGATGCGGCCGCGTTTGATTTCAACTTTCAAGCTTTCAAGGAGAATAGGCTAGCTTGCTGCAGTGACGGCGGTGCATGGATCATGGTGGTGACGCGGAGGTGGGACGAAAGACTTGATCTCGCAGCGGTGCCGATGGACTTGATCTCGCGGCGACAAAGGCGAATCTTCTCTCTTGTTGGTTGTTGCAGCAGTGACGCGGTGGTGGGACTGCACGCTTGTAGTAGCAGCAGCGAGGCATGGAGATCTGGTACTGAAGTTGCTGATTGTCTCTGGTGGGACTGCACGCTTGTAGTAGCAGCAGCGAGGCATGGAGATCTGCAACAGCAAGGAACTTGGATATATATATTAGTATTAATCACAATTTCTTGTATAGTTTATTATTAGAAATTCCTCTGAGAATTCGACGCCTGTAGCTTGAATGTTTTCAATTTTGTTGTGTGATAAGGAATCAATTATTTTGTTTGCATCACTGTTCCACCCACCCACTGCAAATTTGGTTGATTATCACTTTCTTTGGTATGCAAAAAGATATTAGGACGAGGAGTTGAAAAATAATAAATCAATTTTTTTGATTTTTTTCCAATTTTTAAAGAATCTTTTCACTTTTTTTGTTGTTAAAAAAATATTATTATTTTATTCAGAACCCGAGACCCGACCCGAACCAACCCGTTAGAGGTCGGGTTGGTTCGGTTTGGGTTGAGTAGTAAAAAATTGACATTAGAGGTCGGGTTGGTTCGGTTTGGGTTGAATAGTAAAAAATTGAAAAAAACCGAACCAACCCAAACCGATGTGCTTTAATTGGTTTGGACACTGTTTTGCTTTAAACCCGACCTGACCCGATTACACCCCTACCTCAAAGTATGTGTTAGAGGGACCAAAATCGCGAATTGATGATAATAGGGGACCAAAATCGCAAAAAAAATAGGGGGACCAAAATCGCAGATTAATGATAATAGGGGGACAAAAAATTCAATTAAGCCTAAAAATAACTATAATACACTTATTTCTCTAATCATACTTTCTTGTTATTCAGTGCGAAATGGGAGATGCAAATCCTTTAATATCATTAATTTGAAAGCATATCAAAATTTTAATTGCCGAACAAGGAATGAAACAGGAAATATATTATTATTTGAATTTTTTAATTTTTATGCCTGAAAATTAAAATGTTTATGTGGTTAGGTGAATGAATTAAAAATATTAATCTGGTTTATTAAACTAATAATAACAAATTAATAGTAAATAATGTCAGCTTATTTTGGATATATTTGCATTGCCAAACTGGCAACACGTGTTAGGTTAGTCGGTTGGAGTTTAATAGATTTTTGCTATTCTAAATCTTGAAGAACATCCATCCAAACTGATCTGTTTCATCGAAAGCGTGATATTTTTTTTTTTGACGTCGAAAGCGTGATATTTGCTTGTAGTTGTAGGCGTGTAGAGTATAGATAATGTTGAATTTTTGTGAGAATCACAAAACATTCAGCAAAATTTCAGGTCAGGAATCAGGATATATGGTTGATACAAATAATGAATAATGCGATAAATCTAGTCTATATTCTATTCTAATAATATGATACATTAATTCGTCAAAAAAATATGATACATTAATAATATTTTTAATCATCTAAGAATGAAAGAGAATTTTTTTTTTTTAAAAATAACCCATCTCAAAGTATTTTTACTTTCTGGAATTATATATATGTTTTGCATTTTATTTGGTTTTTGGTTCATATAACCATTTATGCTACATTAGTTTACTGCTGTTATTAATGTAGTCCATACTGTAAATCAGTAACAATAAGTTGGATCAAATATATATATAGCTAGCTAATGCAATAAGGGATAAAACTAAAACATTAAAAAATATGTCCTATCTAAACTTGAATATAAATTCAAGCATGGCTGGGTATAGTTCGCTGGGGTCAAATATTTCCAGTGATTGGTGCTATGGAGGCATTGCAGTGGCAAATGCATGAGAATGGGGGATAAGATTTAGAAAGATGTAACTGTAATTGTGTGAGAGAAAAAGGGCCAAATGCTATTTTAAAAATAATTGTATCTTAACTGTTTATTTTAATCTAAGGGACGAAAATGATTCCTTTCATCTCATAATAAAACACTCCTCTCAAGTCACCCGATACTCTCCCATATATATATAAAATCCAGAAAGATTCTTGATTTAGTCCCATTTTGATTTTTAGTTGGTAATATTAATAATTAATTTTTTAAAATTGGTTTTAAATTACTCTCATTTAGGGTGTATTTGATAAAGCATTTCAACCAGCTAAAAGCTTAAATTAAAATTGTAATCATTTCAACTATATTTGATAAGGTGACTTTTTATGTACCTATTAGTTTTTTAGTAGCTTTTTTGAAAAATTACTCAAGGTAGTCTTTTTAAAAAAGCTTCTATTTTTAACTATATGCTTGAAATTTATTGTAATTTTATCCCTCAACAATTCTCAACTATCACCATCATTATTTAAGACTCGTCTTTTTTTATAAGACCTTATTGAGAAAAATGTTATGGTCATTTTTATAAGACAATTTACAATTTTTAGAAGCATTTATTAGTTTTTACCATTTTTACCCTTCATAATTAATGAACATTTTGTAGTTTTCAAAACTTGATTAATGTGAGGAATTGAATAGAGTTTAATTTTAAATAAGGGTAAATTTGGTAGTTAGAGGAGATTTTTTAAAATGAATGCATTAAAACATGTTTTCTTAATATGCGTATTTGAGTAAAAGAGGATCTTATAAATAGAACCGGAGGAAGTAATTAATAATGTTCCTAAATATCATTTTATTATTTTCAGTTAATTCAACAATTAATTTTAGCAAACACTTCAATAAAAAAACACAATTTTTTAGCTTTTAGCTAATTTTTTAATTTATATCTAACTTTTGAGCTTTCATTTAATTTTTCAATTAATTTTATTAAACATGTTTTTAATATCTTTCATAAATGGTACATTATTCATTTACGATAATTTTATCAAAATTAATCTTATCTAATTATAAATTAAATGATTAATTAATACTACTCTTTACCAGATGCTCTAGTATAATTAGAAAGGCTCCTTTTTAGGTTGTGTGGGGAACGCGAAAAGGAGTTAGTCAATTATTAAGCTCACAACGCTTGTGAGCCGTTCAAGGCATATTGGCTAGAGCTGTGTTATAGGTACATAACACAGTGCACACAATGTTTTTACCACTGTGTCAATCAAGCCCAATCAAAAAAAAAATAGAGAGAATGTGGGGGGTTTTGCATAAGGGTGGTGTGGTAAAAACATTGTGCGCACTGTTTTTATGTATGCCAATAATTTTCCTATTGGCTAATGGGCTAATGGCCATGCCGAGAGCGATGAGGCTAAATTGATGTACTAACAACTAACAATGTACTAACATACATTGACAAAAAAAAACTAACAATGTCACTACTACAAAAAAGGCATTCTACGACGGGCATTCCACGACGGTTTAGGGACAACCGTCGTTGAAACATGCGCGGTGGCATTTTTGCAATTATGTGGGTAACTTACAACGACGGTTGGCCCTCAACCGTCGTAGAAAGCACGTTTCTACGACGGTTGCCAATCAACCGTCGTAAAAAACTACCTTAGAATAAATGTTAACAAAAATAAAAGGGGGGTGGGAATAGCAAAACATGGGTGGTGCAGGAGTAAGATTGGGCTACCACGACGGGCCCAGTAGACACCCGTCGTGGAAGACCTTATGGGGGGTGTGACAAGTAAAGTGGGGTGGTGCAGGGAGCATTAGGGGGTTCAGAAAGGAAGGGGGTGGGAATAGCAAAACATGGGTGGTGCAGGAGTAAGATTGGGCTACCACGACGGGCCTAGTGGACACCCGTCGTGGAAGACCTTATGGGGGGTGTGACAAGTAAATGGGGTGGTGCAGGGAGCATTAGGGGGTTCAGAAAGGAAGGGGGTGGGAATAGCAAAACAGGGGTGGTACAGGAGTAATATTGGGCTACCACGACGGGCCCAGTGGACACCCGTCGTGGAAGACCTTATGGGGGTGTGACAAGTAAAGTGGGGTGGTGCAGGGAGCATTTGGGGGTTCAGAATGGAAGGGGTGGGAATAGCAAAATAGGGGTGGTGCAGGAGTAATATTGGGCTACCACGACGGGCCCAGTGGACACCCGTCGTGGAAGACCATATGGGGGGTGTAACAAGTAAAGTGGGGTGGTGCAGGGAGCATTTGGGGGTTCAGAAAGGAAGGGGGTGGGAATAGCAAAACAGGGGTGGTGCAGGAGTAAGATTGGGCTACCACGACGGGCCCAGTGGACACCCGTCGTGGAAGACCTTATGGGGGTGTGACAAGTAAAGTGGGGAGGTGCAGGGAGCATTATGGGGTTCAGAAAGGAAGGGGGTGGGAATAGCAAAACATGGATGGTGCAGGAGTAATAGAGGGCTACCACGACGGGCCCAGTGGACACCTGTCGTGGAAGACCTTATGGGGGGTGTGACAAGTAAAGTGGGGAGGTGCAGGTAGCATTAGGGGGTTCAGAAAGGAAGGGGGTGGGAATAGCAAAACAGGGGTGGTGCAGAAGTAAGATTGATCCACCACGACGGTCCCTTTGACAACCGTCGTGGTAGAGTCCAGTTAAGAGCAACCTAACGCTCCCTGTTTTCATTTTGCGCCGCGCGACATCCCTTTCTCTCTCAACCTCCCTTTCTCTCTCAACCTCCCTCTCTCTCTCAAGTTCCCTCTCTCTCTCACTACCGTGCCTGCTCTCCCCCTCTCTCTCACCCATCGTCCCTTTCTCTCTCAAGCTTCCTCTCTCTCTCACCGTGCGTTTCTCTCTCTCTCAAGCTCCACCGTGCCTCTGCGCCGCCGGCCGCCGTGAAGTGCTCCATCAATTTGTCACTGTGAGTTTGTTTCTTGAGCCCTAACATTTTATTATCTAACCTGAAAATGTCTACTATGTTTGCTAATTGCGTGTTGCGTGTTGCGTGTTGCGTGTTGCGTCATTTGCGTGTTTCATGGGAGGCAGGGAAGCCACTAGTGATTGAAGAAGTAGAGGTGGCACCACCCCAAGCTGGTGAAGTGCGTTTGAAGATCCTCTTCACCTCTCTTTACTTCTGGGAAGCCAAGGTAAACAACAGATAAAAATTAGGTGCTTTTGGACTTAAAGCATTCTAGAAAGAGATTAAAAATGCACTACGGACTAAACATGAAACAAATTTATAAAGGGACTAAATCCAAAAGCTACAATAATTTTAGGGATAAAAAACACAGTTAACTCAAATTATATCGTTCTGAACTTCTTATTGAGGGATAACGTCTATCTGCAGTTGATTTCAGTTCATTCTCTGTAATGTAAATTTGCTTTCCTTTCTATTATATGGATAGCTAGGTAGATAAAATGGAGGATAGTTTAATTTAGAACTAAATAGAAACTTAAGGAAACCTTTTTAAGTAAAAGCATTGAGACAAATCAATGGTTACATGATTTATGATATGATATTTTATAGCATAGTTTGATCTTGCTGACTTTTCGTAGTTAGAAAAGTTTTGCTGTTGTTATTCTATTCCATGTATTATTTATCATGCATCATCACTTAATTGCGTGTTGTGCTCCATCAATTGCGTGTTGGGTCATTTTGCTAATTGCGTGTTGGAAATTAAATGATTAGAATGGGAACATGGATTTGGTAGCAGAGCTTTTCTGTTGTTTTACCATTTGGTAAGATTAGTTTTGAGCATGGAAATGTAGAATGAACAAGTGCTTAAAAACAAGAATTAAAGTATTTGGATGAGACATTTAATTATTAAACAGAATTGAGAGAAAGCTGATTTGAGGAGCAAAATGTTAAGTGTAGTTCTCAATGAAATTAGAATAAAGTATTTAGACAAGAATATGACTGGTGCAATGTGCACAAATTGTAAACTAACTAATTTAATACATTAACTGCCTAACTGAAAAATTAAACTAAACTGAAACAGTTATTCTGTTTCTTCTATTAACATTGGCTAGTAAGCTTCAGTTTTGGGTCTTTTTGTTGCATGTTAAATTGTATCATGTTATTCTCCCAAATATTTGTGTGTAGAATATAGAGAGAAGGTCCTCGGAACTCGGAAGGGGGATAGACCTACATGCTACGTAGATAGAACCTCTAGAGACGTGTGTTAAGATACACCTCATGCTAAATAACATCTAGTATGACCACGTTTGATTTAAACAGAGAAATAGAGAATAAAAAAAATAATGAGAAATAAATATTTAAGAGTTGTTTGGTTTGAAAGAAATGAACGTAACTCAATTAGTTTTTCTTTGGTTGAGTAGAAAATAAGAAAAGAAAAGGTAATTTTTTGTTAAATTGACAAAAATGTCACTACATATTTTTTTCATAAATCAAATTAGTGATAAATCAAATGTCTACTGAATATTCAGCTTGTTTTATTTTATATTTTGCCTTGTTTTATTGTTCATTTTTAATGATTGCTTGATTCATTACTTGAGTGAACCTTAGTTTCCCGTTTGAGATTCAATATGGAGATTGTAGTACTCCCTCCAAAGAATAAATTTTTTCATACATCTTTGTTATATTAACTAAAAGAGGGAGTACTATAGTGAACTTATTGAATCTTGAATTGTCCGGATGGACAGTTTGGAAAGATATATCACTTTTTTATAGTTCATTAATAAGTAAATTTTAATAAGCATTCCATACAATTCATGAAATTTCGATTCGTTGCATTTGTGTTGTTCTTCGGGGGCATATTTGATAGTGGTTCACCACTTTCATTTCGTGCCACCTGAAGACCAATGCGAAATGCTGCCGAAATTTTGTGGATTTTATGGAATGAGAATTAAAATTTACACAATAATGAACTAAGGAAAAGTGAATCTTCCTGAATGGGATAGGGCCACACCTTTGAATAAAAAAAGTGAGATCTACATGCATAATGTTGAATAAATGGAGTGTCGTTCACGAACGTACAGAAATTAGATATGGATCGAAGTTGGATGAATGCTCGGCGCATTACTGATGAGTATGAGAGAGGAGTGGAAGAATTTCTACAATTTGCGCGATGTAATGTTGCTAGTAGTGCCGACGCACAAGGAAGGTTCAGGTGTCCATGCGTAAATTGTTTCAATGGAAGAAGACTGGCTGAGAAAGACATCAGGGAGCATCTTCTGTGTGATGGTATTATGAAGGGTTATACAAAATGGATATGGCATGGTGAAGTGACACATATGCCATATGATGATGAGGTCCCAATGCCAGAGTATTCTCGTTCAACCATGGAGGACTGCATGGAGGATCGAGTGGAAGACATGATTCGCGATGTCGGTGTGGACAGATTTGCAGAAGCACATCTGTATGAAGATATGTGTAGTGATGCTGAGACTCCGTTGTTTCCGGGGTCAACAAACTTCACACGATTGTCAGCGGTGTTAAGGTTGATGAATTTGAAGGCATTGAATGGGTGGTCTGATAAAAGCTTCACGGAGTTGCTTCAGTTGCTAACTGACATGCTTCCTGAAGGGAACACACGACCTAATCGTAATTATGAGGCGAAGAAGATATTGTGTCCGATGGGTATGGAGTATAAAAAGATCCATGCATGCCCTAATGATTGCATTTTATACAGAAAAGACTATGAAGGGTTGAAGAAATGTCCGAAGTGTGGGTTATCCCGATACAAGGTGAAAGACGATGATCAAGATAGTATTGATGAGGTCACAAAGCAGGGTGCCCCGGCAAAGGTTGTATGGTATCTTGCAATTATTCCAAGGTTTAAGCGTCTGTTTGTCAATCTAAATGACGCTGAGAACCTTAGATGGCATGCGGATGGGAGGATATGTGATGGAATGCTTCGCCATCCCGCTGATTCTTTACAGTGGAAGGACTTTGATGTAGAGTTTCCAAAATTTGGAAACGAGCCGAGGAATCTTAGGCTTGGATTAGCGTCAGATGGAATGAATCCATTTGGAAATTTAAGTACTAATCATAGTTCGTGGCTTGTTTTGCTAGTTGTTTACAATTAACCTCCCGGGTTGTGCATGAAGCGCAAATATATGATGTTGTCTATGATGATCTCTGGTCCACGTCAGCCTGGAAATGACATTGATGTTTATCTCAGTCCATTGATAGAAGATCTGAGATTGCTATGGGATGAGGGGGTAGAAGTCTATGATGGGTTTGCCAAAGAATCTTTCAAGATGCATGCAATGCTCTTTTGTACCATCAATGACTTTCCTGCATATGCTCTTTTTATGAATTTGATGTTAACTCTAATGTATGACTGATTCTATCTTTGTTTTTCATATAGGCTCATTTTGATATACCAAATGTACCGTCATTGGAATCGAAGTTATTGTCTTCGATTGCGGTGAAGTGGCGTCAGTTTAAGTCCCTGCTAACGACCACATATATTTTTGGCCCAAAGAAGGGTCAGAATCCTTGTACCAAATATCAGGGCATTGATGAAGAGACTTAGGAACAATTTGTGGAACTCCGTGAACAAGAACATTGGCAGGTTAGTGCAATTCAGTTTGTTTTACTCATTCAGTTTTGTATAGATTTGTAGTAATTTATTATTCATTCACTACAGGATGTAAGGAGGAAGGCTAAGGAGATTCAAGCACATAATGTAACCCCCCACATTCTGTCTCGTGGGGGTTATAAATTGCTTGAAGAAAAAATGATAAAGAAGAAGTTGAAAGACAGAGCTGCAGATGGTGATGATCCTATTGCAGACCCTCCATCACCGCCTACACGTCATGAAAAATGGAAGCAGGCCCGTGTTAAACCCTCAGGGGTATATACCTCTGAAGAATCACGCGTTATCTCTTAGAAGATTGTAAGTTTTAATTTGTAATTGATTTTTTATTTACTATACAAATTCTTGATTCCATACTCACGCTCTCTGTCACTATATTTGTTAACTGCGGGATTCTTTGGTTGAGCAATCTACTCAGGGGACCTTTACACCAGAAGGTCGTGATGATATACTTGCTACTGCTATTGGACGACCTGAGCACCCCGGTCGTGTTCGTGCTGCTGGAGCAGGGGTTGGTATTCGGTCATTTTTTGGATCAAAGTCCAAGAACTCCTCATCAAGTGAGCCTAGCAGTGAGCACATCGAAAAGCTAACACAACAGCTCACAGTTGAAATCACAAATAAGGTGAAAGATGAAATGAGGATCGAGTTGGAGTTGTACAAGCAGGAATTGTTGAATGCATCGCAGACAGGTGCTCCTAGTCAAGACTTTGTGACTAATGCTAATAAAATCAGCACAAAGGGTAGTTGTTCACCAGATGGGGGTCAGGTGGATGAAATCCCATGTCAGCTGTATGTGGAGTGCACACCATCCCCTAAGTTGGTGGCTTTGGGGAAGGTTTTCATAGGTATCAATGGAAAAGGTTTTCGATGAGAATGCTCCTGTGCCTATCCAGACATTGGAGGTTGCTATTGTACAACAAGCATATCAGACCTTTATTGCCTGGCCCCAGCATCTAGTTAGGCAAACTCCAACCCCTATGGTATAGTTGACACTTATATATATTACTACTTTTCACAATTAAATGTTTCTTTTTTATATCCTCAACAATGTATCTATATATATTACTACTTTTCACAATACATTGTTCTTTATGTGCAGCAAAAAGTACAAAAGAAACGACAAAAAGAAAATACCAAGAAGGGACCTTTTCCAACCGATGATCCCCTTGCTAGCTTGTTAGAGGTTGCATCCGCCATTAAATACAGCTCTATCGAGCTGCCATGGGATGACGAAGTTTTTGGTACGGTACAGATGTCCATACCCCTGTATTTAACCGTCTCAGATATAGGAGAGGTTGTGGCGGGCGATGAATATCTTAACATCACTGTCATTCATGTGTGGGAGTTGTAAGTACTTTGCCAACTAAACTTGTAGTTTTATTATTAAGTAACTTTAGAAGGAAATTTCCTCACAACGAAATATTTCTTATTTCAGGTTTTTGGCTTTGTTTTCCTCACATGAGGATGTGTATGGATTCATTGACCCTCATCTAACCTATGAGGGTGTAAATGAAAGAACAGCTATTCAGGTGTACATCGCCAATGCCTTGCAAGATGAGGGCAAGAAGATTTATTTAGCACCTTACTTTCATGAGTAAGTGGAAATACTTGTAGGTTTTTTAATATTTTTATCATTATCAAAATAAATATCTTGCAGTATTAACTAATTTTCAATGCAGACGCCACTGGCAACTACTGGTTATATCTGTCGACGAAGACAACGCTCTGTGGTTTTGTTCATTGCATAAGAGGCCCCCAAAGAGATTTTTTGACATAGTCAATAGGTAATGACAATGAATTTATTAACTTTAGAAGTCTTTTATTGAATTATTAAACTCTAAGTCATGTGATATTTTTTATATTAGTGCATATTCAACATATCAAATGTTGATTGGTAGAGCTGGACATAGAGCTCATAAGCTAACCTGGAAATACGTCAAGGTATTTACATGGATTCAATAAGATATTTTAATAAAGTGTTGTCTACGGTTTTAATTATTTGACTAATATTCATTTTGAATTGTAGTCCAACAAACAAGTCGGACGGTATGAGTGTGGCTATTACGTCATGCAATGGATGTCTTGCATTGTGCAAGGGGGAATTCAAGTCGCATTGGACAAGGTAATCCAACAAAACAAGTTAACACCAATCGTCATGCAATTGATCTATCCACTAATTACAAGTTATTTTATTTTGCAGTATTTCATGGATAGTAGCCCACTCAACTCTGCTTCAATTGATTACATTAGAAAGGCATGGGCTGCATATGTTATTGACTTGTATAACAAAACTTTAGAGTAGTTGATCAGTATTTGATTACTTGTAGTAGTTTTTTTATATAGTTTCATTACTTATAGTAGCTTTTATATTAGATTTTACGTGTAATGTGATTATGTAAATTGATTAGTGCATCGAGTATGTGAAGTGTCATTACTATGTTGGTATTGCTGATTTTTCATTGCTGGGATTGTCTGGACTGTATTTTCTGTTTGCAGGTTTGGGAAAATTGTAAAAAACAGAACAAACTAAAAAAAAAATTAGACTTTCCACGACGGTTGTGTCCACAACCGTCGTGGAAAGTAGGCTTTTCACGACAGTTGTGGTCACAACCGTCGTAGAAGAGTTGCTCAAGAAGGGTGGGTTGAAATAGTTTCCACGACGGTTATGGTCACAACCGTCGTGGAAAGTCTTGCTTTTCACGACGGTTCCTTTACTAACCGTCGTGGAAAGTAAGGCTTTTCACGACGGTTACCAGTCCTAACCGTCGTAGAAAGTCAGTTTACAACGACGGTTAGCACGCGTCGTGAGAAATTCCACTTAACAACGACGCCTGGATCTACGACGGTTGTGCAACCGTTGTAGAAGCCTCTTTTTAACCGTCGTAGAAAGCCTTTTCTGCAGTAGTGTGTACTAACAACTAACAAGGGCATATTGACCAAAAAAAAAAAGAAACTAACAAGGGCATGTAATGAATTCTAGGAGCTGTGTGAGAATTTGAGAATGGGAGTTAGAAGAGGAGGATTGTTAGAACATTTCAAATGTAGCATCTCATTCAATCTTAAAATTTATTTTATTAATTTCTATACGGGTTATATATATTTACACATCATCTCTTCTTACTTTATAAGAAATTTTTACAATTTAAGTAATTATGTACTCCAATAGAGTAACTTTACGAGAACTCATGAATGAACCCTACAAATTATCTCATCTTTTATTATTTTAATATTTTTTTGATAAATTATTATTTTTATATTTTAGTTCAACTTAAACAGTAATTAATTTTCTAAATAAAATTTAAATATAATTAAATAAAAAATAATTTTCTAAATAAATGTTAGACATAATTAAATAAAAAATTAATTTTCTAAATAAAATTTGAATGTAATTAAATAAAATTAATTTTCTATTATATTTCATTGCATTAATTTAATTTATTATATAATATTTTATTTAAAAAATAAATAATTATTTATACAAGAATACATCCATAAAAATTAAATAATTATTCATACAATATTTCATTACGTCAATATAAAAGTGCACAAAATACATAATTAATTAAAATTAACAATAAAACTAATACAACGTACCTAATACAAAGTACACCTAAAAAACTACATACTATAAAATACATAACTATTACAAACAAATTATGAAATTCCATAATTTTTCTTAATTTTTTCACATTACCATTTATGCATGGCGAGTTTGTATCACTCATCCCAGTTTTGTCCTTCAAGAGGATCTCCATCTCCTTCATTATTGGTAGACATGACAATCAAATCTGAACTCATGGGTACCTCCCCACCCCTGCTCTGACTTTGACGGGAAAACTCCGCTTTGACCGGGTTTAAGGAAAATCCGACCTCGAACCCGCCTCGCTTTTAACGGGGGCGGGGGCGGGTTTTGGAGGTGAAAGAACTCGCCCCGATATAATAATTAAATAATTTTAATTAACTAATAGTTAAATAATAAATGAAAACTTATATATTTTTCTTAAAATATAATATTGTTAATAAGTTTCTTATTTTTTAGGATTCCCAATGTCTATATTTACATATTATTTGAATTAGAATATATTAGATATATATGACTTATTTATAAACATGTATTTAAGTTATTAAATATAAAGAAAAAAATAAAAATAGGGAAAGTGAGATCCTCACGCGTTTCCCCAAACCCGACGGAGACTCGCGAGGAAAGGGTTGTGTTTCATAATTTCATACCCGCTCTCTTATAACCTGAACCCGAACACGCCCTGACTTTTACCGGGGTTGGGACAAGGAGAGCAAAACTCGCCCCGCCTCGCCCCATTTCCATGCCTAGTTGTTAGTTCTTCCTCCTTTATACGGGCCAATTTATCAATAGCATTTTTTCTTGCTTTAAATGCTCCTTTAAGATCAAATGAGTCTACATTCTCAAAGGAAGTTTCACCGACTTTTTCTTTTCCCTTCCTTTTTGCAGTCTTTCTACCCATTGGGCGAATAAAAGTAGGTGATGTTGGGTTGTACTCGGAAGTCGATGCATCCAAGTTAGACGAAGAGTACGCCCCGGAGGCAGAACTCTTTGTCCTTTTCTATGAACATTAAATTGCTTTCGTCGTCCATTTTGGTTCATCCTTCAACAGTTTCCACGCATAATCTAATATAAATTTTTTACCTTCATCCTTCATGTATATTTCGTATCCAGCTGCCATGATATCATTTTCTGAAGAGCCATTTTACTTCACATTGTACGCTTTCTTGTAGAATCTAGAAAATTTTTGCACAATAGCATTTTGTTGAGTCTCAAGACTTTAAAAGTCTAAGACATCCCACTGATAAGATTTTGATGATTATAAACTTAAGATAAACTCTTTAAGTCTTCACACTTATTCTGATGAAATCATGTTATTTAAGATATGCTTAACATCCTATATTCAAAGGTTGTCTGAAGTATTTTCTGGTTTTGAAGGAAGCCCTGTCTGAAGTGTTCAAGGAATTCTGAAGCATCAAGGTTCTGAAGCATCTTTTGAAACCTGAAGTGTGATATGAAGCCAAGACCCTATCTGACGTGGCAAGTCAAAGACTGATCCATTCCTTCACGCAACCTCAAAACACGAATCATGAAAGACAAAAGATCACTTTTGGCTCAGTTTTGAAAATCAAGCACAATTGAGGAAATGCTACGCTGTAAGTTTTGTAGAAGTCAGAACAGCGCTGCAACCTTGTACTTTGCTAGAGTTGTCTCACAACGAGATGAAGAGTATTTAATAGTATCTCTCAACGGACTTCTCAACGACATTTTCTATCTCAACAAAGCCTATAAATACCAGTGGTCATTGTGAAGCTAGTAGAAGAAAAAATATATGAGAAAATCATTGAAAGAAAATGGTGCAAAAATCTCTGTAGATTTTATACTCTGATTATACTTGTACATAACTTTCATACCCAATGTTAAATCACTATTTTCTTTGTACACACTTCTGAACGAAGAAATTGGTGTTCTAGGTTCATCTTTTCTTGTAAACACTTAGTTGTTTTGAGCTTGAAGAGGCTAGGTTAGCAAATAATACTTGTATAGAGCCTAGAGAGGATAGGTGTGCAAACAATACTTGTTGGTTAGAGCCTAAAGAGGCTTGTCAAAAAAGAATACTTGTAATCTGTTCAGATTAATGGAGAAATTCAGAAGTTAGTTGGCTCTGGGACTGGACGTAGATCTTAAGTGGTAGTGAGTGAACCAGAATAAATCTTGGATGAGTGCTTCTCTATCCCTTATCTCTTTAGATTCATTTTAAACTAATGAGAAGAGGGTTCAAAACTGAGGTTTTATAAACATTTATGAAAATCCCTTAAGAAAAACATTTTCAAATCCCTTGTCTAAAGTATTTCAGACAAAGAAGAAAATTTCAGACAACTTCTGAAACCTATTTGAAAGTGTTAAAAACTCAGTTTATGAAAAAGACTTC
Source organism: Sesbania bispinosa (assembly GCA_026901365.1). Taxonomy (NCBI): domain Eukaryota; kingdom Viridiplantae; phylum Streptophyta; class Magnoliopsida; order Fabales; family Fabaceae; genus Sesbania; species Sesbania bispinosa. The sequence goes on along the minus strand of QLOH01000200.1, from coordinate 1,134,026 downwards.
TAAAACTGCAAAGTTTATAAAAACATTACTCAACCCCCTTCTAGTGTTTTCCTGTGTGTTTCTACACATTCAATTTATGCCACCGGGATTTTAATTGCCCCTCTTTACTTTCTTGCACAAAGTCGCAGTGCTCGTTGTAAGTGGTTGCGATCCTCAACGAAAATCCATCAGATTTTTGGTTGACTCCAACAACAGAATCATTTGAAATGTTAGCCACGATTGGATAAGAAGTTTATCCTCTTTGTTAGAAAAGCCCACTCTTTTCTTTTCTTTCAGTAGCATCACCTTCCTCTTCATGAAGTGTTATATTTTCCAAACCCACTTGGGTGGAAAATGGAGGGACTTGAGACTCGGAAAATGTCTCTCTTGGATTATTTTGAAAGTTTGGAATGGGGGGATGAGGGAGAGAATTTTGATTGGTAGGGGGTTCGTAATTTTGATTGGTTGGAAGTTGGTAATTTTGCATGAAATTCAAAAAAAGCATTGAAATTAAATTGATTTGGATCCATTGAAAGATAAACCTGTTGAGTCTCAAAATATTATTAAGTGATTAATAATGTTTAAGTCTCATAACCCTAAGTTTTAATGAGTAACAAATTTGGTTAAAGTATGCTGATAAAAAGTACAAAATTCTCTTAAGGGTATTTCATATGTTTCAGCAACTCTCTGAAGGAGCAACCCTCTGAAGTGGTGCAACCTTCTGAAGCAGAAAAACCTATTAAAGTTATTCAACCCTCTGAAAGAGTTATTCTGTCCGAATCAAGAAGACCTGCTGAAGACTTTCTACATGGAATTTTTCTAAAGTCAGAAGGATTTCTGCTCAAGACTTAAATGCATCCTCAACGTCTTCTGTAAGTTTGTTTCATTTAAGGAAATCTACAAAGACCCTTTTTGAGCTTTTCAAAACAACTTACCAGAAAAGGGAAACTGATGTAACATAGTACCTGCAATGTGTCAGAACTGTATCAGGGTCTACACACCTGCACTGCTCAAAGTCAGAAGCTTTTCGAAGATTTTATCACAACGGTTCTAACAACATTTAATGCTATCTCCCAACGGTGGTTTCAAGCAATCTTCAACGGACTCAATCCTGACCCTATATAAAGCTTCGTGAAGGACTTCAATCTAAGAGAGGAGATCATCATGTCAAGCCTAAACGCTGTCAAATTCTTCGCTGCATACTCTCTGATATATTGTACATTAAATTTCATATATCCTGAGTCTTACTCGGTTATTTTATACAAGTTCATTTCAGTTTAAGTTAGGAACTAGTTTGGTTTTGTAACTTAAACAAATTCATTTGTAAACACTCTTAAGTGTCTGAGAGCCTAGAGAGGATTGGAGGAACAAAGAATACTTGTTGCTGAGCCTGGAGAGGCTTGTGGATAAACAATATTTGGTTTAGAGCCTGGAGAGGCTTGACTGTAAAAGAATACTTGGTGTTGTAGAGCTTGAAGAGGCTTGATAGAAAAAAAATACATGTAATCTCTGAGATTAGTGGAAATTCCTTTACTGGTTTCATATTGGGACTAGATGTAGCTCACGGTGGATGTGAGTGAACCAGTATAAATCTGTGGCTAAGTTTTCTCTTACCCCTATTTTTTTTATATTTGGTTTAAACTAACTTAGAAGGTTCTGAGTAAACTGTTTTATAAGTTGGAACCGAAATCAAATTCAAATGTATTCAAAAACAAGTTTCCAAAACTATTTTATTGGACCCGCTGAAGCAACTTTTGCAAGTACCTTAACTTCCAGTTTCAGAAAGTTGCTCAAATATCTTTGAAAAGTTGTGCTTGTTAAAAGGTTTTTCTAAAATCATTTTGAAATTATAAAACACTATTCAACCCCCTTCTAGTGTTTCTTGTGGTTTCTACAGTTGGTATCAGAGCTCAACCTCGGGTTGAGCATCTAACAAGTGCTGAGGAAGAAGATCCAAGATGGAAACCTCAACAAGCTATGGTCCCTACATATCTGAAGGAGCATCAGTAGCAAGGCCTCCAGTTTTCAACAGAAAAGATTATCTTTACTCGAGAGAACACATGAAGTTGTTTATTAAAAGCCATAATTTGGATCTCTGGGATATAATTGCTGATGGTGATTATGTTCCTAAGAGATATGGAGTACCTATTCCCAAAGCTGAGTGGTCCAATGAGCAAAAGATTAAGGTTCAACTTAATGCTCAAGCCAAACTCTACTTGATTTGTTCTCTGAACAAAACTGAGTATGAGAAAATTCAAGGATGCAACTCTGCTAAGGAAATATGGGACTGGCTAGCTTCATCTATTCATGAAGATGCTGAGGATAACAAGACTGTCCAATCCAATCTAGAAGATTTCACCTCAGAAGATGAAGAGGACTCATCTGAAGAGTCAAATATGTGTTTAATGGCAAATCAACTTTCTTCAGAAGGTACAGATTCTAAGGTAATATCTCTAACCCTTCAAGATGAATATGATGATTTAATAGATAGTTCCAAGGAACTTTTCAGAAAGTATAAGAAACTCTCCAATGCATACACTGTTTTAAGTAACGAAAACAAAGATCTTGAAAAGGAGAATCTTATACTTAAAGAAAAGATTCAGGAACATGAGAATAGTAATTCCAAAAATCTATTTGAAGAAAATAAAAGTCTTGAAAGACAGATTAAGGAACTTACTACAAACCTAGCCAAATTTGTAGAGGGAACAAATAATCTTAACAGATTGTTAAGAACTCAAAGAAGTTTCAAAGACAAAAGAGGCTTGGGTTTCTCTGGCAAATCATCAAAATCATCAAAGTCTGATTTTCCTAAAAAGGCCAAAAAGAAGGCAGGTGAGTGCATTTATTGTGATAAACCTGGACAACATGTGTCTAAGTGTAAACAGAAAGAAAAATCCACACCCAATACTAACCCAAGTGGACCCAAGAATTTATGGGTACCAAAGATGTCTATTATTTCACTTGCAGATGTCTTGGATAAATCCAAGAAGACACCCAGAATTACAACAGAGGAATGGATGAGAGGAATCCTTGATGGAAGGAAGGTCTATGTGCCCAGACTTAGAAGCAAGAGCTGTTGAAATATAAATCCTCAACATATTTCTGAAAACAATGTTAAGTCTCAGTAAAAGCAACACTCTTGATAACTCTCTGAGAATCTCTGTTGGTAACACTTTTTTTGTTATTGCAATTTAAATATTTGAAAATATATGCTTTATATGAAAATCTGTGAAATGTGTTGTGTGAACTCTCTGAAATGTGTGAACCCTCTGATGTATGAACTTTCTAAAATATATGTGTCTGCTGAAATAAGTGAACCTGCTGAACACATATACTGTCTGACATGTCACTTGATGACGTGGCTCTGAGAAACGGTTGGCTTTTCACCTATCCTCTGAAGTTCGCACGTTGCACGACTCCCTATGTTTGCGCAGCCAGTAACTGTCATCATTAATGCTATGTCTGAGTCTATTTATAGAGCGCGTGAGAAGCTTCTCAAAGTTACACTATCTTTGCATTCACTCTCTCTTCGTCCAGAAACTCTCTGTGCACTCAAGTTCTCCGTTTTTCTCTCAACCCTACTTTCTCCAAGCTTTTTCTGCAACTGCAATGGCACCAAAGAAGAGTGATGTTGCTTCCTCTAAGGCTGGTGGAAAGATTGTTTCAACCATATGTGTTAACTTCACCAATCTTGCTAAGCACGACCACGACCTCACTGAGTACTTCAGAAGTGTTGGATGGCTACCCTTCTTTGACAACATTTTCTGTGGCTGGCATGAGGCCAGTGTGTACGAGTTCTGGAGAACTGCTAAAGAAGTGGAAGGTGACAGAAGAATATACCTTAGGGCTAAGGTTATGGGCAAGACATTACTATTAAGACTTCTGTGTTGGAAGAAGTCACTAAAGTAAAGGCAGGAGGGGCCATTTTTGTCCCTGATTGGGAGATACGAAATGGTGGAACAAGGAAGTACAACCAACTGCTGTTTGGTTTAGAGACTCCATCAAACCCGAAAGGAACTGGGTTGCTGCAAACTCCCAGGTTGTTATTTGCTATCCTTAGTTGTTGTGTGATTCCAAAGGGAGGAGGCAAAGACCACATCTCTGAATTGGAGAGATTCTGCCGCATCCATCTGCTGCAAAAGAAGATCAACTTGCCATGGATCATCCTCTATGGTATGACCAAGAGGGCACGAGACTCAGCTGCTAACCTTCCCCACAACACACTGATAATAAAGATCATGCTTTATTACAAACTTCCTGTAGACAAGATGTTTGACCAGAAGCCCCCAAGTTTCTTCAATGCTACCACTGTTAAGCAAATGGGGATTGCTATCAAGAAACCTAATGCTGGTACATCTAAGGAAGCTCATGTTGCTGCCTTCCAGAAGTCTGTGCTGGAGATTCTAGAGGAAGAACTTCAAGGGGATGCTAGGAAGGAGCAATTCCAACCTGCTGCTGAAACCCCTAAGAAGAAGGTGGTAAAGAAGAAGAGAACAAAAATTGCTCAGGTAACCCTTGCATATGCTGACCTGGAACGTGTAAGGGAAATAGAAGCATCTTTTCAGAAGGCAACACCATCTCAAAAGGTGGCTGAGGTAACTCCACTAAGAGATTTTGAACCTGTTCAGAAGGTTCACATTGAACCTGTTCAGAAGGTTCACATTGAACCTGTTCAGAAGGTTCACATTGAACTTGCTGAAATTGTGGGACGGGCTGCTGAAGTGCTTGTTACTGAAGTCACCAAGCCTACCTTAACCCCTAAAGGACAGACTGTGATGATTGATGCCCCTAGTGGTAGTTCATCTGAGAAGCCACTGAGAGTGATGCCTCTTGCAACAAGCCACCCAGATCCTGAGTTATAAGAGGTTGTTGCCTTGGCCAATGCCCTAGAAGAAGAAGAAGCTAGAAAAGCCAAAGAGCAAGAAGATAATGTTAGATTACTTGTCGTTGCTGCACAATAAGCATTTATTGAGGATGAGAAGCTGGAAAAGTCCTCAGTTCCAAAGAGGAAGAGGCCTTCAAAGGCTGCAAGATCAAAGTATAGGAGTCTCCTATCTCCTGTGAGGGAAGAAGCTCCACCTCAGATGATCATAAGAAGCAGATCTATTCCCAAAGATGATGCTGGAATTTTTCAGGAAGCTATAAAACAAGTAAGGTCTCAGAAGGTTCTGGATTTAAAGAAGGAGAGGATTGTAAAAGGACGAATCAAGCCTGTTGCTGCTTATGTTCCTTACAACCCTTTAGTAAATCCTCTTACTGAAACCATCAAATATAAGAGAAAGATGCAAGAGATCAGTAGGTTGCCCATTCCTGAAGCTTTTTCTTACAAGAAGATCAAGGTCAATTTTGGGAACCTTGATCCTATTGATTTGGAGGATGATGAGAGTGTCTCCAAGGTTTCAGTGAAGGTGCTTGAAGCTATTGTTATTGTTGAAAAGGTCACTGAACCAGTTGTTGATGAGGTTAGTGCACCTATTAATGTTGAGAAGGTTGCAGAACCTATGATTGAAGACATTCCAGCAGAACTAGTTGTTGTTGCTACTGTTGAACCCATTTCTGTTGTACCAATCAGTTCTACACCTGCTGATGCTGTTGATCCACCCTCACCCACTCCTCCTACAGTTGCTGAAGTTGAACAATTTGTTGAGAGGAACTAAACTTGCCCTTGTTCCTGTTTTATCCAGTTCTATTGACTGGGGAACTAAGGGAAGTTATGTAAGCAAAAGAGATGAGAAATTTGTTTGGAAAGGAGATTTTACACCAAGGGAGAGGATGTGTAAGCCCAAGTCAAGAGATCTATCAAGAAAACCAATATTTGACAAAGTGGTTCCTGTTACAAGCTTTGAAGACTTGCTGAGGGATGCTCATTTTCCACATAAGTTCTACTCTACTCCCTACAACCAAAGACTTAGAGTGCCCAAGTTCCCTAATCTTTATGAAGAGCTACTGCACTTCAGAAACTTTCCTCCACTTCTCAAGCATTCTGGTTTGCATGTTGATTCCCTAGATGCTGCTAGAGCTAGAAGGCGTGCTACTCAGAAGGACTCTGGTGGTGATGTGCTATCTGATCAACTTGAGAGGATACAGCAAGGAGTGAAACCACCCAAGCATCATTGGAAGAAGATTGATGTGTCCTCCTCAGACCATGTGAAGATACCTGTTGAAGACTGGATTTTCATCAGGCATCTGCACCTGGAGACTGAGTTGTATGCAAGGTACATAGTTGCCTCTGCTGGGTGTAAAAACTTCATGCCTCTTAAGCCTCTCACTTTGAAGCCTTCCACCACTATCTTCTGGCAACCTAATAGAATTATTCCCAAGTTGCCATTTGCTGAAGGGGTCAATGACATGAATAAGATGCCCAAGTTCTACTCTCCTTACTTGGATGACCCAGAACCTATGACTAGAGAACAATGGGAGAGAGTTCCTGAAGATGTTGAAGCCTATGGTGGACTTGATCACTCTTACAGAGATTGGCTTTAGAATTCTTATTGGCATGAGAGGGAGAAGGAAGGTTCTTGCTCTGGGACAAAGATTGATTTTGCTGATTCTACAACTAAGGACACCCTTTCAATTCAAGAATTCATAACGTTGTTTCCTGGTACCTTTCCTAGATCCAAGCATGAACTGCATGAAGAATGGATTATGAAGAAATGGGTCCCAACCATCTTCACACGCCTTGTAGTTATACTTGCTGACTACGGCTTGCCAGTTGGTTTTGGACATCTCATATTTACTGCAAAGTATTTATCCACCATATACAAGAAGCTGATCTTGTTGAAGCTCTTGAGGCAAAAGAAAGAGAAATCAGAAGGTTGAGAAACAAGAACCAGAGACTTCAGAATTTGATGAAACAGCTACAAGCTACTCCAACTCAAGTATCAAGGCTTAAGCATAAAAGGAGCAGTCGTCTGTAATGCCTTTCAGAAAGTCTATGTGTTCAGTGTTTCATTTTTAATCAACTTTCTGAATGATTTTAATGAATGAGATGTTTGACTCACATGTGTGTTTAATTTAACGCTCTCATACTTGCTGATATGACTACGTAATACTTTATTCTGTGCGTATTTACTTTGCTACGTAAATATCTGAAACTACTTTGAATGATTGCATGTAAATGATTATTATGTTTTTACTTGACTCAAAAATTCTAAGTGTCCGAATTAATTGTTGCTTGTTTACCCCACATTTATTACTCCGCTATGCATTTAATACTTCAACAAACTCTGAAAACCCTTTTGATTGATGACAAAAGAGGGAGTGATACAAACTAACAAAATCTGAAGTTTTAAGTGTTTTTCAGAGAGAAGATACTATATTCAGGGGGAGAAATGCACTGTGATCAAGTATTTGATAAAGGGGGAGAATTTCTTTAAACTCAAAATTTTTGAAATTCCCTTCAGAAATTTGATAGTTTAAGCAAATTTGTCATCATTAAAAAGGGGGAGAATGTTGAGTCTCAAAATATTATTAAGTGATTAATAATGTTTAAGTCTCATAACCCTAAGTTTTAATGAGTAACAAATTTGGTTAAAGTATGCTGATAAAAAGTACAAAATTCTCTTCAGGGTATTTCAATAATTCCAGCAACTCTTTGAAGGAGCAACCCTCTGAAGTGGTGCAACCTTCTGAAGGAGAAGAACCTGCTGAAGTTATTCAACCCTCTAAAAGAGTTATTCTGTCTGAATCAAGAAGACTCGCTGAAGACTTTCTACGTGGCATTTGTCTAAAGTCAGAAGGCTTTCTGCTCAAGACTTAAATGCATCCTCAATGTCTTCTGCAAGTTTGTTTCATTTAAGGAAGTCTACAAAGACCCTTTTTGAGCTTTTCAAATCAACTTACCAAAAAAGGGAAACTGATGTAACATAGTACTTGCAATGTGTCAGAACCGTGTCAAGGTCTGCACACCTGCACTGCTCAAAGTCAGAAGCTTTTCGAAGATTGTATCACAACGATTCTAGAAGAATTTAATGCTATCTCCCAACGGTGGTTTCAAGCAATCTTCAACAGACTCAATCCTGACCCTATATAAAGCTTCGTGAAGGACTTCAATCTAAGAGAAGAGATCATCATATCAAGCCTAAACACTGTCAAATTCTTTGTTGCATACTCTCTGATATATTGTACATTAAATTTCATATATCATGAGTCTTACTCAGTTACTTTGTACAAGTTCATTTCAAATTAATTTAGGAACTAGTTTGGTTCTGTAACTTAAACAAATTCATTTGTAAACACTCTTAAGTGTCTGAGAGCCTGGAGAGGCTTGGAGGAACAAAGAATACTTGTTGCTGAGCCTGGAGAGGCTTGTGGAAAAACAATAATTGGTTTAGGGCCTGGAGAAGCTTGACTGTAAAAGAATACTTGGTGTTGTAGAGCCTGAAGAGGCTTGATATAAAAGAATACTTGTAATCTCTGAGATTAGTGGAAATTCCTTTGCTGGTTTGGCATTGGGACTGGACGTAGCTCACGGTGGATATGAGTGAACCAATATAAATCTGTGGCTAAGTTTTCTCTTACCCTTATCTCTTTATATTTGGTTTAAACTAATTTGGAGGGTTTTGAGTAAACTGTTTTATAAGTTGGAACTGAAATCAAATTCAAACGTATTCAAAAACAAGTTTCCAAAACTGTTTTATTGGACCTGTTGAAGCAACTTCAGCAAGTACCTTAACTTCCAGTTTCAGCAAGTTGCTCAAATATCTTTGAAAAGTTGTGCTTGTTAAAAGGTTTTCCTAAAATCAGTTTGAAATTGTAAATGTTGAAATGAAGAGAAAATGAGAGACATATGATAGAATCCGTGTGTCTAGAATACACAACGGAAAATAATATATATACACATAAGTGTATTTACAAATATACACAGTGATAGGCCCAAGCCCATATCTATCATATGATACACTAACAATAACAATCTAACAAACAATCTAACACTCCCCCTCAAGCTGGAGCATATAAATCATATGCACCAAGCTTGTTACATATATAACCAATCCTAGGACCCCTCAATGATTTGGTGAAGACATCTGCCAACTGATCATTGGAATTAACAAACTGAGTAGTAATGTCTCCAGATAAAATATTTTCCCTGATGAGATGACAATCTATCTCAATATGTTTAGTCCTCTCATTGAATACTGGATTAGAGGCAATGTGAAGGGCAACTTGGTTATCACAAATGAGAGACATTTGTGTAACCTTCCCAAATCTCAATTCTTCAAGTAACTGTTTGAGCCAAATAAGCTCACAAGTAGCTGAAGCCATAGCTCTATACTCTGCTTCTGCATTGGATCTCGCCACCACATTTTGCTTCTTGCTTTTCCAGGAAATAAAGTTGTCACCAATAAAGACACAATATCCAGAAGTGGATCTCCTATCAGTAGGAGAACCTGCCCAATCTGCATCTGAGTATCCCACAACTCGAGTATGTTTATTGTCTTCATATAACAAACCTTTTCCTGAGGCTCCTTTAATATATTTTAGAATGCAAATGACTGCATCCCAATGACCTGCACAAGGAGAATTAAGAAACTGACTTACCACACTAACTGCAAAAGAGATGTCTGGACGAGTGACAGTGAGGTAGTTCAGTTTTCCAACCAGTCTCCTGTATCTCTCAGGATCTAAAAGTGGCTCCCCCTGACCTGGTAGAAGTTTAGCATTTGGATCCATAGGTGTGTCAATGGACTTGGAATTCATTAGCCTAGTCTCCTCTAAAATATCCAATGCATACTTTCTTTGAGAAATTACAATTCCATTCTTGGATTGTGCTACCTCAATCCCCAAGACGTATCTCAGTCTACCAAGGTCTTTAGTCTGAAAATGATGACAAAGGTGTTGTTTTATCTGTGAAATGCCATGGTGATCACTACCTGTAATGACAATGTCGTCAACATACACTACCAAGTAGATATACCCAGCAGCTGAATGCTGATAAAACACAGAATGGTCAGCCTCACTCCGAGTCATACCAAACTGCTGGACTACTGTACTGAATCTACCAAACTAAGCCCTGGGAGACTACTTAAGACCGTATAAAGACTTGCGGAGACGACACACTAAGCCTGAAGACTCCCCCTGAGCAACAAAATCAGGAGGTTGCTCCATATAAACTTCCTCCAACAGGTCACCATGAAGGAAGGCATTTTTGACATCTAACTAATAGAGGGGCCAATGACGAATAACAGCCATGGCTAAAAATAATCTGACATAAGCCATCTTGGCGACAGAAGAAAAAGTGTCACCGTAGTCTAACCCGAATATCTGAGTATAACCTTTGGCTACTAATCGAGCTTTGAGCCAATCAATTGTGCCATCAGGGCCAACCTTCACTGTGAATATCCACCGACAACCAAGAACTGATTTCCCGGGAGGCAAAGGAACGAGATCCCAAGTACCACTGTTCTGAAGAGCACACATCTCATCAACCATAACTTGTCTCCAACCAGGGTGGGCTAAGGCATCACCTGCAGTTTTAGGAATAGACACAGAGGAAATGGAAGAGAGACAAGTATAATGGGATGGGGGTAACCTGTGATAACTCAGAGTGACATAATGAGGTGAAGGATTACGAGTGGAGCGTATACCTTTACGAAGTTCAATAGGGAGCTCAGACTCAGGAGGTGGGGCCGAAGGGGCTGGAGGAGGTGGGACCGGAGGAGACAGAGGAGTTGGCTCCGGAGGAGAGTCAATAGGCAGCTCGTCTGGAAGGCGCAGAGGTTATCGACGATGATAAACTTGTAGAGGTGGCTGAGTTGGTGGATCTCCTTGCACTATGGGCGTGTCTGAGGGATCAAATACAAAAGGGGTGGTGGTGGATACTAAGTCAGACCCAGAGGTTAAGGAATTAGACTCAAAGTAGAGAGAAGACTCAAAGAACGTGACATCAGCTGAAATGAGATATCTACGAAGAGAGGGTGAGAAACACTTATACCCCCTCTAAGACCGAGTGAAGCCTAAAAAGACACACTTATGAGACTTAGCAGACAATTTATCAAGACCAGGACTAAGGTTGGGAACAAAGCACGTAGACCCGAAGACTCTAGGAGGTAAGGGGTAGAGAGGCTGATGAGGGGACAATATAGAGTTAGGGACCTGGTTGTTTAAGACAGAAGATGGCATGCGATTGATGAGATAGCACGCAGTGAGAACAACATCACCCCAAAATTGTTGAGGTACATGACCATGAAGTAAAAGGGTTCGAGTTGTTTCAATGAGATGTCTATTCTTGCGCTCTGCAACCCTATTTTGTTGTGGGGTATATGCACAAGATGTTTGATGAAGAATACCATGGGAAGCCATAAATGTTTGAAAAGAATGTGAGAGATACTCACGAGCATTATCACTACGGAGAGCACGGATAGAAACACCAAATTGATTTTTGACTTCATTATAAAAGGATTGAAATATAGAAAACAACTCAAAACGATTTTTCATTAAAAACAACCAAGTGGATCGAGAATAATCATCAATGAAAGTAACAAAATACTGAAACCCTAAAGTAGACCTGATACGACTCGGACCCCAAATATCAGAGTGAACTAAAGTAAAAGGAGAAGAAGCTCTGTTATTGACACTCCTAGGAAATGGACTACGACTATGTTTTCCTAATTGACATGACTCACACGACAAAGTTGACAACTTAGACAGACTCGGTACTAGTTGTTGTAGCTTGGCAAGGCTAGGGTGACCCAACTGAGCATGGATGAGAAGGGGAGAATCCACCACCGAGCTAGCATGAGCAGAAGTACGAAGCTGATAAAGGCCATGAGACTTACATCTGGCGCCAATCATCCGTCCCGAACTCCAGTCCTGTAAGAAAATAGAGTCTTTAGTAAAAGAAATGACACAATCAAGAGAACGAGTGAGACGGCTAATGGATAATAAGTTAAATGGAGACCCAGGGACATAAAGGACATTATCAATGGAGAGAGAAGGAAGAGGTTGGACACTACCAACACCATGGGATGGGGCCCAGGAGCCATTAGCTAAAGCCACCGACGGTCAGTAACCAGAAGTGGAAATGGTAGAGAAAAGGGATTTATTACCAGTAATATGATCAGTGGCACCAGAATCAAGAACCCAAAGGCCAAGGGAGGTGGAGTGAGTGAAACCAGCAAAGGGATTACCCGTGTGCGCAACAGAAGCAGTGGAACCGGAGGCCTGACGATCCTCATACCATTTAAGGAACTCGTTGAAGATAGCCGGTGGTACTGGATGATCAGCGGAAGTGGATATGAGAGTATCAGACCTAGTAGCAGCAAGAGTAGCCATGGGTCAATTATAGGAGAGAGAAACAGCCACAGGAGAGAGAAAAAATGTCCAAAAGAGGAAGAACCCCGCGAGTACCAGACCAGAAACTCACAAACAAAGACCAGATCGGGATAGAGGACACCGAGGCGAGTCTGGAGGTGGCGAAAACGGCCGGAACGTCGGCCGGACGCGCCTCCACGTGCGGCTGGCGGCGGCTGGCAGAGGAGAAACGCGCCGGTGAAGAAACGACGCGTGAGAGCGCATCGCTGCTCTGATGGACACGATTCCGGCGGTGTTGGACTCGGATTGACGGCGCGAGTCCGACGGTGGTGACTCCAGTTGGATTCACGACGGGGGCGGCAGCGGCGGAAAAGAGAGAAAAAGTGTCGGAAAAATAACACGGCAACAAGGACAGACCAAAAATCGGAATGAGACACGGTTTCCGGAAAAAAAAATTGACACCAATGGACAGTGGGTCCACTGGGAAGGCACAAACTAGGGTTATCTCTCGTTAGGCTCTAGATACCATGTTGAAATGAAGAGAAAATGAGAGACATATGATAGAATCCGTGTGTCTAGAATACACAGCGGAAAATAATATTTATATATATATACACATAAGTGTATTTACACATATACATAGTGATAGGCCCAAGCCCATATCTATCATATGATACACTAACAATAACAATTTAACAAACAATCTAACAGTAAAACACTATTCAACCCCCTTTTCTAGTGTTTCCTGTGGTTTCTATAAAACCAAACAATAACAATTTGAGGAGGAAAACGGAAAAAAATTCAGACAGAGAAGGAAAACTGGACAAGTGAATTGTGCTCAATGTGCAATTATATAGTGTCATTGGGTTGTCCCGTTGCAATCATTTTTTCCTGTTGGACACATTTAGTTTTTTCCCGTTGCATACAATTACCTTTTTTTTTTCAATTCTCCCCCCATCCTACGATCCACGTTCTAGACTCTTCTCATCTCATCCATCCACGTTTTTTTTTCAGTTACCATCTCATTCATCCACCAAACTCTCTCTTATCCCAACCCACACACCACACGACTCCCTCTCTTCTCCTAACCCACACGGCTCCCTCTTTTCTCCCTCTTTCTTCTTCTTCCTTCCTCCCCTTCCCCTCTGTTCATAGACTCCCTCTCTTCCCCTTCACTTCAATGGCTTCCAAATCGTGACAGCCCCCTCTCTCCGCCCTGTTCCCTGCCCCCTCTTTCCCCTGTTCCCCACCCCTCTGTTCACGAATATCCCTCCCCCACCCTTCCTCAACAACTTCCAAATCACGCCAGCCCCCCTCTCCGCCCTGTTCCCCACCTCTCTTCACGGATCTCCCTCCCCTCACCGCTCTTTAATGACAGAAATGGTTTGTGTAGCAGCAACAGAAATGGTACAAAGTACCCAACACAATAAAATTACGACTTGGTTTGTTTTGGACATTTGGCATGATCAAGTTGACTCTATGAGATCATTCTATTTCAGAAAACATTGCTCTCAACAGTAAAAATATGTTGTAGGTGAGTCTTCTATTTTCTTTCCCCCTTTTTCTGTTGATATTTCTCTCTATTTGTTCTTCCTCCTTTTTGTTGATTTCTCTCCTATTTTTTTCTCAAATTTTATGGTGCATTCTGTTGATTTGTTGATGCCTAGCTTCCTACTGTTGTTGATCTATTCATCAAAACACCTCTTCATCTCTGTTAATTTTTCCTAATTTCTTTGTATTTTTTTAATTTTTCTGTATTTTATTTTTGTATTTATAATTTATGTATTTATTTCTTTGTTTTCATTTCTCTAATTTATTTATATTTAATTATTTTTCTGTAAGTTTTTACTGGTTGGTTGGTTGTTTCTGTAATTTTCTGTAACAACTATGTAATTTTTTTAATTTGGTGTATCAACTGTCTTCAATTCGCCCTCTAATTTCAGTTAGTTTTCAATTTAATATTCATTTTTATTGTTAAGACCCAGAAAATCCGGTTGCTTCCACAAGCATCTCAGTTCTTCAATTTTGTTTAAGAGCTCCAGGTCATCAATCTCCAATGGGGAGTAAGATTCTTCTGGAAATTCTTAAAACTAAAAACTCGGTAAGCACTCCCTGCTGGAGATGCTCTTAGAACTTTTACTCTCACATGTTTGGAATATCCTATTTATTTACAATTTTTTAAAAATTGTTTTTGTATTTTTAAAATAGAAAATTGAAAAACCTCTTTGACAAGAAAAATTTAAAAAACTGTTTTGAAAAGTGTAATCATTTTTTGTTTTTAAAACTGAAATTTTGAAACTACTATGAGATGTTTTGAAAAACTCTTTTTTTGTTTCTGTAGTTAAAATATTGTAAATAAATATGTTTTGGTTTTTAATTTTTCAAAATTGCTTTACAAAATATTTTTTAAGAAATGTGTTTTACAAATGAAATGATTTATTTACAACATTTTCACTATTAAAATAGAAAAACTAAAAAAAATTCAAAACATTCTAGCATAGTTTTAGACTTTTAGTTTTTAAAAACAAAAAAAAATAACTACACTTTTCAAAACTAGTTCTAAAAATTGTCATGTCAAATAGGTTTTTCAAATTATTGTTTTAAAAAACAAAAAATAGTTTTTGAAAACTATAAACAAACAGGCCTGTCTCACCCATTCCTTCTCCACCTCCATTTCCCCTCTAACTCTCCCCCTTCATGTTTCCAAACATGTAAACCTTTAGCCAGTGTTATAAAAACCGTGTCAGATCGGCCGGTTGAACCGGTTCGATCGGGAACCGGTCATATGATCGGTTCGAGCGGTGTAATAGATTGGACGTGCAACGGAACCAGTAAGAACCGGTTTGACTCGGTTGGTTTTTGTGGAAACCGGTGAACCGACCGGCGTTATGGTTGAACCGGTTGAAAAACAAAAGAAAGATTAATAGGGAAGATGACTTCCAATGGACAGATCTTGGCAGCAACGGAGGGATTAGTAAGCTGAGAGAATAAAATAAGATGAGGATGGTTTACAAATTGGAAGCTTCAACAAATCTGAAAATTGTTATTGCTTTCCTTCTCGTTATTGATGGTAGCGGTGCAAGAAAATTCAAAACTAGAAAACCAGTGAAGAGAAGAACCCTGAAGCTCCACCGTCTCTGATCTTGATGCAAGAATGGGATTTTTCTTCCAATAAAAGAGAAAATATGAAAAGTCTAAAACCGTGCTTTTCACTTGAAAAGTTGGAAGGGTTGGAAAGGCAAACTTGCTTGGAAAGCTTCGAAGAGGCATTGGAAAGGGAAATTGCTTATTCCCACCACCAATCACTTGCCATGTCTTTGAATATTTTATTTAATATGCTGGTTCAGGTTAAATAAATTTTATTTGTTTTGCATAAAGCATTTCACGGATATCAATTATCATAAAATGAAGATTTAATAACTAATAAATCTTGATTTTAATAATATATAGTGTTACTTTAATACATATTTATATTAGAACTGGAAGTCTTCTATTTTTTATATATAATATAAAATTTATGATTTTTATGTACTTGTTCAACCGGTTTAACCAGTAACCCATTGGTTCGACTAGTGACCCAATGACTCAGTAACTTGCTTGGAAAGCTTCGAAGAGACATTGTAAAGGGAAATTGCTTGGTCCCACCACCAATCACTTGTCATGTCTTTGAATATTTTATTTAATATGTTGGTTCAGGTTAAATAAATTTTATTTGTTTTGAATAAAGCATTTCACGGATATCAATTGTCATAAAATGAAGATTTAATAACTATTAAATCTTCATTTTAATAATATATAGTGTTACTTTAATTCATATTTTTATTAGAATTGGAAGTCTTATATTTTTCTATATATAATAGAAAATTTATGATTTTTTATGTACTTGTTTAACCGGTATAACCAGTAACCCACTGGTTCGACCAGTGACCCAATGACTAAGTAACTTGACCGAGTCGAGTACCGGTCTGAGTTTTATAACACTGCCCTTAGCATCAGATAAGGGGAGGATGACACAACACACAGGTCGTATTTAAAATAAAAAACCACTAAGGCCATACTCACTCATCATGCAAAGCCATCATCCATTTTTTATTGTAAAAACAAGTGATATATTAATCTATATGTTAAGACGGGTTTAATGTGTTCGTACGAAATAGCACACTACGCAGTGTTAGAATGAGGGTCCCGCTAAGTGTCTCGCATCAAATGAATACTTCACGAACCGATAAACAGGTAAGTCCATTGTATCATTTGGATACGTTCTTGTCAGCAAATTGATAATTGGTATGTTTATTACAACCAATATTTGAGTCGAGATTTTTACCTAATCGTTACCTTACAATACGTTTAGGTAACGACAATGGTAAGGCCTCACTGTTACCCTACAAAACGTTCGGGTAACGGCGTTGGTAAGGCTTCAACAATTGAACCCTTTGATGCCCAACAACATGAAATTTTTTGTAACATCCCAAAACCATAACCTAGAGATTTTAGAGGAAGCCTTAGGTTGTGAATCCCCCCAAGTGAAGGAAGTTAAGAAGAATTTAGGAGTTCAGGGGTAAAATAAGAGAGAAGATCGAGGATTTTATTTAGAGTTTAGAATGTTAGAGGGAATTGAAGGGAGGAATCAAGAGTTAAGCTCCAAATACCTACTTTGAAGAGACTTAAGGGAAACCAAGTTAAGATTCGAAATGTAAACTATAGAGGTGAAGGAAATAAGAGGGATAGGCTTTGAATAAGGAAATTGGAGTGAATTGATGATTTATATCATGGTTCACGTCGTATGTACCCCGTTGGGCTTCAATTGAAGTTGTTGCTCAATTTTGGATTTTAAGCCTTAAGACCTATGTGCACTAATTTGATGATATCTAGAGTTGTAGGTGTCCAATTTAGGTGATTCAGCTTGATATGCTACATGATAGTATTTCGGTCTCATTTTCACCTTCAATCAGGCTCATTCTCGCTTGAGCGAAAATATCAGTAGAAATAGGGTTTGGAATGCTGTCATTTTCGCTTAAGCGAGAATCCTCTCGCTCGAGCGAAAATCTGGAAGAATGCCACTGTTTTAATTTTCACTCAAGCGAAAATACGCGAAGCCAGCTTTTAAAAACAGAGTTCTAGGGTTTCTTTCCTCATATCTTACCTTCCCCACCACTTTTAGAGAGAGTTTAGAGAGAGAAGCTCGTCCAAGCTTGGAGTAGGAGAAGGAGAAGGAGGCTTGCTCATCCACACCCCTCACACCCCACTTTCCCTTCCTCTTTAGGCTATCTTTAGCTGAGTATAGTTCACACACTCCACTCCATCTTTGAATGAAAACTCTCCTATGAACCCTAATCCCTCTTCTCCCCTTCCCGTTGCTTATGATTGTGTTGTTGTATGTATTTTCCATGATGATGCCCATGCGTATGATTGTGATGATTGGGGGTTTGGGATAGGGTTCATATGTTAGGGTTTTGATTATGGTTATGAGAATGTATATGTACACTATGAATCATGTCTCATGTGCTATTATTGAGTGATGTATTAGGGCTATGGCCCCGAGATAACCAGAAAATGTATTTCGAGCTTCAGCATCATGTGAAAAATGAATTTGGCTTTGGCCTCAGTTAAAATTGGCTTCGGCCCCGGTAAAAATGGCTTCGACCCAATTCACCTTAATTAATTAAGAATGAACTTTGATCCCTGTTGAGATCTTGGCAAGCGTACCAATATCGCAACAGTATAATAGTTTAAAAGTAGGGTTGTCGTACCCACGAGGAACAGTGCAAAATAAATTCTTAGGTTGAGATTGTTTGGTAATAAATGAAATCAAAGATGCAATAAAAAGACTTGGGTATGTGCTCCAATGCCTCAAGAAAAGGAATACCGATTTGTAATCCCTTGAACAATTTCATGAACTGAGCAAACATCTTGTCCTTGTCTTTCTTGGATGGGGCAGGTGGATGGGGCATCTTTTTGTCTGAATACACCTTCTCTGAGCCTTTTGCTTTCTTCTCACTCTCTTGCTGTTCTTTACCCTTCTCTTCTTCTGGCAGCACTGGCTTCTCAACTGTCAAGTTGTCTCCCATATCACTTCCAACTAATGTACCACTCCTTGTGGTGATTGCATTGCACTGCTCCTTAGGATTGGTTTGGGTGTTAGCTATGAACTTTCCTTTTTTGTGCTCTGCTATGTCCTTTGCTAACTGGCCAACTTGTGTCTCTAAATTTCTAATGGCTGCTTTTGTATTTTTCTGATAAGAAGCAGAAGTTTGCATGAACTTGTCCAGTGTCTCCTCCAGTTTTGATAGTCTGTCATGTATCGGAGGATAATCATTTTGCTGTTGTTGAAAAGGAGATGGCCTATTAGAAGGCCCTGCATCTTGTCTCCAACGAGAATTGTTGTTCTAATTATTTCTCCACCCTTGTGAGTAGTTGTTTGGAAATTGGTTGTTGTTGGAGAAATTGGCTGGTCTCCCTTGATTTCCCATGTAGTTAACTTGTTCTTCTTAAGTGCCTTAGTAAGAGCAGTGACAATGGGATGGTCACCTCCACAAAAGTCACAAGTTAATTGTGGTGACTGGCCATGATGGGACTGCACTACATAAAACTGCTGAGGAAGCTTAGACATCTACTTGGTGAGTGCTTCTATTTGCTGAGTAAGGATCTTATTTTGAGCTAAGATCGCATCAGTAGTGCTCAGCTCTAACATTCCCTTCCTCTGAACTGGTTGTCTTCCATGCTGAGCTTGTTGATCAGTTAATGCCAAGGCATCAATAATTCTGGTAGCTTGCTCTGCATCCACTGACATCATTGTGCCTCATGCTGCAACATCTAGAATCATCTTAGTGTCAGGTCTGAGTCCATTGCAGAAGATATTCAGTTGTGAAATATCCTCAAAACCATGGTTAGGACACCTTCTCAGCAAAGACTTGAATCTCTCACAAGCTTCATAAAATGGTTCCTCTGGTCCCTGCCTTAATGTGGAGATATCTGACTTGGCCTTGATATAGCGAGATGGTGAGAAGAATCTGTTCAAGAACTTCTCTTCCATATTGCTCCAGCTGGTTAGACTCTGATTGGGGTGTGACTTCAACCATTCCTTATCTTTACCTATCAAAGACAAAGGAAATAGACATAAGTAAACAGCCTCTAAATAACCTTCCTCAAAACCCATTGTACCAATTAATTCATAAAAGATAGAGAGATGAGTGTATGGATCCTCATGATCCATTCCCGTGAATTGATGAGCACTAATGAGACTCAAGAATGTTGGCTTCAACTCTAGAGATTTTGCAGTAGCAGGTATGGCTATGCTTGAGAAATAGCGTGGTCCTTGTTGCATAGCATATTCTCCCAATGTTCTTCTTGGTGGAGGGGGATTTGTCTCTCCTCAGCCATATCTTCAGCTTTTACTTCACTTGTGGTGGTTGAATAGTGAGTGTTGAGATTGTCTCCTTGAGCTTGTTCTTACCTTTTCTTCCTGTTTTTGCTCCGGTTCCTTCTAGATGTCATTTCGATCTTAGGGTCAAATTCCAATTGGTTTTGAGACACATGACCTCGCAAGAGCATAAATCAAGAAACTAAAACAAGGGTTAGCTCAGAAAAGAGGAATAAAAATAAAATAACTGGAAGAAAAATAAAAATAAAAACAAAATATTCACAACTCAATAAGATGAACTAAGAATTTAAATTGAGACACCTCCCCGACAACGACGCCAAAAGTACTTGTTGAGATCTTGGCAAACGTACCAATATCGCAACAGTGTAATAGTTTAAAAATAGGGTTGTCGTACCCACGAGGAACAGTGCAAAATAAATTCTTAGGACTCACGCTTATTGAGCAAGAAAGATTGCAATTAGTTGAGATTGTTTGGTAACAAATGAAATCAAAGATGCAATAAAAAGATTTGAGACAAAGAGAAACTTGGATGAAATTGAGCAATAAATAGAAACTAGGATTGAACTTCGTCTATCGCACCCCTCTTGTATTTTGGAAATCAATGATATCTAGGAATTTATAATTATCAATATTGAAGCACAAATATATTTCATTCCCAACAACTTCCTCTGTAGCCCTTGCCAATCTTCTTTAGCTCCAAACTTCTTTTAACACTAGGAACAGAAGAAGTGCATCACACCATATATCGAACACCACCCTTGATATTGGGTGTTCTGGTGTTCACCAGTGTCTCTTTAATAGACTGGTGATGCAGCATGATCTCCATGTCTGGAACGTTGTAGGAAAAGTTCTGAAGGGGAGCTTCAGCCCTTCTTCTCATTCCATACATCATCCAAAGGAGATCAATCTTCTTCAGGGCTTCATTGACACCAATGAGAGTTTGTTCCTGTGTCGCTTCTTGCATTCTTTATTGTTCTTCTTGTTCTATGGTTTTCTTACTTAGTTCTCAAGACTCACCTTGTGATAAGTGAGGTTGCCTTAAGAGCTGATAAGAGTGCATGGACCATTGAGTAATAAAGAGAAGCAAGAGGTTTGAGTCTTTTCGATGGGAACAGGCTAAGATTGCTTTTATAGGCTATTTTCATTGGAAGTGATGTGATGTCCATGGTGGACGGAACATGTGAAGTCCTGGCTGTCATAGGAGGCATTTATAAAAGCTTGTTTGAGAAAACTCTTTAGAAGAGCGAACAATACAGATTTTTCGAAATAATTTTTTCAAAGAGAAGAAATAATAAAAAAACTTTTAGAGAGAATATAAAGAAAATCTTTTTGAAAAAAAAAAGACAAAGAAGTTAAACAGAGAAAAGAAAGAAGATAGAGAGTTTTGTAAAAGCAAGTATCTGAGAAACTATTAAGGTTTGATTATCTTAGGTTTTTACTTATTAAAGAATTAAAGGTTTGTTATCAGTTTTTAAGGGTTTTACTAGAAACAGCTTTCACAGATATTGAAGTTTTAAGATGAAGTGATGTTACCGCTGGTCTGTTTATTGTCCATCGGATGAAGCAGTGTTATCTGACATTGCTTCTTGCCTTGAAGACTTTTTCTCCATCTGAGGTCATTTGAAGTTTGCACGTTCCACTTTTGTCTTTTGTCTTTTGCGCTCCAGAGAATATTTGAACAATCATCTTAACCTATCCTCAAGAAATTGAGATAGACTTTAATGGCTTAAATATCAGTCACCTTAGCATTCTTGACCCACAATTTCAGCAAGTCCATAGAGAACTTTCTGAACAGGTTCAGAGAATAGGGATGTTACTAAGTCATGATTATCTTCTCAAGATTTGAGTTAGGTTTGGTGCATATAATGTTAATTATCTTTAACATTGATGACCCACAATTTCAGTGAGCTAAGTTTGAACTTTTCTGAATAGGTTCAGACAATGGAGATGTTATCACTTTAGCAACCATTTTCAGACGATGTTGTCTCCACCTTTTCTTCTATTGGTTTTCTTGAGATTGTCTTTCAAAACCTGTTTTTCTGAAACATTCAAAAGCAAATACCTTTCAGTAGCACCTGATAAAATTTGATAAGTATTTTAATTTACATATATCATTTTATCAAATTTAGAAGTTATCTTATTAAGATGGTTAATTTTAATTCTCTTATTAATTTTATCTTTGCGAAATCAATTTGTTAATTTGTTAGAGATAGAATTGAGTTAATGATATAACTAAACATGCACAGATATAAACACATAGAAATTAATCAGGAAAACTTAAGAATCATTTATTTTATAAAGAACATAGATACAAAGACTCAGAAACAGAACACAAGTGTATCATTGGTCATCAACAGGGTTTTTCTCATTGGCTTCAATATTCTTCATTTCTGCCTTGACCTTTCAGATCTCTTTCTTTGCGGCTTGGTCACTTTATCATTTCTCTTCTTCACATTGTATGCACAAGATGTCGTCCTTTTCCTTTTATGAGATTCCAAGTGGATATCTTTAGTTCCTTCTTCAATGCGTGGAGCAAGGAGAGAGGGAATGACCACTTGATTCTTAGGAGCTTCTTCTCTTTCAGTGAGAGTCCGGTCCAACTCAACATATGTAGCCGGGGTGAAGAAGTCAGGAGACGGTTGATCAAAGAGACTTTCCATAGGAAATCCCTTGTGCAACAAAATCTTCATGATTAAGGTATTGTGAAGATAGAGATTCTCATTACCCATCTCATCTCTGAACATTATCTGATACAACAACACCCATGGGAGATTTATTTTCTTCTTTGACAGCAAGAGTCCCAATACAAACCTTTACATCATGCTTATAACCAAATTGTTTCTTCCCCTAGGGAGAATACAACAGTTTAGTATAGCGAGGAGGGTTTTGGGTATGCTCGGAACTTGAGAAGGTCTGAAAGGGGAAAATCTTCTTCTTCCAAAAAGATGTTGGTCAAGAACAAATGTTCCACCATGTAACGATTCCCATCTTTGGAAATATTGTTCCCCTCTGTCAGGAACACCTATAACTTTAGCAATAAGTTTGGTGTCCACAAACAGTGATCTTCCCATTACCTTCGTTTCAATCCCAGTTCTGTTGGGTTCAGATATGATCTTGATATTGTTCCAAAACTCCATTACACTTTCCTTATGCCAGGAGGAAGAAATTTTGTTGAAGTATGGAATCCATCCAATAGCATCAAAATATTCAGAAATCTTGTAATCTGCCTCGTCAAATTTCGAGAGATTTACCATCCTACACGGGATGATTTTCTCATTAAAACTGAGAGAGCATGGTTACTTGATAATACTGAAGTATTTGCCATGAGTACTATGGAACAATTGATCTTTCTGAGATGAGAATGCTTTGGCTTTTTGGAGAAAGAATTTGAATGGAGTGTGATTTCCATGTTGATCATCCAATCCTTTTATATAAGCGTGCTTCAGGCGTTAATGAAAGGTGGTTACGTGCACTGAACCGGTGTGGGAAGTAGTGCATCATGCCGATTGAGAGTAACCAGTTAATGATTCAATGATTCAAATCGTGTCGTTTCACATAATTTAAATAAAGCAAATAATATCTATGACACTTCACTTACTTAAATAAATGTACATATAAATTCATGCAGATAATTCTACTAAACATGTGCGACGGTTCAACCCATTCATTCAAGCAAAAATATGCAACAGAACAATTTATAAACATCAGGCAATATACATATATAACACTTAGCATGCAATCATATATTTTCACAATTTCAATAAAACAAATCATGCAACAGATAAGTAACTATACTTAAATTTAAATTTAAAGTTAGACAGGAAAGGTGTTACCCGTTTGTGATCTAGAAATAGATACACTTTCCTTTTCCAGTTACGTCCTGTGCTTTAGCCTTATGAATAATGAGTATGGGAAAATGATTTTCCTATTCTCATTATCATTCTTCAGAGTTGCTTCAGCTTTGTGAGATTTCTATCTTCTAAGGATCTACTCCTTCTGCATTTGTTAGATGCTCAACCCGAAGGTGAGCTCTGATACCAATTGTTAGAACCACAGAAAACACTAGAAGGGGGGTTGAATAGTGTTTTAAACTTTCATAAATAATTTTGGAAATCTTTGATAAAACAATCGTATGAAACGATCAAAGTACAAAACCAATCTTAAGATCAGAGTTAGTTTCAAAACATGCGGAAGATAAGAGAGATAAAGATAGAAAATCTTTCTCTTAAACTTAAGATTGTTTTGATCGAAAGGCTTCTCAAAATATCTTCTGAAGATTGTTACACAGAGTATCTTAAGCACAGTTTCTAAAGTACTTCAGCAGACTGAAGACTGTCTGAAGTCTAATTCTGATTTCTGAACTAAGTTCATTTCAGACTCACTTCAGACACTTACTTTAGAATTTATTCAAGGTACATTCTCTGTAATATCTCAAACGATATGAGAGAGAATTGAGGTTTAATTATCTTCGAAGAATTTGTTTGATTGAAATTGTTTTGTTAAGGTGAATCTGAAAATACTTTTCAATCCCCAAAGTAAATGCAAAGCTGAGAGTAAAAGAGATTAAGGGAAGGAAAACTGAGACACAAAATTTATCCTGGTTCACCCACATCACCGTGAGTTACATCCAGTCCCAGTGGCAAACCACCACTGGATTTTCATTATTTGAAACCACAGATACAAGTATTCTTCACAGCCTCTTCAGGCCAACTGAGTATTCCTCACGGCCTCTCCAGACTGAAGTATTCTTCACGGCCTCTCCAGACCAACCAAGTATTCTTCACGGCCTCTCCAGACCAACCGAGTATTCTAAGGCACACATGGTCTATCGAGTATTCCTCACGGCCTCTCCAGACCGACCAAGTATTCTTCACGGCCTCTCCAGACCAACCGAGTATTTCTTTGTTTTCAACTACCTCTCTAGGCAACCTATGCAGTAGTCTTTTCTACCGAGCCTCTCCAAGCTCTAGACCAAGTGTGCTTTCTTTCACCAAGCCTCTCCAGGCTCTCAGACACTTATTCAAGTGTAAAGTATTACTACTCAACCTAAGTTAGATGTTCGCTAGAACCTCTCAACTCAGATTCTTCTTGTACATAGAGATTACTGAGTACATACTCAAGATATAGTCATTACAAGCTAAATACAAGGATAGACAGTGATACAAGTGTTTGAATTAAGTACAATCCCTGTCTTTTCTATAAGGAATACATCCTCTAAGAGTAGGCTAACTAAGATATGAGATTAAGCTCCAGCCTTATCCTCCAACCATTGGTTTCCATGGGCTACATTCTCACCCGTATCATTGGAATACCAAGGTATCTTCAAAGCTTCAAACCGTACCCAGTTTGATAGTCATTTGCTCAGCATGGTTGTCTTCAGACCAACAGCCAACTTAATTGATCAAACAGATCAACTGAACAACATAACCAACTGACCAGCTGGTCAGTAGCCTGATTGATTCGAGAACCAACTCTCTAATCAAACTTTGTTGACATATTGATGATCCACTTTAGCTCAAGTCAACTCTTGTTAACCATTTGGCACTCAGCCTAGTTAACTCCATTTGGTTGGGCAGTTAATCTAACTCCCACAACTGATTGGGCAAGCATGCCAACTTTGTTGTGTTAACAACAACAACTGGTTAGACCGACCAACTTGATTGATCCTGTCGATCAACTTACTTACTAACCAACAGGTTAGCAGTAACTTGATTGAACCTTTTGATCAACATCTTCAAATTCTTTCTTGAGGCTATTTAGATGTTCTTCTTGAATATAGCCGTTGAAGATGATTCATAATACCGTTAAGCTGATGATGATGTGGCTCATATAG
Source organism: Sesbania bispinosa (assembly GCA_026901365.1). Classification (NCBI taxonomy): domain Eukaryota; kingdom Viridiplantae; phylum Streptophyta; class Magnoliopsida; order Fabales; family Fabaceae; genus Sesbania; species Sesbania bispinosa. Next base: position 1,108,581 of record QLOH01000200.1, on the reverse strand, counting down.
CCGTTGTGTAATAGCTTCTCAAACGGTTGCTTCTCCTTAAGCAAATAGGTGTACAGACGATCCCGTTCTGACACTTGTTATGTGCTTCTTTGTGAGAGATGTTTCTTGATATTAATCTGCATATTCTCTCTCTTGAATTTCTTCTGCTTTTGCTTTCTCCTTCAGTTTTCTTCTGCTTTCTTTTGGATTGTATAAATGAGGAAATATCCATTGAAATACTATCGTTTAGAGATATCATTGAATCCTCTTTAATCCGTTGTGAGACACGCATCTGAGGGCTCTGACATGTCTGACATAGTACAACGTAGGTGCTGCTATAAAGCTGCCACCATTGTTGCTGCGAATGCTGCGTTGCAGAGATTTCCTCAGTGATGTATGAAATTCAAAAGCACCAGGAAAGGTCTCTGTGTTCATTTCCATAAATATGCTTGAGAAGGAAACGTGTAGCAGAGAATGACTTTTCTCAGCAATCTTCAGAGAGCAAAAGTCTTCATAGTGTTCAGCAAATAGTGCCACGTCGGATTTCAGAAGGCCTCAATACTTCAGACGGATTGAGACTTCAGACAGATTGAAGCTTCAGACAGCTTCACCACTTCAGACGGGTTGATGCTTCAGACAGCTTTAATACTTCAGACGGGTTGCGTCCTTCAGACAACTTCAATCCTTCAGACTGGTTGAAACTTCAGAAGGCTTCTTCCTTATGATAAGAGGATTGTAGCTTCATTCTTCTTTGTATCTTCTTCTTCTTCTTCTTCTTTTTCTTCTTCTTCTTGTATCTTCTTCTTTTGAGAAAAAGATGTTGAATTGTATGTACTTTATTCAACCATCTTTCTTGCTTGCTTTTGTTTAGTCTTCTAACCCATTCTGGACATTGGCAGGCGTACATGCAGTAGGTCTGCGCACACAAATCCTTTGTTGCAGGTGTAGCAGGCGTTGCAGAAAGTCTTTGCAGTATTTCCTTATTTATGCAAGACTTTGATCGAGGTAGAAAAGCATGTCTAGCTTTATCTACTGAGATGAGTGTACTCCATTTGATGGAGTGTGCTTTACGCTTTGCAACGTCTCCAAGAGATCATTTCTTGATTCTGACATCTTCATCTTTCAGTCTCAAGACTGCTTTAGATCATCTTTATTTCTTCAGAAAATAGCTGTACTTCAGATAGGTGCATCTTTGAGTCTTCACTTCTTCGAGTCTTTAATTCTTCAAGTCTTCGATTCTTCATATAGTCTTCAGGTCTTCAACTTGGTTGTGGATTATTCTTCTTTAGATTCTGCATTTTGTTCTTCTGATCCTGATCTTCTGAATGCGATTCTGATTATCTTCTTCTTTAGATAATTATTCTGACCTGAAACACAATCAACAAACCAATACATTTCTCAGTAGAATCTGTTTACATAATCTTGTAAACTCATTTGTCCTTAATCATTAACATAATCTTATTTGTTAATTATCAATATAATCTTATTTGTTAATAATTAAAACTTAAGGATGTTAAGTCTTATAGTCATGTTTAAATACTTAAACTGATTTATAGACTTCACACATAGGATATGATAAGAGCTTATCATGCTCTTATCCTATCTTGTTGCCATCCAACTCGTCTATCCTATCATATCTTGTCCACCAAACGAACCCTAAATAAAGAAGAAATGTTTTTCATAATTACAGGGCCTCGAGGAAGATTGATAAACCACGAATATACTTTAATGGTCATGCTTTTGCCATTTTTTTCTTTTTTATTGTATTTAATTTTTGTATTATTACTATATTAAAAAATTTTCTCTTATTATTCATTCATGTTGAGTTATTTGTTTTCATTACATAAAAACACTCATTAACAAATATAATGAGCCCGTTTGTTTAAAATTATCTGTGGATGCTGATCGAGCAATAGCTGTCATTGATAATTTTGCACAAAACAATCAACAAGCTCAATGCGGAAGACAACCTACTCAAGTACCAAAGAAGGGGGTGCTGGAACTCAATCAAAGTGATGCTCTCTTGGCCGAGAACAAGCTCATTAAAAGACAAATAGAGGCACTCACTGAGACGTTAAAGTCACTCCCTCAACAACTAAAAGTTGTCTACTCACCACCCATCCAAACCCCACCATTGATTTGCGATTTTTGTGGAGGTGATCATCCTAATGGTCAATGTGCTAATCAAGGAATGCAACCAGAGCAAGTCGATTTCATGGGAAAACCGAGGAAGGCAAGGTAATTTCTCCAATAATAATAACCAGTACTCACAAGGATGGAGGAACAACCAAACCAACTCTGGTTGGGGTCAGAATGGAGGATCTAAACAAACACCTTATCAGCAACAACCTTCAACATATGAAAAATTAAATAGTTTGGAAGGAAAGATTGATGATCTCGTACAAGGATTCAGTGGATTCAAGAAGAATACAGAGGCATCAATCAAGACTTTAGAGAATCAAGTAGGCCAGCTAGCAAATGAAATGGCAGAGCACAAGCAACATCACTTCTCAGTTGTAACCCAAACCAACCCAAAGAAACAATGCAACTTGGTTATTACTAATGGCAACAAGTCAGAAGAGGAGGAACCTGATGAGGAAGAAGAAATCATCTTTGAAGAACAACTCTATTTTTCATCAGTTCAGGGCCTCGAGGAAGATTGATAAACCACGAATATACTTTAATGGTCATGCTCTTGCCATTTTTTTTCTTTTTTATTGTATTTAATTTTTGTATTATTACTATATTAAAACAATTTCTCTTATTATTCATTCATGTTGAGTTATTTGTTTTCATTACATAAAAACACACATTAACAAATATAATGAGCCCGTTTGTTTAAAATTATTTCTTAAAATTATCTCTCTTATCTATTCTATTTATCTATTTACTTTATATTAAAAAAAATCCTCAGTGCTCGTGTCATGTTTTCTCACATGCGTTATTTTGTTTTGTTTTGTTTTGTTTTTTATTCTTACTTCCGTAAAGTGATTTTTTTAATGAACCACATGTATTCTCCATGAGAGGATATCCTACTCCTACCATTTTTTTCTTTTCTTTTTGTTTTTATCACACCTTCATTTTCCTTTTATTATGTATTAAAACATTTTATCTCATTATTCATTTATATTAGTTTGTTTCATTATATAAAAACACAAATTAAAAGGTGTAATAAATGTGTTGATTTATATTAAATTTAATGTGTTTTTTTCTAATATACTATTTATCTCTCTATTTTATTTTGTTTACACTTATTATCTATCATATCTATTTTATTTACTCTATATTAAAATTGTTCGACCAGTACACTTGTCGCATCCACATTATGGTAAGGCTAATTCTCCCACACTTCTCATAATTATATAAAACTTTATAATTATGTTATTTTCGTCTACTTGAGTATAATATTATTTTGTATTTTGATTCATTATATATTTTAGTGTAAATTTCAAATTTAAGTCAATTTTTCAATTATAGGTTTAAAGTGTTTTTTTATCAACCACAGATATCATTCACGAGAGGCAAATAGACTCACGTCGTGAACATTCACATCATAGTGAGTCTAACTCTCCTGACAAGGGTTTTTTCCAAACACTTTATACATGTTTATAGTGATTGGGTTTTTGGATCTCAAAATCTCAATATAATTTAAATTATAATTATATTTATGATTGTAACATCTCAAAAAATGAGGGCCTAGAAACTATAGTGAGAGCTTTAGGCTGTGGTTCCGACCAAGTAACAGAGAGTGGGAAGAGGTATGAGATGTTGAAGATTTGAATGGGAATTTAGATGGGAATTAGATAAATGATATATGAAGATTACAACTATTTAAGAATAAGGAAAGGATATTAGAGGAAGAAGAACTAGTTTGGAAAGGTATGGTAGTAGCCAAGAAATTAGGGAATTGATTTATCAAGAATTAGAGCGGGAAAAGGGTTTGGAAGAGAAGAACTAAGTTAGAATAAGGTTTTCCTAGAGAGGAATTAGGTTTGAGGAGGAGAAAAATGAATTGGAACCAAGAGGTACACAAACCGAGGTTATTGCTTAATTTTGGGAGTTAGGCCTAATGACCTTGGTGCACTAATTCGCAAATATCTAGAGCTATGGGTGTCCAATTAAGGTGATTCCACTTTCATTAGAAATCTTATTTCCGGGGCTTCAGTTTGATATATTATATGATAGTATTCCGAGCTCATTTGGACCCCCAAACAGTACGTTTACGCGCTCAAACGCGCAGACGCATCCTGACAGCGTTTTTGGGCGTTCAAACGCCCCGTTTGCGTGTTTTAAACGCCCAGACGCGTTCTGTTCCTTGAAAAACGCGCAGGCCTCTTCTTTTCTTCATTTCTTCTTCTTCCTTAGGGTTTTAGAGAGAGAGGGAGAGAATCATAGAGAGAGAAAGTGAGAGAAAGGAGGAGCAAATCTCACATGGAGCTTTTCCCACCTCTTGAAGCTTGAAGATCATCCTCCTCTTCTCCCTTCTTCCACCAAGTTTCCTCCATGGAAGGTGAGTGAAGCTTACCATATCTTGGGTGTGTGCTTCCATTATGATCCCCATTCTTCCCCCTTTCTTTTAGTGTGTGTATGTTGATGTATTGTTGGATTAAGTGGTATTGATGTTGGGAATGATTATTAGTGGGTTTAGCTCAAACCCTAGGTTGATAGGATTTGGGGGTTTTGGGGGGTTTTTGGGTTTCCTTGAGATTGGTTGCTATTGATTGTATTTCTTGATAATTCTATATATTCCTTGTTGATCTTGTAAATTTATATGTAGTTTTGACATGAATGTGTATAGAAACATGATGATAGGGTATATGTGGAGGGATTGCTTTAGAACCTTAACTAGAATTATTGTATGAAGTTGAATTCTTAAATTTACTTGATTAGGTTTTGTTAGAAGTATTTCAACGATGCTTATGTAAATTTATGTGTAATTTTGGCATGACATGAGTTATATGAGTGTATTCCGTTAAGAGCAAACTTCCATGACATTAGTTACCTGTTATGATTTCTCAGAAAGCATTCTTTATGCATTATGCAAAACATTTCTCAAAATCAACTCAGATTTGGCTTCGGCCCAGAAAATCAGATTTTTGGCTTCGGCCCAGAATAATTAATAACTAAGCCAGCTTCGGCCGTGAGAATAATTAAACCGGCTTCGGCCGTGAGAAATTGCCTGAAAACTTGACTTCGGTCCAGAATAAGGGTGGGATACGTCCCCAGGGAAGATGTTCCCTGTAGTCTGAGCTCAGTTCTAACTCCAGAATCAGTGAAAAGACCCTGCCGGCTGGGAACAGTTGTGAGAATACACCTGCTGGGCACAGCAGTGAGAATTGCATCATGAGCTTGTTTGTGTATCTAGACTTGTAATATATGTTTTATGATGGCTGCATAGTTAATTTTAGCTGCGTTTATATGTTCCTTATTGAGTTAAGAAAAGATTTAATTATGAAAGGAGATTAGAATGATTTATGAGCTTTATGTTGACTTGTGTTCTGTGTTGCACCTCATATGCTTGCTTTCCCCACACTGCCTGCTGCATGCTTTGCTCACTGAGACCGTACTCTCACCCCATGTTTCGGGGATATATTTTAGTCTGTGCAAGGAACTTCCAGCTAATGTTCAGGGACGAATGGAGCTCTTGGAGTGGACTCACCCACTCCTAGTGGTCAAAAGGAGTTTTAGTTTTCACTAGATGTATTGATAGTTCAGTGATGTAATTACATAGAGATTTTATTGGAGATTTAATTGTAGTTGCTAGTTAATTGATATTCAACGTAGAAATCTTTAGTTTGGTCATGGAGGCGTATTTGCTATTGAGATGGAATAGTAACTAAGTTATTATGAACTGTACTGGTTGTTTTGCTGGTTTTCAGGTGAAGAAAAAAACGGGAAATGTCCAGTTTTTAGGGGAAACTCTGTCGGATATCCGGTAGGAGTTTTATGAACCATAACACCCCAACGTGTAGGTTCGTTCCCTAGGTTTTAATAAGGTTTGTATTGAATGCTATAATGAATGAGTTTTGTGGAAGTCTAAGCAAACGTTGGATTGCTTAGGCAATTGTGTTATTTGTATGCCGATATCGAAAATGGCGCGAAACAATTTCAGAAATTCGGAATAGTGTTTTCCAACGGACATTATTCTGGATTTAAGAAATTAGGACGTTACATTTTGGTATCAGAGCAGTTCACTCCAATTGGACTGTGGTTAGGTTAGTTGCCCGTGACTTACTGTAATTCCACCGTGCCTCATGCTCAGTATAGGGACTAATCACCCCTCTACTGGGTGCATTGTACACAGAATTATGGTTAGTGACGAAAACAGGATACCTTGTTAAGGGAGTTGGGACACCTCCCCAACAGGGTTAGAGCCACCCACTTACAATTAGAGAGAGAGTGACTAGAGGGATTGATGAGTAGGCTCCCTAGTGGGCTAGGAGGATGTCGGTTACTTGTAATTGAACTTGGATGATGTGAGTTGTTTGGCTAGTTATGATGCTCATTTCTGCTTGAATGAATGCATGACATATTTGTTGTTTGTGTTGCCTAAATTTTTGGTTGTCCTGTATACTTGGTGAAGATTTGAGGAATGAGTTACGATGTCGTTTGTGTGACACCCTTCTACCCCATACTCTTATACAATTAATAATTTGAAATATAGAAAGAATAGTATTCTACAACGGGTAAAAAGGTTCACATAACTCTTCATTTAAAATCTCATTCATTGTAAAACAACTTAATTATAACGAAAATAGAACTCAAAGGTTTTCAGAATACACAAGCAGCGGAATCTCCCAAAATATAAATAACAAAACATCCTACTTGTCGTGCAAGGCATTTAAAGAAAGGTTTGTAAAATCCTTCATAACTAAAACATAAAGAAAGAACCCCCAATTATATGCCCTGATGTCACATGTACCAGAGTAACACTCCCTTTACTCAAAACTCGACACCAGTTGTGTCTCCATCGTCACCTGTAAAATAACCACAATGTAACGGTGAGGAAAAGAATACTACTCATACATACACATAGGAGACTACCATATCCTCACCCTCATATAGACAACATCATCATCAATCACATCACATACTCAAACATCAAATAATTCATCAGATAATATCACCTATAACTCATCATATAACAAACATCAATATCATCATATAATTCTCCTATCCCATTCACCAAATAATTCGCCTACTCTATTCTCAACACCTATTACTCATTTCATCATTACAAAATCATAGCATCATCTATAACTCGTGTTTATATCAACATATATAAGACATATTCATCCATCATCATATACACCAACAACATTATCAATATCACCATAACCATCATAATCATCAATATCACCATAATCATCATACTCATCAATATCATCATAATCATCAATATCTCCATAATCATCATACTCGTCAATATCATCACAATCACCAATATCATCATAATCATCATTCACCTCCCTGAGTTACACTCAGGTACCATATTCAATATCATCATAATCATCATTCACCTCCCTGAGTTACACTCAGGTACCATAATCAATATTAACATACTCATTGCTCACCTCCCTGAGTTACACTCAGGTACCATAATCAATATTAACATACTCATTGCTCACCTCCCTGAGTTAGACCCAGGTACAATACTCACCTTCCCGAGTTAAACTCAGGTACAATACTCACCTCCCCGAGTTAGACTCAGGTACAATACTCACCTCCCCGAGTTAGACTCAAGTACAATACTCACCTTCTTGAGTTAAACTCAGGTACAATACTCACCTCCCCGAGTTAGACTCAGGTACAATACTCACCTCCCCGAGTTAGACTCATGTACAATACTCACCTCCCTGAGCTACACTCCACCCCTCACTGGGCTTGTGTATCTCAAGTACAACATCATGTATGCTCAAGACATCATAAACATCATAAGATTAGTTATATCATCATCATCATCATCATCATCATCACCTCCCTGAGTTAGACTCAGGTACACTATTCACCTCCCTGAGTTAGCCTCAGGTACCACATCAACATCATCATCATCAATCATTCTCATCATAAATCATCATAAATATCACCAATCATCATCATCATAAACATCTCCAGTCATCATAATTATCATCATAATAAAGATATATATACATCATCATCATCAACATCGTACTCATCATCATACATCGTCAAGTATCATTTTATACATCATCATTTTCATCATTAAATATCATCAAATCCACAAAATAACATTTATATTAAATATATATCAATCTCAATTCCATGTATTAAGGAAAACCATCCTCACTCCGAAAAGAACTCCTCAAAATCATATAAAAAACAGAAGTTCTGCGAGCTGCGCTTCAACCTGCGCTGCAGCGCAACCTGCAGCGTAGCTTCCAGAGGACTGCGCCTCAACCTGCGCTGCAGCGCAAGTTACGTAGAACACGACTATACCGCGTTTTGCCCCTTTTTCTCCCCTTCTTCAATCCCTACTCAATCCTCATCGTTTATACTTCAATCATATTTGTTTATATCGATTAAACTCAACAAAACAACAATCTTTACACAGATTATACAGTTAACCCATCAAAACCCCAAATCATCATACCCTTATTTACCCTTTTTTCTATTTATATTATTTCATTCAAACCACTCAAGATTCATCAAGAATCATACAATCAATCATCAATCTACAGTTTTCATCATTCATACTCAATATATCAATTATTAATACGAATGTAAAGTCTTAGGTTACTACCCAAGCACCCCCACATGCACATATAAGCAACACCCTCTCCCCCACCGTACCTTGAAGTGGAGATCGAACCGCAACAGTTGTTGATTCTCAATGATTATTCTGCAGCAACCCCTTCTTGAGACGTCGTTTCTCCCCTCCTTAGCGTTTCGCTCTCTGATGATTTTACGCATAAGGATTAGGGTGAACTGAGAACCCCTCCTTAAATAAATACTTAATTGGGCTAGGCCCACCCTCAACCCACTTATTCTATTTATTATTCTTATTATTTATTAAATAACCTTATTCATAAAATATACTAATCTTACTAATATTATTATTTATTTCTCTTATTTTATTAATTTTATTTTATTTAATAAAATTTGGGATGTTACAGTTTGCATAACTTGTATGTTAGGTTGCTTGGCTTAGAAGGGTGTGTAAGCAGAGGGTTGATGTTACGCTTTACGGTAAGGGCTGAATGATCTTAGAATTTGGAATTTTGCGGATTTAGGATTTCATGCTTGGTGGGTTGGTAATGGTAGGAAGGACTCCTGGGAAGTTAGAGGAACCTAAAACCCCCGGTAAGGGAGAGTAACCCTATCTCTTTGGTTAAGTTTCGTGCCAATGGATGGATGTAACCCTAGATACGACTTGAGAAATCGAATTAGGGCCTTGACCTTACTTGTAGTTGTCTCAGGCGCTATAACTCCGGATAGATGTCAATTAAGTAGTCAGTAAATTTAATATTTGATAGTGATGAGAATACCTAAGTCTTATGTACGGATATTTGGTTTTAGCGTGAAAGGAGCAAGTCCAACCTTGTGTTTCCGGGGTATTAGATTGATTCTTTAGAGTCCTTACCTACTCCTTAGGTCCATGTGCCGGATAACCTAGTTCTCTTTCTTAAGGGAAGGGTCTGAACCTTTGGTATCCTAACAAATCAATCAAAGAGTTCTTATAAGAATTTTAAGTCCATTACGTGATGTTACTCTTGATAGTGCAACATACAATTGACCGTGAGGAAAACCGGTCTTGGAAGGAATATTCCAACATGTTTAAGAGATTGTCCTTGACTTTTGTTGATTGTCATTGCAAAAGAGATTACAATTGGGAATTTTCTTCGCTCAAATTTAAAAGGGATCCTTTTATATGATGAAATTAATGAGAGTCTTGGAATGAAAACCGTTTCTCCAACATTGTTGTCCGATATGACTTTTGTTTCTAAAACATATATGTGCCCATTTGAGTAATGATAAGTCTTATCCCATTGCAAAATCCAGAAAACTGGTCTATATTTTTCAATAGCATGATAGGAACACTTACTTTAAGTCTAACCTCGTGACTTGGAAGTCCTGATGACATTATTGTGTTGAGGAATTCAGGAGTATGAACATCATCAGGGTTATTAAAACGATAATTTGTTGCGTATGGGCTGTCAACACTAAGAAAAGTTTTTGTCTCACCAGGAATGAGTGTTAACATGTAATCATTCAAAGTCTCAACAATATCATTTTTCAGTGCTAAAATAGCTCGATCTTGAAAATAACATGACTCTTTCATGTTTTCCAATAACATAGGATATGTACTTTGAACAATAGAAGCAAGAGGATCACCTGAATTATTTAGCAACAAATCTTCTGAAATTTGAATATGGACATCGTCATCAACTTCTTTCCCATTCCTTCCATCACCAATGCTCAAAACCTCGTCAGCAAACCTTTTTTCAATTCTTCAGTTTGTAAATTTGAACTGCCAGTTTGCAATCTCATGTTTTTTTGTCAATGTTAACACCTTGCAATAATTAAATAAGCATACCCTTTCATAGAATTTACCATCTTCTTGCAATTGTCACAATAGTACTTTGTCCCAACACTAAAAGCCTTTCTCAAACAAATTTTACAGGAATCATAAGACCATTTTTTTTCAAAATAAATGTTCTACCTGTTAAATAATTGTTTTTTATTGTGTCGACAATATTTGATATGGTCATTCTTTGAGTTTGAAGTATGTCTTCAGCCAATGTCATTGATGTTTGCCCAAATTTTTTGGTCACAACTTGACTTAGTAATACTTCACAATTCAGATAGATAGATAAGAAAAATAATTATTTTGACTTGATAGGGAATGACCACTCTTACGTACCCTCTAGTTCAACGAAAAACTCAAAGGCATTAATTCTTCTAAAAAACAATTGATTGGTTAGATAATTAAAATAAAGATTTCATTGTTTTTAAAAAGTTAAATTTGATTTTTAAAGATATTTTGAAGGAAAAATTAATTTTTAAATTTTTGGAATATTTTTATTAAAACACTTGATCAAGTCCCCTGTTTACCTCTGCCAATCTCAAGGGGCGCAACTCTCCTTCATGCTGTGGAAGCCATGACCCCACACCATCCTTCCAAAATCGCAAACCCATTGACCTTTTCATAACTAGATTTGGCCTCATGAAACTCTTTCATAGTGCCACTACAGGATCGACACACACCCCACCATTATCCAGTAGTGTACCCACAATTGCTGCAAACCCATTAAATTTACTCCTTTGCCTTTTCGTTCTTCCTTCCAAGAACAATCCCACCACTACCCTGAACTGGGTTCACCCCGTCTCTCTCCCACTCGCATTTTCTCTTCTAAAGCTTGCAGAGTGGCAATGAATCAATGATTTGCTGCACGATGGCTCTGGCAACAACTCCGGTGCGGCTACAATGAGAGTGAACGACGATGGCGAATGGAGGGGACACGGTGGTGGGTGGTGGCTGTCTGCGCACAACAGTGGATGAACTTGCAGGCTCCAACGAGCTTGATGATGGCTTTTTTTTTGTCGAAGAGCTTGATGATGGCTGAACGTGGCAATGTTGATGGCAAGAGGAGGTAGTGCGATTGCAATTTGTGAAAATATATACCCGGTTAAAAAACCTGCTACAGCCTGTCAAATTATACTCTTTCACGTGGAAAACTTTTTCTCCTATTCCACCCTAGAAGCCGCCGGAATAGTTTGTGTATTTGTTATAGTAGAAATGTGTAAGGAAAGAAATTGGCAAAGGGTGTGTCCTGTGGCTTCAAATTTCTTCACAGATTAGAGATGAAATAGCGAAAAAAAAACGGAGGAATGTCTGACTGGGAAGGGAGAAGAGATCAGACTTTTCATTAGAGCATTTTTACGGTTTTGTCTATTCTCTTAATTTGGAGCACTTTTCATTGATATAAATAATTTTAAAAAAATATTTGTTGTAGGTATAAACTATAACATTAGTGAGTCAGAGTGTAAGAAAATAATTGGTTTAAATTAATTTTAGATTTTTTAAAGTTTTGTCAATAAATTAATGTTGATTTTCAATCATTATAAATATAACAAACTCAATTTTTTTCTTAAAGGACAAACTCAATTTAAATAACTAATAATGAATAGAATAACATATAATGAGATAACATACGATAAATTCAAAAAAAAATATTTTAATAAATTAATTTTGGAAAATAAAAATATTAATTTTTTAATACATGTACCATACTTAATTTTTTAATTAATCAAACTTGAAAATTTATTAATTTTTAATATAACTTTATTGATTTTACATAAATTACTTACATATTACGGTACACAAGTAAAAAACTTGTGTACCGATACACAAGGAAGCATAGCCATTGATTTATTAATTTAAGACATTAAAGGTTGAGATCTAAAACCAGTAACTTGGAGTGCCGGTAATATTTATTTTGCAATTTAGTCTCTACTAAGTCGTTTATATATATATATATATATATATATATATATATATATTTAATAATATATATAATAATAAAGTTTGTGTTACTTTATACTGTATAAAACGTGTCAAACTGACATAGTTTTTTTTTTTTTTGAATCACCCAATTTTTTTCTTTTAAATACCAAATTTCAAATCAATTGTGTATATAGTATTAGTTCTTACTCCTATTTTTTTCTTTTATTTTTAAATTTACACTACTTATTTCCTTTCCTTTTTTCCTTTTCTATTTTTTATCACTACTTTTTCTGTTTTTTTAATTTCACACTTTCATTATTATTTTTCAATCATACATTTATTTTATTATTATATTAAATCACTTTCTCTCATTATTCATTTCTATTTATCTATTTCATCTAAAAAAACATAGATAAAAAATATAATAAAAATTTTAATTCAATATGATTCTTCCAATATATTATTTATCTCTCTATTTTTTTATTAATATTTTTCAATTATTATCTCTCTCGTCTATTCTATTTATCTATCAATTTACTTCATATTAAAATTGTTCCTCGATAGCACGTGTGATGTTTTCACACCTGCATTTTTTATTTTCATTTTTTATTCTCTCTTTGATAAAGTGATTTTTTTTATAAACCACCATAGGAGGTCAATATATCATTTATCTCTCTATTTTATTCATTAATATTTTTATTTATTATCTCTCATATCTATTATATTTATTTATTCACTTCTATTTTATTTTGATACACGTGTCATATTTTCTCACTTCTATTTTTTTAGTTTTTCTCACTTCATTAAAGTGATTTCTTTTATGAATCACATGTATTTTCCACAAAAGGTCAATATATCATTTGTCTTTCTATTTTATTCATTGATGTTTTCACTACTATCTCTCTTATTTATTCAATTTATCTATTGTATTTACTCTATATTAAAAGTGTTTCCCCAGTACACGTGCATGTTACATTGTTTCACTTGTGTTTTTTTTTTCTTTTTTTTTTTAGTTTTTGTTATTCTCACTTCAGTAAAGTGATTTTTTAATGGACCACATATGTCCTTTATGGGAGGCAATCATCCTCCTACCGTTTTTATCACACTTTCATTATTTATTATTGTTATTATTTTAAAATAATTTCTTAGGGTTAGGGTTTGTATACTATCAACATCTACTCACCAGGGTCAACTAACCAAACACTTCGTTTCACCTCAACCTTCATCCACATTCTTCAACATTCTCAATGGGACGCCAACAATATTTTTCCAGATTTTTTTCTCATTACCCAATATTTTAATTTAATTATCTTCTTTTTAATGTAATTAATTCATAGTAATTACCAAAAATATAAAAAAAAACACGAAAATTAACCACGAGAGCCATCGTAATACTCAAGTCATGCATGCAAACTTTCAAGACAAAATTCATTCGTCAACCATGCAAGCCCCCCACGATCCATGAAAAGTGTACTTAGGGTTAGAGTTTGTAAACTACCACCATCTACTCACCAGGGTCAACTAACCAAACACTTCGTTTCACCTCAACCTTCCACCACATACTTCAACATGCTCAATGGGACACCAACAATATTTTTCCAGAATTTTTTCTCATTACCTAATAATTTTAATCTAATTATCTTATTTTAAATGTAATTAATTCACAGTAATTACCACAAATATAAAAAAACACGAAAATTCACCACGGGAGCCAAGGTAACACCCAAGTCATGCATGCAAAATTTCGCGTCAAAATTCATCCGTCAACCATGCAAGCCCCCCATTATCCATGGAAAGTGTACTTAGGGTTAGGGTTAGGGTTAGCATACTACCACCATCTACTCACCAGGGTCAACTAACCAGACACTTCGTTTCACCTCAACCTCCCACCACATACTTCAACATGCTTAATGGGACACCGACAATATTTTTCAAGATTTTTTTCTCATTACCCAATATTTTTAATCTAATTATCTTCTTTTAAATGTAATTAATTCACAGTAATTACCACAAATATTAAAAAACTACGAAAATTCACCACAGGAGCCAAGGTAACACCCAAGTCATGCATGCAAAATTTCACGGCAAAATTCTTCCGTCAACCATGCAAGCCCCCCACTATCCATGGAAAGTGTACTTAGGGTTAGGGTTTGCATACTACCATTATCTACTCACCAGGGTCAACTAACCAGACACTTCGTTTCACCTCAATCTTCCACCACATACTTCAACATGCTCAATGGGACACCGAAAATATTTTTCAAGATTTTTTTCTCATTACCCAATATTTTTAATTTAATTATCTTCTTTTAAATGTAATTAATTCACAGTAATTACCACAAATATTAAAAAACAATTAAAATTCACCACGGGAGTCAAGGTAACACCCAAGTCATGCATGCAAAATTTCACGTCAAAATTCATTCGTTAACCATGCAAGCCCCGTCCCACTATCCATGGAAAGTGTACTTAGGCTTAGGGTTTGCATACTACCACCATCTAATCACCAGGGTCAACTAGCCAGACACTTCGTTTCACCTCAACCTCCCACCACATACTTCAACATGCTTAATGGGACACCGACAATATTTTTCAAGATTTTTTTCTCATTACCCAATATTTCTAATCTAATTATCTTCTTTTAAATGTAATTAATTCACAGTAATTACCACAAATATTAAAAAACTACGAAAATTCACCACAGGAGCCAAGGTAACACCCAAGTCATGCATGCAAAATTTCACGTCAAAATTCATCCGTCAACCATGCAAGCACCCCCACTATCCATAGAAAGTGTACTTAGGGTTAGGGTTTGCATACTACCATTATCTACTCACCAGGGTCAACTAACCAGACACTTCGTTTCACCTCAATCTTCCACCACATACTTCAATATGCTCAATGGGACACCGACAATATTTTTAAAGATTTTTTTCTCATTACCCAATATTTTAAATTTAATTATCTTCTTTTAAATGTAATTAATTCACAGTAATTACCACAAATATTAAAAAAACATGAATATTCACCACGGGAGCCAAGGTAACACCCAAGTCATGCGTGCAAATTTTCACGTCAAAATTCATTCGTTAACCATGCAAGCCCCCTCCCACTATCCATGGAAAGTGTACGTAGGGTTAGGGTTTGCATACTACCACCATCTACTCACCAAGGTCAACTAGTCAGACACTTCGTTTCACCTCAATCTTCAACCACATACTTCAACATGCTCAATGGGACACCGACAATATTTTTCCTGAATTTTTTCTCATTACCCAATATTTTTAATTTAATTATCTTTTATTAAATGTAATTATTTCACAGTAATTACCACAAATATAAAAAAACATGAAAATTCACTGTGGGAGCCAAGGTAACACCCAAGTCATGCATGCAAAATTTCACGTCAAAATTCATCCGTCAACCATGCAAGCCCCCCACTATCCATGGAAAGTGTACTTAGGGTTAGGGTTTGCATACTACCACCATCTACTCAACAGGGTCAACTAACTAGACACTTCGTTTCACCTCAACCTCCTACCACATACTTCAACACGCTCAATGGGACACCGACAATATTTTTCAAGAATTTTTTTCTCGTTACCCAATATTTTTAATTTAATTATCTTCTTTTAAATGTAATTAATTCACATAATTACCACAAATATAAAAAAAACACGAAAATTCACCACGGGAGCCAAGGTAACACCCAAGTCATGCATGCAAAATTTCACGTCAAAATTCATCCGTCAACCATGTAAGCCCCCCACTATCCATGGAAAGTGTACTTGGGTTTAGGGTTTGTATACTACCCCCCATCTACTCGCCAAATGACCTCCATTTACCAAGGCATTATTAACACTTGACCACCATCCCAAATGGACTGTGAAATGATTTTTCTTGAATTTTTGGGTACTAGTAGCTATATTTTGTGATTTTTCTCTATTTTTTCACCAAATAATTCACAATAAATACATTATTAGTTGAAAAATTAGCAAAATTGGGTACACAGTGCTTCACCCACTTTGGGATGTCGCAAATGAAAGGTTTGGTTTTTGTGGTCATTTGGTGATTTTTGTTCTTAAATTGTTAAATATTATAAATTTTTTCTTATGAAAAATCAATTAAAAAATTATGAAAATTTTTGTAAAAATTCATTTTAAGGAGAGATTAAATAATGGTATTAAGTTAAAGATCAGTGTATAATAGAACACATTGAATGTTAATTAAAATAGTAAAATTTATTATACAAAAAGAATAATATATTTTATAATTATAATAGTTGAAGAGCTTATTTGCAAAATATTAAAATTCATGGAAACCTGCTATAGCAGGTCACCACACTTGTGTACCGGTACACAAGTTTTTTACTTGTGTACCTTAAATGGCACCATTATTTACAAAGTTAACTATTTTAATTTTTTTTATAAATTTTACTTATCAATACTTAATTAAGAGCATTTTGGTCTTTATATATTATAATTCAGTTTCTCTCCTACCAAACAAAAATACCATTTCTTTTCATCTTATTTTATCTTTGTTTCTTTCCTACCAAACAGCCCAATTTATTCTCCATTTCTCATATATTTCTCTCCACTTCATTTCCCCATTCTTATTTTTCTCTACTCTATTTCTCTCCGGCCTACCAATCAAAGGACATAAGATTTTAGAGGAAATGATGTATACATATTATATTCCCCATCATGATTTGTCAGTATCAACTTGTTGTAGAATTGATTTTGAAATTAATGGTTGAGATGAGTGATGCACACTTCACGAAACACGTTGGACGTAAGTGATTTAAAATCAATTCTGCAAAATCATGGTTTTGAGTTTTTCAACTCCAAACCAAACAGGCTATACATTTCATTACAATCGATAAAATCGATTCTTATTAAAGTGAAAAAAAAAAATTGTTTACATTCCCCATCTCAAGATATATTATAACTTAATTTTAGGCTTTCATATAACGCAGATGAACACCATGTTAATTGAATGGGCTTTGCTCCGGTACCCTTATTAATCAAAGGGTTCTGGAACCCTTTCACATGAACCAATAAGAGTTGGTGTAGGATTAATTAATGACTCACATTACCAATGTTAGGTAATATTTTTTTAATGCTGCAGATTAATCCTATATTTATGAATATGTTTGAATTTTTTTAATTTGAAAACAAATATTTTAAAGTAAAAATATCCAATAAAAAATTTGAATTAAAAACATTTTATCTTCATTGTCTCTTATGTCTTAGGGTCTTATTTCTACTCCTTAATTAATTCTTCACACATTCCATTATATTCGCTCTAATGTGGAGTGTAATGGAGGTGGTCTTCCTTCTCAATAGTTGAATTTTGTTTTGGGGATTTTGTTACCCCAATCATTGTTGAAGTGGTACTTCTTTCATTCTCTATTTATTCGTTTGAAACCCATAGACTATGCATTTTCTGAAATTTTTTTGGCTTGTGTTAGTGTTTTCCCTTGTTACCAAATTCACAGTTACCATGGAAGGACATTTAATTTTACACTTTATTAATTTTGAATTCAGAAAAATAATAAAAATTCAGAAAAACAAAAAAAAAAGAATCAGAAAAATAATTTTATAGGAAAAAATTATATATATATATATATATAAAACGTGCATATTTAACAATAGAGGACAAAATTCTAAAAAAACAACAAAGGACGAAACTGCAGCAAGGGAAACAATCGATTAAAGTGAAATCACGCTACTCATTAAAAAAGCTACGAGGAGTGCTAGCAACACACTCTTTTGAACACTCTCTCCAACACACTCCATGTGATTGGTTAAAATTCACATGGGTCCCACTACTTGGGAGTGGGGTCCACGAATTTGGTGGGACCCATGTGAATTTTAACCAATCACATGGAGTGTGTTGAGGAGAGTGTTTAAAAGAGTGTGTTGCTAGCACTCCTCAAAAAGCTATTGGACCACGTAGGAAGGGTTCCTAAACCCTACACTTAACAAGGTTACCAGAAGAATTTTCCTAATTGAATTAACTGTAATGTTTTTAATCCTAGTTGGGTAAAAAATTAGCATATATAGCACAATTTCATGGGGAAGGACATTTGTAAATATAGAAAAAGTTTTGTGGCCTAGTTGAAAATTGAATTCAGTACCTCCTTATCACTCATCAGCCAGCTTACCCATTAATGAAAGCCACCGATTTAGGTGAGAACCTATACCGTTCGTTGATGTTGAAGTGCAAGTCACATGCACACAGCAACTCCACCAAAAACCTTTAATTTAATTAATTATACTAAGTTTGAAAGTTTAATGATAAAATTAGTGTCAAAAGAAGATATCTATGAGATTTTGAATGTGAAATCGATATACATATTTTTACTGTGTAAGAAAATGTCGTTTAGAATCACGCCAATGATGGCGTATGAGGAGAATAATTGTCAGGTGAGGTTTGGAATTGATGGTGAAGCACAGTGCTGGATACCGTGACGAAATGTGATCAGCACAAAGCGTAATCAACTTGAAACAATGCAAACGCTGCAAGTTGTGCTCAGATTCACAGGCAAGCATTGGGGTATGCGCATCCAACAAAGTACACATCCTGCTGGCTTCATCCATTTGTTGTATGGGTAAGACAAATCCCCTGCATCTGCATCTGCATTGCTTTCCATCATCATCACTTGTCACACACAGACAACCTAACAAGTTTTGGATCCTCATTCTGGCCTTTGTCAGCTTCTGCCTTTGTTATTGCAGCAATGCAATCACCCCACTTCACCAATTGATGAGGATCAGCATCTGCTAGCATGCAACTTGATCACTTGCTAGTGGCTGGCATGCAACTCAATCAAATGGCTTTCCCACACCTGGATAGATATTTTTTTGTCCATCTTTAATAGTAATGCACAATTTACATTCATAACATGTATTTAAGCATCAATATGAGTTAATATTACTCTTAGAATCTATACTTTAAACATGAATATGGATAAATACTACTTTTAATGTATTTAGTTTATCCTAAAATCACATTTAAAACGTGGATCCTGAACAAATGTTATTGAAAGTAACTTCTGCACAGATCCACGTTTTAGTGTAAATTAAATACATCATTAATTGTGTTGATCAGATCTACTTTTAAAACGTGGTTTAATAGAAATCAAACAAATTATTAATTTTAAGAGCTTCACATATCTTAAAATGACAAAAAAATAAAAGAAAGAACCTTTCTTTATCTTGAGTTTTTCAGTTATTAGTGAAAAGTGTACTTATACTTATACATAAAATAGTGCACCACTTTTTTTACCAAACGACATAATTGTGTTTAATCCCCTTCTTTTTTCTTTTTTCCATGTGCTCTTGTCCCCTCAAATAACAGTGTGGTACAATTGTTATACCACACTGTTTTATGTATGCGGATACTTTCCCTCGTGAAAACACATACTATAAATTAAACTACAGGAGAGAAATATATGCTTGTGAACTAGCTAGCTGAGGTAAGCAGAAAATTAATCCAATTATTATTTTTTTTCCTTCTGGACTATTTAGGCTGCCCTTTTGGCGGTGGGGAGTTATGATATGTGAGGACCAAGGTGTTTGTCTCGTTAGGCAGAATAGTGGTGACAGTGTTTGAGCTAAATTTTCCTCTCAATTGGCTCATGTTGCTGGTACCACTTTGTTCACTTTTATTATTCATCATGTCAAATTCCTCATTGGATTCGATGGGAAGAGAAAAGAGTGGAAGTCCCAACAAGTCAATTATATCAATTATATTAGTTAGAAATGTTATCCTTGAGATTATATTAATTAGTATTAGTATATGATATGGATGGTGCACTTATTGGAATGCTGGTTGGGTATGTGTATAACTGTTTGAAGGCAAGGGGGCACTAGTACTGTTTGGTGCCTTCCATACCATGGCCACCATAGCATGCCACAGTAAAAAAGGCTATCTTGCCTTTTCTGTTCCCACTGTAGTCCATTCACATACGATACCATTAATAAAAGACGAGACAATCGAATCAATACATATCCTCTGCCTTTTGGTGAGATCATGATGGTACTATAGCTGCAGCTTCACACACCAACACAAGTGCATGCGTCCTACCTTCCCAGTCTGGGGCCCCAATTTTCTGCCTGCAGACCAATGCCTAGTTGAGAACTAAAGTGCTACATTAATATTGACTGCATTAGTCAGTCCCTTTGGTGTATCTCAGATTCATTTCCAACACTTTGTAGTAGTTGAGTCCAAATAAGTTGCAGAGTGTAATAAGTGCAGCATATCATAACATATTAGACATAAATTTCTTAATCAATGCCTACTTTCAATGCTAAACATGCTCCAGAATCAGATGTACATAATAGCATATAGATTTTGTCTACAATTTCAGCTGCAGAACAGACATATTGCATTATTTGTAGCAGGAAACTAGACCTGATGCCTAGTAGATTCGCAATTTGTCTTCCTGATTGCGATGTTAATGTTATTGATCTCTTGATGCTTCAGCTGCAATCCGTTTCTTTTATCGTTGTTACGATGTGAAATCATGATTTTACAGAATTAATTTTAAATCATTTTTGTTCAACGTGCTTTGTAAAGTATACATAACTCATCTCAACTATTGATTTCTAGAATCAATTCTACTCAACAAATGTACTATTAATCTGATAACATGATTTGCATTTTGGGGTGGGATGAACTAAACTAAACTATCATGGTGTACATTTTATAAGGAAAAATAGGGGAGAAAGTGAACAAAAACTTTTGTTATTATATTATTTCACCTGAATAAACTCCCACAAGAGTTTTGGCGCACAAATTAAAGTGGCCACTATATATATGAAATGGCAACTAGAATAAATTCAGAGCTTAAAAAGCATTACTTTTGACAGTACTCGTGTTTCGCAACTAGTGCATCTATCAATAGAATTTTTTTTCCTCCCTTTTTCTTGGGAAGATTTTCATGTATCTGATTAAGTGCAATGTATATTCTTTTGATAAACTAGCCTGTCATTTTGATCAATTCCCGGTATTTATTCACAAGTTCTGTGATATTCTTTTGAAATATTCGCCAATGTTTGCAACAAGTTCTCTAATGAAGACTTAACCATACTAGTAGAATAAATAAAAGTGCTGTGCTTAGAAGGGTTTGACAAGTCTTACTTCCAACCTCCTCCTTTGTATGTGGGGCAGAATTTATTCTCCTCGTATCTTGTTTGGATTTTTAAGATCATATTCATACCATATATTATTACCATGTTCAGCTTGTGGCATAAGAAACACTGAGTAATTACCAAAACAAAATGGGTGTTTAAGGTAGGTCATCAATGGCTAATCAGTTTTGGAGTAGACCTTCAATTTCATGGTTCATGATCTCTTTCTTGGGAAACATGACGACAAACATTAATGTACATAATGTATCTTGAAAATTGTAACGTATACTCGATTATCACCAGAAACATAAAGATACAACCAAACTAGTCCACATAATGATAACAACGACAGTTTTAAGTTCTACTAGTACTCCTTGATGAACGGGTTTGTGCTACAAGCTGGTATAACTCACATCAATCATGTCGAAAACCAAATCGCTGTTTCTGCAGTAGGGAACCAAAATTTTCTTCCAAACTGTCTTTTTTAAAAAAAAAAACATCAAATTTCGTCCATTTTGAAATGCAAAAATATCATCCAACTCGAACCAACCTCCTCCCCGAGAACAGTGGCACAGTTCAACTCTTTGAAAAAAAAAAAAAAAACAGAAAATTATAATAACAACAACTATCGAAAACCTCGACACCTCCCATGAGAGGGACTTCCAATAGAAAAAACCCCTCACCCCAAAGCAACGCATCTTTCTCTCTCTCTCTCCCCTCTACTGTCATATCATGCAAATAGACCCTCAAAGCCTTTAACCGCTTCGCTTCACATCACTACTACATTTGTTTTGCTAAGCCAGCTCATTCACTCAGCCTCATCAACACACCTACCCCTCTCTCTTTCTCTCTCTCATCTTAATATTTCAACGCTCAACGTTTCCTATGCCAGATCTCTCGGAGTAACCCTTGGGAGAGGCGTGCTTTGTGGGGTTTTCTTCTCTCCTCTTTCTGAGTGGTTTTTCTGTTCTGGGTGATTCCACTTATCTCGTACCAAAACTCTATCATTTTTTGGAGGGTATCTTTGTACTTTCTGTTTCTGGATTTTTCGCCGCATATCTCGTTGGACCGACCCTTTATCCGATTTACCTTCCGCACATATCCCTCTTGCCAAAAACAGAGTCTTTTTGGGAGAAAATGGCGAACGGGTTGGAGAGAGAGAGTGGGTTCACCATGTTCAGTGATGATGAGCTGAGTGAGGTGAGTGGGGTGAAGCGAGTTGGGGACTTTGTTGAAGTAACGTGTGGGTGTACTAGCCATAGATATGGTGATGCTGTTGGAAGGCTTAGGGTTTTCGTTACTGGGTACCTTGAAATCACTTGTGAATGCACCCCTGGTTGCCAAGAAGGTCTCTCTCTTCTGAAAATGGGTTTTTCTTGTGTTTGTATTTATTTGCATGTTGATTTCCTATGCGTAGCTTTGTTTTGAGTCCGTTGACTTTGATAGGTGTCATTGTAGGATCGTTTTAATCTGCTTTGGGTTGTGATTATGTGACTTTTTGTGATGGTGGTTATTATGTGAGTCATCTGTTTTTGTTTTCCTTGACGGTTACACAGTTGAAATGTATGTTGATTTGTCCCAGTGAAAACGCTTGTTCAACGATTCTAAACCAGCTGGGAGTGTTTGTTATGCAAATGTAGAAAGTTCTTAAATAGCATGGAGTCTTTTGGAGTTTAATCATGACTTGTTTCTCGATGAACAAGAACTTCCTAGTTGTTATATATACTGAATAAAATGTAGCTTAACCATTACATTTGAGATGAGATGATCTTCCTGTAGGTTTGTCAAAAAGTCATTGATATCTGTTTGGCAGAGTAAGCTACTACAAGAATGGGATTAGTTATAAAATTTGTGCTCTCCTTGGACGGTATAAGTGCATGTGTTGAAATGAGCTATATTTGTATTTGGCGTAGGTCATTGGAGGCATATATCATATATCCCCACTCAAGTGTAGTTAGTTCTCTTTTGGGGGACCCGGGGTGAATCAATGCCTCCTGGCAGGGGTTAAACTTTGTACTTGATTCTTAAATTCTTAAATATACCATGCATATGGATTATTATGTTAGACTTGTTTTATGTATACATTATCTGCATAGTTTTGCTTCTACAATGTAGTTAGAAATTTTATGTTCAGGCACAGAAAGGCTAGTATCTCTGCTAAACCGTGATTATTTAAATAGGAAGCAGTTGCATTACTTTGGGAATCTTGTTTTCCACTCTGCAGCATGGGAATTTAAATGATTGCTTAAACAGTTATCCATGAAATACTGACATTAGAAGATAAATTTTCATAAGAGTGCTATTAAAGCATGTCATTATGATTGAATGTGATGATAATCACTTGACATATTAGCATCCAGGGAAGGAAACTCCATGATGGTGTGTACAAGTTCTGAATTTTTTTATTACTATATAAAAGAAATATTTATTGATCCCATGGAAGAAGTTTGAGATTATGAATGAATACAAGTATATTTGGGTTATATATCTAATTGTTAAATGGGGGAAAAAAGGAAAAACTTGTTTCCAAGTTTAGTTTTTTACCTTCATTGTCATTTAGTTCTGAATTAAAATGTTATTTCCAGAATGCTTGTCTAAATCTTACCTTTTTTTGCAAAATGGTGTTTTACTGTTAGACAAGTTGACTCCTGCTGCGTTTGAGAAACACTCTGGAAGAGAGACAGCCAGGAAATGGAAGAATAATGTGTGGGTAATAGTTAATGGTGAGAAGGTTCCTTTGTTTAAAACAGTGCTGCTGAAATATTACAATCAAGCATCAAGAACTGCTAATGGGTCCCATAGATCCCAAAATGGAAGGGCTTGTCACCGTGATGAGTTTATGCGCTGTACTAGATGTAACAAAGAGCGCAGGTTCCGTCTGAGAACTAAAGAGGAATGCCGCCTTCACCATGATGCTTTGGCAGATCCAAATTGGAAATGTTCTGATCTTCCTTATGACAAGTATGTTCAATCAATCTCTTGTCTATTACAATTCTAAATTGAGCTAACACCTATATCAGTTAAATCAGTTA
Source organism: Sesbania bispinosa (assembly GCA_026901365.1). Taxonomy (NCBI): domain Eukaryota; kingdom Viridiplantae; phylum Streptophyta; class Magnoliopsida; order Fabales; family Fabaceae; genus Sesbania; species Sesbania bispinosa. The sequence goes on along the minus strand of QLOH01000200.1, from coordinate 1,083,967 downwards.
AGACATGCATATGCTTTCAATGCTTGTATTAGTAATGTCCATGTGTAGGATTAGTGCAATACCTTTATCCTAATCCTTGCATTGAAATTGATTTTTAATTAAACCAAATTGAGCACTTGATAGCATCTCCAGATGTATTAAGGAAACCTTGGTAATGTGGTAGTGTCTTCCACTCCTTAGAATATTTTTGTTTATACCAAATAATTGCATTTTCTATCTACAAATAATGGTGTATAGCTACTTTTCAAGTTAGATTGCCCTTGATCTTTTTATGTTTTTGCTGCCCTTGGTATCATCCATCAAGCAATCCTTGATGGATTGCTGCCTTTCATTTCCTCCAATGTTGGATACAGTTAATTTATATCTCTATATAAACAGCATCTGGCCAAATAGAAATGTAAGTTCATTTAATTTAATTTAATTATACTAAGGTATGACATTATAGCTAAGTTTATTTAGTTATTAAATTAAATAAATGTTACTGTTATGCCTATTTAAATAGGCATTGTATTTTTACATGCTTGTTGTATATTCACTACTACTATATTTACATGGTTTTTAATGCATTTCATGAAGAAATAATTAGTAGTAACTGAACCTGTATTTCAGAATTACATGTGATGATGAAGAAGAAAGAACAAGTCGCAGAGTTTACAGGGGATGCACTCGTTCTCCAACATGCAAAGGTTGCACTTCTTGTGTGTGTTTTGGGTGCGACATCTGCCGTTTTTCAGACTGCACTTGCCAGACTTGTATTGACTTTACAAGGAATGCTAAAGCTTGAGTTCAGATCCTGTTCCTAAGTTCTGATTTTTGGTACCCTTCTCCTTTATATGGACTGAATTACCAGTCCCAATTAAGCATTCAATGTTATTATTGACTGGATTATTGATTTCCAATTAAATGATTAGCTCCATATGATATATGTTTCTTGTGTTTTATTGACATGGCTAATTTGTCACATGCTAAGAATTAAAAAATAAAAATAGAAGCTTTTAATATAGTGAAATTTTTAATTACATTTATTATTGTATTGTTACTAAATAAGATGATTCGACTAGAGGCAATAGTTATTAATTTCAATCTCTTAACATATTCGTTGAAGGTAAATGAAAGATCAATTCTTAACATTTTATCTTGTGAGAAAAAAATTGTTAAAAAGCGGCACTTTTTTTTTTGGTCAAAAAGCGGCACCTGTTACTGTTACACAATTGGCGAGCTCCAAAACAAATTCCCAACCTCCCCGTCTGAAAGTGTTTTCTTGTATCGACCATGCCTGATTTTTTCCTTAAAAAACGCCTGATTAATTATGGACTCAACTAGTTAAGGTAGCATGGGTAAATATGGAAAGGGGAATTTTTCGGTTTACAAAAAAATTAACGTGGTTTGAACCTACAAACGCGTGTTAAATTACTTAAATCCTCTCAACCACTACAAAGAAATTAACGAGGTTTGAACCTACAAACTCGTGTTAAATTACTTAAATCCCCCCAACCACTAGGCTGATCCTAGTGAGTTGGAAAGGGGGAATTTGATTATAAGGATATCCATTCAAAGAAATGTTTTCTATTTTTATTCATTATAAAAGCCTAACATTATTTTCTTATATTATGTTTTTAAATATTTAAATGAAATGATAAATATAAAAAAGATGTTTATGTAATTATTATTAAAAGCAAAAGAATATATATTTCCTCAAACTGCACAAGCATGTTTTCTAGCCCACATTGCATTATACGTGTTTGGTTTATCTAAAAATTATATTTGTGAATCTAGATTAACACTGTTCTTTGTAGTGTTGGTTCAGATTTACGATTGAAATATGATTATTGGATATGTAAACTTAAATAACATGGAGTTGTATTCACCAGAAAAATAACATGGAGTTGTGTTAGTTTAAATGTTATTCAAAATGAAAATTATACTGAGCGTTATTTCCAATAGAAATCTAAACATACTTAAAAGAAATGCATTTTGCATTTGCAAATATATGTATGGAATTGCAAACTGCAATTCAAACCTACACTTATATCTTTTTCCTCCCTACGAATGATGTACATTCTTATTGTCTGAAGATTAACTGACGTCTTTTATGATTGTAACAATGAAGACTTAAATAGAGTTGGTTAGTTGGTGTAACTTCCATAATTTGAGATTAAATACCTAGTTGATTAGAAACTAATCATAATGACTTTTATGATTGTAACAATGAATACTTAAATAGAGTTGATTAGACACTACTTGATTAGAAACTAATCACTAATGTACCACCGCATCACAACAAATTCTGCCTTTATATTTTCTTTAACTCACGATTCATCCATGGTGGAAGTGCTCTCGTCAACCAAGGAGGAAACCGTCTTTACCAGACTATACAAGTGAAAGTCTAATGAGAGCAAATTACAATGGTAACTAAAGTTAAGAATTCATCTTGATTCAAGGAATTACAAAAATCATATCAATGTGCATTGGAGTAAATGTTACCCTTCACTTGGCTGGTCGCCAGCCTTTACTACCCCCTCGATGAAATGTTTGTCTCCCATGGTTAGCAGATGAACCAGGAGTGAATTGATAGGGAGCATGTGGATTACCTGAAATGGAACTAGAATGCAAATTTGTAAGTGGCTGAATCTGCGTGAAGGGTGAGCTCAATCCAAATGTAATTTGGTTTTGATTCACAGGCCCCTGTGCATTCATGAGTTGTGTAAATATATTGGGCTGTACTCCAGGAAATATAGTTGCTGGGGGACACCCGGGAAAAGGATTTAACTGCTGTTGAAATGGAATTCCTGGTACAGGAAACTGATGAGGAATTTGAGTATTTTCTGGGTACCATGTTACACCATTTGGAAGAAATCCATTAGGAAGCATTGAAGACTGTTGCAGCGGAAATGTTGATCCATTTGTCCAAACTCCACTTGTAGTTAAGTTAGGACATGCATTTGTAGGAGGAAATGGGGGATTTACATTAGATGCCCTTACGAGGCCTTGTCCAATGCCTGGAATAGGTGAACAATGTCCATGATCAAGCATTGGTGTGGCAGGTGCAACAGGGAATGTAGGGACAAAACCATCTTTTGGCGGAAATTTGTTTCTGTTGTTTCTCCCGTTCCTAGGATTTTGATCATTTATGCCTCTCTTTGTCATTCTTTGCATTCTGTTGTATTCAGCTTCTTTCTCATCATCTGAAAATTCTCCATCATCGGACACCTCTTCATCATTGACACCAGATGTATCATATCCTTTCTTGTGAAGATCCTTGTTGTTAAGCACATGATTCGCGAATTCTGGAACAAAAGAGATCAAAGTTCCCACACGGATCCCTTCAGGGACTTCCTTTTCAGAATTGTATCTCACAATATAATAAGGATTTTTGACTGGTCCAAAGATCTCATCGATTAATCCTAGTGGTGTTCTGTTTTCAGTCATCCAGAGAATAGAACCCTCATTAAGAGGGTCATGCTTCTCCACCCCTTCCACAATGACTTGAGCATCAAGAATCTGTAAAATGGGTTACTTGATTAAGTTGGTTACAGCAGTAATTAGCATCCCTTCTGATCTATTTCTTCTTATCATATTATTCAATTTAGGTAACAAACAAACAGACAAGGGGGGCCCCATGCAACATAAGAAACTAAAAACTTGCAATCAACAAAGTTTGCAAAAGAATGCCTATTTTGCTTCTCTTATCAGAGATGAGGTTTCTGTCAGCTTACCGACATGACAACTCCCACAGGCAGCATTTGATGGTGTGGTCCTAATGTCACATTCACAGGAGGAATCCAAGGAAGAATCTGCAAAGTTTCCAACCATAAGAAAAGCCCATAAGCAAAATCAAATGAAAGAATATCAACTAAGCACAAAAATAAATAGACAGTGGCCCACAGCTAGGCCTTCAAGTTAGTCAGACTAGTTTAAGAATAAAATGAACCCTTCATCCTGCATCCGTGTGTAGTGTGTGTGTACCATATATTGCATTGAGGAACAAAAGATTTTAAGAATTTATTATGTTCTCACTTTCTTCAATCTCAATCACAAGCTTCAAAGTAAAAAGACTCAACAGGACAAAGGCCAGGCTTTTTAATTTAACCAGAGAGTGTAATCGATTCACAATTATCTTCCATAACAGACCAAACTCATAAATAAGCATTTTGGGAGTGAATGCACAAGATTCAAACCCACCGAGTGCATGTCTTTAACTGTAAATATAATAATTACCAATTAAAAAAAAGGGTAGAACATAGATTTTATCATACCACTGATATCTAAATTAACCAGTGAATGCGTCAAAAGATGAACAATAAGACTATATGGGCAATCAAGTAAACGGAGTCAGATAATCTAATATGTAAATGCAGAAAGTGCTTCTGTAACCTGCATTACCAACTGCATTTAGCCATTTACTACTTATAATTTTCTTCAAATGTAGCATAATCAAACGAACAAATATTTAGTTTATGGTGGATAATAATGAACAAAGCAACACCTCACGCCTGTTCTTTGACCTAACGGGTCTTCTTGCAGCACGATCATCATCATCAGAAGAATCGATGCCCCAACTAGCCATCTCCTCTGAAACTTCCTCGCTATCATCATCATCATCATAATGATTGGCATCAGAATCTACTATCTCACCTTCTTCGATTTCCTCCTTCTCATCACTGTCACTGCTGCTAGTGGTTGCGGAGGAAGTTGAAGACGACGTCGTGCTGGCACTCTCACTCTCACTCTCAGACTCAGACTCAGAGCTTTCACTCTCATCCTGGGCCTCATCATCAGCGACCATCTCAACCCTAACTTCACCATTATTTCCAATTCCATCTAAGCTGATTTTCTCAATCCCTTCCTCAATACTACAATTGGCAGCATAACCCGAATCGGAAGACCCGGACCCGACAACAGGTGGGTCGGACCTGTTGTCAGGGGCGGGCACGTCGGGGACATAATCGAAATTGAGGAAGGAATCGGCGAGGGCAAAGTCTTCAACCTCACTACTACCCATTTCCACACGGTGGGAAATTAGGGTTAGGAACCCAGAAAATTGAAATTAATAGAAAGGCCATTTCCATATAGGCAACGAGGGTTCGGGTTTTTGTTTTGGAAACAGTTTCGAATCTTAAATCCTTAAACCCTAGGGGCGCGCGCGCAGGGTTTTATTTATGCGGAGAATCGTTTGCGAATTTCAAATACCATGTTTGATGTTTTTACTATTACTAGTACGTAACCCGTGGCTTTCTACAGGTAAATTGATGGTATGATTTATGTTGTCCGTGTTTTGCATGAGATAAAATATTAGCTACCATAAATCTTATTTTTATATTTTTAATTTATTGTTTTTATGTAATGAAAAATCAGGAATTGGTGAAGAGAAAAATTGTTTTAACATAATAATAATAATAATACTAATAAAAGAAAATTAATATATAAGAAAAAAATAGGAGCAAGATTTCTCGTGTTCCATAAAAAAATTACTTTTGTAATGAAATAGATTAATAGAAACAAATAATTAGAGAAAATACTTAATATAATAATAATAATAATAATAAATAAAAAAAGTGTAATAAAAAATAAAAGAAAAAAACGAGAGAAGCAAGCTTGTATATCCTGTGGAGGATACTTGTGATTCATTACATAAAAAACCATTTTACTAAAGTGAGAATAAAGAAACTAAAAAAAGTAAGTTTGAAAACATGACATCTTTATCATGGGAACAAATTTAATATAGTGTTAATAAAATAAATAAATCAAATAGATAAAAGAGATAATAAGGTAAAACATTGATGAATAAAATACAAATAAAAGACATATCGGAAAAATATCATTAAATTTATTGAAAATCAACATACATGTGAGAATAGAAAAACAAAACAGTAGGAGCAGAACTGTGTCCCACGGAGGATACTCCCAGTTCATAAAAATATTACTTTTGTAATGAAACACATTAATAGGAACAAATAATTAGAGAAAATATTTAATATCATAATAAAAAAGAAAACAAAAGTGTGATAAAAAAAATAAAAGAAAAAAAAATGAAAGATGCAAGATCGTATCCCGTAGAGGATACTTGTGATTAATTACATAAAAAACCATTTTACTAAAATGAGAATAAAGAAACTAAAAGAAGGAAGTTTGAAAACACGACACATGTAACGTTGGAACAATTTTAATATAGTGTTAATATAATAAATAAATTGAATAGATAAAAGAGATAATAAGTTAAAATATTAATGAATAAAATAGAGAGATAAATGATATATTGGAAAAATCTCATTAAATTTATTGAAAATCAACACATGTGTGAGAATTAAAAAAAGAACAAAACAGTAGGAGCAGAACTGTCTCCCGTGGAGGATACTCATAGTTCATAAAAAATGACTTTTGTAATGAAATAGATTGAAAGAAACAAATAATTAGAGAAAATATTTAATATAATAATAATAAAAAAATAAAATGAAAGTGTAATAAAAAAACAAAAGAAAAAGAGAAAAAATAAAGCGACATGAGCAAGACTATCTTATGTGGAGGATACTTATGATCCGTTAATAAAAAATCATTCTACTAAAGTGCCTATCTCCCGTGGAGGATACTCGCAGTTCATAAAAAAAATACTTTTGTATTGAAACAAATTAAAAGAAACAAATAATTAGAGAAATATTTAATATAATAATAAAAAAGAAAACAAAAGTGCGATAAAAAAAGAAAAGAAAAAAATAAAGAAGCAAGGTTGTATTCCGTGGAGGATACTTGCGATTCATTACATAAAAAACATTTTAATAAAGTGAGAATACATAAACTAAAAAAAGGAAGTTTGAAAACACAACACCTATACTATGAGAACAATTTTAATATAGTGTTAATAGAATAAATAAATCGAATAGATAAGAGAGTTAATAAGTTAAAACATTAATGGATGAAATAGAGAGATAAATGATATATTGAAAAAATCTCATTAAATTTATTGAAAATCAACGCATGTGTGAGAATAAAAAACAAAACGGTTGGACCAGAACTACCTCCCGTGGAGGGTACTCACGGTTCATAAAAAAATTACTTTTGTAATGACACTGATTAAAAGAAATAAATAATTAGAGAAAATATTTAATATAATAATAAAAAAAGAAAACAAAAGTGCGATAAAAAAAGAAAAGAAAAAGACAGAAGATCCGACCCGTGGAGGATACTTGTGATTCGTTACATAAAAAATCATTCTACCAAAGTGAGAATATATAAACAAACGAAAAAAAAGGAAGTTTGAAAACACATTAATGAATAAAATAGAGAGATAAATGATATATTGAAAAAATATCATTAAATTTATTGAAAATTAACACATGTGTGAAAATAAAAAAAAACAAAAAGGTAGGACCAGAGCTACCTCCCGAGGAGGATACTCGTAGTTCATGAAAAAGTTACTTTTGTACGTAATAAAATAGATTAAAAGAAACAAATAATTAGAGAAAATATTTAATATAATAATAAAAAAAAGAAAACAAAAGTGCGATAAAAAAGAAAAGAAAAAATACAGAAGCAAGATTGTATCCCATGGAGGATACCTGTGATTCGTTACATGAAAAACCTTTTTACTAAAGTGAGAATAAAGAAAATAAAAAAAAGGAAGTTTGAAAACACGACACATATACCGTGGGAACAATTTTAATATAGTGTTAATAGAATAAATAAATCGAATAGATAAGAGAGATAATAAGTTAAAACATTAATGAATAAAATAGAGAGATAAATGATATATTGAAAAAATCTCATTAAATTTATTGAAAATCAACACATGTGTGAGAATAAAAAGACAAAACGGTAGAAGCAGAACTGCCTCTCGTGGAGGATACTCGCAGTTTATAAAAAATGACTTTTGTAATGAAATAGATTAATAGAAACAAATAATTAGAGAAAATATTTAATATAATAACTATAAAAAAAGATAATAAAATTGTGATAAAAAACAAAAGAAAAAGAATAGAATAGATAAAAGAGAATTAGATTAGATAATAATATAAAAAAAAACAAAACGGTAGGAGCAGAACTGCCTCCCGTGGAGGATACTCGCAGTTCATAAAAAATGACTTTTGTAATGAAATAGATTAATAGAAATAAATAATTAGAAAAAATATTTAATGTAATAATTATAAAAAAATAAAATGAAATTGTGATAAAAAACAAAAGAAAAAGAATAGTATAGATAGAAGAAAATTAGATTAGATAAAAATATTGTGTGAAGCAAAAAGTGTTTTTTTTAGCGAGGAAAAGAAAAAAAGAGGCAGGGAGAGAGCTAGCATACAAAACAAATCAAGGAAAAGGAAACTTAAGAGGAAAGACAAAAAATTTTAGGCGAGAACTTGAGTTAAGGAGAGAGTGCCATGTGTCTTGGTGTAATCAGGATTAATAGTAGGAAATGCTGGTTTACATTTTTATTTCCTGTTTCTATTTCTTGTTTTCATTATGCTTTCTGTTTTATGAAATTTTACAAAAGAAAATTGGAAATGCTGGAAACAACAAATTTTTCTTTCCAGCATTTCCAGTTTTTCATTTGTAAAATTCCAGAAAACAGGAAACAGAAAATGGAAACAGGAAATGAAAATGCAAAGCAAACATGCCCTAATGTTTTTAGCAATGTTTTAAAAACATAACCGATAATTGAATCAGTGAAGACATTGGTTCACGGTTCAATGGTTGAACCGTTATTGAACCGTGGTCGAACCGGTATTAATTAAACATATATTTTAAATATTATATAATATTTTAATTAATAAAATAACACAGAATTATAAGAAATTAAGATATATGAAGCTATAAATTTGTTTAAATAACCTTATTATAAGGTTTATAAAACAAAAAAATAAAAATAATTGTTAAAATAATAAATATCTATGTGTAATACTTAAACATATGTTTTTATTTATCTTAAAAGTATTTTAAATTAAATAAAAAATTAAATTTTTAAAAAAGACCGGTTCAACTGGTTTTTTTACCGGTTTTGACCGATTATACCAGTTTTTTATCGGTTTTCCGGTTTTGTGACTGATTCTGTGCAAGGCCGGTTCTGTGATTTTATTGGACCGGACACATGATCAGTTCACTGATTTTCCGGTCCGGTTTTCTAAAATATGATTTTTACACCATATTTTATCCATTTTGAAATTCTTAGGAGAGGTTACTCACTTTTTTAAAAAAAGACTAAAAAATTTAAAAACATTAAAAAACAAAAATTTTAAATTAATTATTATTGACATGCCATCAAAATTGCAATACCAGTTACGTCATAAAATAGATTTAGAGTGTGTTTGGTAAAACTAGCTGAAAGCTAAAAAACTCGTTGAAAGCTTAAAGCTAGCTGAAATCTGAAAAACTATTGAATGTGTTTGGTAAAACTAGTTGAAAAATGGTAAAATGACATTTAAGGACAACATTAATTATTAAATAATGATAAGTGGGAGGTGATTGGGGGCTAAACTTGTAATTAATTTTCAGTTAGTAGCTGAAAATTGAAACTTTTTAAAAAAAGCTACCCCAAGTAGCTTTTTAAGAAAAGCTTGTAGCTACCCAAAAAAGCTACCTTCCCAAACACTGCTAAAATGGTTTTAGCTACTATTTTCAACTTTCACCTAGCTGAAATGGTAAGCCAAACACACTGTTAACCATTCAATACATGACAAATGATATAACCATTCTCAACTCAACATCTGAATACCCATAACCTGTTTTTCCCAGCAGACGGAGTCTTTTCACTAATTCTAAGGCTAGACCTCAACTCAGACTACAAGGAACATCTCCCTTGGGGACTAATACCCGCCACTTATTCTGGACCAAAGTCAAGTTTTCATACATAGTTCTAAGCCGAAGCCAATACTCATATCTAGGCCAAAGACAAATACCCTGGGTCGAAGCCATAAACTCTAGGCCGAAGCCAAACTTATTTTACTCTTATTCTGGACCAAAGTCAAGGTTGATTAATTAGAGTTTGGTGGCCATAGGCCAAATTCATTTTCAACTTTCAAAGCACATGCTAATTGTAACATCCTAAATTCTATTAGGATAAATATTAATTAAATTAAATAGATTAATTAAGGAGATAATTAATTAATGAGAAGATAAATAATAGGAGTATTATTATTATTATTATTAGTTTTATTTCGTAAAAGTAAGATTTAATTGAAAATAGAAATAAGGGGGTGAGAGTGGGCCCAAGCCCAATTAGACATTTCAGTAGGGAGGGGTTAACAGAGCACCCTAATCCTTATTCGTATCATTCGTCAGTAAGCGAAACGCTAAGGAGGGGAGAAACGGAGTCTCAAGAGAGAGCTGCTGTGGAGTGAAAGCCAAGAATCCAAGAAATGACTTCCTTGCTGTGATCAAATCTTCGCTTAAGGTACGATGGGGGAGAGGGTATTGCGTGTATATGCGTGTAGGGATGTTTGGGTAGTAATCTAAGAGTATAAATTCGTATTAATGAATGTCTAACTGAGAATGATGGTATAATCTGTCGATTTATGATTGATTTTATGTTTATTGATGATTTATTGAATGAGAATAAAGATGATAATGAGGATAATGGAAAAGGGGGTGATTAGGGATTGAGAAATTGGGGGTTTTGATTAATTGATGTTATAATCTGTAATAGATTGATGATTTACTGAGTAATTGATGTTAATAATGATTATGTATGACGATTAGACGAAAGAGATTGATTGGGGATTGATTGGATGGGTTTTGAGGGGTTTGATATCGTGAAATCTGCGATCTGCATCGTGGGTAATCGATTACCAGGTGTGGTAATCGATTACCAGAGTGTTCTGGACAACCCAGAAGCATTGTTTGCTTGCTGGTAATCGATTACAGGGGTGTTGTAATCGATTACCAGAGAGTTTGTCTTTGGGTAATCGATTACAGGGGTGCTGTAATTGATTACCAGAGAGTTTGTTTGCGAGTAATCGATTACAAGGTGGTTGTAATCGATTACCAGAGACCCTGTTTGCAGGTAATCGATTACTAGAGGTTGGTAATCGATTACCAGAGTGAATTTGAGATCCTAAATGTTTGATGATGATTGATGTTGTCTGATGGTACTTTATAATGAGTATGATGTTGATGATTACTGATGTTTGACGAGGTTTGCGATGATTATGATGACGTATAATGATGATAATTGATGATGAGTGTGATGATGATAATGATGTTGGTGTATATCACTTTATTATGATGATGTTTAATGATGAGTGTATTGATGCATGATGATGGTGATAAGTGTATATCACTTTATTATGATGATGTTTAATGATGAGTGTATTGATGCATGATGATGATGATAAGTGTATATCACTTTATTATGATGATGTTTAATGATGAGTGTATTGATGCATGATGATGATGATAAGTGTATATCAGTTTATTATAATGATGTTTAACGATGAGCATGAGGATGCATGATGATGATGTTACCTAAGTTGTGCGAGCCCATAGAGGGGGTACAACTTAGGAGAGATGCCCTAAGCATATGTGATGAGACCTGAATTGTGCGGGCCCATAGAGGGGGTACAATTCGAGAGGTGAACTGAGTTGTGTGGGCCCATAGAGGGGGTACAACCCAGGGGATCAAGATGGGGCGTTCGATGCACAGGCCCATAGAGGGGGTACAACCTAGGGTCGAATATCGTTGTGCGGGCCCATAGAGGGGGTACAACTTATCGGATAGTGTGTGGTAACACCGGTAGACTATCTTGGTACTAACTAGAGTGATTGACAAGGTGCACCCATTGTGTGGAGTTCCAAGTCATGATCTTTGGGTAGATGATGAGAGGAGTATTGATGTATGATGATAATGAGTATAATGATATATGAATGATGTTATGATAAGAATGGGTATGATGATAGATGAATGATGTTATGATGATAATGAGTATGGTGATATATGAATGATGCTATGATGACGATGAGTATGATGACATATGAATGATGCTATGATGATGTTGAGCTTGGTGAATGTATAGTGGATATATTTATGTGTTATAAATAAGAATGATGGTAGGACAGGTATATGTCGATGTAGATGATTAAATATATGTTGAGTTTAGATGAATGTCATTGATTAGTGATTAATGTATTGATGACATGATGATGTTGTGGGTGAGGATGGGTATTCTCTGTGTGTATGTATAAGTAGTATTCCTTTTCCTCACTGTATTTTGTGGATATATTTTACAGGTGTTGATGAGGACACGACTGGTGTCGATTATGATTGAAGGGTTGTGCTCTGATAGATGTGACATCAGGGTGTATTTGGGAGTTTTACCGTGTTGCTAGTTAGGAGTATTTTCTTATTCACTTTCTGGATGCCTTGTATGGCAGTAGGTCATTAGTTGTTTTTATTTCTTTGGAGATTCCGCTGCTTTATATTTGAATTATATTTGAAAGTTAATTTCTGTTAATAAAGTCGTTTTCGAACTATGAGATTTAATAAGATCGATTGTGAACCTTTTTATCCATCGTGGGACATTACCTTTTCTAAACTCTGATTTATTAAGCATTTAAGAGTATTGGGTAGAAGGGTGTCACACTAATAATGCTAACAATGTGCTAGTGTACCATAAATAATCAAACATTAAGTAATTTAGTTAAACCCTAACATACAAGCCCTAATTTATACCACAATTCACAATATGTAATCAAAACCATATGAAGAACAACCAACAAACAAACAAGAACAAGCAAATCTAAAGAAAGGGATATGAAGGAATTCACCTCAAAGAAGCTCCAAGGAAAGGGAATGAGGTAGGAGAAGGGTGGAGTTGAAGATCCTTAGTTGCCTCAAGTTTCCTCTAGCTCCCAAGGTGCCTTTCTCTCTCTCTCTCTCTAGAACCTTTCTCTCTCACTTTAGGACGAACAAGGGAAGAAAAGAAGTAAATGAGTCTATGCCTTAATTAATGCTTTTAAGACTGCCATGTGTATTCTTGCTCAAGCGAGGGATTCTCGTTTGAGCGAGAGGGTTGGGAATTCTCACTTTTCGCGTTCTCGCTCAAGCGAGAAGCTCCTCGCTTGAGCAAGAATGTTCCAGAGAGCATTCCCCTCTTTGGATGAATTTCGCTTGAGCGAGACCCTTCTCGCTTGAGCAAAATTCTTCTAGAGAGCACCCATCTGGATCCCCTGTTTCTTGCTTTAGTGAGAGCCTCCTCGCTCAAGCGATAAAACCATAAGAAAATTTTGTAACTTTTACTGATATACTCGCTCAAGCGAGCCATTCTCATATAGAAATATTGGTGAACAATGATGTTTCTGATATTAAAATGTTTTTGTTGGTTTAATATTATCATATAGAATGTTTTACGTCTAGATCCTTGCTCAAGTTTCTTGAACTTGGTGATGAATATTCATGATGAGGAAGTTGAAATGGGTAGTCTAGATCCTTGCTCAAGTCTATTTTATGTTGCAATGTAGATGAAGGTAAAGGCTTGTGAGTTAATTACTTTCAGGGATTAAATCATATATGGCTTTCTATTGGGATTTTTGGGATTTTTAATATAACAGGTAGCCATTAACTACGAAATAGCTAGGATTTTTGGGATTTTTTACAGCGGTTCACAAAGCCAACCGCGGTAAAAAAGTGTGCAGAAATTTCACGCTTCCAGGCTTAAAAAGGCTAACTCAATTACCGCGGTTCTGAAAATTAACCACAACAAATTCCTTTTATCTCACCGCGGTACACCGCGATCATAACCGCGGTAAAAGGGCTTCCGGAACCGCGGTAAAAAGCCTTTTTTTGGCATAGTGCCACTTAATGTTCGGAGAGAACATTTGCTAAGAGAAGTCTACAACTCTAGAATAATAGAATTGCCTCCACCTCCAAAGCATATCCCTGAAGGAGTGGATAAAACAAAGTGGTGCGAATTCCATAGAGCATTCGGACATGATACAGAGGACTGTTGGACTCTTAAAAATCAAATCGAGCAATTAATCAAGTTGGGTCACCTTAGCCGTTACGACGGAAGGCAGGCGAGGGAAAAAAGAGATACTGCTCGGATCGATAATTACAGGCGGAGGTCAAGGGAGGAACATGATGATCAATATCCCGGATCCAATACCCCCAGGAGACGAGCAAGATCTATTCACACTATCTCAGGTGGTTTTGCAGGAGGAGGATCTTCAAAATCGGCAAGGAGAAGACATCTCCGAACTATTTGCTCAGTTAACACGAATGGTAATCAGAGCCCACAACATACTTCTCCTATTATTACTTTTTCTAACAGAGATTTTCAGGGAATGTTGGACATCGACCAAGATGACCCCATGGTAGTAACAATTAACATCAAAGGCTGCAAAGTCAAACGAGCCCTGATCGACCAAGGGAGCTCAACAAATGTCTTATTTTGGAATACATATGAGCTGCTGGCATTACCAACAGATATAATACGACCCTTCGAAGAAACATGGGTAGAAGAACCGATGCAAGTGGACATCCAACAACTGAGATTATAACTTCTAGGACAAGCTTAGATATCTACGACCTAGATTTTGAAACGAAGAAATAAAATCATTTCCGCCAAAAAGACACAAGGTCGACCTTATTAAGAAGACCTCACGTTCCTCAAAACCTACTTCGCTTCATAAAGCTCGAAGCTTGTGGGACTGTGTATAGTACCTAGTTGACCTTTTTCGGCTAAGTTAACACCCTATGCGAAGTCGACCTTACCACACCGGCCTGATTTTAAGATCGTCTTTTGATTCTCAAGACCTACTTCGCTTGATAAAGCTGGTAGCTTGTGGGACTGTGTACCGTACCTAGCCGACCTCTTTAGGCCGAGCTACATCCTATGCGAGGTCGACCTTAAGGTCATCTGTTCAAAGTTCTAATTATCATTAATCAGTATACCACCTGATGATTTCCTACAGGGTCCACATTCATTGAACAGACACGCAAGATGATAGCAGGATAGTTGTAGGATCTAGAATTAAGCAAAAACAACCGATTAGAATCAAGAAATAGCAATTATAATGCGAAAATTAGGTGTTGGGCAGCAGCCAATTAGCGCATGAAAATGAGAGAAAATGAAAGAAAAAGTGGAGAGGAAGAAATGGTGAGGACGCCACTAAAGCAGGAATCCACCCACAACAGATAAGTCCAATGCCAGACGCCACTAATTCAGGAGAATTAGATAAGTCTCAGTATGGTTTGAGCAATAACCACCAAGCCTCACTCAACTCACCAAGGGAGGAGAAATTTGGGCATAATGCCTTTACTTAATTCATGAATGTCCAATACAAGAGTGAAGACTCCTTTATATAGGAGAGGGAGGGGGCGGCCACTTGAGAAGGAAAAAGGGGAAAAATAAAAGATGGGTGAAAAACACTCCTAGTGGGTGTTGAACCCTTAACCCTTTGGGTATTTGGCTAAAAGTCTTAAGCCATTAAACCCCTCATTTAGCGCCCAACTCAAGGAGGAAAATAAAAGATGAGTAAAATTCTATCCTATGTAGGAATTGAACCCAAGACTCCTAAGCCTTTTAACAAGGCAACCTACTAACCAATAAACCTATACAATATACGCCCATCTTAAGGAAGAAATGGGAAAATTACAAAAACAAAAAGAAAATACAAGAGAGTCCTAATTAAGGGTGGTTCATAGGACTAGGGTCCTATCCAGGGTCAATGTGTCTTTCTGTAGGGTAGTGACCCTTATTTTGTAGGGAAGTGACCTTTATTTGTAGGACACTAATTTCTCCAACTCTTCCTTTCTTGAAGCTCAGACTTGGAGTTGGTGCATATCCTCCAGTGTAGGTCTTGCAGGTCCAAGCTTCTAGCAGAGTGCTATCATTCCTTCCCCCTTGAAAAGGATTTGACCTCAAATCTGAAAATTCAAAAAGAAGCCATTGTTAAAACCACGGGAAACACTAGAAGGGGGGGTTGAATAGTGTTTTAAGCCTTTTTAAAGGATTTTGGAAATCTTAAATTAAATTAACGTGTTCAAAAGAAAAGCGAGTTCAAAAAAAATCTTAAGATCAGAGTTAAAAATGCGGAAGTTAAAAACAATAAAGATTGATGATCTTTTTACTTAAATGCTTAAGATTGTTTTGATTGAGAAACTTCTCAAAATACCTTCTGAAGGTTATTATACAAAAGCTTTTCTGGACTTCTTCAGATGATTGGAGATCGTCTGAAGAATGTTGATAACTTCTGAACTGAGTTCTTTTTAGACCCACTTAAGGATGTTATTTCAAAGGTTCTTCGAAGTGCGTTCTTTATAATGCTTCAAAGGATATAAGAGATGCTTTATGTTAGCGTTTCTTAGAAAGCTCATTTTATTGAAATTGTTTACTTAGAGTTTATTATGAAAATACTTTTCAATCCCCTTAATAGATGCGAAAACTGAAAGTAAAAGAGTTTAAGGGATAGAAGACTTAGACAAGAATTTATCCTGGTTCACCCACTAAACCCGTGAGCTACATCCAGTCCCAGGGCAAACCACCACTGGATTTTCCACTATCTGAAACCACAGATACAAGTATTATTCACAGCCTCTTCAGGCCAACAAAAGTATTACTTTGTTTTCAACTGCCTCTCCAGGCAACTCATGCAGTATTCTTTTACAGACAAGCCTCTCCAGGCTCAACAAGTATTCTTTCTTACCAAGCCTCTCCAGGCTCTAACCAAGTATTCTTTGTCAACCAAGCCTCTCCAGGCTCTAACCAAGTATTCTTTGTCAACCAAGCCTCTCCAGGCTCTAACCAAGTATTCTTTTCTATCAAGCCTCTCCAGGCTCTACCACAAGTATTCTTTTCTATCAAGCCTCTCCAGGCTCTACCACGAGTATTCTTTCTTCCACCAAGCCTCTCCAGGCTCTCAGACACTCATCCAAGTGTAGAGTATTCTTTCTTCCACCAAGCCTCTCCAGGCTCTCAGACACTTATCCAAGTGTAGAGTATTCTTTCTTCCACCAAGCCTCTCTAGGCTCTCAGACACTTATCGTGTTTACAATTTAAACTAAGTTTAAGTTTCCATGAAACATAAACTTAATCTCTTCCTGTACTAGAGGTTAACTGAGTACTACTCAGGATACAATGAATGAAATCTAAGTACATGGGTAAGACAGTGATACAAGTGTTTAAGTTTAGGTACAATCCCTGTCTCTAATATGAGGAATACCATCCTCTGAGAATAGGCTAGATAGATACTTAGTTTAAGCTTCAGCCTTGTTCTCTAACCATTGGTTTCCATGGGTTACATTCTCACCCGTATCAATGGAATAACCAAGGTATGTTCATGGCTTCAAACCATTACTGGTTGATTGTCTTTTTTCCCATCCTTACATCATGATTGATAGTCATTCCAACCAACAACTGCTTAAACAGTCTGGTTGATTGTCACTTCGACCAACATCTTCAAATTCAACCTTGGGGCTATTTATATGTTCTATTTGAATATAGCCGTTTGAAGATGATTCATAATTCCGTTGAGATGTTGATGATGTGGCTCATATAGCCGTTGTGTAATAGCTTCTCAAACGGTTTGCTTCTTTTTAAGCAAATAAGTGTTCAGACAATCCTGTTCTGACTTTTCTATAGATGAGCTCCTTTTAAGAGATTTTCTTGATATTCTTCTTCTAATTCTCTCTCTTGATTTTCTTCTGCTTTCTTCTGCATTCTTCAGCTTTCTTCAGCGTTCATCTGCTTTCTTCAGATTTCCTCTGATTTTCTTGGGAGTGTATATGAGGAGGTATCCGTTGAATTTGTCTTTTTGCTTATTCTGCATATACTCCTTTTTCATTTGCTCCTGACACCATTTCTTCTTTCTTCTTTGAGTGAGGTGTCTTATCAAATAGCTGTTGTTGCAGTTTCCTCTTTGAATAAAGACACATGATATTATATTCGTTGAATCTTATAGTCTTAGCTTCTGTATTGATTTCTTTTATGTTGAAATCTGTTTTAAGCATTCAGAGAGTTTATATGTTCAAATAATTGATTTCTTTGATCTTCACATATACTCAGATGCTTGCTTTTATCTCGTTGTAATTTCATCAGCTTCAACATGTGCTCATCTCATATAATTATTTCAAGCTTATTTCAATTTTCCAGCTTGAGATGCTTTTAATAAGCTCTTTTCTTTTGATAAGATATTTCTTCTTTTCTTCAGACAATTGCAACTCTATTCTGCTTTGCATTTTCTTCTTCTTCTGAGATTTAGATGAATAAAGATGTTGAATTAAATGTGTTTTATTCAAACATCTTTCTGGTTGCTTTTACTCAGTCTTCTGATCAGTTCTGGGAAACAGCAGGTGCAGGTGCAGTAGGTCTGCGCACGCAAATCCCTTTTGTTGTAGGTGCAGCAGGCGTTGCAGAAAGTCTTTGCAGAGTTTCCTTATTTGTGCAAGACTTCGGTCGAGGTAGAAAAACATGTCTAGCTTTTATACTGAAATAAGTGTAGTCCATTTGGAAGAGTGTGCTTTACACTTAGCAACGTTTCCAAGAGATCAATTTTGATTCTGTTCGTAGACTGCTTCAGATTTTCTTCATATCTTCATATGATCACTCCTCTTCAGGTCTTCAGACAATGTAAATGCTTCAGATAGACGAGCTTCCTTTATACTTATATTCTTCAAACGATAGTCGAGTCTTTGCTATTGTCTTCATGTCTTCATGATATTCTTCATGTCTTCAGATAGTCTTCATGTCTTCAGATAGTAGGCTTTACTTTGTAGAATTCTTCTTTTCAGATTCTGCATTTGTTCTTCTGATTCTGATCTTCTGATTTTGATTTTGTTCTTCTAATCTCCTTCTGATTCTGATTTTGTTCTTCTTATCTTCTTTTGATCTGTTCTTCTTCTTTTGTTCTTCTTTTTCTTCTAATGAGTATTCCAACCTGAAACACAATTAACAAACCAATACCTTTCTCAGTAGAACCTGTTTACATAATCTTATAATCTTATGTTCTTGTATAGTCTTTGCTTGTTATAATTATGTTCTTATGTAATCTTATTTGTTCATTATATTCTTATATAATCTTATTTGTTAATCATTAAAACCTAAGGATACTAAGTCTTTGATTCATGTTTGAATGCTCAAATTGATTTATAGACTTCATAACCTTTTTAATGATGACAAATAAGATATGTAAAACTTACAAAATGTTTTAGGAAATGTGTTTAAGTATTTAGATGGCTCCCCCTATCTATAATACTCCCCCTGAGAAGAACATTAATTCTTTAGTTTGTTAATATATTATCTTATATTACTCTTTTTAGATAACTAAATTGTTGAATACCACTTGTTATTTAATTTGAAACAAAAACCAACTTATACCAACTTGTTATACATGAATACTAATTGTTAAGGATGCTAAGAATTGCTAAGATATCTTCTGAGATTATAGTTTTCTATATTTCTCCTCATTATACTTTTATTATTACCTTCTGAGTTTTATTTGCTTTTAGAATTTTGTTACTTGTTACTAACCAATTTTGTCACTTGTTACTAACCAACTGTTATCACTATATCAATTAGTTTCGTATTTCCCTATCATTTTGTTATTCCTTTCATTTTGTTAAGTTTCATATTTCTCCCCCTTTTGTCATTAATTAAATAGTTAAAGATATTTTGTTAAGTTTCATATATATCTCCCCCTTTATCTGTATATCTTTCTTATTTATATAGCTCCCCCTTTTTATCTTACATTAAAGGTTTTAGACATTGTCTTTTATCTTTCTGAACCTGGATGATTGTTAAGATATACTTATTATGTAGGTTGTTATTACTCAGATTGTTATTATTATTCAGAAGCAAAGTTGTTAAGAATAGACACCACTTGTTAAAACCAAAAAAAAAAATCAACTGTTAATAGAAAGATAACCTTTTTGAACAAGAGAAACTAAAATAAAGACACACAGAAATACACAGATTTAAATTTTCTCAAAACATTTGATATGTACAAAAGAAATTTTTGAAAAAGAAGAAAAAGAAGAGAAAACTACATTAAACAGAATACATTTATCACTGCATCCTCTCTTGATTCCTATGAAGGCCTGAGGCATAGCCTTATCACTTCATTCATCTGTTCAAAAGCTACCCTTGCTTCTTTGGCTGTAGAGCCTCAGAAGTGCCTCTTGAGCCCGTGTCCTCCTCCCAACCGTGCTTACTGCACGCAATCTCCTTGTGACAACCGAGACAGTGGAGGTGCATCATTTATAACAATGTTTCAACCAACAGCCACCACCTTAATTCCAAGAACCACTTTGTCAGTAGTTCTCATCATAAGATTGGCTATTCTGGTATCTCCCAGTGGTCTTCTAGTCCCACTATGATGCAATGAGATCTCCATGGTCCAAGTAAAGAGAAACATGTTTTCAGATGAACCCTTTCCCTTACTCTTTATTCCAAACATCATCCAAGATGACTTGATCTTTACCTCAACATGTTCCAGAAATCCTTCTACTGTTTTCCTTTGCTTCTTCATTGTCCTTCAGAGAGCAACACACTCAGATTTTTTTAAACAAACCTATAAAAAAGCTTTGTGGATGTGAGTTTGTGTAAAGAGCTCTTGTGAATTTATAGGACTTTGAAGCAGGGGAAAAATAGAGAAGTAAGGAGAATGAATCCATTGGATTGTTGTTCACGGGGTACATAAGGGCTCACGTAGCTTTTATGATGACAATTTCAGACTTTGTGAGTCTCGAAATGTACATCATTGATTGGTCATAGATGAAGCACCATAGGAAACTGAGTCATTTGCATTGATAAAGTATGTTTTTGGAAACGTTTTTGAAAAGCAATTAAGAAGGAACACAAAAAAAAACATGTTTGAAAACATTTTTCGAAGAACTTTTCTAGAAATAGAAAAGAGCAAGAGAGTAGAAAGAAATTTAGGAAAAATATTTTAAAAAGGAAAACTTTTGAAAGACAAATTTTTCATACAAATCAGAAAAGAAAAACACACAATTAGGATTTTATGATTGTTATTGTCTGAGAAGCTTTTAAAGTTTTGATTCTCCTAAGTTTTTACTTATTAAAGAAATTTTAATTTGCAGATTTAAAGGTTTTACTAGAAGACAATTTTCACAGATATTAAGTTATAGGATGAAGTGATGTTATCACCCAATCTGTTTATTGTTCTCTGGATGGAGAGATGCTCTTCTGACATTGCTTCTTTCTTTGAAGATTTTTTCTTCTTCTGAAGTTACTTGATATCTGCAAGTTCCAGTTTGCTTTTTGTCTTTTGTGCTCCAAGAGATTCTTTGAACAATCATCTGGATAATGAAGATATTATCACACTAGCAATCCATTTAGATGATGTTGCCTTGATTCGCCATTTCCCTCTATTGGTCTTCTTAAGCTTACCTATTTTCTGAAACATACACAAACTAGAAATACCTTTCAGCAGCATCTGATATTAATAGAATTAGTTAACCAAGTGTGTTTGGTAATACTTCAGCAAGTTAATCTAATTAGTTAATTCTGTTCTTATATGATTAAGTCAATTGTTTTTATCTTTCAATTGTACAAATTAAAAGGTGTGTTGTGTTAGAGATTCATTTAAACAAACATAGTTACAGATAAAAAGAAATTTAATAACTTATAAGGGAAATGTATATCACCAAAAAGTCTAACTATTTTCATTATACAAAAAGAAAACATTTAATCATGACAAAAACAAGAGGAACGAAAAGACACAAGGGAATCATTGATCATCAAATGAATTCTCATCAATATTTCCTCCTTCAGTTCTGAGCCTTTTAACTTCCTTCTCAGCGGCTCTCTGTCTTCTTGCAAGATCTGGTCATTCTTCCATTCACCTTCTTCACATGATATGCACCCAACATCATCATTTTCCTTTTTCTAGTCTTCAAGTGGGTGTCTTCAGTTCCTTCTTTAGTGCGTGGAGCAAAAAGAGGAGGAATAACCACTTGGTTTTCAGGGGCAGCTTCTCTTTCAATAAGGAGATGTTCTAACTCAGCATGTGCACTCGGAGTGAAAACGTCAGGAGACGGTTGGTCAAAGAGACTATCCATAGGAAAGCCCTTGTGCATGAGAATTTTCATAATCAAGTTGTTGTGAGGGTAGAAATTTTCATTGCTCATATCTTCTCTGAAGAGTATCTGATACATCAACACCCAAGGGAGACTGATTCTTTTCTTCATCAGCAAGTTTCCCAGTACGAATCTTTCCAGCTGATTTATTTCTAATTTGTTGCGTCCTTTGGGGAGGATGCAGCAGTTTAGCGCAACAAGAAGTGCTCTGGGGATCTTCAGAAGTTTAGAGTGTCTGTAAGGTGCTAGACGTCTTTCTCCAAAGAGAACTCTATCAAAAGCAAACGTCTTCTCTCGAATGGATTCCCATCTTTGAGAATATTGTTCTCCTCGGGTAGGTACTCCAATCACCTCAGCAATTAAGGCGAAGTCCACACAGATTGGTCTTCCCATTACTTCCATTTTTATTCCATACCAATCTTCATTTGATATGATCTTGGAGTTGTTCTAGAACTCCAGGACACTTTTCTCATGCCATGGTGTGGAAATATTGTTGAAGAAGGGAGTCCAACCAATAGCATCAAAATACTCAGAGATGTTGTAGTTTGCCTCATCAAAGTCTGAAAGGTTAACTGCTTTGCAAGGTATCATACTTTTGTCAAACACTGAAGGGTTTGTGTTGCTTGATGATGCAGTCATATTTGCCATTGAGTACGATAGAACAATTGGTTTTTCTGAGATGATGATACTTGAAGAGACTTGACCTTTTAGGGAAAAGTTTGAATGAAGTGTAATTTCCGTGTTAATCATTCAATCCCTTTAAATAGAGAGCCAGGCGTGTTTGAAGTATTGATGAGAGAAAGTTTCATGCACTGAACCGGTGTGGAGAGATGTGCATCGTGCCGATTACGAGAAACCGTTTGATGATTCAACGATTCACATTGCACCGTTTCACATTTATTTGAATAAATGATTATTATGCAAAACTTTTCAACTTCATTTAAAAAAATGACACAGATTACATGCAACAGATAATTATCACATAAATATGCATACAGAGCAAATAATATACACAAGTTAATTTTTATACATAATCAAATACGTACATATGGATCAGGTAGCATGCTATAATTTATTTTCACACAAATACATATATGTATTAACAATTTCAATAACAAACAAATCATGCAGCAAATTATTTTCATACAATATTTGAATAAATAGATTTAAATTAAAACAAAGATAGGAAGGATGTTACCTGGGTGTAATCTAGAGATAGATGTACTTTCCTTTTCCAGTTACGTCCTTCTGAAGGATGCCTTAGTTATGAATAATGAGTCTTAACAAAATGATTCCTTTTTCTCATTTTCATTCTTCAGAGTTGCTTCAGCTTAGCGAGATTTCCATCTTCTGAGGATCTACTCCTTCTGCATTTGTTAGATGCTCAACCCGAAGGTGAGCTCTGATACCAATTGTTAGAACCACAAGAAACACTAGAATGAGGGTTAAATAGTGTTTTAAGCCTTTTTAAAGGATTTTGGAAATCTTAAATTAAATTAACGTGTTCAAAAGAAAAGCGAGTTCAAAACAAATGTTAAGATCAGAGTTAAAAATGCGGAAGTTAAAAACAATAAAGATTGATGATCTTTTTACTTAAATGCTTAAGATTGTTTTGATTGAGAAACTTCTCAAAATACAAGAGAGTCCTAATTAAGGGTGGTTCATAGGACTAAGGTCCTATCCAGGGTCAAGGTGTCTTTCTGTAGGGTAGTGACCCTTATTTTGTAGGGAAGTGACCTTTATTTGTAGGACACTAATTTCTCCAACTCTTCCTTGCTTGAAGCTCAGGCTTGGAGTTGGTGCATATCCTCCAGTGTAGGTCTTGCAGGTCCAAGCTTCTAGCAGAGTGCTATCATTCCTTCCCCCTTGAAAAGGATTTGACCTCAAATCTGAAAATTCAAAAAGAAGCCATTGTTAGAACCACATGAAACACTAGAAGGGGGGTTGAATAGTGTTTTAAGCCTTTTTAAAGGATTTTGGAAATCTTAAATTAGATTAACGTGTTCAAAAGAAAAGCGAGTTCAAAAAAATCTTAAGATCAGAGTTAAAAATGCGGAAGTTAAAAACAATAAAGATTGATGATCTTTTTACTTAAATGCTTAAGATTGTTTTGATTGAGAAACTTCTCAAAATACCTTCTGAAGGTTATTATACAGAAGATTTTCTGGACTTCTTCAGATGATTGGAGATCGTCTGAAGAATGTTGATAACTTCTGAACTGAGTTCTTTTCAGACCCACTTCAGGAAGTTATTTCAAAGGTTATTCGAAGTGTGTTCTTTATAATGCTTCAAAGGATATAAGAGATGCTTTATGTTAGCGTTTCTTAGAAAGCTCATTTTATTGAAATTGTTTACTTAGAGTTTATTATGAAAATACTTTTCAATCCCCTTAATAGATGCGAAAACTGAAAGTAAAAGAGTTTAAGGGATAGAAGACTTAGACAAGAATTTATCCTGGTTCACCCACTAAACCCGTGAGCTACATCCAGTCCCATGGCAAACCACCACTGGATTTTCCACTATCTGAAACCACAGATACAAGTATTATTCATAGCCTCTTCAGGCCAACACAAGTATTACTTTGTTTTCAATTGCCTCTCCAGGCAACTCATGTAGTATTCTTTTATAGACAAGCCTCTCCATGCTCAACAAGTATTCTTTCTTACCAAGCCTCTCCAGGCTCTAACCAAGTATTCTTTGTCAACCAAGCCTCTCCAGGCTCTAACCAAGTATTCTTTGTCAACCAAGCCTCTCTAGGCTCTAACCAAGTATTCTTTTCTATCAAGCCTCTCCAGGCTCTACCACAAGTATTCTTTTCTATCAAGCCTCTCCAGGCTCTACCACAAGTATTCTTTCTTCCACCAAGCCTCTCCAGGCTCTCAGACACTTATCGTGTTTACAATTTAAACTAAGTTTAAGTTTCCATGAAACATAAACTTAATCTCTTCCTGTACTAGAGGTTAACTGAGTACTACTCAGGATACAATGAATGAAATCTAAGTATATGGGTAAGACAGTGATACAAGTGTTTAAGTTTAGGTACAATCCCTGTCTCTAATATGAGGAATACCATCCTCTGAGAATAGGCTGGATAGATACTTAGTTTAAGCTTCAGCCTTGTTCTCTAACCATTGGTTTCCATGGGTTACATTCTCACCCGTATCAATGGAATAACCAAGGTATGTTCATGGCTTCAAACCATTACTGGTTGATTGTCTTTTTTGCCATCCTTACATCATGGTTGATAGTCATTCCAACCAACAACTGCTTAAACAGTACGGTTGATTGTCACTTCGACCAACATCTTCAAATTCAACCTTGGGGCTATTTATATGTTCTATTTGAATATAGCCGTTTGAAGATGATTCATAATTACGTTGAGATGTTGATGATGTGGCTCATATAGCCGTTGTGTAATAGCTTCTCAAACGGTTTGCTTCTTTTTAAGCAAATAAGTGTTCAAACAATCCTGTTCTGACACTTCTATAGATGAGCTCCTTTTAAGAGATTTTCTTGATATTCTTCTGCTAATTCTCTCTCTTGATTTTCTTCTGCTTTCTTCTGCATTCTTCAACTTTCTTTAGTGTTCATTTGCTTTCTTTAGATTTCCTCTGATTTTCTTGGGAGTGTATATGAGGAGGTATCCGTTGAATTTGTCTTTTGGTTATTCTGCATATATTTCTTTTTCATTTGCTCCTGACACCATTTCTTATTTCTTCTTTGAGTGAGGTGTCTTGTCTAATAGCTGTTGTTGTAGTTTCCTCTTTGAATAAAGACATATGATATTATATTCGTTGAATCATATAGTCTTAGCTTCTGTATTGATTTCTTTTATGTTGAAATCTGTTCCAAGCATTCAGAGAGTTTATATGTTCAGATAATTGATTTCTTTGATCTTCACATATACTCAGATGCTTGCTTTTATCTCGTTGTAATTTCATCAGCTTCAACATGTGCTCATCTCATATATTATTTCAAGCTTATTTCAATTTTCCATCTTGAGATGCTTTTAATAACCTCTTTTCTTTTGATAAGATATTTCTTCTTTTCTTCAGATGATTGCAGCTCTGTTCTTCTTTGCATTTTCTTCTTATTCTTCTGAGATTTAGATGAATAAAGATGTTGAATTAAATGTGTTTTATTCAAACATATTTCTGGTTGCTTTTACTCAGTCTTCTGATCAGTTCTAGGCAGCAGCAGGTGCAGGTGCAGTAGGTATGTGCACGCAAATCCCTTTTGTTGTAGGTGCAACAGGCGTTGCAGAAAGTCTTTGCAGAGTTTCCTTATTTGTGCAAGATTTTGGTCGAGGTAGAAAATCATGTCTAGCTTTTATACTGATATAAGTGTAGTCCAATTGGAAGAGTGTGCTTTACACTTAGCAACGTCTCCAAGAGATCAATTTTGATTCTGTTCGTAGACTGCTTCAGATTTTCTTCATATCTTCAGATGATAACTCCTCTTCAGGTCTTCGGACAATGTAAATGCTTCAAATAGACGAGCTTCCTTTATACTTATATTCTTCAGACGATAGTCGAGTCTTTGCTACTGTCTTCAAGTCTTAAGATTGTCTTCATGTCTTCATGATATTCTTCATGTCTTCAGATAGTAGGCTTTGCTTAGTAGAATTCTTCTTTTCAGATTCTGCATTTGTTCTTCTGATTCTGATCTTCTGATTTTGATTTTGTTCTTCTAATCTCCTTCTGATTCTGATTCTGATTCTGTTCTTCTTATCTTCTTTTGATCTGTTCTTCTTCTTTTGTTCTTCTTTTTCTTCTAATGAGTATTCCAACCTGAAACACAATTAACAAACCAATAGCTTTATCAGCAGAACCTGTTTACATAATCTTATAATCTTGTTTATTATGTTCTTGTATGGTCTTTACTTGTTAGAATTATGTTCTTATGTAATCTTATTTGTTCATTATATTCTTATATAATCTTATTTGTTAATCATTAAAACCTAAGAATACTAAGTCTTTGATTCATGTTTGAATGCTCAAACTGATTTATAGACTTCACAATCTCCCCCTTTTTAATGATGACAAATAAGATATGTAAAACTTACAAAATGTTTTAGGAAAGGTGTTTAAGTATTTAGATGGCTCCCCCTATCTATAATACTCCCCCTGAGAAGAACATTAATTCTTTAGTTTGTTAATATGTTATCTGATATTAATCATTTTAGATAACTAAATAGTTGAATACCACTTGTTATTTAATTTGAAACAAAAACCAACTTATACCAACTTGTTATACATGAATACTAATTGTTAAGGATTCTAAGAACTGCTAAGATATCTTCTGAGATTATAGTTTTCTATATTTCTCCTCATTATACTTTTATTATTACCTTCTGAGTTTTATTTGCTTTTAGCATTTTGTTACTTATTACTAACCAATTTTGTTACTTGTTACTAACCAACTGTTATCACTATATCAATTAGTTTCGTATTTCCCTATCATTTTGTTATTCCTTTCATTTTGTTAAGTTTCATATTTCTCCCCCTTTTGTCATTAATTAAAAAGAGTTAAAGATATTTTGTTAAGTTTCATATATATCTCCCCCTTTATCTGTATATCTTTCTTATTTATATAACTTCCCCTTTTTATCTTACATTAAAGGTTTTAGATATTGTCTTTTATCTTTCTGAACCTGGATAATTGTTAAGATATACTTATTATGTAGGTTGTTATTACTCAGATTGTTATTATTATTCAGAAGCCAAGTTGTTAAGAATAGACACCACTTGTTAAAACAAAAAAAAATCAACTGTTAATAGAAAGATAACCTTTTTGAACAAGAGAAACTAAAATAAAGACACACAGAAATACACAGATTTAAATTTTCTCAAAACATTTGATATGTACAAAAGAAATTTTTGAAAAAGAAGAAAAAGAAGAGAAAACTACATTAAACAGAATACATTTATCACTGCATCCTCTCTTGATTCCTATGAAGGCCTGAGGCATAGCCTTATCATTTCATTCATCTGTTCCAAAGCTACCCTTGCTTCTTTGGCCGTAGAGCCTCAGAAGTGCCTCTTGAGTCCGTGTCCTCCTCCCAACCGTGCTTACTGCAGGCAATCTCCTTGTGACAACCGAGACAGTGGAGGTGCATCATTTAGAACAATGTTTCGACCAACAGCCACCACCTTAATTCCAAGAACCACTTTGTCAGTAGTTCTCATCATAAGATTGGCTATTCTGGGATCTCCGAGTGGTCTTCCAATCCCACTGTGATACAATGAGATCTCCATGGTCCAAGTAAAGAGAAACAGGTTTTCAGATGAACCCTTTCCCTTACTCTTCATTCCAAACATCATCCAAGATGACTTGATCTTTACCTCAACATGTTCCAGAAATCCTTCTACTGTTTTCCTTTGCTTCTTCATTGTCCTTCAGAGAGCAACACACTCAGATTTTTTTTAAACAAAGCTATAAAAAAGCTTTGTGGATGTGAGTTTATGTAAAGAGCTCTTGTGAATTTATAGGACTTTGAAGCAGGGGCAAAATAGAGAAGTAAGGAGAATGAATCCATTGGATTGTTGTTCACGGGGTACATAAGGGCTCAGGTAGCTTTTATGATGACAATTTCAGACTTTGAGTCTCAAAATGTACATCATTGATTGGTCATAGATGAAGCACCATAGGAAACTGAGTCATTTGCATTGATAAAGTAAGTTTTTGGAAACGTTTTTGAAAAGCAATTAAGAAGGAACACACAAAAAAAAAACATGTTTAAAAGCATTTTTCGAAGAACTTTTCTAGAAATAGAAAAGAAAAAGAGAGTAGAAAGAAATTTAGGAAACATATTTTAAAAAGGAAAACTTTTGAAAGACAAATTTTTCATACAAATGAGAAAAGAAAAACACACAATTAGGATTTTATGATTGTTATTGTCTGAGAAGCTTTTAAAGTTTTGATTCTCTTAAGTTTTTACTTATTAAAGAAATTTTAATTTGCAGATTTAAAGGTTTTACTAGAAGACAATTTTCACAGATATTTAAGTTATAGGATGAAGTGATGTTACCACACAATCTGTTTATTGTTCTCTGGATGGAGAGATGCTCTTCTAACATTGCTCCTTTCTTTGAAGACCTTTTCTCCTTCTGAAGTTACTTGATATCTGCAAGTTCCAGTTGCTTTTTGTCTTTTGTGCTCCAAGAGATTCTTTGAACAATCATCTTGATATTGAAGATATTATCACACTAGCAATCCATTCAGATGATGTTGCCTTGATTCGCCATTTCCTTCTGTTGGTCTTCTTAAGCTTACCTGTTTTCTGAAACATACACAAATTAGAAATACCTTTCAGCAGCATTTGATATTAATAGAATTAGTTAACCAAGTGTCTTAGGTAATACTTTAGCAAGTTAATCTAATTAGTTAATTCTGTTCTTATATGATTAAGTCAATTGTTTTTATCTTTCAGTTGTACAAATTAAAAGGTGTGTTGTGTTAGAGATTCATTTAAACAAACATAGTTACAGATAAAAAGAAATTTAACAACTTATAAGGGATATGTATATCACCAAAAAGTCTAATTATTTTCATTATACAAAAAGAAAACATTTAATCATGACAAAAACAAGAGGAACGAAAAGACACAAGGGAATCATTGATCATTAAATGAATTCCCATCAATATTTGCTCCTTCAGTTCTGAGCCTTTTAACTTCCGTCTCAGCGGCTCTCTGTCTTCTTGCAAGATCTGGTCATTCTGCCATTCACCTTCTTCACATGATATGCACCCAACATCATCATTTTCCTTTTTCTAGTCTTCAAGTGGGTGTCTTCAGTTCCTTCTTTAGTGCGTGGAGCAAAAAGAGGAGGAATAACCACTTGGTTTTCAGGGCCAACTTCTCTTTCAATAAGGAGATGTTCTAACTCAACATGTGCACCCGGAGTGAAAACGTCAGGAGACGGTTGGTCAAAGAGACTATCCATAGGAAAGCCCTTGTGCATGAGAATTTTCATAATCAAGGTGTTGTGAGGGTAGAAATTTTCATTGCTCATATCTTCTCTGAAGAGCATCTGATACATCAACACCCAAGGGAGACTGATTCTTTTCTTCGTCAGCAAGTTTCCCAGTACGAATCTTTCCAGCTGATTTATTTCTAATTTGTTGCGTCCTTTGGGGAGGATGCAGCAGTTTAGCACAACAAGAAGTGCTCTGGGGATCTTCAGAAGTTTAGAGTGTCTGTAAGGTGCTAGACGTCTTTCTCCAAAGAGAACTCTATCAAAAGCAAACGTCTTCTCTCGAATGGATTCCCACCTTTGAGAATATTGTTCTCCTCGGGCAGGTACTCCAATCACCTCAGCAATTAAGGCGAAGTCCACACAAATTGGTCTTCCCATTACTTCCGTTTTTATTCCAGACCAATCTTCATTTGATACGATCTTGGAGTTGTTCTAGAACTCCAGGACACTTTTTCATGCCATGGTGTGGAAATATTGTTGAAGAAGGGAGTCCAACCAATAGCATCAAAATACTCAGAGATCTTGTAGTTTGCCTCATCAAAGTCTGATACTTGGTTTGAGGTTGGTTAGATCTTGCAAAGACCAACGTGAGACTAAGTCTTAACCCTTACCCAAAATAGAAGCGCACTAACAAAGAAAATACCGACTGAAAGAAGATTGGAAAATCCTAAAACAAAACAAGGAATTGATATGACAAACAAGAAAAGCTGGCATTCAAACAAGCTTATACACAAGAACAGACAGCAAACAAGACAAGACGGAAGAAATTGCAAAGAGGATTGTTTTTGGTGATTTTTGAAAAAGAGTTGCCAAAATTGTCATTTTTAGGAAAACAACAAATACAACTCAATTACGGTATACAGAGAAATGAAAAAGAAAATTACAGTAAAACTGTCACTGTATTGTTGGGACAACTTTTTTTTTTGAATTTTTTATTTTTCTAAATTTTTTATTCTTTTTGGGTGTCTTGTGACTTTTTCTTCCTTGTTGTTGACTTTTGCACCCTTTTTTACTTTTTACACCTCTTTTTGTATTTTTGGCACGTACGTACTTTTTGTATTTTTCTTGCCTTTTCTTTCTTTTTTTGTCTTTTTCCCCAACAGAAAATTACAGAAATTTGTACACAATGAAAAGAAAATAAACTGTAACTACTGTAATATTTTTGGAATTTTCTGCCAGTAAACTAGTCCAAGTGGCCCAGAAAAGTAAAAACAATGAATAAACTGATTTCTAAAAACTGTGAAAACGTAATGGCAACTTGATTTAAAAAATGGCCAAAAAAATTGCTTAGCACTTGGTTCAGTTTTAAGATTGGAATTAAAATTTGAAGGAAAATCAACAATTAGAATTTGTTGATCTTCTTCCGATACTATGAACCAAAAGAAAGCCTATAGGTGAGCGTTTTGCACAATAAAACAGAGAAAATCCAAGGTAGAGATAGAAGTCAATCCAAATTATCAATCAGAATGCCAAACAGACAGACATAACAGGAGTAGAAAATTGAACAAAACAATAGCCCAAAAATGCGCATAAAATGGCAAAAATAAGAAGGGAAAATACGCAAAATTAAATGGCACGAAATTAAAAGGGGAAACTGTAATTAAAAGGATGGGGATGACAGGAATGTAAATGGCAGAAAGTAGAAGGGGATGGCAGAAAGTAAAAGGATAGGGAGAGCAGAAATGTAAATGACTGAAATGTAAAGGGGATGGCGGAAATTAAAAGGATGGGGAGGACTGAAAATAAATGACTGAAAGTAAAGGGGGAAGCGGAAAGTAAAAGGATGGGGAGAGTAGAAATGTAAATAGCATAATGTAAAGGGGAGAGCAGAAATTAAAAGGGATGGGGAAAAGCGGAAATTAAATGGCGGAAAATTAAAAGCGAAAAGTAAAGAGATGAATATGGGGGATGAACAATTTAATGGTGAAGGGGAGAAAATGTAGGTGAACGATCTTTGGAAAAATGAAGACAACAATGCCTCCTCTTACCACACTTCACCAACAAACAAGCAGTTTATAGCAATTAATTGCAAGAATCACTCAAGAACAAGTATGAGCAATTAAAGAGGCATTTAATCAAACACCTAAGGGGTGGGATTAGCGGCCCAAAAACAGCCCCATACTAGCAAGAATTCAAGCAATCAACAACCAAACAGACAATGCTGACAACAGCAGAAAGGCACCTCGGGCCCGGGAAATAGTCCAAGTCCAAATTACAATTGAAAAGAGGGATGGAATTACACTAAAATGATGAAAATTCTGCACAAAAGAGGTTTATTACCCGCGGTCAAACAGCTCCAATATAGCTCCAAATTTGCTCAAATTCAACATGCTCTGATACCAATTGATAGCAGGATAGTTGTAGGATCTAGAATTGAGCAAAAACAACCGATTAGAATCAAGAAATAGCAATTATAATGCGAAAATTAGGTGCTGGGCAGCAGCCAATTAGCGCATGAAAATGAGAGAAAATGAAAGAAAAAGTGGAGAGGGAGAAATGGTGAGGACGCCACTGAAGCAGGAATCCACCCACAGCAGATAAGTCCAATGCCAGACGCCACTAATTCAGGAGAATTAGATAAGTCTCAGTATGGTTTGAGCAACAACCACCAAGCCTCACTCAACTCACAAAGGGAGGAGAAATTTGGGCATAATGCCTTTACTTAATTCATGAATGTCCAATACAAGAGTGAAGACTCCTTTATATAGGAGAGGGATGGGGCGGCCACTTGAGAAGGAAAAAGGGGAAAAATAAAAGATGGGTGAAAAAAACTTCTAGTGGGTGTTGAACCCTTACCCCTTCGGGTATTTGGCTAAGCTAAGTCTTAAGCCATTAAACCCCTCATTTAGCGCCCAACTCAAGGAGGAAAATAAAAGATGAGTAAAATTCTATCCTATGTGGGAATTGAACCCAAGACTCCTAAGCTTTTTAGCAAGGCAACCTACTAACCAATAAACCTATACAATATGTGCCCATCTTAAGGAAGAAATGGGAAAATTACAAAAACAAAAAGAAAATACAAGAGAGTCCTTATTAAGGGTGTGATGACACACTGCTAGAAGCTTGGACCTGCAAGACCTACATTAGAGGAAATGCACCAACTTTTGGCCCGAGCTTCAAGCAAGGAAGAGTTAGAGAAATTAGTGTCCTACAAATAAAGGGTCACTACCCTACAAAATAAAGGTCACTACCCTACGGAAGGACACCTTGACCCTGGATAGGACCCTTGTCCTATGGACCATCCTTAATTAGTACTCTTATATTTTCTTTTTATTTGATTGTATTTATCTTTTAATTCTCCCTACTTGGGTGATAATTGTATGGGTTTATTGGTTAGTAGGTTGCCTTGCTACAAGGTCTAGGAGGTCATGGGATCTAATTCCACATGGGATAGAAAATTAAGTCATCTTTTCTTTCCTATGTAACATGGGGCGCTATTTTTGGGTTTATTGGCTTAAGGCTTAGCTTAGCCATAAGCCTTTAGGGGCATGGGGTCAAATCCCATTTAGGATGAGTTTTCACTCATCTTTTTAATTTTCTCCCCTTTTCCACACTAGGTGGCCGCCCCCTTCCCCCTCATTTCCTATAAATAGGACCCTCCTCTCCTTGTATTTACAACTTTGATGAATAGTAAAGGCATTATGCCCAAATTTTCTCCTCTCTTGAGAGTTGAGTGAGGCTTGGTGGTTGTTGCTTAAACCATGGTGAGACTTATCTAATTCCCCCGGAATTAGTGGCGTCTGGCATTGGACTTATCTGTTGCAGGAGGATTCTTGCTTCAGTGGCGTCCCTCCCATTTCTTCCTCTCCACTTTTTCTTTCATTTTCTCTCATTTTCTATCACTTTCTCACGTGAATATAGCTGCTGCCCAGCACCTATATTTCATGATTTTATTGCTTGATTGTGGTTCTAATTGGTTTGTTTTGCTCAATTCTAGATCATGTGCAATTCCTGTCATCATTTGGTATCAAGAGCTTGATGGATTGAGCAATTTGGGGCTGTTTTTTGGCTGTTCTTGGGCGTGTGGCTGCACCTCATATGTGCAGAATTTTGCTTCATTTTAGTGTAATTCAATCCCTCTTTCAGTTGTAATTTGGACTTGGACTGTTTCCCGGGCCCGAGGTGCCTTTCTACTACTACTTTGTGCTTGTCTGCTTTATTGATTTGGGTGATAATCTTGCTAGTTGGGGGCTGTTTTGGGCCGCTAATTCCCACCCCCTAGGTGTTTGATAAATTGTCTCTTAATTGCTCACACTTGTTCTTGAGTGATTTCTACATATAATTGCTATAAATTGCTTGTTTGTTGGTGAAGTGTGGTAAGAGGAGGCATTGTTGTCTTCATTTTTCCAAAGATCGTTCACCTACATTTTCTCCCTTCACCATTAATTGTTCATCCGCCATATTCATCTCTTTACTTTCCGCTTTTAATTTCCGCCATTTAATTTCCGCTTCTCCCATCCCTTTAATTTCAGCTCTCCCCTTTACATTCTGCTATTTACTTTTCAGTTCTCCCCATCCTTTTAATTTCCGCTTCCCCCTTTACTTTCAGTCATTTAAATTCAGTCCTCCCCATCCTTTTAGTTTTCGCTTCCCCCTTTACTTTCTGCCATTTACATTTCTGTCCTCCCCATCCTTTTAATTTCAGTTTCCCCCTTTAATTTCTTGTCATTTATTTTTCTTTGCCATTTATGCGCATTTTTTTGGGCTTATGTTTTGTTCATATTCTACTCTTGTTATGTCTGTTTGATTGGCATTCTGATTGCAAATTTGGATTGACTGTTATCTCTACCTAGAACTTTCCCTGTT
Organism: Sesbania bispinosa; assembly: GCA_026901365.1. NCBI lineage: Eukaryota > Viridiplantae > Streptophyta > Magnoliopsida > Fabales > Fabaceae > Sesbania > Sesbania bispinosa. The sequence goes on along the minus strand of QLOH01000200.1, from coordinate 1,049,167 downwards.
TGATTGTGCAAAACGCTCACCTATAGGATCTTTTTTGGTTCATAGTATTGGAAGAAGATCAACAAATTCTAATTGTTGATTTTCCTTCAAATTTAATTCCAAACTTAAAATTGAACCAAGCGCGTTTCTGTGACCACACTGGTCTTGTATAATCAACAAGGAAGTGCTAAGCAATTTTTTTGGCCATTTTTGAAATCAAGTTGCCATCACGTTTTAACAGTTTTTAGAAATCAGTTTATTCATTATTTTTGCTTTTCTGGGCCACTTGGACCAGTTTAGTGTCAGAAAATTCCAAAAATATTACAGTAGGTTCAGTATATTTTTTTTCATTGTGTACAAATTTCTATAATTTTCTGTTGGGGAAAAAGCCAAAAAAAGAAAGAAAAGGCAAGAAAAAAAAAGTACGTACGTGCCAAAAATAGAAAAAGAGGTGTAAAAAGCAAAAAGGGTGCAAAAGAAGAAAAAAAAAGACAAAAGACACCCAAAAAGAGTTAAAAATTCAAAAAAAATCAGAAAAATAGAAAATTCAAAACAAAGAAGTATCCCAACAATACAGTGACAGTTTTACTGTAATTTTTCTGTTTCATTTCCCTGTATACTGTAATTGAGTTGTATTTGCTGTTTTTCTTAAAAACAACAATTTTGGCAACTCTTTTTCAAAAATCACCAAAAACAATTCTCTTTGCAATTTCTTCCGTCTTGTCTTGTTTGCTGTCTGCTCTTGTGTATAAGCTTGTTTGAGTGTCAGCTTTTCTTGTTTGTCATATCAACTCTTTTGTTTTGTCTTAGGATTTTCTATTCTCTTCCAGTAGGTATTTTTCTTTGTTAGTGCGCTTCTATTTTGGGTAAGGGTTAAGACTTAGACTCAATCTGGTCTTTGCAACTTCAACCAAACTCCAACCGAGTAGAAGAGGCAAAAGAGTCTCATTATAGAAAAAGCCAAAAAGAGTGACATACACGAGTGTTGCATTCCATTGAGTGTATACACTTAGTTGAGTGGAAAGGTCCATAAAGCTTTCAATTAAAATCAATTTAAGATGTCATATAGAATGTGGAAAAAGGAGCTAGATGAAGATAGGAGAGAATTTATAAGAGAAAAAGAAGTGAGAAGACACTCTTCTCATGATAAAATTGATGAAAGGTATAAGAAAGAAAGGAGAGAAATAAATAGGTATCATTTTGAAGATAAGGAAAGGAGTTATGATAACTCTAACCATAAAAGGAGAAGATATGAAGAAGAGAGAAAACTTAGGAGAAATTATGAGAGTGAAATTAGAAGAAAAGATTATGAAAAAGAGGAAAAGAAAAGAAGAGAAAATAGGAAAGTTACAAAAGATTCTTTTGAAGATAGAATTGGGAGAAGGTTAGAAAAAATTTCAAATAAAATCGAAGATAAAATTTTAAAATTCTTTTCAAAATCCTTAATTGAGATAGAAGAGATAAGAAAATTAGAAAAAGAAGAAGAAGAAAGGTTGAAGAGAGAAGAAGAAAAGGAGATAAAAAGAGTTCAAATGGATGAAAAGAAAGACAAAGAAAACTTAGGGAAGCAACCAATTCCATTGAATCGACAAGTAAATGCTAACCCTTTGTGTGACGACATGAATAGGTTGATGGCAAGTACTTCAAGTGTTGCAAATAGGACAACTCAAGTGATTGAAAGGGAGTTTCCTAGGCTAACTTTCTTTATGCATGACATGCCTCTTTTTATGCACGATTATATGCCACAAAACAATACATGTCCAAAAGAATTTAACAAATTTGATGATGCTTTGAAACCTATTGCATGCTTAGAGAAAGCCAACTAAGTTTAAAAGTAGCATGAAACCTTTTGAAAATGCATGTTTTCCCAATCCAATTAGACATGTTGACTTGCATACCTTGCATGATAAATTGGATATGCAAAAACAATTGGCTTGTATACATGACCTGCATACACATTCTATATTAATCTTTCTATCTCATGAAGATGTGTATAATACTCTTAAAATGGTTAAGGAAAAGAATGAGACTTTCATTAATATCACATGTAGAAACAATTGTATGACAAACGCATCACATGTTGATATGCCTTACATGCTTACTCATAATGAATCCGTAATTGTTTTACCTCACATGAAGAAAGTAGATCAATATGCCATGGGTAAGGTATTATCATCTTTCTTTTTGAGTAAGGACATTCCTATTGATATGCCTCTTGAGATAAATGGTAAAAACAATTCTTGGCATAACTACATACAATATGCATGTGATAAAATTGTAGGGCATGTTGGGATGACATTGAAGCATATTAATACATTTATGCCACATAGTTTCACATGTGCATTCATTTGGAAACATGTTGTGGAATATTTTGATGAAATGAACATTTCTTGTTGTGACAATCACTTCTTAAGCCTTCCTTATAATTACCCGTTTCTGTTACTTGTTAGGAAAGGCTTCAAGAGAATGGTCTTTGACCCTGGATCTTGTTCTATAGGTTACATGGACAAGATGGTTCAATCTTCATTAAGGGAGTTTTCTAACCCTTTTCTCAAATACCTCTTGTTCATATCCTATGAATTTCTTTTGCTAATCTTTATGATTCCCAAGTATTTCTGTTATGAGCCTTCACTTTGCTTGCTTGGGAATAATACTTATGGGTCTTCTTATTGTTGTCTAGGCTCAAGGAAGATGTTCAACTTGAGGACCTCTAACTCTACTCTCCAAGGGCTAAGGGAAGTATCTTCTTACTTTCTTGTTGTCATCCATCCCCTTCTTCTAGCCAGTTCATTATTCTTATGGCTTCTTTTTGAATTTTCAGATTTGAGGTCAAATCCTTTTCAAGGGGGAGGGAATGATGACACACTGCTAGAAGCTTAGACCTGCAAGACCTACATTAGAGGAAATGCACCAACTTTTGGCCTGAGCTTCAAGTAAGGAAGAGTTAGAGAAATTAGTGTCCTACAAATAAAGGGTCACTACCCTACAAAATAAAGGTCACTACCCTACGGAAGGACACCTTGACCCTGGATAGGACCCTTGTCCTATGGACCACCCTTAATTAGGACTCTCTTATATTTTCTTTTTATTTGATTGTATTTTTCTTTTAATTCTTCCTACTTGGGTGATAATTGTATGGGTTTATTGGTTAGTAGGTTGCCTTGCTACAAGGTCTAGGAGGTCATGGGATCTAATCCCACATGGGATAGAAAATTAAGTCATCTTTTCTTTCCTATGTAACATGGGGCGCTATTTTTGGGTTTATTGGCTTAAGGCTTAGCTTAGCCATAAGCCTTTAGGGGCATGGGTTCAAATCCCATTTAGGATGAGTTTTCACTCATCTTTTTAATTTTCTCCCCTTTTCCACACTAGGTGGCCGCCCCCTTCCCCCTCATTTCCTATAAATAGGACCCACCTCTCCTTGTATTTACAACTTTGATGAATAGTAAAGGCATTATGCCCAAATTTTCTCCTCTCTTGAGAGTTGAGTGAGGCTTGGTGGTTGTTGCTTAAACCATGGTGAGACTTATCTAATTCCCCCGGAATTAGTGGCGTCTGGCATTGGACTTATCTGCTGCAGGAGGATTCTTGCTTCAGTGGCGTCCCTCCTATTTCTTCCTCTCCACTTTTTCTTTCATTTTCTCTCATTTTCTATCACTTTTTCACGTGAATATAGCTGCTGCCCAACACCTATATTTCGTGATTTTATTGCTTGATTGTGGTTCTAATTGGTTTGTTTTGCTCAATTCTAGATCCTGTGCAATTCCTGTCATCAGGGTGGTTCATAGGACTAGGGTCCTATCCAGGGTCAAGGTGTCTTTCTGTAGGGTAGTGACCCTTATTTTGTAGGGAAGTGACCTTTATTTGTAGGACACTAATTTCTCCAACTCTTCCTTGCTTGAAGCTTAGGCTTGGAGTTGGTGCATATCCTCCAGTGTAGGTCTTGCAGGTCCAAGCTTCTAGCAGAGTGCTGTCACAAGATTTAAGGCAGATACCACAATTAAGAATTAGACAAGTCCATCAGATCAATTAATTACAGGAGACAGACGAGGTACGAAAAAGGAAAGGACTTTAAAGCTGAAGGTAAGAGGACCACACCTGATGGAGGAAATCGCTCACTTGACAGATCAACAACCAAGTCTATAAAAGGAGCGGCACCGGACAGAGTAGGCCTGCATGTTCTTAGCTTCCCCCCAAAGACTAGACTATGACTCTGTTCGATTATAGCTCTCTTGTATAGAGTTAGGTTTTTTTGTCTTTGTAAGAACAATTTTATTTTAAACCTCCCTCCCCCTCCAAATCCCCCCACTTTTGGAGGGGAGGCAAAATGCTATTAGGAGGGATTTTGGCCCTCTCTCCTTACCTCTCCTCCCCTCCTAAAAAAAACCAAACACAACAACCTTTTAAAATCCCTCTACTCCCCTCCCCTCCCCTCCAAATCTCTCAAACCAAAAAATACATTACGTAACACAATTCTTCGATTAAATTGTATGAGATATCAACTAAATTGATATTAGCGTAGTCATATCATGCATATATATCAATTGATTACTTTGATTTTAGGACTGTTCTCAAAAGACCTTGAGAGACCGAGCTTAAGCACCTAGGTGGCGCAAGGCACAGTCCCCAGAATGAGAATGTTTCAGATACCCTTAGGTCAACAATAGGTTCCCTATTTATAGATTATGGTTACTGGGCCTTATCTAGGTGGCCCAAGGATCTCTATGTGGTCGCCCTAAGTTCCTAAGCAAAGATCGGCCCCTAGGTCAAATCTCCCTAACGGATCACAGCCCCCCGAGCTCGAGCCTAAGGCACGTAAGGCGAAGAGGTCGAAGTGGCAGGAGACCAAAGGTCGTTATTGGATTTATAGGGGTGTTTGCTTGAACTCGGTCAGTGAGGTCGCGCCCTTAATGAATCTTGCTAAGAGCTTGAATCACGTTTCCGTGTTGAAGCTCCGTACTTGTGCTCTAATCGGGATTTGCCTAGTTGTTATTTCACAATAAATTGCCGAAAGAAAAGTTTATTGTAAGTGGTGGAGAATTCGAATCGTTGAGCTGATCTTGGACGTCCATTTCTCTTGCCTTATTTAGAACCGTTAGATTGATGCCCCTATCTGATGTGACTAGGCGCTCTGCCCTATGCACCTGCTGCTCTGAATTTTACCAAAAGGTGCCATGATTATTGCTTCTTCAGCTGCCGCCAGTTCCCAATGTTGCTTTTTGGAAATTTATTGGTTTTCTCAGTAATCATGCGTATTAAAACACACGTTTTCCAGTGAGGCTTATTGCCACTTTGGAAACCGTCACTTTGTTACATTAAAACCCACTAAACCCACTAACATCTTCATTTAGAGCCTTAATGGACTTCCTGGAAATGCGCTCCACTACCCCCGAGCCATTAAAACCCACTTTCTCCATTTCCTTCTCTTATCATTTTCGAAATTTTCTGCTTCCAGTTCCCATTCTTCTTCCTTTAAAAACCGCTTCAGCAAAGAATTTTTCCATTGGTTCATTTCTTCTTTCAACAGGTATTCTTTCTTCCCTCTCTTACTCCTTTTTTGTTTTAAGAACCCCCAAGAGGTTTCAATGTCTGAGCCACTGATAAGTGAAAAATAGTTGATAAATTAGTATATATTTTATTTCACTTATCAAGAACAAAATGATAATTTTACCCCATTTTTATCCCTTTTATTTAATATTTAATAATTTGTATTTATTAATCCTAGTTTTGAATTTGATGCTATTTTAATAGATTTATTGCTGATTTTTGCAGGATTCTTGCAAAGATTTAATTCAGAGATTAAATGGCATTAAATGAGGAGGATTTACGCAAGATTGATTGAATATAATTAATTAAAGATTTGAAGCAGATTTGAATCATTAATGAGGAGATCAGAGCCAATCAATCAAAGATATTGCAGACAAGCTTCCCAAATAAACAAGGATTGCACAATAAATACAAATATATCAGAAAATAAAGGGAAACAAGGAAGGACAAACGCGCGAAAACCAGTCTCGGGGAGAGATCAAGAAATAAAAGAAGAAAGTTGAAGCTACAGGACGCTAGCTGCGCTTCACCCCGCGCTATAGCGCAGGTGAAGCGCAACTCTCTGGAACCTGCGCTACAGCCTGCGCTGTAGCGCAGAACACGCAGATTGCTTCCCAGTTGTCGTTTTTAAGAGGATCTCTTCCCAAATTTGCTTTGTCTTTCCTAATCTATAAATAGGAACGTCTTGCGTCAGTCCAAGGGAGCGAGTTAGACAGTGTGGAGAATAGTATTGTAACCTCATCTAGTTATTATATACTGTAACTAAGTTTAGAGTAGGAGATGGGGAGCGCTTCATGAGGATTGAAGATGGTGACAGCATCTTCGGTGGTTTGTATGGCTACATCGCGTAGTTAACTCTCCAGTAGGATTGAATGTAACCGATTCCATTCCCAAGTGTATGTAGAACTCTATCTATTTTATTTATGCAGTTCCCTAACTATAATGCTGGTAATCTCGTTCTGTGCGTATTCCTAACTTCCGCGCTTGTGCCGGAGTTATAGGCTAGTTAGTAATTAACGTTACGACTAGGATTGAGTTTGGGGGAGCCTAGACATAGGAAACTCAACCTCTGATTGAATGAGAATACTCGGTTAACCACTGTTCCGAAAAGGGGTGTTTACTAATGATTGATGGGTAGTGTGAGTACTCTAATGAAGGGGCATCCGACCATTAGGCTTGGTATTGATAAACCGATAGCAAAGGGTTAATTGAATGTCAATCCCGGAAGCGATAACGTAGATGTATTCTAATGAGTGGGGGTAGTGACAGTACTTGAGCGAAGGTGCATCTAGAGGAGTAGGCTGCGTATTTCAATTAGTTCTTTACAAACGAAATAGAAGAGAGTAAAATAAGCCGAGGGTAAGCCTGTCGCCTGGGAGAGCCCGCATATATTACCTTTGAGTGTGAGTGGCGCCTGGTAACTCGGGGTCATAAGATATATAGTTTGTCTACAGCGTTATAATTCAAAGCCTATAAATAGTAGGTAGTCTCGACATACATGAGGGGTGCGATGAGATGAAGTTCAATCCTAATCCAAGTAAAGTGTCTCTAACTCTACCTTTCTAATTCCCACTGAATACTATATTCGTTATTCTGCAATTATACACTCTCTAAACAGTGTTTCCTCTTGATAAATACGATTTCGATTTACATAAATCTCCGTTCCCTGTGGAGACGATATCTTACTTACTATTATACTGCTGGATTTGTGGTTCGCTTGCCAGAAACCCATCAAGTATTTTTGGCGCCGTTGCTGGGGAACGGTTCTAATTTGTGTAGATCCCTGAGGTCTATTTATCAAGAAGTATCTTATTTATCTTATTTAGTTATTTATTTTTCTTTTAGGATTTCGATTTTTTTTAGTATTATATTAGGAATTTTATTATTTTCTTTTATTAAAATAAAAATATCTTCAACACTTACCCTTTTTCAAGTTTTGTGTTTATGCTTTTGAGAGGTCAGGCGACTCCTAATCAACTGCTATTCGACCCGGAAATCGAAAGAACATCTCGACGGAACAGAGGTAGAAACTCAAGAAGGAGAAGAAAGAGGTTATTTGTTAAGGAACCTAAAAATATGGCTGAAGAAGGAACTCCAGTAAGGAGAACCTTAGGAGATTACATCTCCCATCAAGGACCACGTCACTACTCCAGCATTGTATTGCCACCCAACGCAAGAACCTTGGAGTTGAAGACTGTACATCTAAATCTGATTAGCGCACATCAATTCGCTGGATTGGACCATGAAAATCCAAACTATCATCTTTCTAATTTCTATGAATTGATTGGCACTATGGGTTTTGATGAGGGAAGTTTGGAATTTGTTTACTTACGCTTATTTCCTTTCTCTTTGATAGGTAAAGCTAAGGAATGACTACAATCACACCCAAACCAAAGTCTGACTAATTGGGGTATGGTTTAGGAGAAATTCTTGACTAGATTCTTCCCACCAGGGAAGCAAATAGAAGCCAAAGCAGAGATCTCAACCTTCAGACAAAGGGATGATGAGCCACTATATGAAGCTTGGGAAAGATTCAAGTCCTTGCTGCGCAAATGCCCTAACCATGGTTTCGAAGACATAGCCCAACTTAACTTGTTCTGTAAGGGGCTACGTTCAGACTCCAAATCTTTTATAGATGCTACAGCAGGAGGAACAATCTTATCCGTAGAGGTTGATCAAGCTCTAGAGATTATCAACAACTTGGCCCAGAATGACCAGCAAGTTGAAAGTGGAAGACAACCTGCACAATTGAAAAAGGGAATGCTAGAATTGAATCAAAGTGATGCTCTATTAGCAGAGAATAAGCTCATCAAACGTCAAATAGAATCACTCACTGATACTTTGAAGGCACTACCCCAACAACTTAAAGCTGTCTACTCACCACCCGTTCCTACCCAACCATTGATTTGTGACTTTTTGTGGAGGAGACCATCCAAATGGTCAATGCACTATCCAAGAGACACAACCTGAGCAAGTTAATTACATGGGAAATCAGGGAAGGCAAGGAAATTTCTCCAATAATAATAACCAGTACTCTCAAGGATGGAGAAATAACCAAACCAACTCTGGTTGGAATCCGAATGGAGGTCGACAACCACCCTATCAGCAGCAACCTTCAACTTATGATAAACTGAATTCTTTGGAGGGGAAGATTGATGCATTAGTACAAGGATTTACCAGATTCAAGACAACAACTGAGGCAGCAATCAAGACTCTAGAGAATCAAGTGGGTCAGTTAGCAAACGAGATGACAGAGCATAGACAACAACATTTCTCAGCTGTGACCCAAACAAATCCCAAGGTGCAATGCAGCTTGGTTGCTACTGATGGCAACAAGTCAGAGGAGGAGGACCTTGATGAGGAAGTTGAACTCGTCTTTGAAGAACAAGCACCTCAAGAGGAAGCAGTTCATCAAGATGAGGACAAAGCAGCCCAACCAAAAAAAGAACCCCATGAAGAGAAGGTCTTAGTCACAAGTAAGTCACTTGACCCAGATAGGTTCACTATACCCATATCCCTTGGTAATCTACCCTCAACTTATGCTTTATTAGATCTTGGAGCGAGCATCAATTTGATGCCGCTATCGTATTTTAATAAGTTGAGTGATGTGAAGGTCAAGCTTGCTAAGGTGAAACTACTTCTTGCAAATCAATCTGCTCAAAGATTGCATGGAATACTTGAGGGTATTGAAATAAGAGTAGATAAGTTTGCATATATGGTAGATTTTTACGTTGCAGAGACAGCAGAGGAGGATACTGATGTCCCCCTTATCTTGGGAAGACCATTCATGAAGGCTGCTCGAATGATTATCGATGTTGATCAAGGGAAGTATGCAATGGGTACAAAGGATGAAACCATTGTTTTTCATATTGATAGGGGAATACCCCTGTTACAACAAAACAATCCCACTTCCCAAAACTCTCCACAATTGCAAGGCTCCGGAATTCTGAGGAAGCCTAGAATGAGAGTAAAAGATCCAGAATCCATCTGGGAATTCAAGTTCGAGAGGAAGAAGCAATCAACATCAGATACAACGGAAGATAGTGACCATGAAGGAAGAGTCACTGATTGGCATGGAGGATGGGAGCTCAAAGGGAGAACTGGCATGGAGACCAACATCATCCTCCACTTGAGGCCACCATAAAGAGGTTACATAACCAGGCGTCGCGCTAGAAGACGTTAAACAAGCGCTTCCTGGGAGGCAACCCAGTGTTTGTAAGTTTTTATTTTTTATTCTTCAGTAATTTTGAGTCTTAGGAATTTCCTGTGAGAATAAGAAACTGTAAATTTGGGGATATACATTAAAGAATGCATGAAATTAGGTAGGGGTAACAGAAGCAGAGAGTTACTGATATCTGCGCTACAGCCTGCGCTAAAGCGCAGGATGAAGCGCAGAAGCTACTGGAACTAATTGACTCTCTGGATTCTGCGCTCCACCCTGCGCTATAGCCAATCAATTTACAACCCAAACACTGAAATTTTAGCCAATAACCAGTAAGCTGAGAGCCCAAACACTGAATTTGAGAGCTTTTCACCGCTGCTTGTCAACTGTTATTGCTTGAGTTTCTGAAATTTTGTCTTGCTAGTAGAAGATATGGAAGTGACAAAGGCATATTTTGTGATTATAATATTTTGCTCAGTGCCAAATAGCCAACCTTGATTAAATGTTTCCATTTATTGATTGCCCATTTGAGCCTTGAATATTTCCTTTGATGCACCCTAGCCATATTCAATGATTATATCTTGTCCCTTAACACTTGGGATAGAGAGCAAGGTGCACCACAACAACATGGGACAAGAGGTTGGTGAATTGAAAGGTCAAAGAGATCCAAAGAGCAGACACAAGAAAATCACAAAGAAGAATACTCCCTCATGAATAAATTCTCTATGTTATTGTTAAAAAAAAAATCTGCACAAAAGTGTGGAAATTAAATAAGTTGGGGGGAGTACTTCTTCAAATAAAGAGGCCAAGCTGAAAAAGGGCGAGAATTCAAGAATGACCAGGTGAATGGAGAGAAGTCCCAAGCACAATCACAAGATGCTCTCTATTCAAAGTGTTCTTTGCATATCTAGAAAAACCATGATTTCTTGATAGCCCAGCCTCATTACAACCAAAGAAAATACCTTTTGATCCATATTAACTACTTGCAGGTTCAGATATTGGAAACAACTATCAATTCTAGTTGTTCAACGGTGGTGAAAAAGATTGAGGGAAACACTTACCCGTGAGAATGAGAGATTTTCTTGGTTTATCACTTACTGCTTTAATTGCTATTTTTGAGAAGTTTGATTGATGTTTGTGTTCTATTCTGATTGATGATTGGTAACATCCCTTAATCCTGAGTTTTTCTTATGTTTGGAAAGTGACTGCTGCTTAACAAGGAGATGATGAAAAGTTCCTTGAATTTGTTTTTTGATTTTTTTAGTTATTCAGGGGATAGAATTATTTTTTTGATTGCAAAGAGGTCTCTTGCTTGAGGACAAGCAAGAAGTTAAGTTGGGGGGTATTTTGATAAGTGTAAATTATATGATAAATTAGAGCACTTTTTAGTTCACTTATCAAGGATAAAATGGTATTTTTACCCCAATTTAATCCCTTTTATTGAATATTAGACAAATTGTATTTATTAATCTTAGATTTGAATTTGATGCTATTTTGATAGAAATATTGCTGATTTTTGAAGAATATTGCAAGGATTTGATTTGAAGGAAAGATGGCATTAAATGAGGAAGTTAATTATCTGCAAGATTTGAAGTTTAATTGAAGACATTTAATAAAGATTTGAAGATTATTTGAAGCAATTAATGAAGATATCACTGCCAATTAAACAAGGATTCTGCAGACAACCTTCCCAATTAAATCCAAGATGCTCAATAAATGCAAAGATTTCATTAAGAAAAGGGAAACAAGGAAAGACAAATCAGCCAAAACCAGTCTCGGGGAGAGACCAAATTAAAAAGAGAAAGTTTGAAGTTGCAGGACGCATTCTTCGCTAGCGCAGGGTGAAGCGCAGCCCTCTGGAACCTGCGCTGCAACCTGCGCTGTAGCGCAGGGTGAAGCGCAGAACACGAAGATTCTCTCCCTGTTGCTGTTTTTAGATAGATTTCTCCCCAATTTTCTTTGTCTTTCCTTAGCCTATAAATAGGACCCTCTTGCACCAGATCAGGTGTGCACGATTATTGTAATTCAGTTATATTTCAGTGATAATGCACCAGTTCTAATTTTAGAATAGAAGAGGAGGAGCGCTTCACAAGGATTGAAGATGGTGACAACATCTTCGGTGGTTTGTATGGCTACCATATGTAGTTAACTCTCCATTAGGATTGAATGTAGTTGATTCTATCCCCAAGTGTATGTAAACTCTATCTTATTATTTCTGAGCTCTCTGTCTATAATATTGGTAATCTTATTCTGTGCTTAATCCCTGACTTCCGCGCTTGCGCCAGAGTTATAGGCTAGTTTCGACTAGGATTGAGGATGCGGGATCCTATACATAGGAAACTCAAACTCTGAGTGAATAAGAGGACTCGATATCAGAAAACCGACACATGAGCGTTACTAATGAGTGATGGGTAGTGACAGTACCATAACGAAAGGCGTTCACAGGATTAGGCCTGTGTATCGATAGCAAAGGTTAGTTGATAGTAATTCCAGTGGCCGACACATGGTCGTATCTAAGGATTGAGGGGTAGTGTGAGTATTCTAAATGAAGGTGCATCCACAGGATTAGGCATTGGTCCATCAATGAGTTCCTTTACAAACGAAATAATGAAACCAAAATAAGCCGAGGGTAAGTTTGTCGCTTGGGAGAGCCCGCAGAACTATCTTTGAGTGGTGAGGCGGCTGGTAACTCGGGGTCTTAGCAATATAATCCAAGTAAAGTGTCTCTAACTCTTCCTTTCTATATAATCCAAGTAAAGTGTGATGATAAATAGTTTTTACATGCACGAAGAGTGTGATGATACGAAGTTCAATCCTAATCCAAGTAAAGTGTCTCTAACTCTTCCTTTCTATATTCAATTAATTATTAAATTGCTATTTACAATTTCCGCACAACAATATTCTCAAAACCCGTTATTTTCTCTTGATAAATAGATCACGACTATACGCGAATTGACCGTTCCCTGTGGATACGATAACTCTTCTTACTATTATACTACTGGATTTTTGGTTCGCTTGTCAGAAACCCATCAGTTACTCCCATCCCTCCACATGATTTGTGGCATACTCGGTAACCATCTTTATAGTCACCGGGTTAGGCATGATGTTTGATGGCACCAAAGCATACGACTCCTCATGTTGGGATTCGTAGTGACATCAGGTCAAAGAACCACATACACCATTGTTACTATAAGAATAGTTAATGACATATATAATATTCCATGTAGCATTCCCATGGAGAGTCAGTCCGGTACACCATTAAAACTCTTTAATTTGTACCCATGTGAAAGATTTGATATCACATATCCATGACTAGTGAGACGTAGTCATTAATATACTCACATACTAGTCTCGACGTATTATTGTTGTCTTTTTTCACAATAATACTTTACTAGGGATGATTTGAGAATGACATTATGAAGTAGCCTACAGAATCACACTATCAAGTCAAACTTTATATCTTACAGCCATGAAGAAGTCATTTTAAGGACTTTATCATATTAATTAATATAGTAAAGAATGCATCTCAGAATTAATATAACATATATTGTATGTTAAAAGGGGTCAATATACCATTAGCCTCTAGGGCATACACCAACGGTGGTAAATAGTGCTCAAGGTCAATGTGGCGGGAAGTACAGTGCTATTGGATTATAAAGGTGGGGCAACGAAGCTTGTAAAGTTACAACAACATATCAGTGTGGCATGTGAGAGGTTTGGAGTGTGTGTTGTAAATGGATAGGAAATGGAGGATGGTGAGATATTATTGGGTGGTGTGGTTGGGGATATGGTGTGTTTAGTGTTATAGCAATGTATGGATGGGAAGAGAAAAAGATTTTGAAGTTTGGCTGAGGAAGGTTATATGGACACTTTGCTATAGGAACCATCACCTCTTGAGGATTTTGTCCAAAAGATTGCACTAACATTGGAGTGATGCAAATGGAGTTAGAACGTGTGGCTTGTTTTTTTTGGTCTGCCCTAGAGGAAGTCCCACCTACATCTCTTTCTTGTAATAGCTCAAAGATCTTAGTTAATCGTCCCTTCATTATATTGCATAATCTTTCAACTCCTATTGGCTTTGCAGCTCATCCATGATCCTTGAGTGAGCATGTGTCCTACACTACAAGAAATTCGCTTTTTAGCGACAACCGTGAGCCGTCACTCGTAGCAACGGCCAAGTCGTCGCTAAGGCATCTCTACAACATTAAATGCACTTTTCTGTGCAATTAATACCTAGTGACGGCCTAGATGTCGCTACGTAGCGACATCCAGGCCGTCGGTACGTAGCGCCAGTCAGGCCGTCGCTACACTTAAAAAAAAAAATCTGAAAATATTAAAATTAAGCATAGCGACGACCTTAGCGATGGTATGGTCGTCACTACAGTAAAAATAAAATTTAAATTTAGTGCATGCTGTGGAATTTTAAACGTAGCGATGGTCAGGTCGTCGCTACGTTTAATAATGATGCGCGTAAAACCTCTCCCCCTCCCTCTTCCTCCATTTTCATCCTCATCTTCATTCCTTCCTCTCTTTTCCTCCCCTCCTTTTATCCTTGTTTCTGTCCCTCTCTCTTTTTCATTCTTAAAAACTCATCGATTAAAAACTTCCCCTCCTTCATAGGTTCGATTTAAACCGATCAAAAATCAAAATAGTTGCCTGTAGGTGATTTTACAGCTCCTTCTCTCTTCATACCTTCTCGAGTGTCACAACTTGTAAGTTTTATAGTTTTAGTTATTTATTTGTTTTATTAGTTTATTAATGTGATATAGGTATTAGGTTATTATTTTTAAACATTGCTTTAGTAGGTATCTTGTTTATTAGTTTTATTAGTATATTAGTAATTAGTAATTATTAGTATATTAGTAATTAGTAATTCGTTTTATTAGTAATTAGTAATTAATTTATATTATTTATTAATTTATTAGTAATTATTAGTATATTAGTAATTAGTTTTATCAGTATATTAGTAATTAGAAATTATTAGTATATTAGTAATTAGTTTTACTAGTAATTAGTAAGTAGTAATTAGCTGAGAGTGGGTGATTCCACTCCAAAAGCTCCAGTTCTCTCCGAACATTAGCTGGAAGTACCCTGCACAGACTAAAACATATCCCCGAAACGTGGGGTGAGACTACAGTCCCAGTGAGCAAAGCAATGCAGCAAGCAGTATGGGGAAACAACCATATGCAATGCAACACCCAACACAGTTCATTAAAGCATACTTGAATGTTCTGGTCACTTATTTCATAACTTAAATCAATGGAATTAGCGGATAAATACAACATAATAATTAAGGTACTTCGATACTCAAATGGACTGTCACACAACCAATGTAAATTAATGCACATGAATGACATAACCCATCTGTCGGGTTCTTATCACTTAAATCTCAAATAACTGTGTGGCTAGACCTGAGCTCAGACTACAAGGAACGTCTTCCTTGGGCACTAATCACTGCCACCGGGCACCAATCACCCTGGGCACTAATCACCCCTTAAATATCTGGGCACTAATCACCCAAGTCTTAAATCAATTTCTAAAAACAATCTTTTCACTTTAGATTAACTTGGGCCGAAGCCAAAACCATTTTCTCAGTCTTAACTGGGCCATAGGCCAAAAACATGCAATGGTTCACTCCACAATTAATACAAGCCTCATGGCATGCATAGGACTATCAAATGTACATAGAAAATATCATATAATAAATCTAAATTTTCTAATAATAATCATTCCCACAAAATCCCCAAATTCCCCAAAATCCCCTAATCCAGGGTTTCAAATTCAAGCTCATACATATTCTCTAATCCAACAGTAATCCAACATTCATACACTAAAAGGAAGGGAAAAAGAAGAATGGGGGTCATAACAGAGACATACACAAGATGAGGTGAAAGTGGGTGAACTCTACTCACCTCTAACCTTCAAACCGCACCGGAACGAAAAGGTCATGAATAAACCAAACACCTTGCTGCCTTGCTGCTCTGTCTTGCAGTCATGGCGGAGGTCTCCCTCTCCTCCGTTGTTCCCTCGTGCAGCCATGGCCGCAACCTCCCGCTCCTCCGCTGCTCAATCGCGCGACCAAGGTTCCTCTCCCCTTCCGCTGCTTTCGAAAGAAATCGCACATCGCAAACCACCGTTCTCTCCAGCCTCTGCCCGTACCAGAGACAACGTCGTCTCCGGAGAAAGCTGCATGTCATCTGCGCCGCCGCTGCTCAGATCGGCCTATGTCGCCAAGTCATTCGCGCCGCTGGCGCAGAGTCACCCCTCCACCATCGTCCCCGTGTAGACCCGCCGTAACAGCCACCAAACAGCACCGGAGCGGCGTGCATGTATCCTTCCCCATGGTTCCAATGCGGCAACAGCCTCCATACGTGGCCCTCAGCCCTGGCCGCCGCCGCCTCCTCCACAAACCCTATCATTCACTCTCAGGGAAAGGCACCGCGGAGAATAAAGCAAAAATGGGATGGTTTGAAATGCAGGCACGTAAAAAGGAAGAAGGGAGTGAAATGGTTGTTAAGAGATTCAGGGGCAAGAGGATTGAAAATGGTTATTCAAAAAGAAGGACAATGAAGATGGGAGAGGGGTTGCGTATAGAGGAAGGAGTCCCTCCCTTCTTTTTTTATTCCTACTTGGATAATTAATAATAATAATAATTATTTTGAGATTATCATTATTAATCCTTAATATTGTTATATTAAGACGGTTATTATTATATTTATGACCATCATTTTTAGTTGTGATTCTAATAATATGATTATCTCCTATAAATTTTATTATTATCGTGTTATATTGGTAACAATTATTATATTCACGAAATCAAATCTTATATCTCCTTCTGATATTTATATTATCAAATCATCAATACATTATTAATATTATTTCACAACGCCTCTGACCTTGGTGCGCTGGAGCGCACCAGGCAGGCTTGAGCGCACCAGGCAGGCTTGAGCGCACTCCCCTGTTCTCACCATTTACCCTATTTTCTCTCTTCCCCTTAAAGGATCCTCACTCTCCAAGACTTAAGCTACTAAAGAAAAGGCTCTACTGACTCACACTAAAACGTGAACTCTCTATTCCCTCCCGATCCTCTTCTAGTTTCTACTTAGGCTTAGACTTTGGGATGTTACAGTAGAGGTGGAGAAAAGATCACACCGAGTAGAGGGAGGTCCATCCCTCCGGACGAGCTACGTGCACAGGTAGCTCGCGCGATGCGGGAGAGGGCCAACCTCTCTCATTCTAATCAGATGTCGGAGCATCCATCTACTTCAGCGGCTCCGGCGACCGCCATCCAGTCTTCTTCTTCTTTTTCCTCCCCTCCACCTTCTGCTCCACAGTTCAATGGAATGAGATTCATCCCGACACCAGGATTAGTTCAGATGCCTCCAGTGGAGGAGGACGCTGTGCCCGAGCTAGATGCTGAGGGCGCTTAGGATCAGATGGATGGGGACGCTGACCATGAGTCTGATGGGGAGCCAGCTCAGTTCCAAGGTGCCAGCTCAAGCCGACCTCATGAGGTAGACACTCAAGGTCGGGTTATTATCCGACCCTTTTGGCAAAGGGTGAGTTTGTCTTTTTTTCGTTCTATAGAATTGATATTAATATAACATCTTTAATTGTTTTAACTGTTAAAATTGAATATTTTATTTTATAGTTGGGTGCCTAACAACCCACCTATCGCAGCCATTGGTCATGCGATACGTTCTTAGTTCTGGGGTCCTCACTACCTATGGGAGGTCACCCTGAATGATGTAAGAGACAGATGGTGGGAAGAGTTCACGGTAATTATAAACCCTAAATGCTTTAAATTTTTTTCTTAAGTTATGTCAAGAAGGTGTACGAGCAGGGGTTGCTCGTCGCCTTCGAGATATGATGAACAAGGCTCGGAAGGCTGGGAAGAGGCCCACATTGTTTGGTGAGGAGGCCTGGGAGGGTCTTTTGGCCTACTGGGACTCTGAGGAATTCAAGGAGAAGTCCGCTCGTAACAAGAACAATCGGGCTTCTCAATGCGGGGCACCTCCATGACTGATGCCTCCACCAAGCTGGAGATCTGAAGGGATGTTGCGGGTGGCAAGACCCGAGGCCGCTGTTATGGCACCGGGGACTTGGCAATCGACATTTGTCCAGGTGTGACCAACCTCACTCAGGAGTGTCGGGCTCATACCAGCGGGAACGACGGGTCCGGGTCACGACATTCAACTGATGAGGCGTTGAGCCAGGAAGTAATTAAAGCAAGGCATGAGTCTCGCCAGGCTTTAGCGAAGGCTGCACAGTTGAAGGATGAGTTAGGACGAGTCCGACAACTGATGCAGCAGTTGCTGGAGGCTCAGGCTCAACCGCACCCTCACTATGATCCTGCCATGGATGAGCATCCGTTGGATGAGGAGCCGACCCCACCACAACCCCAGCGTCGTCACCGCCATTATTTTTTTATTATTTTTTTTATACTTTTATTGTAATATATTTGAACAAATTATGTATATATATATTTTATATATTTTTTCTTTTGTCGATGTGTTGATATAATATTTAATATTATTTTTATAATTTTAAAATTAATAAAAAATAAACTGTAATATGTGGATAAAAGAATAGTAATATGTAGCGACGACCATTATTTTAGAGACGGCTTTAGCGATAACTATGTCTTCTCTATGTAGCGACGACTTACTTTGCTCGTCACTACTGCATTTATGACGAGCTCTGTAGCGACGTCCATGTGGCCGTCGCGAAGCCGTCGCTACGTAGCCTGTAGTGAAGGCTTTTCGCTTGTAGCGAAGTTGCGTTTTTTCTTGTAGTGCTATAAGGATGACGAGGAAACTGCTTCCTTGTTTGTCTAATAAGGAAACACATCTAATTATGTAAACAACACAAGGCAAAAAGACATGCTATTGGTTGTGGAAAAAAATTTCAAGTATTCAATAACTAATGGGTTCCCCACATTCTAACGCTAGAGGCACATGTCCTCTTAGCTTACAAGGTGGTTGATAAGCAATCTAAGGAAGTATTTTTCTCGTTTATAATGATATTTTAATATATTAATACACATATAAAATATGATATTAATTATAATATATTATATAATATATTCTTTCTCTTTTTAATAAAGTATAAATTCTTAAACATTAATCGATACTCGTGGATATCCACTACCCACATAGTTACACGCTAATTTTAACATCTATAGATATGAGTGGTATACTGTCCAGTACCGACCATCCCCGCTCAATTGACATATCCCTATAACCTACAAACAATACGTATTTAAATAAAAGATATAATTAATTCATGGTCAAATTAACTTAACTAACTAATCCAATTTAAAGCATTTAATTTCTTCATGATATTATAATTTTCTAAAGGAATATACTTTTAAAATATGTATGCTATACCTATACAGTACACTACAGAGGGATGGCAGTGAAGGGCAAACTGTCAATTGGCAGGCAAAGAAATCAACACGGACCTACCAACTGCCACCAACATATTAAAAAGTTCCCACACAGCCCCTGTGTCATTCATTACAATTACTACAATTTACAACCCACTCTTTTGACTCCACGTGTCCATAAACTCTGAGGTTCACTAAACATCGAGCAACTATCCACCCCGAGTTGCAACTTAACGGTCAAAGGCCCAAAAACCACCTCAAAGAAGATCGAACTCTAATCACCTCAAAGGCTTTTTGAGGAATATGAAAAGCACAGCTTCCTTATATTAAGACCATTAACATTAGTCTCAAAGACCCTCAACGAACTCGTCACTCGCTTCAACTAGTTAGTTCTATCAAAACCAGGTAAAACAACGCCGGATCGAGGATGGTATGCTTTTGTTTTCTGGTGGACCAGAGGCGGGAGGTGCAGCGGAGCAAGCCGGCGGCGGGGATATGCTCGCGGTGCGGCGGCGGAGCCAGCGTGGCGGATATGAAGACGGCCACAAGGTTTTGTTATGTCCCCTTTTACTGGAAATCCTGGAGAGCCATTGTTTGCACCTTTTGTGGAGCTGTTCTTCGTTCTTACTAAATTGTTACTCTAACTAATTACTAGGTTATATATATCACTAGTAGTAGTAGTAGACATTGGTTGCTACTTACTTAAATTCGTAGTAGTGCTAACACATGAATGTATTAAATGGTGATCTTGATCTCTCGTTCCAAACTCATCCTATATTTTTATTTATCCGTTTCCCTTGTTTTAGAAGTTGGAACTTGGAACTCTCCCTTTCCACATTGTGCTTTTTTTTTTGTTGAATTTTAAATTAATTCAGATAACTTATAAACTACTAAGGAGATCATATGTCTCATGCAGTTTCTTCTAAATTAATTTAAACCATGTCTAATTTATTCCATTGCTAGTTATATATATGCTTCTATTTAGAGGCATCCGCTGGTAAATTAATGATGATTATTATTTTCATCATACACAGAACAAATATATTTAGAACAATCACTTCATTTTTCTATTTCTTCTGGGTGAGGATGGGGGTTTTCTATTAACACATGATGCTGAGTTTAAAGGAATTATATATATTTTTTAACCTTTTAATGATGATAATTTGGGGATCTCTACCAAATATAGCAAATATAGCATTTAGCAATTAGCATCCCACCAGGGTGGTAGTTGGACGATGGCTCTAATAAAAATAAAGCGGAACAAGTTGAGAAGGCATATCGCAGCAGGGTACCGTGCAGATGCAGTACCCTTTTTCTCTTGGGAACCATACGCGCATTGCAGTTAATGCAACTAGATTTTCGGAATTGGAAAATTAATATTTTCAGACCCAAAAATGGTTGTCTACAAATGAGATAGAAAATTTTGTCAAAAAAAGAAAGAAAGAAATGAGATAGAAAATTAAAATGTAGTAATATTGTTAATTAGAAAAAAAAAAGAGATGGAAGAGAAAGAAGTGTAGAAAGATATAAAAATTCTTCACCGTGATAGTGTATATCAATTAAATTCATAAAAATAATTCAAAGCTTTTTGAAATATTTAGTTCGGTTTGTGTTTGGATGAGTGATTGATTTTAAATTAGTTTAATTTATAAAATTGATTTTAATTAAAATAAATTTAATATGAAGTGATTTATATTTAAAAAAATCACGACGTAATAAATTTTTTGAGAAAATATTCTTTCTTACCAGATTTATTAATTGTGAGAATCAAACCGACAATCTACATGATATCAAGAAGAAACATTACAATTACGCTATATTTGTTTCTTGAAACATACAGTGCAAGATATTATATACATAGTGAAAAATAATAAGAAATTAGCGACAATCATGCCGTCACTAACTTTATGAAGGTCCACGCTAAAACTTTTTTGCCTTTAGCGTCCGCTTGACCAGGGCTAAATAAAAAAATTAAAAAAATATTTTACCATTAGTGTTGGCCTAGGCCGATGCTATTTAATAAAGGAGAAAGTATCCTCTCTAGTACTGGAAATGTCTCGTAGGAGAGAGATACACACGACCCATGTGTGGGTCTCACATGCCCATGTGGGACCCACACATCCGTTGTGTATCTCTCTCCTACCGGATATTTCCAGTGAATATAGAGAAAGTCTTAACTTAGGGTCCTGCTAAATACTCGCGTCTAAAAAACATAAAAAATTTAATTTAGCGACGGCTTGACCGTCTTTAAATACTCGCGTCTAAAAACGCACATTCTTGTAGTGAATGTTATACTTTTTAAAATAAATTTAGGGTCTTGCTTGTTAACGAGTGTCCTAAAAACACTAGTTAATGAATCCATTTGTAGTAGATTTTTATTGAAAATCATGACATCAATTGCGTTTATAGTATTAAATGTTACACGATTCAATAAAAACTTTTTAATTATAGTTCTTTAAACAGTGCCTTCAGACCATTCGTTAACATTTTCCATAAATTTAATATGAAGTGATTTATATTTAAAAATAAATTTATAGTTAAATTTAGTGAAAAAAAATTCAAATCCAATGAAAAAAAAGTAACCTATGATTCCTTTTCAATTAAAACTAATTTAATTTGGAGTTCGAAACATGAACTTAGTAGTTATAGTACAATATATATTACTTACTTTGAGCAAAATCCATTTGAATACTCTAAACTCACGTTTGACTAAACTCAACGGACAATCAAAGTATACCATTTATCAGCTCGATTCGTAAAATTGTAGGGCTTAAACACTTATCTTATAAGCTTAAATAATTTATGGTCTTTTAATTCAGTCCAATAAAGTCCATTGCATGCAAAACTCATAAAAAAGGAGTTACCTGCAAATTTATAGAGCTCATACACTTATTTTAGAATCCCAAAACTCCTGAATTTTTTTTCAATAAAATCGGCCACTCATACCGGGTTAAGTCGAGTAACACGAATTATCAACTTCTTTATTTAATAAATTTTAAAAATTCGAATAACTCCTGAATTTATAACACAACCTAATAAAACCCAGATTTGTTCTTTAATTTGTTAACTGGAGTTTCGTTTTTTGTTGTGTGCCGACATGAAATCTCGGTTACATTCACCAACTTTTTTGTTTTGACTCTTTCTCAATCTTCTCGAAAGTATGATTTTATTTGTTTCCTTCCAATGAGTGTAGTCTTCTATAGTTTGCACATTCATTTGTTCATGAGTTGAAGAATGTACGTATTCTTTCATTCTTTTTCTGTGGTCATAAATGAGTGTCCTCCTATCTGAATAGATAGTCATAAATGTAATTCTTTCTTTTCCATACCTAAAATGTCTAATATGAATAGGTAGATTTAGCCTAGAGGCTAGAGTTAATTAGTAGTGTAGAAACTCATGGGAAGTTTTGCATTAATCTGCTGTGAGGAATCAATATCCTCGGGGCTTTGGGTTATTGACATTACTATTATATGTCTGCTTTTTAGGGAAAAGTAACACATATATTTTTTAATTTGATGTAATATAATATTTATTTTATAAAACAAAATTAAAATACAATTTTGTTATATGGTAATATAAATTATCACATAATAATTAATCTAAATTATATATTGTTGTTTTAAATATACATTATACTATAATATATATTGACACTAATAATATAATAGTTTGAAGTGATTAACATATTTTTATAATATAAATTAATTCATGAAATGTTGATTTCTACATATTTTGGGAGGTGTAATTATTATAGGTGATAATGAAGAGAGAGATAATAAAATAGAGAAAATTAAGGTCTTGTTTGATTCATGTTTTTAGTTTTTGAAAACAGATAAACTAAAAGACCTATTTGAGTTATTGTTTTTAAAAATTGTTTTGAAATCCATCATTATTTTTAAAAACGTGAAAACCAAAATAGTTTAAACACATTCTCAGTTTTCAATCATTTACAATAAATGAAACACAATTTGAAAAAAAATATAAAACAATTTTTACAATTGTTTAAAATTAAACTGAAAATTAAATAGATAAGTGTTTCAAACAGGCCCTAAAGATATAATAATTATATGAGCAATACCTTTAAGAAAATACATCAAATTAGAAATGTGAGAGAGATATATACGTCTTTAATTTTTTAATTACCTCAAATAAAAGATATCCTTATATTAATGTATAAAACTGCATTCATCGCACTTAATTATTATTATCATGTTAGATTTTTCATTTAAATCCTCAAAATCATGACTGGGATAAAAACTACACGAAATATATTTTTATTCACATTACAATTTAATTTGAAGCTTCATATCATATAAAACAAAATATATATGGGTTGCACATCCTAATGCGTGTGCAATTAAAAGATAAAAATAATAATGGGAGAGTGGAGGAAAATAGCTCAAAAAATCAAGGAAATTAATTGGCCCGTTCTCTCCCAGAAAACATTTGTTGCTTTTTAATTTTAATTAGAAAGCTACTTTTACTTTTAGTGATAAAAATATCACATTATTTTCATTTTATTTCTTGTTTTCAAAGTTTTGTATAGGACACATTAAAAAACAACTTTATATTGGTTTCTTTATTTCTTGTACAAAACTTTGCAAACAAGAAATAAAACAAAAAAAATGTGGACATTTATTGTAATTAAACTATAAATTAAAACATGAAATGAAAATAGAAAATATTTTTTAAAGCCAAAAATATTTTTCATCTTCATTTTTTATTTTTTAGCTTTAATTACAAATAATGTCAACTTATGTTTTTAAAAAAATATATATATTGGATTTTTCAGAGTTTTGTAAACAGAAAAACCAATACTCCCTCCGGTCCTATTTATAAGAACCTTTTAACCACTTCACACGGATTAAGGAAGTTGTTTAATTTAGTTGATTACAATAAATTTGTCATGAATGTGTATCACATTTACTAAACTACCCATGAATTTATTGAGACCCATTATCTTTCTCTTTCTATTTAACTACTCAATTGTGTCATACTCTCTCTACTAATTAATTACTCACCTACCTCCACTAATGGAGTATTTTTGTCAAATAATAATTAATGCATGAGACAATCTGAAAAAGTTCTTATAAAAAGGACCAAGGTTCACCTTAAAAAAGGTTCTTATAAATAGGACCGGAGGGAATATATTTTTAATGTTTCTTATATAAAAATTTAATAATAAAAAATAAAATGAAAATGGTGTGATGTTTTTATAAACAAAATTAAAAATATTTTTATAATTAAAATTAAAATTAAAAATTATTTTCTAAAATCAATTGGTCTAAGGAAAATGGTGATGAGAAGAACAAAAAAAAAATCAAGCGGTAGAGCACTACCCAAACTCTTGCATGGAGTGAAGGACTGCTCCAAAACTGACTATGGAACCATCAATGTGCCCCTTTTACCCGGATCCATGATAGACCTGGCCTTGTTGATTATGGCTATTTGTCGTTCACATGGTCATTTTTTTTTACAAGGCCATATATATCCTCTACATAAGGTAATCCAATCTCTATAAGCTAGCAATAATATTCAATCCTCCAAATATTTAATCCTGTTGTATACTCGAACCCAAAACATTAACCTGGAACATATCTTGTGCTTGTGCTAGCTAGCTTATCCATGCCGTCAGTGGTTCACATGGTCATCTTTAAGGCATGTTACTTGTATCCGTCTACCTCATTTATAACTGGAAGCTATGACGCTGAATACTTAACTTCAATCATTTATGCTTTCCGCCGGCACCATCCACCATATTTAGTTTCAACCCATGTCCGGAACATGGAGAAATGTTTGCGTAGTCTGACTTCATACATAGAATAAGTTAAATAAATAATTTATATATTATTATTTTTAATATAAAATAACTATTTAGCTCATATATTTATGTAACAATTTAATAAAAAGTACGAATATATTTGTTAGTCCTTGATCCGTTAGGGAGATCTGACCTAGGGGCCGATCTTTGCTTAGGAACTTAGGGCGACCACATAGAGATTCTTGGGCCACCTAGGTAAGGCCCAGTAACCATAATCTATAAATAGGGCACCTATTGTTGACCTAAGGGTATCTGAAACATTCTCATTATGGGGACTGTGCCTTGCGCCACCTAGGTGCTTAATCTCTGTCTCTCAGGGCCTTTTGAGAACAGATTGGCGTCCACCGTGGGGCGGCGGTAAAACTTCTCCCGCCGACCACAAGGTAATATGACGATGACCAGGAATATGCGTACTAATGGTACATGTGGTGAGGAGGAAGGAGAAGGCAATGCAGCTCTACTACAACGTCTGATGGAGGAGATGCGAGAGTTAAGAAGACGGAACGACGAGGAGATGCAGAAGTTGAGGAGACAAAACAAGGATTTACGGGATACGGTAGTTGCAATCGATCAGGAAAGGCTGGACGATGACGCGGAGAAGGAGACCAGAGAAAGAGAGATGAGGGACCTGCGTCAACAGAATCAAACCCTTCAGCAAAGAATGACAGCGATCGACCACGAAAGATCGGCAGATGAAGAGACAGATGGGGTGATCGCCAAGTTCCAGCCGTTTTCCGAGGATATACTGAACTCGCCATACCTAGATAACTTCAAGGACCCTGTTCTGCCTATGTATGATGGAACGACTGATCCGGCGATGCATGTGGCCTCTTTCCGATCTCAGATGATTTGCAGGGGATGGGATGAAGCTCTGCAATGCAAGTTATTTGGCAGAACTATGACAGGATAGACTCTGATCTGGTTTATGGAGTTGTCGACGAGATCAATCGTCAGTTTTGCCGACTTCACAAAGAAGATGATGGCGCAATTCTCAGCTAGGAAGCAGAAGAAGTGGACGGCAGGTCGGTTGTTCAATGTAAGGCAGCAATAGAACGAATCCTTGAAGGAGTATTTGGGAAGGTTCAATGAGGTGACACTTCTCGTCACAAACCCTAATCCCGAGGTGTTTGTGTCAGCCTTTGTGGAAGGACTGAAGGTCGGGCCCTTTAATGAGTCTTTGGCCCAACGACCTCCGACGACAATCGAGGAGATCCGTCTCCGGGCAGAATGCTATGTGAAAGGTGAGGAAAGTAATGCAGATAAAAGGGAGAGGTTAGCGGAGAGCAAGTCCAGCAGAAAGATAGAATCCGCGGGGCGAATTGAGGATGGTGACCGGACAGTGAGAAAAACACCAAGGTATGACCCCGTAGGGAGGAAGTTGTCTGGAAACCGGTTTAATGCACCAATGCAGAGGAACATGGATTTTATGCCGAGAAACGACTTGACACCTCTAAATTCTAAGAGGAGTCAGATCCTGAGAGAGGTGTATAACTCAGAGATGCTGGAAGTTCCTCTCCCATCAAAGGGGCCCAAAGGTCCTCACAAAGACAGATGGTGCGAGTTCCACAGGGTCAAAGGACACGATACCGAAGAATGCTGGGATCACATGAATCAGATCGAGCAATTGATCAAGGACGGATATCTCAAAAAGTATGTGGCAGGAAGAAACAGGACAGACATGCAGAGGCAGGGCGGCCGAGGTAGAGGTCGAGGATACATGTCTAGACCTCAAGCCCGTGACAATCTAGGCGAACAGATGAAGGAGATCAGAGGGACGGTCACCATGATAGCCGGAGGGTTCGTGGGAGGAGGTAACACGAGCTCAGCCAGAAAAAAGTACAGCAGGTCGGTAATGCAAATCTCAGAAGTACCAGAGAAGGAGTTGCACCGCTCACGTAATCCCCTTCTGACTTTCTCTGATGAAGAGTTCAAAGGAATAGCTCCTCATGAACATGACCCGATGGTGATTGACGTTGTGATGGTAGCTTACAAAGTTTAGAGAGTCCTAGTTGATCAAGGAAGCTCGACGGATGTGATGTATTGGAGTACATTCAAGAACTTGGGACTTTCCCGAGAAATCCTGCTACCGTGTTCAGGCTCATTGATAGGGTTTGGTGGGGATTCAGTTGAGGTTAAAGGTTATGTGGAGTTGATAATGTCGTTTGGCAGTCGCCCAAACTCAAAGGCGATTAGGGTGAAATACTTGGTGGTAAATGTGCCTTCATCTTATAACGCTATACTAGGGAGGGCAGCGTTGAATGCCCTAGGAGCTGTCGTGTCCACTGTGCATTTGACAATGAATTTTCCTTTGACCAATGGAAATGTGGGAGTTGTGAAAGCTGATCAGATGGCAGCAAGGAGGTGCTATAAAAACAGTCTGCGTATCAAAAGGGGAGCTTGGGAGGAATTTGAAGCAGAACCGTCAGAAAGGGTGTATTTAGCAGAGTTGGACCCAAGGGGAGATATCAGAGATGATAGACGACCTCAACCAACGGAAGACCTCAGGGAAGACCAGATCGGGAACACTGAAGACAAATGTACAAAGATCGGTTCATCCTTACGAACCGAAGCGAGTTCGACGATAGTGGAATTGCTTCGGAAGAATGCTGATCTCTTTGCATGGTCGGCAGAAGATATGCCTGGTATTGATCCCGATTTCTTATGTCACAAGCTCGCTCTGGACCCAAAATCCTGACCTGTATGTCAAAACAAGCGGAGAATGGGGGAGGAAAGGAGACAGGTAGTAGCTGAAAAGACAGATAAATTGGTAAAAGCAAAGTTCATAAGGGAGATAAAGTACCCAACGTGGTTAGCCAATGTGGTGCTAGTAAACAAGTCCAATGGGAAGTGGAGGATGTGCACTGATTTCACAGACCTCAACAAAGCTTGCCCCAAGGACCCTTACCCCCTGCTGAGCATTGACCGATTGGTGGATGGAACTTCAGGTCACCAGCTGTTGAGCCTGATGGACGCCTATTCGGGATACAACCAAATCCGAATGCATCCAATGGACGAAGATAAGACTGCATTTATGACAGATAATGCTAATTTTTGTTACCGCGTTATGTGCTTTGGTTTGAAAAATTCAGGGGCAACTTATCAAAGATTGATGGACAAGGTGTTCCAGAAGCAGATCGGTAGAAACTTGGAAGTCTATGTAGATGACATGGTTGTGAAGTTGGCCATCGATGAGCAGCATTGCTCGAATTTGGAAGAAATCTTCTCGGAGATCCGCAAGCACAACATGAGCTTAAACCCCCAGAAATGCAGCTTTGGCATAACCTCTGAAAAGTTTCTAGGTTTTATGATTATAGAGAGGGGTATAAAGGTAAATTCTGACAAGTGTTGGGCTATATTGGAGATGAGAAGTCCAACTAGTGTGAAAGAGGTCCAGCAACTGACTGGGAGATTAGCAGCATTAATTAGTTCCAGTAGCAAGACAATGAACTCATGACAATGAAGCAGGACGTGGTATATACACCTTCCGATACGTTGTCTCAAATTCTCTTATTTATTTTCTCTAAAATTTTACTTCCTTTAATCAAATTAAAATTGCAGGTCATTATTTTACATCAACAAGGTTTCAAGGAACTCATGACAATGAAGCAGGACCAAGTACTACGCATGTTAATGAAAATGCAAATAGTAAGTGACATACTTTTACCATTACCTATCATTTAATCACATATTTACCATCTACTACGTCATATTAATGACAAAATAATTTTTTACAACCATTTAACAAGCTTGAAAATAATACAGATTCTACTGCAGCTGAAATGCACAATGCATCTACTATAGCCACAACTAATGCTTCATCACGTGAGAATCGAGGTACGATGAATATTATAAAACATCAATAAACAAATATAATGGTCAACATATTTACAACCCGTGTGTCTATATATATATATATCATAGTCTGGCAGTTATTTGTGTTTTCACTATGTATGCTCAGAGGTTCTAGATCATTTATGTTTCGTTACTATTGTTTCATTCTTGAAACAAATAAATATTATTGTATATATATATACTGAATTCTTTGAACTATAAATGACTTCTAAATTTAAAGTCTTTCTCTATATATATAGTATAGTATATAACAAACTAACTCCATCACGACTTAAATGATAAGGATAATATTTTTATTTTAAATTTTAAATTAAGAAATAGAGATTACAAAAAAATAGAAAAAATATAATCAATCAGGATTAGATTTTGAATTGTAAGAATAAGGATTAGTGTTACAAAAATTATCATTAAAAAAACCAGACTTCAATATATCCTCCAAATTAAAATAATGATTTGAATTTGAATTATTAATCTACATTTTTCAAAATTACTTTTAAATTTCATGACTTAAATGATAAGGATAATATTTTAAATTTAAATTAACATACATAGATTAAAATTAGAATAGGAAAAAATATAATTAATGAACATTTTAATTTGAATTGAAAAAAAATGTTTAGTTTTATAAAAGTTATCATTAAAAAAAATCAGAATGAGGCGTGAATCAGGGTCGTTATTGTCTGGGAAAAGTGGAAACAAAAAATAAGTTAATTCTCTTTATAATTTTAAAACACAAACATGTAAAAAGCTTTAATATTGTATTTATATATTGAAATTAAAACAATTTCAGTTTTGTTAAGGATTATGTGAGGTTAAACTTTTTTTTCCACAGAATTTCGAAGTAAGTTTCAAGCAAGACATAATAGTGCTAGAAAATTTGTCAATAATGCAAGAATGGTCAAGTACGCATTGCCTGCTCTGGGTACATGTAGACTATGCAATGCACGATTGTTTTACCATGAATCGCGTAATATTTGCTGCTCCGGTGGGAAGGTGTTGATTCAGCAAGTGAATGCTCCTCAAGAGTTGCTAGATATGTTTTCAGATAGATCGTCTGAAGGTAGACATTTTCGACAACATATCAGAAGCTATAATCATGTGTTGTCATTCACTTCAATGGGTGTTCATATCGATGAAAATGTAGCTGCAACTGGACGTGGTATATACACCTTCCGATAGTGTGATTGTCTTAAATGCAGATATCTGTGATTCTTTTAGTTTAATTCTTTATATTTATTTAAATATAATAGTATAAGTATTCAACATACATTATATTAATTTCATTTAAATTAAATGTTTAATACAATACTTTTCACATTTTACATTGTCATTAATTTAGTTTTAACTTAGATTTATGAACATCCTCCTTAGTACCTTTGTGTTGAATATAGTTTTAATTTTTTCTTCTAATTAATTATATAATGTATTTAAAAATTTAAATATATAAATTTTACGTCTTTTCCCAAAATATAATGCTAATAAACATGCACTGAAAAAATTAAAAAAACAGATACATAAACATTATAAAATTATTATCATAAATCAGGGGGTTCATGGCTATAAATGCAAGGATTTTACACTTCTTAACCTTTTTCTTAAAACATATTTTCAGCGAGATTTAAATTTTTCCCAAACAAAAAAAATGCGGATAGACAGGCACGAGTACACTGGAAGACCAACAATTTAATTCTGAAATCTGAAAAGTCAAATAACAACACATTCAATTCAATGATGCCTTATTGCAAATATCAATTCATGAAGAACATGGAAGCCTATCATTAACCAATTTGCATGCATAATTGAAGGAGTTAATATTTTCACCACAAAAGTTCAGTGCACTTGGTAATGACTTCCTAAAAACATACTCATTTGTTTTGCAAGCATTCAATAAATCCATGGAAACTGAAAGTTCAAGATTTTTGAAAGAAACAGAGCATAACACTTTCAAATTCAATAACTCACAAAACTAAGAGCATTTCAATCAAGCAAATTGTTCTTCATGTTCCACACAACCAAAATCACATTCAAGATAGCAATAATCAA
Source organism: Sesbania bispinosa (assembly GCA_026901365.1). NCBI lineage: Eukaryota > Viridiplantae > Streptophyta > Magnoliopsida > Fabales > Fabaceae > Sesbania > Sesbania bispinosa. The sequence goes on along the minus strand of QLOH01000200.1, from coordinate 1,018,375 downwards.
TAATATTCAAAATCCTAAGGTTGCTACCCTAAAGTGCAGATCATAAAAATAGAGTAAATGAATATTTCAATTGGTAAAAATTAAAGAAAACATAACTGAAAGTTTCAAAATTGATGGAAGTTTGTGAGTGGAAAAAGTGAAAAGAAGAGCTTAGGAAGTAGAGAAACAGTACATAAGAAAATATAAGATTTTTAAAATTTCGTACTGCTGCGCTTCACCTTGTGCTACAACGCAGGTGAAGCGCAGAAGACAGTGACTAAAATTGCATTCCTGCACTTTACCTTCGCTACATCGCAGGTGAAGCGCAGAAAACAGAATGTAATTTTGTAATTTTCAGTCATGTTTTCTGCTGCTTCCTATTATTTAAAATTTTTATTTTCCACAAACTTATTCCAATCAATTTTGAAAACTTCCTAAATCCTAAAAAGAAAATGAAAAATCCTAACAAAAACAAAATAAAACAAAACTAAAATTAATTAAAAACTTTAAAAATCTTTGGGTTGCCTCCCAGAAAGCGCTTGTTTAACGTCTTTTAGCTCGACGCCTGGTTAATCAACCCTTTTTTGGTGGCCTCAAGTGGAGGATGATGTCTGGCTCCATTCCAGTTCTTCCTTTAAGATCCCATACTCCATGTCAATTCTTGATTCTTCCATCACTATCACTGTATTCCTCAGTATCAGATGTTGATCTTTTCCTTCTCTTGAATTTGAATTCCCATATTGACTCTGGCTTTTTTACCCTCATCCTAGGCTTCCTCAGAAATTCGGAGCCTGGAAGCTTTGTTTGATTTTTGAAAATGGCATCAGTTTGTTGTAATTTGGGAATACCTCTATCAATATGAAACACAATACTTTCTACTTTTGAGCTCACTTCATATTTTCCTCGATCAACACCAATAATCATCTTAACAGCTTTCATGAAAGGTCTTCCTAAAAATAGGGGGACATCAGTATCCTCCTCCTCTGTCTCTGCAATGTAGAAATCTACAATATATGCAAATTTATCCACTTTGATTTGAATATCTTCTATTATCCCATAAGGGCATTGAGCGGATTTATTTGTAAGAAGCAACTTCACCCTTGCAAGCTTGACCTTCACATTACTCAACTTGTTAAAATACGATAGCAGCATCAAATTGATGCTCGCTCCAAGATCCAATAAAGCTTGAGTAGGAGGTAGATTACTAATAGAGATAGGTATAGTAAACTTACCTGGGTCAAGTGACTTACTTGTGATATAGACCTTTTCTTCATGATGTTCTTCCTCTTGTGCTGCTTTTTCTTCATCTTGTTGAACAATCTCCTTGGATGTGTCGTCCTGGGGCGGTTGTTCTTCATAGATGATTGCACTACATCCTGCTTCCAGTTATACAGTCTCTTCAGGGATCTTCCTCTTCTTGGTCAGCACTTCTTTCATGAATTTTGCATAAGTTGGCATTTGTTCCATGGTTTCCAGTAGAGGGATATTGATCTGCAGTTTCTTCATGACATCCAGAAAGCTGAAAAATTCCCTGTCACGACTCTTTTTGGTGGGAATCTTAGGGTAAGGTAGCTCTCGATGATGAGGCTCTGGTGAAGGTTCTTTTTCTTTATTTCTTGATTTAACCTGGTGCTCTGGTTCATCTCTCTCTTTTTCATCCTCTTGTTCCTTTCTTTCTAGGACCTCCTTTTCTGTTATCAAGTTGTCACCAATACCCTTTCCTATTTCTTTTCCGCTTCTAGTAGATATTGATCTGCAGACTGCTTGTTGTTCATCGAACTCCCTTCTGATCTTCTCCACTTGCTTTGCTAGATGCATGAATGGTTCTTGTATTGCTTTCTGATTGGCTATCATATCTTGTGTGAGCCTGTTGAGCTTTTCTTCAATCCTGGAATTGATATCAGGCACTGTGGTGCTGCTCCCTTGATTCTAATTTTGGTCATGGCTCCTTATGCTGTCTAAGAAACAAACTTGTTCCATCCGGAATTCAGGGTAAGCACAATGCCCATTGGGGTGATTTTCTTTACAAAAGTCGCATACCAAGCTTGAAGTCATTTCCGCGACACTTTGCGTCACTTGTTGTTGTTGGAGGATCATTTGCACTTGTTGGCTTAACTTCTCCATTTCTTGTTCAAGGAATTTGACATTATCTTGAAGAAGTTCTTCTTTTTGAATGTCTTGTCCCCAACATGGATCCTGTTGACTGTGCAGAGCACAGTTGTCAATGACTGTAAGTGCCTTTTATACATTTACTGATAGAATTGTTCCTCCTACTGCGGCATCTATGAAGGATTTGTACTTTGGCTTGAGTTCATTGCAAAAAATGTTGATTTGTATAGCATCATCAAAGCCATGATTAGGGCACTTATGCAGCAAGGATTTGTATCTCTCCCAAGCTTCATATAAGGGTTCATTTGCTTCTTGCTTGAATGAGGAGATGTTGGTTTGGGCTTGAAAGTAACGTGGTAGGGGAAAGAATTTTCCCAAGAATTTCTCTTCTACCATGTTCCAATTATTCAGACCTTGACTAGGTTGTGACTTCAACCACTCCTTAGCTTTCCCTGTAAGAGAAAAGAAAAATAAACGTAAGTGAGCAACCTCTTTGTCTTTTTTCTCGAAACCCATAGTTTCAACTAAATAAAAAAATGTAGATAGGTGGTCATTTGGATCTTCGTGTTCTAATCCTGAAAACTGGTGAGCTTGAACACGTTGGATATGCGATGCTTTTAATTCCAAGGAATTTGGGTAAGTTGGGAGGACAATACGTAGCCCTTTATGCCTCATGTAGTCTCCCAAGACTCTTTTTGGTTGAGTGTCCTCCATATTTTTCATTTACTTCACTTGGGGTGGTTGAACAAAGAGTGTTGAGATTGTCTCCTTAAGCTTAGCCTTGCCACCTTTTCTGTTACCTGTCTTCTCAAGAGAAATAATCAAGAAGCTAAAACAAAGAGAAGAACAAAATAACAAAAAATATTTTTTATTTATTTATTTATTTATTTTAAAATTATAAAAATAATTTAAAAAAAACAAAAATAATTATATTTTTTAAAATAATAATAATAATTTTTTTAAAAAAAGAAAATAATTAAAATAAAATAAAAAAAATAAAAAACTTCTCCCTCGTCTCCTTCTCTTGTTTCTGGAATTGATTGGGGGACACCTGGCCTCTCAAAAACATAAACAAGAAACTTTGAAAAAGGTAAGTGTGGAAGAAAAATTAATAATAATAGAAAAACTATAAATTTCCTAAATAATAAAAAGTCCTAAAATAATAAGAAGAATAAATAAAAGAAATCCTAAGATAGATAAGAAAAATAAACAAAATCCTAAGATAGATATGACTTGATAACTAGACCGCCAAGGTATACACGAATTGGAAACCGTTCCCCGGCAACGGCGACAAAAATACTTGATGGGTTTCTGGCAAGCGAACCAAAAATCCAGTAGTATAATAGTAAGAAGAGTTATCGTATCTACAGGGAACAATCAATTCGCATATAGTTGTGATCTGTTTATCAAGAGAAAATAACGGGTTTTGAGAATATTGTTGTGCGGAAATTGTAAATAGCAATTTAATAATTAATTGAATATAGAAAGGAAGAGTTAGAGACACTTTACTTGGATTAGGATTGAACTTCGTATCATCACACTCTTCGTGCATGTAAAAACTATTTATTATTTTAATTTTACTCTATAATACCGTAGACAAACTATATTGCTAAGACCCCGAGTTACCAGCAGCCTTACCACTCAAAGATAGTTCTGCGGGCTCTCCCAAGCGATAAACTTACCCTCGGCTTATTTTGGTTTCATTATTCTGTTTGTAAAGGAACTCATTGATGGACCAATGCCTAATCCTGTGGACGCACCTTCATTTAGAATACTCACACTACCCCTCAATCCTTAGATACGACCATGTGTCGGCCACTAGAATTACTATCAACTAACCTTTGCTATCGATACACAGGCCTAATCCTGTGAACGCCCTTCGTTATGGTACTGTCACTACCCATCACTCATTAGTAACGCTCATGTTTCGGTTTTCTGATATCGAGTCCTCTTATTTACTCAGAGTTTGAGTTTCCTATGTCTAGGATCCCCCATCCTCAATCCTAGTCGAAACTAGCCTATAACTCCGGCGCAAGCGCGAAAGTCAGGGATTAAGCACAGAATAAGATTACCAATTGTTAGGAATATGCACTAGAGACTTATATATTTATGAAAATATCCACCACTTGTATCATGTTATAAAGGCAAACTTATTCTTTTAGAATATAATTATTGTCCTTAGAATAGTAAGCTTAAACTTCATAAGGAATCAAGTAGATGACTTGATCGTGAGAGCTTATGAAGAACTATTCTTAAATAGTCCCTAGTCAATTATCATCTTAGGATAAAGATGCATTTAGACTAGTATGTGAGTTCATTGATGATCACATCTCACGGATCATGGATATGAGATATCATATGCTCACATAGGTACACATTAAGAGTAATGGTGTACTGGACAGACCCACCTTAAGAACGTTGGATGGGTTGTTACATATGTGTCATGAACGTTTCTTAAATTAATAAATGTTATATGAAGTCCTTCGACATGAAATCACTACGATTCCTACATAAGGAATTATATGTTTTAATTATCATCAAACGTTACCTACAATAGGGTAATCATAAAGTTGGTTTTTGGACATATAATAAATTATATGGTGGAATGTGAGTGCCCTAGATGGAATTTGTTCCTCCTATGTAACAAGAGTTATATCTTTAGGCCTCTTGATAAAGTGAGACTGCAAAAATGCATGGCCATGCTCAGGAAGATAAATATGAGATATTTATTTTCTGTACAGTCTACTTGGGGATCAAGAAAATATAAATTGAACTATACAAGGTTGACACAATCCATGCCCCTGTGTTCAATTAGATATTTGGACAAAGCGACAAAGCATATAAATTATTATAATAAAATAGGATTTATCAAAGTTATTGATAATCGTAATATTTGGATAGTGATGTGTTGCTAGATACCGCTCACTATTTATGATATTAAATATAAAAGGGTTTTATTTTAATATCATAATCAAATATTAAAATCATATTGGGTCACACGCATACAACAAGCCACTAGGAAAAGGATAATAATTATAATTTAATTTAATTAGAATTATTACATAATGGGCCAGGCCCATAAGTGTGAGGGTTAAGTGAGTGAGGGGATAAAACCCTAGCCACCACTCTATAAATAGAGCATAAGATGCACTACCCTAAGACACATGAGCAATCGCTTCTTACTTTCTAAGGCTACTAGCAGAGCTGGGGAGGGTATCCTAGTTTGGCTGTTGGCGTGGATACCAATAGAGACGTGGATACTCTTGCCTCGTTTATAATCCTAATAAGGTACGACCTTTCGTTTCAATACCTTTTATGCCTTGATTCGTGTTTTCGCAAAATGATTATAACAAGGGAGGGAATCCATTTATTTCTGTTGCACCCTAACCACATGCTTGATTCCCTTCACCAATATTATAGACAGAGAGCTCAGAAATAATAAGATAGAGTTTACATACACTTGGGGATAGAATCAACTACATTCAATCTTAATGGAGAGTTAACTACACATGGTAGCCATACAAACCACCGAAGATGCTGTCACCATCTTCAATCCTTGTGAAGCGCTCCTCCTCTTCTATTCTAAAATTAGAACTGGTGCATTATCACTGAAATATAACTGAATTACAATAATCGTGCACACCTGATCTGGTGCAAAAGGGTCCTATTTATAGGCTAAGGAAAGACAAAGAAAATTTGGGAGAAATCTATCTAAAAACGGCAACAGGGCGAGAATCTTCGTGTTCTGCGCTTCACCCTGCGCTACAGCGCAGGTTGCAGCGCAGGTTCCAGAGGGCTGCGCTTCACCCTGCGCTGTAGTGCAGGTTGAAGCGCAGAATGCGTCCTGCAGCTTCAAACTTTCTCTTTTTAATTTGATCTCTCCCCGAGATTGGTTTTGGATGATTTGTCTTTCCTTGTTTCCCTTTTCTTGATGAAATCTTTGCATTTATTGAGCATCTTGGATTTAATTGGGAAGGTTGTCTGCAGAATCCTAGTTTAATTGGCAGTGATATCTTCATTAATTGCTTCAATTAATCTTCAAATCTTTATTAAATGTCTTCAATTAAACTTCAAATCTTGCAGATATCTTCCTCATTTAATGCCATCTTTCCTTCAAATCAAATCCTTGCAATATTCTGCAAAAATCTGCAATATTTCTATCAAAATAGCATCAAATTCAAATCTAAGATTAATAAATACAATTTATCTAATATTTAATAAAAAGGGATTAAATTGGGGTAAAAATACCATTTTATCCTTGATAAGTGAACTAAAAAGTGCTCTAATTTATCATATAATTTTCACTTATCAGTAACTAGATGGGATTTTTCCCTCCCACATAATGGCGTTATATCTTGGGTCCCTTGATTGAGTAAGACTACAAAGTGCATGGTCATGCACAAATAATATTAGTATGAGATATTAATATTATTTGTTATAAGTATACTCGGAAAATCAAGAAACCGAGATTGAACTATACAAGGATGACACGTTCCATGCCTTGTGTTCAATCTAGATATATGGACAAAGGGACTATAAATACAAGGTAACATTGGTCGTAGATTGTTATATGTCAAATCCCATTGACATTCATATTATTTCGGTAGTAGCAATGTTTTGGTAGATATCATTCGCTACTTGTAATATTAATGTTACTGTCAACATAATGGGAACCTACAGGGTCACACACTTAGAGCGAGCTGGCTTGGACACTGAAACCCATTAGATGGTTTTAATTGAGCTTTTAATTAGATTAAAGGTCTATGTGATGTGAAGCTCAATTAGTAAGACTAAATGGGTCAACCCATTAGTTCGGGCCTACACATGGGTAGGTATTACTAAAGCCTAATGCTCACTATGAGGGTTAGCCACCGCAATATATAGAATGTATTGATGGTAGCTAATAAGTGATTACTCTAATATTCTAAACCTTAAAAAGAAAAAGGGTTTTCTCTAAATCATATCACCACCCCTCATAGTGAGAAAAAAAAGGTCTCCGTCGCTAGCACTACGAAAGAGGGTGGTTAATTTGAATTAAAATATTGGGAGTAATATTTAATAAAAGTCCTTGTTAAATATTTAATAACATGACATTTTTTCTGTGATATTATAAAGTACGTTGTAATGTTAGAGGGTTCCATAAAACATGAAAAGTTCATTTCTTTGGGTGTCAAAGGGTTCAATTGTTGAAGCCCCGGTCGTCGCCATTACAACGTGAAAGGTTCAAATTGAGGTAAAAATCTCAACTCAAATACTGGTTACGAGAAATATATCGATTATCAATTTGCTAACAAGAGTGTATTCAAATTAAAGGCGATGGACTTGCCTGTTTATCGATTCGTTAAGCATTTATTTGATGCGAGATACGTATTGCTAATTGGTGATGCTATATCTAATTTTTGAGTCGGGACACTATCTTGCACCCCACTGAATGGCGGTCTCCCTTTGACAAACATGTCTAGTTATTTTCTATCATTGTGATTAGTCCTTAAGAAGAGTATTTTTGTTTGGGATCAAACATTATATGTTTTAGAGCGACGGTCTCCTAAGTTACTTGTTCAAAATGCCCTGCGTGCTGAAAAATGCTTTTAAAAAGTATGGAGATAATTCTTTGGACACTTGTCACACATTCTAACCACCAAGAACTCATAGCTTTTATAAGAACAATGAGAACTTGGATGTTTATGATATGATCATATACGTCAAAAATATCTAAGACATTATTTCAACGCAATTTTGATAAATGGAAACCTTATCAGCAATCACGTTCTCAATATGATTGAGTTCATTAAGATCCTCAAAAGTTAAGTTTTTCTTCTTGACTAAGAGTTGGCGAAAGACTTCTCCTACAACTATTACCGGACAAGTATAGTTAGTTTTTCATGAATTATAAAATGAACTAAATTGACAAACCTCTGTCAGACTAGCTTAGTATGTTAAGAACAATTAAGAAAGATATTCATGAGGGAAGAGCCATAATTATGGTTCAAGATAAGGGAGAGGACAACACAAGAAGACCAAGAACAATTTGGTTAAGGAGAGTATTTCATTTGTGATGTGACTAGGCATTGAAAAAGGAATTACTTAATGTACCTAAAGGAGTTTAAAAAGAAGAAAAGTGATACTTATACTTCATGTATTTTGTTATAGAATTCAATTTTTTATTTCTTTACCTTGAGTATTTAATATTTGATATGGATAACACACATTTCTAAAATGTGTAAGATCTGTGAAGAAGTAAAGCATTGACAATGGGAAAAATGGATCTACATGTTCACGTTGGAGCAAGATTTGTTGCCTTTGTTGTTGGATTTGTTATGTTTGCCCATTAGACTTGTTATTGAGATAGAGAACTTTATTTCTTGTATGGACAAGAGAATTTTTCAAAAAGATTGTTTGATTCATTTAACTGATGATTTTATTTTCTCATTCTCAATAATTTCCTCTATAATGAAATATTTAAATGTTCAAATCTAACAATAAGAACCTCGTTTAACTTTAGCATTATTGTTTAGGACACATAAATGAAAAATGCACTTCAAGATTCCATAAAGATGGATTCTTGAACTCATTTGATTTGGAATCATGAGGTATGCAAGTCTTGTTTATTTGAAAGATGAATAAGACCTCATTCTTAAATAAAAGTGAGAGGGTAGGTAATCTTTTAGGCCTTATATATAAGGATGTATGTGGGCCGATAATCACAATTTCCAGAAGTAGGTTTTAGTACTTCATTACATTTATTGATAATTTCAATCAATGTGGGATTTGTGTATCTAATAGAACATGAATCAAAATTCTTTTAAAAGTCCATAGAATTTGAAAATGAAGTACAAAACCAACTTAGTAAGGGTATTAAGGCCTTTCAATTAGATTGAAATGGTACATACTTCAACCAAGAAATTTAAGGGCCATCTCCTTATGTGTGATGTAATATAACTTCCTATGATACAACATTTTGAATGTTGTTTCTAAGATGATAAATTAGATTATACTAGACATGATCTAATGGACGATAGTCATAAGAGTATTATAAACTCCTTATGGATACATGCTTTATAAAAAATTCTTTCCACTTAACCACATTCTATCTAGCATCAGTTCAAAAGACACCATATGAGATATGGATTAGGAAGTCTTCTAGTATGTATTTCACAAAGATTTGTGGTTATAATGCCTATGTTCGACAAATGGCATTTGATGATCCTAAATCTTTTAGGTGCTCCTTTGGTCATTCAAGGGAATCCAAAGGATACTTCCTCTATAATCCTACACAAGAAAAAATGTTTGTCACTAGATTTTTTATTCTCTAATGAAGATATTTATCTCCATTGGAACTAGTGGGAGGAGGTTAAACTTGAAGAAATTCAAGGTTCAAGAAGTAACACTGAATTAGTGATGGAAGGAAAATAGGCTCCATAAGGCGTTGTGGAAGAGCAACCCATTTTGCAAACATAATGTTTATATTAGTCTAGTAGAATAGATCATCAACCTGAGAAATATGGATTTCTCATAACAAAGGTAGATGATATTTTGTGTGTAGAATAAAATAAGTCTATGAATTATGAGGAACCTAGATATAACCAATGATCCAAACATATGGGCACGCGTTTCCATTGATATTTTACAATACGCGGAATACCAACAAATGATTAGATCATCAAGCCGCTAAGAAAGCCTCTTGCACAATAGAGGCTTGAGCGGCACATTAATCCTTTTGGGCTAAAAGTTATGCCCAATTGGCTTTAGTGTAAATGAGAGATTGTGGGTGTATGCTCTAGAGGTCAATGGTATATTAACTCATTTTAACGTACAATATATGTCATGTTAATTATAAAAAGCTTTTTTTATTATATTAATTAATTAATATGATAAAGTCCTTAGAATGACTTCTTCGTGGTTGTAAGATATCAAGTTTGATTTGATAGTGAGATTTTATAGGCTACTTCAGAACGTTATTCTCAAATCATCGCTAGTCAATTATTATTGTGAAAAATGACAACAATAATATGTCGAGAATAGTATGAGAGTAGATTGATGACTGGTCATGGATATGTGATATCAAATATTTCACATGGGTACATATTAAAGGGTTTTAATGGTTTACCAGACTAACCCACCATGGGAATGCTACATGGAATATTATATATGTAATTAACGATTCTCATAGTGACAATGGTGTATGTGGTCCTTTGACCTGATGTCACTACGGTTCCCAACATGAGAAGTCGTATGCTTTGGTTCCATCAAACGTCATGCCTAACCCGGTGACTATAAAAGTGGTTACCGAGTATGCCACAAGTCATGTGGAGGGATGGGAGTGACTATATGGGATTTGTCCCTCCCACATAATGAGAGTTATATCTTGTGCCTCTTGATTGAGTTAGACTACAAAGTGCATGATCGTGCCCAAATAATATTAGTATGGGATATTAATATTATTTGTTATAAGTCTACTCGGGAAATCAAGAAACCGAGATTGAACTATACAAGGATGACACATTCCATGCCTTGTGTTTAATCTGAATATATGGACAAAGGGACTATACATACATGGTAACATTGGTCACAAATTGGTTATACGTCAAATTACATTGACATTCCTCTTATTTGGGTAGTAGCAATGTTTTTCTAGATAACATTTGTTACTTGTAATATTAAAATAATATTTTAATGTTACTGCCAACATAACGGGAACCTACAGGGTCACACACTTAGAACGGGCTGACTTGGACACTGAAAGTCATTAGATGGTTTAGATTGGGCTTTTAATTAGATTAAAGGTCTATGTGATATGAAGCTCAATTACTAAGACTAAATGTGCCAACCCATTAGTTTGGGCCTACACATGGGTAGGTATCACTAAAACCTAATGCTCACCATGAGGGTTAGCCACTGCAATATATAGAATGTATTGATGGTAGCTAATAAGTGATTACTCTGATACTCCAAACCTTATAAAGAAAAGGGTTTTCTCTAAATCATATCACCTCCCCTGATAGTAGAGGTGTCAATTCGAGCTACCCGGCCCGCCTTGATGCGGGTAGCGGGCTTTATCGGGATGGGCTAAAAATCCTGGAAGTTATTCGGGCTTCTAAAATAGGTGCCCGAGCCCTACCCTTTTGTGGGTTTTTTGCGGGTAGCCCGATATTTTTGGCGGGTTTTTGCGGGCTACCCGACCTTTTTACGAGTAGCGGGCTTTATCGGGATGGGCTAAAAAGCCCGGGAGTTATTCGAGCTTCTAAAATAGGTGCCCGAGCCCTACATTTTTGCGAGCTTTTGTGGGCGGCCCAGTCGGGCTAGGCCATTTTGCCGGCTCTACCTGATAGTGAGAAAAAAGACAATCACCCCTTCTTCGTCGCTAGCACTACGAAAGAGGGAGTCCTAGTATCGCATTCGTGTGTGGATATAGGTGGAATCACAAATACTTTTACATGCTCGTGGTTTGGAAAAAAGAAAAGCACTAAAATGAATACGCTATAACACGATTTATGGCTTTTTCATGGATCCTTGGATGATCTTGGTTATATTTAAATTTTAAAATTTCAGTTCTTCCGCTGCGTTTTACAATCCAAAACCCACCAACCACTACACATCAACCAAATCAATCATAAATCCAAATTCTTACCTTAACCCAGACCAAAAAAGACGAAGAAAGAAGTTTGTCCAACCTGACCCAATCCCTATGTCTTACACAGAGTTGCCACCACATCTTAACCATGGCTCGTTGGTTGTCCCTCACCCATTACCTCCAGTTGAATCACCATATCCAAAATGATATGATCCAAATGCTAGATGTGATTATTATGTTGGGGTAACAGTGCATTCCATTGAAAATTGCAATACGAGGACCCAAAATGGGCATGTCATGGGTACAAAGACGCAAGATTGAGAATGTCATAAGCATTGACACCCACAATGGGGATGCAACGGACTTGGGTACCCAAGATGAGCATGTATTGGGCTCATAGGCCTGATATCGAGGATATCATGGACCCATAATTGAGATTCAACAGGTACGAGGACCCTTAATGAACATGTTTGCTCACAATTAAGAGTATAAGGGGTTGAAGGACCTAAAAGTGAAGATGAAATGGGTTCAAGATTGACAATATGTTGGGCAAAGGAACCCAATAAAGAAAATGGAATATGTAAGGGGCATATGGATGTAGGTGAAATAGGTACAAGGACTTAGGAGTGGGAATGCAATGGGCATAAGAGCCTATGATTGAGGACAGTAACAGGCGTAGGGGCCTAAAATTTGAATAAAGAGGATACAGTGATCCACAATGAAGATGAAATAGGTTCGAGGTCCCATTATAAGCATGCAATGGGCATTGGAGCCCAAGGTTGCGAATGTAATGGGTACATGGAACCAAGAATGAAGTTAAATTAGGTATTGAGATTCCAAACAAGAGCGTCATGGATGCGAAGGCCCAAAAGTGTGATCATGATGGGAACGAGGGCCCAAAATGAATATGAAATGGGTATAAGGACCTTAACATATGAAACAAGGTGAGTTCGGAAACCCGAGGAAAGCAATGAGTATATTGATTGAGGAATTGAGATGTGTGGGTAAAAGGACCCAGGAAATCTCAATATAGTAGTAGGACCAGTAAAAGAGTAAGAGGAGAATGATGCATGAAAGATCCACAATGTAAAGAATCGGATTATCAAACAGTGTCAACTGCAAAGGTTATGGTTATCATGAAGAATGAGATTGATTGATGATACATAATACAAATGTGGTGCATGATGAAGTGAGGCCAAATGACACATAGATATGAAATGACATAGACACTTTGTAGAAACACTGGCACGATCCCATCCGATCTCAACCAGGATACCTCAGATGCATTGCAAGGGATTGAAGATCCAATGACCGGGGGCAGATCTGAGCGGTTAAAGAAAGTTTTGCAACTCTTGATCACTGAAGTCCAAAGGAAAGTAGACCACCGAGCAGAAGAAGAGCCAAAGAAGTGGTTTAACTTAGCTCGGATTGAAGTACAAGAGTGATATCCAATCTGACAATCGGTTATGTCTGTTATCCGAATCTTAGGAGAGCCTATTTTGGGAAAGTGTATCTAATCAGATCATAACTGATTTATTTAGGATGAGATCTGTTAGCAATCAATATCAGATCTCTTAGGATTATATTTACATCTTTTAGGATTATATTTTATCTTATCTTATTTAGGATTATATTTTATTTTATTTTATTTTATCTTTTAGATAGTTTATTTTAGGAAATTATTTTGCTATATATTTGCATTGGGAATCAGTTTGTAGATAGTTATTATTATCAATAAAATTTGAGTTTTCTCATTGTGAGAGCTTATCCTTTGTTCTTGGATTAAAGAACTACTTGATAACTTAGGATCTACCAGCAGGTCTTGGTTAGGGTCTAGATGCTTATATCTTGATAACTTTGGTGTTTCCGGCAGGTCACGGATTGTGTCAAGTTCCTATATTTGATAACTTTGGTGCTTCCGGAAGGTCACGGATTGTGTCAAGTTCCTATATTTGATAGTTTTGGTGCTTCCAGCAGGTCTTGGATTGTGTCAAGCTCCTTACAGTTATTTACCATTATTTACCATTAATTGATCTTCAAGATTTTCCTATCTTTACACTTCCGGTTCGTATCATTTTGGTACCAGTGCTTCGGCTCTTGAGATCAATTGGTAACATCTATCCTTATATTTTAGTCTTTGTCTTATTAAAAAAAACAAAAAAAAAACTGTATTAGTTAAAAAAAAATAAGTTTAGACAATACAAAAAAAGGGAGATCATCTGCAGTAGTAAAAAAAAGAGAGAAAGGTGCAGATAGTAAAAAAAAATAAAGGTGTAGTATTAAATTTTCTCAACAACAAATTCAGTTCTGTTGTCCACAATATTTATATCAAGCAGAAGATTCATCCGAGGTGATGAATCCATCAAGAGTTGTAATCGGCTACACAACTTTCAAGATTTCCGGGCTAGTGTTTTGTCACTAAAAGTTGTCAAGTTATCATCAACACCTTGTCTATTACTTGTTAGTAGAATCTATCCCAATGGTTCCTTATTTCAAGAGCTTATAAGGATAAGTTGAGTGGAAAAAGGCAAGAGTGGTGAGTACAATATAGTGAGAAAAAGCCAAAAATGAGAGTGATACACGAGATAATCAAAACTTTTGAGTGAAAACACGCAAGGGAGTGTTGTGAGGATTCTTATTTTTTTATCACTAACATTATTTGAGTTGAAGTCAAATTTCTTTTCATTAATCATGAGTACAATAAACCAACGTGAAGAGGATGCTGGAGAAATAGACCTCAAATCGTTCCACAAGACACTACAAAGTGAATTTATGAGAATGAGTGCAAGAATGGATGAGACGGAAGATCGATTTCCAAGGAGAAGGAGTAGAACGTCTCCTAACCGGACTGAAGAAGAGGAAGAGGAAGAAGATGACAAGGGAAGTAGTTCTAGAAGAGAAAGCAACAAGGATAATCATCTTGGAAACATCAAGATGAGCATTCCTTATTTCCAAGGGAAGAATGATCCTGAGTTATATTTGGAGTTGGAAAGAAAGGTGGAGCATGTTTTTGATTGCCATAATTATTCTAAGGAGAAAAAGGTAAAAATAGTTGTGGTAGAATTCACTAGATATGCAAGTATATCGTGGGATCAATATGTGTTGAGGAAGCGAAGGTGTGGAGAAAGACCCATTCAATCTTGGGAGGAGATGAAGGTCGCGATGAGAAGGAGATTTGTACCAAGTCATTACCACAGAGACTTGTACTGAAAATTGCAGGACCTACGTCAAGGTTCTATGAGTGTAGATGATTATTACAAGGAGATGGAAATAGCCATGATGAGAGCCAATGTGCAAGAAGACCGAGAAGCAACAATGGCTAGATTCATTGGAGGGTTAAAGAAAGAAATTTCAAATGTAGTGGAACTCCATCATTATGTGGAGATGGAGGATTTATTACACAAAGCAATCCAAGTAGAGAGACAACTCAAATCCAGAGTTGTAAGATTTCCAGGAACTCCTAGTACCTCTTGGAAATCCTGGGCTACCAACAAACCAACAACTCGGCCAAATGAAGAGGCAAAGATGGGACAACCGACCTCAACCAGTAAAGGTAAGTCTGAATTCAATTCATCTTCTAAAGCACATGAAATTAAATGTTTCAAGTGTCAAGGTCTTGGACATATTGCTTCTAATTATCCGAACAAGAGGATCATACTCATGCGTGACAAAGGTGATGTGGAAAGTGCAAGTGAAGAAGAAGATGATGAAATACCCAAACTGGAGGATTGCAGTGATGTGGAATACACCGAGCCAGACCACGATAATGCATTAGTCACCAGGAGGGAGTTGAATGCACAACCAAAGATGGGAGGAGTTGAGGAGCAACATGAGCATATATTCCATACAAGGTGCCACGTAAGTGATAAGGTTTGCAGTCTTTTAATTGATAGTGGTAGTTGTACCAATGTTTCTAGTATTTTGATGGTTGAGAAATTAAAATTACCTACCATAAAACATCCTAATCCCTATAGACTGCAGTGGCTAAATGATTGTGGGGACATAAGGGTAATAAAACAAGTTTTGCTTTCATTTTCCATTGGAAAATATGAAGACAAAGTCTTATGTGTTGTTGCACCTATGCATGCTGGACACATTCTACTTGGTCAACCATGGAAATTTGATAGGCGAGTAACTCATGATAGGTATCAAAACAGGTATAGTTTTAAATTAAATAATAAAACCTTTGTGCTAACACCTTTTCAACTTTCTGAAGCATATGCATATCAAATAAGAATTGCTAGGGAGAGCAAGGAGTTAAATGAACAGTTTTCTATTCAAGAAAAAGAAAGAAAAGAGAAGAGAGAAGTGGGCATGATATCTAATCCAACTTCAAGATTGGATGTCTGTTCAACGATACAACTGAGCCAGGGCAGAAGCAAAGTGAACGCTTTTGCAAGAAAAAGGGAAGTTGAAAGTGTATTGTTAGATAAAGGGCAATTATTGATTCTTGTTTTTAAATACCTATACTTCTCTGATGATTCTAACAATTCTTTACCTTCTGAAATTCAAAATTTGTTGCAGGAGTTTGGAGAAGTCTTTCCGGATGAGCTACCTCAAGGATTACCACCTTCAAGAGGTATAGAACACCAGATTGACTTTGTACCCGGTTGTGCTCTACCAAATCGACCAGCATACAGAACCAACCCGAAAGAGACCAAGGAGATCCAAAAACAAGTCAGTGAGCTAATGGAAAAAGGGTATGTAAGGGAGAGCCTTATTCCATGTGTTGTACCGATAATATTGGTACCAAAGAAAGATGGTTCTTGGCGTATGTGCACTGATTGCCAAGCCATTAACAAGGTTATGGCAAAGTATCGTTATCCAATTCCTAGATTGGACGACATGCTTGATGAATTGCACGGGGCAAGTTTGTTTTCTAAAATTGATTTGAAAAGTGGTCACTATCAAATTCGAATGAAAGAGGGTGATGAGTGGAAAATTGCTTTTAAAACAAAGTATGGTTTGTATGAGTGGTTAGTGATGCCCTTTCGGCTTAACTAATGCACCCAGTACTTTTATGAGGTTAATGAACCATGTATTGCGCTCTTTCATAGGAAAATTTGTGGTAGTTTACTTTGATGACATTTTGGTTTACAGCAAATCTTATAATGCGCATGTTGAACACTTACATACTGTTTTTAAGGTATTAAGGAAAAATAAATTATATGCTAATTTAAAGAAATGTACCTTTTGCCTTGATTCTGTTGTATTCTTAGGTTTTGTGATAAGTTCAAAAGGGGTAAGTGTAGATGAGGAAAAGGTTAAGGCTATTAGAGAGTGGCCGACCCCAAAGAGTGCTGGTGAAGTGAGAAGTTTTCATGGGTTATCAAGTTTCTATAGGCGGTTTGTGAAAGATTTTAGCACTATTGTTGCGCCTTTAAATGAACTTGTTAAGAAAAATATTGTGTTTAAATGGTCAGATGCACAAGAAAAATCTTTTAACACTTTAAAATAAAAATTAAGAAATGCACCCTTACTTGTTTTACCTAATTTTGATAAAGCTTTTGAGATTGAATGTGATGCTTCTGGTGTTGGAATAGGGGTTGTTTTAATGCAGGAATCTCAACCGATTGCATACTTCAGTGAAAAGCTTAATGGGGCAGCATTGAATTATCCAACCTATGACAAGGAATTGTATGCCTTTGTAAGGGCATTACAAACTTATCAACATTATTTGTGGCCAAGAGAGTTTGTTATACATTCTGACCATCAAAGTCTAAAGTTTTTAAAATCTCAAGGGAAGCTTCAAAAAAGACATGCAAAGTGGTTGGAATTTATTGAGATGTTTCCATATGTAATAAAGTATAAAAATGGTAAGGACAATGTAGTTGCTGATGCTTTGTCAAGGAGGTATGTTTTACTTACTTCTTTACAAGCTAAATTGTTAGGTTTTGAACAAATTAAAGGTCTGTATGAAAGTGATCCTGATTTTAAACAAATTTGGGATTCTTGTTCTAACCAATCTTGTGAGAAATTTTATAGGTATGAAGGATTTTTGTTCAAGAGGAACCAGCTGTGTGTACCAATCAGTTCTTTAAGAGAATTGTTGATTTAGGAGACCCATGGAGGCGGTTTGATGGGACACTTTGGAGTGCAGAAGACACTGGACATCCTGGATGAGCACTTTTTCTGGCCGAGCATGAAGAAGGACGTCCGAGTTTAGTGTGAAAGGTGCATAACATGCAAGTAAGCTAAGTCAAAATTAAATCCACATGGGTTTTATACACCTTTGACTGTTCCTGAGCAGCCTTGGACAGATATTTCCATGGACTTTGTGATTGGTTTGCCAAAAACTCAAAGTGGTAAGGATAGTATTTTTGTTGTTGTTGATCGGTTTAGTAAAATGGTACACTTTATTGCGTGTTCAAAGACAAACGATGCAACACAAATTGTTGACCTATTCTTTAAGGAAGTTGTCTGATTGCATGGTTTACCAAGGACAATTGTGAGTGATAGGGACGTTAAATTCCTAAGTCATTTTTGGAGGACTTTATGGAATAAATTGGGAACAAAGCTTCTATTTTCTATTGTTGCACATCCTCAAACAGATGGACAAACTGAAGCAGTAAATAGAACACTTTCAACCCTATTACGTTCTATCATTGGCAAGAATCTAAAGCAATGGGAAAAATGTTTGCCACATGTTGAGTTTGCATATAACCGGGCGGTACACTATACTACTTCCTTTTCACCATTTGAGCTTGTATATGGTTTTAATCCACTAACTCCTTTGGATATTTTTCCATTACCTATTTTTGAATTTTCCAACTTAGATGGTAAAAGGAAAGCAGGTTATGTCAGGGAGTTACATGCAAAGGTCCGAGCCAATATTGAAAGGAAAAATGAGCAGTATGCAAAACAAGCCAATAAAGGGCGGAGGAAGGTAATATTTGACCCAGGCGACTAGGTTTGGATTCACATGAGGAAAGACAGGTTTCCAGCTCAAAGAAAGAACAAGCTTCAACCAAGAGGAGATGGTCCATTCCAAGTTCTAGAGAGGATCAATGACAATGCCTACAAGATAGATCTTCCAAGTGAATATGGTAATGTTAGTGCAACATTCAATGTAATTGATTTATCCTTATTTGATGTAGGTGATGAATCAGATTCGAGGACGAATCCTTTCAAAGAAGGGGGGAATGACACGATCCCATCCGACCTTAACCAGGATGCCTCAGATGCATTGAAAGAGATTGAAGATCCAATGACCGGAGGCAGATCTGAGCAGTTAAAGAGAGCTTTGCAACTCTTGATCACTTAAGTCCAAAGGAAAGTAGACCACCGAGCAGAAGAAGAGCCAAAGAAGTGGTTTAACTTAGCTCGAATTGAAGTACAAGAGTGTTATCCGATCTGAAAATCGGTTATGTCTGTTATCCGAATCTTAGGAGAGCCTATTTGGGAAAAGTGTATCTAATCAGATCATAACTGATTTATTTAGGATGAGATCTGTTAGGAATCAATATCAGATCTCTTAGGATTATATTTACATCTTTTAGGATTATATTTTATCTTATCTTATTTAGGATTAAATCTTTTAGGATTATATTTTATTTTATTTTATCTTTTAGATAGTTTATTTTAGGAAATTCTTTTGCTATATATTAGCATTGGGAATCAGTTTGTAGACAGTTATTATTATCAATAAAATTTGAGTTTTCTCATTGTGAGAGCTTATCCTTTGTTCTTGGATTAAAGAACTACTTGATAACTTAGGTTCTACCAGCAGGTCTTGGTTAGGGTCTAGTTGCTTATATCTTGATAACTTTAGTGCTTTCGGCAGGTCACGGATTGTGTCAAGTTCCTATATTTGATAGTTTTGGTGCTTCCAGCAGGTCTTGGATTGTGTCAAGCTCCTTACAGTTATTTATCGTTATTTACCATTAATTGATCTTCAAGACTTTCCTATCTTTATGCTTTCGGTTCGTATCAAACACACAAGAAAACACTATAAAGGGGGTTGATAAGTGATTTTATAAAACTTCGCAATTTTTCAGAAACCTTTCGCCAACTGAGTTTATAAAGTTTTAGACAGACTTGGTGAGTGTCTGAGATTTAGTCCTTTGTCAAATATACTTCATACAGTAGATTTGAAAATGTTTTCTCAACAGATTTTCACAAGTGTTTTATATAAACTCAAGTTCAGAAACCTCTTCTTGTTAGTTAAAACTGAATATAAATAGAAAAGGGTTAGAGAAGCACTCAACCAAGATTTATCCTGGTTCCCTCACTACCAATGTGAGCTACGTCCAGTCCCAGAGCCAACTAGCTTCTGGATTTTCTCCACCAATCAGAAATAGATTACAAGCATTGTTTTCACCCAAGCCTCTTCAGGCTCTAACAACAAGTATTGTTTGCACACCTAGCCTCTCCAGGCTCTTACAAGTATTGTTTTCTAACCTAGCCTCTTTAGGCTCCAAACAACAAGTGTTTACAAGAAAAGATGAACTTAGAACATGAAGTTCTTCATTCAGAAATATGTACAAAGAAATCAACGATCTAACACTGGATATGAAAGTTTTTTTACAAAGATTATCAGAGTAAATCTATAAAGTTTTTAGCAGTATTTCTTTTCACAGAATAATGCGCGTTCTATGTATTGTCGTCACTTTGATCTTCTCTTGAACGAGTATTTATAGGCTTCTGGTTCTCTTATGGTTGACAAGACCATTGAGAGATGGCATTTAATGCCTTTACTCCCGTTGTCAAATTACTCTGACGAAAGTACGAGGCTGGTAGTACTTAATCTGACTACAACAGTTCTGATACGCCGAACTTCCTCTTTTTGCACTGGTTTAAACTTTAGATTTGATATGTTAGACATAGTCTTGGCTTCAGACAACACATCAGTCTTCAGATAATACTTCAGTCTTCAAACTTCAGCTCTTCAGACAGAGTCTTCCTTCAGAACCAAAGTAGCATTTGAGCAGACTTCCTTTAGAACCTGGGCGTACCTTAGACATACTTCCTTTACAAGATGCTTAGCTTATTTGAAATAATAGTATATTCGTCAGTAACTATGAAGTCTTACTTTAAGTTTGTTTTCATCAAAATCTTATCATAGGGATGTCTTTTAGACTTTTAAAGTCTTGAGACTCAACATTCCCCCCCTTTTTTAATGATGAAAAACTTTTTAAATCTGACTAAGTTAAAGAGAAAAAGAAAATAAAATAATTTAGAGCTCCCCCTGATGAACACATTTTTATTCACACTTTGCATAATTAATCTTAGCTTTCTTGGACTATAATTATGATTAAATCCATTGTTTTTATTGGAATTTACCAAATTGGGCTTAAATGGGCTTTAACTGTAACTGTTGTTTAAATTCGGATTTTTAAGCCTACTGACCTACCTGTCTTGTTTTGATCATATATGGAGTTCTAGGGGGAATGTTTGGGTGATTCCAGTGGCATTGAAAAACTAAGATCCAGGGATTTAATTTGATATATTATAAGGTGGTATTCCTATGAAGGAATTAGGAGCAGTTGCAGTTTTAAAATCTCCCATTGATGTTGTCTGTTGCAAATCCGAGTTACTTAGTTTGGTAATTAGTTTGTAGGCTTGTATTAATTAATTTTGGCCCAATTAAGGCCTAATCAGATTGTTAGTGATTTAGGCATTATAAATAGGTGTGTTTCTGAATAGTTTAAAGACTTTTCCCTCATTTTTCAAAATTTAGAAAATAGACTCTTCATTTTCCATCTCTTTTTCGATCTCTCTTCTTCCTTGGACGATATTTTGCTCTTCTTCTTCCTCTTCTTGCATTTTCGAATTTCTCCTCCATGGAAATGGAAGGATAAGCTTCAAGGATTGTTTCTCTACTGAATTCACAATGGAGATTGAGTTTTTACATTCTGTTTTCATCTTCTATTTTCTTGATAGATTCATGAATTCTTCTCCTAGTTTCTTGAATGTTAGGTTTGAATATGAAAATATAGTTGCATTCTTAATGAAATTCGAATTCCAATTTGAATTTAAATTCACATTTTAGGTTTCTTAATCTGAAATGAATTCACGGTTTGCTTAATTCCAAGGATTAGAGATTAGGATTCATGCTAGTTTTCTTAATTCTAGTGTGAAAACTATTAAGGATGATTAATCCGAATTGCTTTATGTCAAGGATTTGAGGAATTTTGTATGAACCAATGATAGATCCAATTTGTGAATAAGGTAGAGAACCAATCCGTCTTCCTTGAATTACTTTCTGGAAATTTAATTCAGTTTTAGAAATTGAGAAATTAGTATGAACAACAATCAAAATCCCCCTGTGTGTGTAAGTGGTTATGAGATTGAAATTCTGAATTTGTAATTGGATTCCTTGAGAGAGACGACTTTGGGTTAATCAACCTACTGCACTTTAATTCCTTTTATTTGATTGAGTACGACCTCGATCACCCCCTGAGTCAGATAGTCTTCTTTTAATTTTCTCCCCTTGAACTGCACACTTCATACTTCAGATTTAAAGTTAGTAATATTACTCCCCCTTTTGTCATACATCAACAGGGTATGTAGAGCAACTGAAGTATTAGAGCATAATTTCTAAGAAAATGATTTCAGAACATATGCACATATAGCAAGTTCAGATATGTGTCAGAGCAAACAGATTCAAATGAAGTATATCAGAAAATAAACATCAACTACAAGAGTTGATCAGACATACTCATTTTATATAAGTAATGAAGTGACTTTTTAACATCATAGACATGAATACATTCACTTCTTTAAGGTTTCCCTAAAAGCTTCTAGCAACCATTCTGAATAATCAGATCTAGCCTATTCTTCCTTCAGATGAGATCAGGTAGCTTTGTCTTCACGTTGTATCTCTGATCTGACATGCCTCCAAAGGCAGGTAAATAGGTTTTGTGTCACTTCCGGCTTGGATAACAGGAAGGGCTCAAAGTCATATTACCGAAGGCCAAGGTTTTTTATTCTTAACCTTAACACGATTTTGATTAGACAAAGGCTTTGAGATATATACAAGAAGATGTTTCATGGAAATGATACCCAAATCTGGTTCATAAGAGCCTCTTCCTGAAACATAAATATTGAGAAGGAATCTCAATACACTTCCCGAGGAGAAACAACAGGCAGAGGTTTCCTTGCCGAGGTTTGATTTTGCATTCTTCCAAAACTTCAAAACTCCAACTCCTGACCAATCTCCATGAACCTTCTCAGAGACAACAGTCCAACTTGCTGCTTCAAACACAGATACATGATATACTTCTTTGTTCCTGAGGATGCAGGCTTCCACATCCTTTTTCTTCACTTTGGTTCACCAACAATCTTCTTGGTTGCCATTGCAGAGAGAGGGCAGAGAACAGAAAATGTGACCTGTAGAAGAAGGTTTGAGATTTTCCATAAAGCAGAAGTGAAAAACCCATTACCTAAGCCTGCGCCCCTACTCGTCATATAGGCGGTGAATAGTCTCACACGTCATCCGGAATGAATATTCCTTGGAGACTGTACGAAGTTCAAAGGTCCACTTTGAAAGAGGTGAATGTGAATCGTCTCAGATAGCCACGTCACTCAAATGAGATTTCAGATCATCATGCATGAGTTCAGACGCAATCATTCAGACAATCATGCAACTTCAGACAGATCATGCTAGTCCAGACAATCATACAAGTTCAAATAATGCATGAATGTTTAGATGGCTTCTGATGAACTTAAACCTATCTTCAGTTAAGGGTTTTGTGAATATTACAACCCATTGATGCTTTGTGTCAATGAACTTAATATCAAAAAGACGTTTCTGAACATAGTCCCTAATGAAATGATGTTTGATTTCTATATGATTTTCCCTAGAATGCTGAATGGGATTCATAAAATCACACATTACAGGAATACAAGTTTCAGAGATATTAAAATCTTCTAACTGATATTTTACCCATAGCAGTTGTGAACAACAACTTGCAACAACAATATACTCAGCTTCTACAGTTGATAGTGCAATTGTGCTTTGCCTTTTGCTTGACCAACTGATCATGTTACTTCCAATGAAGTCACATCCTCCACTGGTTCTTTTTCTTTCAACTCTATCTCCAGCAAAGTTAGCATCGTAGTAACCAACTAACCTGCAATCCTTACTCTATAGAAACCACAGGAAACACTAGAAGGGGGGTTGAATAGTGTATTAAAAGTTCAAACAGATTTTTCAGAAACCTTTTCACAAGCAAAGTGTTTCACAATAATTTTTGTAAACTTGCTAAAATTGAAGTTATGATACTTGCTGAAATTATTTCAGCAAATTCAATAAATTTGATTAAAACTATTTTTCAAAAGCGTATTTGTTGAAATAATGTTTCAACAGTTTAAATCACTATGTTTCGTACCCTTCTTGTTAGTTAAATAACAGATATAAAGAGATAAGGGTAGAGAAGACTTAGCCAAGAGATTTATCCTGGTTCACTCACATCCACCGTGAGCTACGTCCAGTCCCAATGCCAAACCAACAAAGGATTTCCACTAACTGATCAGTTACAAGTATGCTTTTTCAGTCAAGCCTCTTCAGGCTCTTTACAACAAGTATTTTTTTCAGAAAAGCCTCTCTAGGCTCAAACCAAGTATTGTTTTACAGACAAGCCTCTCCAGGCTCAAAGACAAGTATTCATTCTTCCACCAAACCTCTCTAGGCTCTCAGACACTTGAAAGTGTTTACTGATAAGTTTTGTTTAAGTTGCTGAACTTAGACAAGTTCAAGACTTAAACAGTTACAAGACTGTACAAGCTAACTGAGTAAGACTCAGGATATATAAAATTTTAGTACAATGAACAGAGAGTAAGCAGCACGAAGTTTTGCAACGTTTTTGCTTGATAAACGTTCTTCTCTCTCTCTTTGTAGTTCTTTATGAAGCTTTATATAGGAGTTCAGCTTGAGTCCGTTGAATATTGATAAAAACCACCATTGTGAAATAGCATTAAGAGAATTTGTACTTTTATCAGCATACTTTAGAGAATTTAGAGGGTTGCTTCTTCAGAGAGTTACTGAAACACATGAAATACCCTTAAGAGAATTTGTACTTTTATCAGCATACTTTAACCAAATTTGTTGCTCATTAAAACTTAGGATTTGTGAGACTTAAACATTATTAATCTCTTAATAATATTTTGAGACTCAACATTCTCCCCCTTTTTAATGATGACAAATTTTCTTAAACTATTTAAATATCTGAAGGAAAAATATTAAGTTAAGTTAAGAAATCTCCCTTTTTCAGATACTTAATCAGAATGCCTTACTCCCCCTGAATCTGTGAATTCTTTTTCTGAAAACATTTAAACTTCAGATATTTTGTTAGTTTATATCTCCCCTTTTTGTCATCAGTCAAAAGGGTTGGTAATAGATACTGAAGTATTAAATGCATAATAGAATAATAAATGCAGGGTAGGTATACAATGATTGTTTCAGAAACTTAGTTGTGTCATACATAGCAATCAATTCCAATCATTGCAAGTTTTTAACGTAAGTAAGCATAAAAACTTTCATGAACACATAGACTTTCTGAAATATGGCAAGCTAGAAACTATTATTCCTCTTAAGCTTGGGCTTGGATTCTTCATTTTGAGGATGAACAGGACCAACATTGAATTGCCTTACTAAACTCTGAAGTCTACGGTTTCTGTTCCTTAGCCTTCTGATTTCATTTTCTCTTATCTCAAGAGCCTCAGAAAGATCAGCTTCTCTGAAAATGAATTACATATGCCTCTTGGTAAATATAATCTCTCCAAATCCATTTGGTAAGCCATAGTCAGCAGGCTTAACCACAAGGCAAGTGTAGATTGCAGGAGTCCACTTTTGCACAGTCCAATCTTCATGCAATTCATGCTTAGAACCAGGGAAAGTTCTAGGAAACCAGGTATGAAATTATTAAACTGAAAGGGTGCTCTTGGTCACTGAATCTGCAAAGTCATACTTTGTTCCAGAGTGGGACCCTTCTTTTTCCCTCTCATGCCAATAAGAATCCCATAGCCTGTGTCTATAGGAGCGGTCAAAACCCCCATAAGCTTCTAAATCTTCAGGGAGACTTTCCTATTCTTCTTTGGTCATAGACTCAGGTTCAACCATATAGGCAGAGTAGAACTTAGGTTCTTTCTTCTTATCTTCAGGACCTTCAGCAAATGGTAACTTTGGCACTATTCTGTCATGTTGCCAAAAGATCTTGGTTGAGGTCTTCATGGTAAGGGGTTTCGGAAGCTTGAAGTTTTTGCACCCAGCATTTGATGCGATGTACCTTGAGTATAATTCATCTTCCAGGTTCAGATGCCTGATGAGAATCCAATCTTCAGCAGGTATCCTTACTTGGTCAGGAGAATCAACATCAATTCTTTTCCAATAGTGCTTGGGTGGTTGCACTCTGATGAGATTCTGGCAAGCGTACCAAAATTTCAGCAGTATAATAGTAAGTATGAGTTATCGTATCCACAGGGAACGATTCATTTCGTATTTACTAGTGATCAGACTATCAAGTAAGAGACGGTATTTGGTAATTGTTGTGCGGAAAGTAAATTGCATAAAGTAGATGAGATAGTAGAGATAGAGTAAGATAGTGTTACTTGGATCAGGATTGAACTTCGTATTATCGCACCCCTTACATATGTGAACCTCAATATTAATTAAGAATATATTCCTATGATATCCTAGCCAAACTATATTATTTTACCCCGAGTTACCAACTAGTAAAATACTCGAAGATAATCCATGCGGGTTCTCCCAGGCGACAAATTACCCCGGCTTGATTGCTCTACTTTTCCGTTCGTTAACACTATCAATTCACCGTATATTCCTATAGGGACTACTATGAAGAGGCTATTACATTCCAATTCTTCAATCATCGATTCCCCCTATATTCCTATAGCGATTACTATGAGTACTTCTACCAATCAGAATTCAAGTTTCCTATGTCTAGGCTCCCCCAAACTCACTGTTAAATTTACAAAACCATTTACCGATGTATTTTACAAAAACAACCTATAACTCTGGCACAAAGGTGGAAGCTACGCATTAAGTAAAGTATAAAAGTACCGATATCATAGAATAGGGAATCATAATTAATAAAGAGAATTCACATACATGTGGGGATTGAATCAACTACATTCAACCCTATTGGGGAGTTTAGCAACGCATGGTAGCCATACAGACCAATGAAGAAACTGTCACGCTTTTCTTCAATCCTAGCGTTGCTATCTCAGCAGCCCTTCGGGGTCTTCTCTGAACTTTGAGCCCTAAACTCTATTCTCTTAACTCTCTACTAAACGCTCCTTTGATCTTTACAAAAGGTCCTATTTATAGACCAAGGAAAGCTATCTTAAATCTGGAAGGAATCTATTTTGAAAACAGATCTAAAAAAACAAATTCGTGTTCCTGCGCTTCACCTGCGCTCAGCGCGTTTGAAGCGCAGGATCCAGAGAGGAACCCTTATGGTTACGTTTCACATGCACTCAGCACAGGTGGAGCGTATTTCTCATTTCAGCTTCCCTTGATTCTATCTATTTTTAACTTGATCTCTTCCTGATCTTGTCCTTGTTTGCTTGGCTTTCCTTGTTTCCCTCTTTTTGATCTAATTTTGTGTTTATCTTGACTTTGAATTTAAATTGGGAAGATATCCGCAGAATCCTTGTTTAAGTGGATGCTGATCTTATTTATATTTGCTCTCATTTAAACTTCAAATCTGCAGATCATATCCTCAAATAATGCTATCTTGTTTTCTCATTCAAATCTCTCTCATAAATCTGCAAAATCAACAGATTTTCTATTAAAATAGAATCAAATTCAAATTCAAATTAAATAAACACAATTATTACAATTACTAATAAAAAGGGAATATTTTGGGGCATAAATTACTATTTTACCCTGATAAGTGCAGTAAAAATACAAGAATATATCATATACTTGGCACTTATCAAATACCCCCCAACTTAACTTATTGCTTGTCCTCAAGCAAGAGACCTCTTTGCAGTCAAAAATTAATTCACTCCGCTGTATAATTCTCAGAAATAAGGTTAAAACTTTCATCATCTCTTTATTAGGCAGAAGTCACTTCCCAAATATCAGAAAAAATCAGAATTAAGAGATGTTACTCATGCTCAATCAGAATAAGATACAATAATTCAGTCAAACTTTCTCAGAAATAGCAATTAAAGCAATAAATGATAAATCAAGGAATTCTCTCATGCTTACGGGTAAGTGTCTCCCTCAATTTTTCCACCACAGTTGAACAACTAGAATTGATAGTCGTTTCTAGTTTCTAAACATGCACATGGTCAATATGGATCAAAAGGTCTTTTCTTGGTTGTAATGAGGCTGGGCT
Organism: Sesbania bispinosa; assembly: GCA_026901365.1. Taxonomy (NCBI): domain Eukaryota; kingdom Viridiplantae; phylum Streptophyta; class Magnoliopsida; order Fabales; family Fabaceae; genus Sesbania; species Sesbania bispinosa. The sequence continues at coordinate 990,412 of QLOH01000200.1, read as the reverse complement.
ATCAAGAAATCATGGTTTTTCTAGATAAGCAAAGAACACTTAGAATAGAGAGCATCTTTTAATTTTTCTTGAACTTGGAACTTCTCTCCATTCTCCATCTCATTCTTGATTTGTCTCATTCAGTTGGTCCCTTTATTTGTTTGAAAATGCACTCCCCCCAACTTATTCAATTGATGCACTTTTCTTTTTTATTTTTAAGGGGGGTGATCCTCTTTTGCTTTCTTGTGTCTGCTCTTTGTATTTCTCGAATTTCAAATTACCAACCTTTTCTTCCCATTATTCCAAGTTGCACCTTGCTCTCTATCCCAAATGTGTCAGGGACAGGATATAGATATCAATTATGGCTGGGGTGCATAAGAAGAAACATTAAAGCTCAAATGGGTTACCAAAAAAATTGGAAAAGTTTTATCAAGGGTTGGCTTTTTGACACTGAGAAAATAATTTAAATACAAAAATTGCCTTTATCACTTCCATATTTTCCATGAACAGAGTAAAATCCAAAAACTCAATCAATAACAGTTGACAAGCAGCGGTGAAAAACTCTCAATTTAAGTGTTTGGACTCACAACTCACCGGCTTTTGGCTAAATTCCTTGATAAAGCACTTACTGGTTTTAATTAACTATCCTAATAGGTTCTCCTATGAAATATCCTAATCCTAACTGATTATGGAATTAATCACAAAACCCTTTCTTCTTTCCTAATCTGGTTAGTTAATCTGCCTAAATTTAGAGACTTTAAAAATTAATTCCTTAAATCTTTAGCTCCTAAAATCCTAAAAAAATGAAATGTAAAACAAAAATCCTAAGAAATTAAAAAAAATTCCTATAAAATAAGAGAAAATAAAAGAAAGAAAAACACCAGTATCAATATTCATCCTCTGTATCCTGTAAGTCCTTGTCCTGCTCTCCAGCTGCTGCTTCACCTTCCCCTGGATGAATAGGCCTGTCCCCAGGCCACTGCTAGAATATCCGGAACTTCTCAAACAACATGCCTGGGTGTGGGTCTGGTAACTCTTGATTGGTTGGAGGTCAATTGTTCTTGTCAACACAAAGTTGCATAATTTAAGAGCTTTATACTTTGCAGCAGCCTGTGCACTCTTGAATCTCATGGGATCATAATGGGGTTCATCTATGACCCTCTTCCCCATACCTTTTCTCCGTGAGCTAGAGGCACTAGAAAGGCTAGCAGTGTATTTGATCCTAGGCATTTGAAAAGTCCAATAACAACAGTTAGTTGCTAAAACACATTCATTTCAATGATGCCTTATTGCAAACACCAATTCGTGAAGAACATGGAAGCCTATCATTAACCAATTTGCATTCATAATTCAAAATGCTTTCAAAAGAATTAATCTATTGCACTTCGTAATGGCTTCCTAAAAACAAAACATACCCATTTGTTTTGAAACCATTCAATCAATCCATGGAAAGTGGAAGTTCAATTTTTTTGAAAGAAACAGAGAATAACATTTTCAAATTCAATAACTCACAAAACAAAGAGCATTCCAATCAAACAAATTGTTCTTCATGTTCCACACAGCCAAAATCACATTCAAGATAGCAATAATCAACAATATACTCATTCACAATCCTAAGGTTGCTATCCTAAAGTTCAAACCATAAAAACAGAGGGAGTGAAGATTTCAAATGGTTAAAACTAAAACATAATTTGAAAGATTCAAAATTGATGGAGATTTGTGAGTGAAAAAAGTGAAAGGAAGAGCTTAGGAAGTAGAGAGACGGTACAAGAGAAAATAGGAGATTTTTGAAATTTCGTACCGCTGCGCTTCACCTGCGCTTAATGCAGGTGAAGCGCAGAAAACAGTGACTAAAATTGCATTTCTGCGCTTTACCTACGCTCAGCGCAGGTGAAGCGCAGAAAACAAAATGAAATCTTGCAATTTTAAGTCAAGTTTTCTGCTACTTCCAACTGTTTAAAAATTTAATTTTCCACAAACTCATTCCAATCAATTTTGAAAATTTCCCAAATCCTAAAAATTTAAAAATCCTAATTGACAAACAAAAATAAAAGAAATTAAAACAATTAAAAACTTAAAAATCTCTAGGTTGCTTCCCAGGAAGCGCTTGTTTAACATCTTATAGCTCGACGCCTGTTCTCTCAAGGTGGTAGAAACTGGAATCTTTTGGTGAGCTTGTGTGCTGCACCTTTCCTTTCTTTGGCCAATAAACTTCCCCATAATCTTGCCTTGGAACAATCTTTAGTGTGAAATGACTTTAACCATTTGGGCTTCTTTCTGGAATTAGACCATGCTTCTGACTCCCTTGGCTTGACTTTTCTTTTCTTTATTATCTTGCTCTGATGTGCATGAGTCTTCTTCTCTTGAAGCTTGGATGTTTTACAGTTGATTGTTCTCCATTTCTTTGCTTCACAAGGGTCTTTGATATGAAACACACCTGACCACTTTGTCGTTAACCTGGCTCTAGGCTTTGAATTTGATTCTCTTGGCCTGATTATTTCTCTCTTTGCTTCGGTCAAGTCAGTGTATTCACAGGCCTTTCTTTTGTGGGGTCTGGAAGGTTTAACAATTGCACCATGCCTTTCTTGATCTTCCTTGGGAGGACTGGTTGGATAAGACAAGGTCTTTGGTCTTGGTACCACTTCCCCTCCTTTCTCGGGCTTTGATTTATAATCTCCCTGTTCACTCTTTTTCTCATTTTCTTAATCTTTTTCATCATGTACACTCTCATATGTTTTGTTCTCTTCCTCCCTTTCACAGTCAATCTCTTCTTTAAGCACAGTCTTTTTTGTTTCATCCTCTCCTTTTTCTTCTTCTACTTCTGCTTCACCTTCTTCTTCTTCCTTTTCTTCATCAGCATCTTCTGATTCCCTTTCTTCAACTTCTCTTTCTTGTGTTTCTTCAATTTCGTCTTCTTCTTCTTCTGCTTCACCTTCTTCTTTTTCTTCTTCTCTTTCTTTTGCTTTTTTTGGTCCCTCTTCTTCAACTTTCTCTTCTTCATCAGCCAGATTTTCATTGGTTTCCTCCCCCATCAGCTGAACAATGTTGTCACACTGCTCTTCGGGGTTGGGTAGTGCATTTACTGAGATCTGTTCTAACTGTTGGTTGGCTCTTGTTTCTGCTATTTGCTTCAACAAAGCATTAATATTTCTTCTTGCTTCTTCTCTCTCCTTCTGAAATTTTATATTGCTTTGATTGAGTTCTTCAAGAAGCTCATAAAATTTTGAGTCCCTTTGTTGAACTGAAGAGTAACTTTGCTGCTGTTGAAAAGAAGGTTGCATGGGGAATGAAACATCATCTTGGTGCCACCCAAAATTCTGATTCTGGCTATTTCTCCATCCTTGTGAATTGTTTGCAAAGTTGTTGCTGTTGGAGAAATTGTCTGGTCTTCCTTGATTACCCATGTCATTAACTTGCTCTTTTTGAGTGTATGGATAAGGGCAATGACCATTGAGATGGTGACCTCCACAATAGTCACAAATTAATTGTGGTGACTGGTGTAACGTCCTAATTTCTAAATCCAAGAATAATGTCCGCTGGAAACACTATTCCCGAATTTCTGAAATTATTTCGGGCCATTTCCGATATCGGCACACACATAATAACAGATGCCTAAACAATCCAACGTTTGCTTAGACTATCACATAATTCATACATCACATTTTAAACATAAAATTCTAAACTGGAGCGTGGGGCGACCAACAATCACAAGTGTGAGAGTTCATAAACTCCTACCGAAAATCCGACAGAGTTTCCCCTGAAAACTGGTCATTTCCCAATTTCCATAATCACCTGAAAACCAGCAAAAACCCAGTACAATTCATAATAACAGGAGTACTAATCTAGTCCAAAGGAGAAATAGGCCTCCGTGGCCAATCTAAAGGTTTCTACAACAATTACTAATTAACTAAAGACTACACTTAACCAAATGGTGAAATATCTATTTAACATCATAAACGACTATTTACAATGGATAATACTTTATAATTATTATCTGGTCTCAAGAAGTGTAGGTCTACTCCAAAAGCTCCTCTTCATTTCTGGACAAAGGCTAGAATACCCTGCATAAACTAAAATATATCCCCGAAACGTGGGGCGAGACTGTGGTCTCAGCGAGCAAAGCATGCAACAGGCAGTGTGGGGAGTCTCACTCAAATGCAATGCAACAAACAACAGATACTCATAGATCTAGTAGTCTAAATACATAATAATTCTGAATCAGGTATAATTAACCATCCTAACATACTCGTTAATTCAGTCATGCATCATAATTCTAAAACACATAATAATTCTAAAATACCTCTAATTCTGAAATACATAATAATCTGAGAATCTTTGAAGTATATATGATGCATGAACTGCTTTCCCGGCAGTACGGGTTCTTTTAACTAATTCTGGGGCTAGACCTGAGCTCATACTACAAGGAACGTCTTCCTTAGGGACGTATCCCACCATTATTTTGGGGATCGAAGTCCAAGTTTTACTCTGGGGACCGAAGTCCAATTACTCTGGGGCTCTAGAAGGCGTCAATGTGGCTAATACTCACATCCCGACTACAATCCCCTTTTTGGGCTATGCCTGGATTAGAGCATTAACATCTTGACTTGTCCCCCAAAATAATTTGGAAACACTATTCCCGAATTTCTGAAATTATTTTGCGCCATTTCCGATATCGGCACACACATAATAATAGATGCCTAAACAATCCAACGTTTGCTTAGACTATCACATAATTCATACATCACATTTTAAACATAAAATTCTAAACTGGAGCGTGGGGCGACCAACAATCACAAGTGTGAGAGTTCATAAACTCCTACCGAAAATCCGGCAGAGTTTCCCCTGAAAACTGGACATTTCCCAATTTCCATAATCACCTAAAAACCAGCAAAAACCCAGTACAATTCATAATAACAGGAGTACTAATCTAGTCCAAAGGAGAAATAGGCCTCCGTGGCCAATCTAAAGGTTTCTACAACAATTACTAATTAACTAAAGACTACACTTAACCAAATGGTGAAATCTCTATTTAACATCATAAATGACTATTTACAATGGATAATACTTTATAATTATTATCTGGTCTCAAGAAGTGTAGGTCTACTCCAAAAGCTCCTCTTCATTTTTTGACAAAGGCTAGAATACCCTGCATAAATTAAAATATATCCCCGAAACGTGGGGTGAGACTACGGTCTCAGCGAGCAAAGCATGCAACAGGCAGTGTGGGGAGTCTCACTCAAATGCAATGCAACAAACAACAAATACTCATAGATCTAGTAGTCTAAATACATAATAATTCTGAATCAGGTATAATTAACCATCCTAACATACTCGTTAATTCAGTCATGCATCATAATTCTAAAACACATAATAATTCTAAAATACCTCTAATTCTGAAATACATAATAATCTGAGAATCTTTGAAGTATATATGATGCATGAACTGCTTTCCCGGCAGTACGGGTTCTTTTCACTAATTCTGTGGCTAGACCTGAGCTCAGACTACAAGGAACGTCTTCCTTGGGGATGTATCCCACCATTATTTTGGGGACCGAAGTCCAAGTTTTACTCTGGGGACCGAAGTCCAATTACTCTGGGGCTCTAGAAGGCGTCAATGTGGCTAATACTCACATCCCGACTACAATCCCCTTTTTGGGCTATGCCTGGATTAGAGTATTAACAACTTGACTTGTCCACCCCCCCTAAGGTGAATCATTCTCTGAAGAGAACCTTCTATGCCTGACCCAAAAGCCTAGGGACTCGGCCCGTGGATCCTCTGATAATTTGTGGGTCTTAAGAGGCGTCAGTGAGGTCGATACTCAAATCCCAACTACGACCACTACCTCTCGGCCCTTGTTCGGATAGGAGTATCAATGACCTGAACTTCTCCACCCCCTAAGGTGGATTATTCTCTAAGGAAAACCTCCCTTAACCGAATCCAAGACCTACTGGGACTTGGCCCTGGACCCACGTGGAATTAAGTGTGTCTTTTAGATAATGCAAATACTTAGAGACATATTTCTAATAACACATAATAACATAATCCTCAAGACATAATATTTTACAAGTTCCCAAATTAAAAGCCCTAAATCAATTTCTCCACATAAACCCTAGTTTCATGTTCCTACGCATAACCATGTCAAAATTACATATAAATCCACCAAATCATTAAGGAATACAAGAAATCATCAAGAGAAACATGTCTTTGCAACCATTCATAATAAATCACAAAGTTCCCAATTTAGCTTAACCTAGGGTTTGCACATTTCAAGCCAATAATTAATCCAACAATAAATCAACACCCACACACTAAAAGAAAGGGATTAGAAGAGTGGGGATCATAATAGGAACACACAAGAGATGTGGTGAGGGTGTGTGAGCTTCACTCACCTTAAGAGCTACAATGGAGAAAGGGGAGGAAGTTGAAGGAGATTGGGTGGAGGGATTCTTGGCTTGGAAGCTCTCTTATGCTTCTCTCTCTCTAAAATCTCTTTGTCTCTTTTTCTCACCATAAATACACTACATCTTGGCTCCCCCTTTTCTTTTCTTTTTCTTCCTTCTCTTAGAATCTTTATTACCTATTCTTCCTGGCCGTTTGCAGGCTTGCAGCGTTGCCCATCCGAATTCCTCCTCTCCCTTTCACACAGCTTGCAGGCCTCGATTAATTCCCTCCCTTCTCTCCACAGCGCAACCACATTGAGGAAGAAAGGTAATTGCTTGGTCTTAGAAGACCTGAATTAGATGGGTCGTAGGTCCCCTTTTTATTTTATACTCTTATTGTTTTTATTATTTATATATATACATACTTATCATAACTTATATTTATATATACGTAATGTTTTATATATATATATAGGTTATATATATATATAGATTAAGTACGTAGGTTATATATATATATATATATATATTCCTTATTATATTATTATTATGTCATTTAAATAGCTAGAACTAATAGTTACATATATAAATATTTACTTTATTTTATTTTATTTTCTTTGTTATACATAACTAGATTTATTTTGATAACGTGAAGTTAATTTGACTCTATTGAAAATTAGGTTTAGGTACTCTGTTTTTATCTTTATAAATATCATTACTTGCTTTTATTACTTATTATTTAATAACTTTTCTCATATATTATTATTACTATAATTATATATTATCATGATGTAGCCTTATGCAGTTTCCTTAATTTAATCATCTACAATTCAAATTCAAATTCAAATCGTATAATTAAATGTTATCCTAAAAGTGGTATTACTTTCCTATCTTTATTTCTTATGACGTCATTCTCCCTATTTAAAATCTGATCTTAAATTAAAATACTAAAGCATATTTTTTTCCTAAGGTTATCCCTATAAATCTTGATATTATTATATTAATATAATAATTACTATATTTATAACAATTAAGGTTAATTAAAATCTTAATAATATGATTTATCTCCTAATAATTTTGTTATTATCTTGTTATATTAGTAACAATTATTATATCTTCTAAAATCCAATCTTATATCTCCCTCTTAATATCTATATTATCAGATCATTAACATGTCATTAATATTATTTTATTAATAGTTACTATTATTATTATAAAAATTCTATTTTTATAATCAACGTCATCGAAATACAATTATAAGTAATTTTTTCTTTTTTTTTTAGATTTCTAAATTTTTGGGATGTTACAACTAGCCAGGATATGAGTAAACTATCTGCGGTGGCTGAGAAAGTTTAGCTGGCTCCTTTTTGAGTGTTTCTATTTGCTGCATTATACTCTTATTATCTGCCCTGATTTCATCTGCTACAGTTTGCTTATGAAATGAAACAGCATCTTGTTGCCACCCAAAATTTTGATTCTGGTAACTTCCCAAATCCTGTGAAAAACTGTTAGAATAATTATTGTAATTAGAGAAGTTACCTTATCGGTGTGTGGGAGAAATATTTTGGTTCTTGTTGCCTAACATAATTTCCAAGGGTTCTTCTTGGTGGATTTTGATAATCTCCAAGCGTTCTCCTTGGTGGATTTTGCCATTCAGAAGCCATTCAACATTTACTTCACTTGGGGTGGTTGAACAGAGAGTGTTGGGATTGTCTCCTTAAGCTTATCCTTGCCCATTTTTTTGTTTTTATTTTTGTTCCTTCTACACTTGTCCTCACAAGAGAAATAATCAAGAAGCTCAAACAAATGTTAGCTCAGATGAGAAGAACAAAATATCGAAAAATAATAATTTTTTATTTTTTTAAAAAAAAAATAATAATAATAATAAATAATATTTTTTTAAAAACAAATAATAATAATTTTTTATCCTAAATAAAAAGAAAGGAATTAAAATAAAATAATAAAATATTTTTGTTTTCTTCTCGACTTCTCCCTCGTCTCCTCTTGTTTCTACTTCTGTTTTTCCTTGATGTCCTTTATATTTCTGGATCAAATTGTAGTTTATTTGGGGACACCTGGCCTCTCAAAAGCATAAACAAGAAAACTTGAAAAGGGTAAGTGTGGAAGAGAATTTTTATAATAAAAAAAATAAAAAGAAAATAAAAAGAAAAATTCCTAAAAAAATAAAAATCTAAATTCCTAAGATAGAGTATATACAACTTGATAGTTAGATCTCCCAAGTCTATACGAATTGATACACCATTCCCCGGCAACAGCGCCAAAAATACTTGATGAGATTCTGGCAAGCGTACCAAAATTTCAGCAGTATAATAGTAAGTATGAGTTATCGTATCCACAGGGAACGGTTCACTTCGTATTTACTAGTGATTAGACTATCAAATAAGAGACGGTATTTGGTAATTGTTGTGCAGAAAGTAAATTGCATAAAGTAGATGAGATAGTATAGATAGAGTAAGATAGCGTTACTTGGATCAGGATTGAACTTCGTATCATCGCACCCCTTACATATGTGAACCTCAATATTAATTAAGAATATATTCCTATGATATCCTAGCCAAACTATATTATTTTACCCCGAGTTACCAGCTAGTAAAATACTCGAAGATAATCCATGCGGGTTCTCCCAGGCGACAAATTACCCCGGCTTGATTGCTCTAATTTTCCGTTCGTTAACACTATCAATTCACCGTATATTACTATAGCGACTACTATGAAGAGGTTGTCACATTCCAATTCTTCAATCATCGATTCCCCCTATATTCCTATAGCGATTACCATGAGTACTTCTACCAATCAGAATTCAAGTTTCCTATGTCTAGGCTCCCCCAAACTCGCTGTTGAATTTACAAAACCATTTACCAATATATTTTACAAAAACAACCTATAACTCCGGCACAAAGGCGGAAGCTACGCATTAAGTAAAGTATAAAATTATCGATATCATAGAATAGGGATTCATAATTAATAAAGAGAATTCACATATATGTGGGGATTGAATCAACTACATTCAACCCTATTGGAGAGTTTAGCTATGCATGGTAGCCATACAGACCAATGAAGAAACTATCACGCTTTTCTTCAATCCTAGCGTTGTTATCTCAGCGGCCCTTCGGGGTCTCCTCTGAACTATGAGCCCTAAACTTTATTCTCTAAACTCTCTGCTAAACGCTTCTTTGATCTTTACAAAAGTTCCTATTTATAGACTAAGGAAAGCTATCTTAAATCTGGAAGGAATCTATTTTGAAAACAGATCTAAAAAACAAATATGCGTTCATGCGCTTCACCTGCGCTCAACGCGTTTGAAGCGCAGGATCCAGAGAGGAATCCCGATGGTTGCGCTTTACCTGCGCTCAGTGCAGGTGGAGCGTATTTCTCGTTCCAGCTTCCCTTGATTCTCTCTATTTTTAACTTGATCTCTTCCTGATCTTATCCTTGTTTGTTTGGCTTTCCTTGTTTCCCTCTTTTTGATCTGATTCTGTGTTTATCTTGACTTTGAATTTAAATTGGGAAGTTATCCACAGAATCCTTGTTTAAATGGATGCTGATCTTATCTTTATTTGGTCTCATTTAAACTTCAAATCTGCAGATCCTCTCCTTAAATAATGCTATCTTCTTTTCTCATTCAAATCTCTCTCATAAATCGGCAAAATCAACAGATTTTCTATTAAAATAGCATCAAATTCAAATTCAAATTAAAAAAACACAATTATTACCCTTGATAAGTGTAGTAAAAATACAAGAATATATCATATAATTGGAACTTATCACACTCCTTGTTTGATCTTTTCCAGTTGATCAGATCCAGGTACTCCCCCTGAAGCCTTGGCCAATCTCCTTAGTCTACCATCCTCCAAAGAGTCCAAATGAAGACCAACGTGCTTGTGCAGAGGCAAATGATCTTTGAAGTACAACAGCTCCTCATACAGATTTGGACATAGAGGCAATCTTCATCGTTGAACATAGGGAGAAAAATAGAATTTGTGTGGAAATTCAGCAGCTTTCAGCAAATCATCAAAGCTGATTACAGGCACCATCTTGTCAAAAGATGGCCTTCTAGAAATATCTCTTGATTTTGGCTTCAACATCCTCTCCCTAGGAGTTAAGTCACCTTCCCAAACAAACTTCCCATTGCCTATGTTTACATAACTTCCCTTATTTCCCCAGTCAATTGCACTGGATTCAGCAGGAACAAGAGCAAGTTGTGTAGGCATTCTTTCAACCTCAAGGTATACTTCAAAGGGTGATGGAGGTTGAGGAATGGGTAAAGGTGGATCAACAACCTTAGCAGGTTCAGATCTTAATGGTACAACAGAGGTTGGTTCAATAGCAACAACAACTGGTTCTGCAACCTTTTCAGCTTCAGCAGGTGCAACAACCTTTTCAGCAGTTGGATCAGAGACTTCACCACCAATGGCAGTAGCTTCCAAAACTTTCACAGGAACCTTGGAGGGACTCTCATCATCCTTCAAATCAACAGGATCAAGGTTACCAAAATTTACCTTGATTTTCTTGTATGGCACAGCCTCAGGAATTTGAAGTTTGCTGACTTCTTACATCTTCCTCTTTTACATCTTTGTTTTAGTGAGATCATAGAGAATGAAAGGTACAGTAGGTTTGACACGCTTCTTGAAAATTCTCTCCATCTTCAAGTCCAACACCTTCTGAGACCTAACTTGTTGCAGGGCCTCCTGAAAAATCCCAGCATCATCCCTGGGGATTGATTTTCTCCTTGTGGTCATCTGGGGTGGAGCTTCTTCTCTTACAGGAGATAGCAACCTTCTGTTCTTGGTTCTTGCAGCCTTTGAAGGCCTCTTCCTCTTTGACACAACAGATCTTTCAATTTTTCATCTTCAATCATTGCTTTTTGAGCAGCTTCAACCAAAGCTCTATCATTCTCTTCTTGTTCTTTGACATTCCTCAACTCCTCTTCTTCAAGAGAATTTGCTAAGGCAACAATCTCTTGTTGCTCTCGGTCTGGATGGCTGGTAGCAAGGGGCATCACCCTAAGTGGCTTCTTAGAAGAACTACCACTAGCAGCATCAACCACCACAGCCTGTCCCAATATGGTAGGCTTAGTGGTTTCAGTGACTAGCACATCAGCAACCTGACCCACAATTTCAGTAGGTTCATTTTGAACCTTCTGAACAGGTTCAGAAGCTTTCTGTTGAGTTACTTCAACCACCTTTTCAGATGGTGTTGCTTTTTGGAATGATGCTTCCACCTCCCTTACTCTTTCCAAATCAGCAGGATTAAGAGTTACCTTAGCAGACTTGGTTCTTTTCTTCTTCAGAATCTTCTTTTCTGGGGTCTCATCAGCAGGTTGGAATTCATCCTTCCTGGCATCCCCTTGTAGTTCATCCTCCAAGATCTCCAGCATAGATCTTTGGAATTTAGCAACTATCTTCTTCTTGGAATCTGGTTTCTTGAGAGAGATCCCCATCTGCTTCACAGTAGTGGCAGTGAAGAAGCTTGGGGGGTTCTGATCGAACATTCTTTCTACTGGAAGCTTGAAATGCGTCAGAATCTTCATGATGAGGGTGTTGTGGGGAAGATTTGCAGCAGAGTCTCTTGCCCTTTTGATCATACTGAAGAGAATGATCCAAGGTAGGTTAACTTTCTTCTTCTGCAGCAAATGGATCAAACAGGATCTCTCTAGCTCAAAGATATGGTCCTCTCCTCCACCCTTAGGGATAATGCAGCAACCAAGAACTGCAAACAACAATATGAGAATTGGCAGCAACTCGGTTCCTTTCAAGTTTGTGGGATTCTCTGAACCAAATAGCATTTGATTATACATCCTTGCACCTCCATGACGTACCTCCCATTCAGGGGAAAACATGGCACCTTCAGCTTTCACATTTGTTACTACTTCACGGGTAGAAGTCTTAATGGTGAAGTTTTTACCCACCACAGTTTCTCCAAGGTAAACTCTGTTTTCATGTTCTACCAATCTGATGTTTCTCCAGAACTCATACACACTCTCTCCACAGTTGATGACCTCGAAGAATGGCAACCAACCAACACACTTGAAGTAGTCATAAAGATCGTAACCATGCTCAGCTAGGTTGTTGAAGTTGACACATCTGGTTGGGACGATCTTCCCAGCAGCCTTAGAAGAAGCACCATCATTCTTCTTGGGAGCCATTGTAGTTCAGAGAGAAATTTGGAGAAGGTAGGGTTTTGAGAGAAGTTGGAGAACTTGAGTGCACAGGAAGTTTCTGATCACGGAGAGAAGGAATGCAAAGGGAGTGTAACCTGAGAAGCTTCTCACGCGCTCTATAAATAGACTCCAGACATAGCATTAATGATGGCAGTTACAGGCTGCACAGACATAGGGAGTCGTGCGTCGTGCAAATTTCAGAGGATAGGTGAAAAGCCAACCGTCTCAGGGAGCCACGTCATCAAGTGACATTTTCAGAAAGTATATGTGTTCAGCAAGTTCAGTTATTTCAGCAATTATATATATTTCAGCAGACACATATATATCAGAAAGTTCATGCATTTCAGGAAGTCATACACACAACATTTTTAAAAAAAAATTAAACAAAATATACAATCTTAGATATTTTAATTGCAGTAATAAACAGTGTTACCAGCTTGAATACTTAAAAGTTTTGAGAGATGAACTGTATTTGCTGAGACTCAACATTGCTTTCTAAGATGAAATGAATGTTTTTAGCCGTTTATGTTGAAGGCTCTTGGAATATAAACCTTCTTTTCATCAAGAGTTCCTTTTATCCATTCTTTAGCAGTAATTATGGGAGTTTTCTTTGATTTGATCAGCACACTTGCAAGAGAAATAATTAAGATTTTTGGTACCCATATTTTCTTGGGTCCACCTGGGTCAGTTTCTGGTAAGGGTTTCTCTTTTTCTTGGGTCCACAAGAGTCTATGTTTATCACAGTGAGGAAACCCATCAACCTTTTCTTAGCCTTTTTAGACAACTTAGAATTTGATGATTTGGAAGATGGTTTTTCATAGAAACCTAAGCCTCTTTTATCTTTTAACCTTTTCTGAGTTTCCAATAATCTATTAAGATTATTAGTTCCTTCAGCAAAATTGGCTAGGTCTTTAGTAAGTTCCTTAATCTGTCTCTGAAGACTTTTATTTTCTTCAAATAGATTTATGGAGTTACTATTCTCATGTTCCTGAATCTTTTCTTCAAGTGTAAGATTCTCCTCTTCAAAATCCTTGTTTTTGTTGCACAAAACTGTCTATGCAATGGAGAGTTTATTATACTTTCTGAAAGTTCCTTGGAACTACCTATCAAATCATCATATTCATCTTGAAGGGTTAGAGATGTTACCTTAGAATCTATACCCTCTGAGATGAGTTGATTTTCCATTAAGCACAAATTTTTCTCTTCAGATGAGTCCTCTTCTTCTTCTGAAGTGAAATCTTCTACATACTTGTAGTCTTCATCATCTTCATGAGTAGATGAAGCTAGCCAGTCCCATATTTCCTTAGCAGAGTTGCACCCTTGAACCTTCTCATACTCAATTTTGTTCAGAGAACAAATCAAGTAGAGTTTGGCTTGAGCATTAAGTTGAACCTTAATCTTTTGCTCATAGGACCACTCAGCTTTAGAAATAGGTACTCCATTTCTCATGGGAACATAATCACCATCAGCAATTATATCCCAGAGATCAAGATTGTAGCTTTCCATGAACAACTTCATGTGTTCTCTCCAGTAAAGATAATCTTTTCTGTTGAAAACTGGAGGCCTGGTTACAGATGCTCCTTCAGAGATGTAGAGACCAAAGCTTGTTGAGGTTTCCATCTTTGATCTTCTTTCCTCAACAGTTGTTAGATGGTCAACCCGAGGTTGAGCTCTGATAGCAACTGTAGAAACCACATGAAACACTAGAAAGGGGGTTGAATAGTGTTTTAAAAGTTCAAACAGATTTTTCAGAAACCTTTTCACAAGCAAATTATTTCACAATAATTTTTGTAAACTTGTTGAAACTGAAGTTATGATACTTGCTGAAATTATTTCAGCAGGTTCAATAAACTTGAATAAAACTGTTTTTCAAAAGCGTATTTGTTAAAATAATGTTTCAACAGTTTAAATCACTATGTTTCGTACCCTTCTTGTTAGTTAAATAACAGATAAAAAGAGATAAGGGTAGAGAAGACTTAGCCAAGAGATTTATCCTGGTTCACTCACATCCACCGTGAGCTACGTCCAGTCCTAATGCCAAACCAGCAAAGGATTTCCATTAACTGATCAGTTACAAGTATTCTTTTTCAGTCAAACCTCTTCAGGCTCTTTACAACAAGTATTTTTTTCAGACAAGCCTCTCCAGGCTCAAACCAAGTATTGTTTTACAGACAAGCCTCTCCAGGCTCAAAGACAAGTATTCTTTCTTCCACTAAGCCTCTCCAGGCTCTCAGACACTTGAAAGTGTTTACAGATAAGTTTTGTTTAAGTTGTTGAACTTAGACAAGTTCCAGACTTAAAAAGTTACAAGATTGTACAATCTAACTGAGTAAGACTCAGGATATATAAAATTTTAGTACAATGAACAGAGAGTAAGCAGCACAAAGTGTTGCAGCGTTTTTGCTTGATAAACGTTCTTCTCTCTCTTTGTAGTTCTTCATGAAGCTTTATATAGGAGTTCAGCTTGAGTCCATTGAAGATTGCTAAAAGCCACCGTTGTAAAATAGCATTAAATCCTGTTAAGACCGTTGTGAGACAATCTTCTGAAAGCTTTTGTCTTGAGCAATGCACGTATGCAGACTTTGACACAGTTCTGACACGTTGCAGGTACTATGTTACAGTAGTTTCCCTTTCTGGTAAATTGATTTGAAATGCTTCAAAAGGGGTCTCTGTAAACTTCCTTAAATGAATCAAACTTGCAGAAGACGTATGGGATGCAATAAAGTCTTGAACAGAAAGCCTTCTGACTTTGGTTAAATGCCACGTAGAGAGTCTTCAGTAGATCTTCTTGATTCAGATAACACATCTCTTTCAGAGGGTTGAATATTTTCAGCAGGTTCTCATCCTTCAAAAGGTTGCAACACTTCAGAGGGTTGCTCCTTCAGAGAGTTGCTGAAACACATTAAATACCCTTAAGAGAATTTGTACTTTTATCAACATACTTTAACCAAATTTGTTGCTCATTAAAACTTAGGATTTGTGAGACTTAAACATTATTAATCTCTTAATAATATTTTGAGACTCAATATACTCTTCTTATAACAAAGACCAAGATTAGTAGTACCCTTTAAATATCTAAAAATTCTCTTTACAACCTTGTAATGAGTAATTATTGGGCCAGACTGAAATCTTGTACACAGGAAAACATTGAACATAATGTTAGGTCTACTTGTTGTACGATATAGTAATGAACCAATCATTCATCTATACAATGTTTGATCAACAGGTTCTTCTCCTTCAGCTTTGCTTAAGATAGCAGAAGGATGCATTGGAGTTTACATAGGCTTGCAATCTTTCATGTTGGACTTCTTAAGCATCTCTTTTGTGTAATTTTCCTGATAGATATATATACTATCAGATTCTTGCTTAATCTGAAGTACTAGGAAGAATTTTAATTCTCCCATCATCATCATTTCAAACTCGGATTACATAAGCTTAGAAAACTCTTTGTACAAAGAAGAATTTGTTAAACAAAATATTATGTCATCAACATATATCTGGACTAGGATAAAGTCTTTGTTAGAAGATTTTTAAAAAATAGTTGTGTCAACTTTTCCTCTTTCAAAACCATTTTTGATAAGAAAGCTTCTCAATTTGTCATATCAAGCTCTTGGTGCTTGTTTCTGACCATGGAGAGCCTCTTTCAGTTTTAAAACATGATTTGGAAAAGCAACATCTTCAAAACCAAAGGGCTGCCTAACAAATACTTCTTCCTCAATGATTCCATTTAGGAATGAATTTTTAACATTCATCTGATATAGTTTGATGTCATTAATTGCTGCATAGGAGAGCAAAGTCCTAATGGCTTCAAGCCTAGCTACAGGAGCAAAGGTTTCAGTAAAATCAATACCTTATTGTTGATTGTACTCTTGTGCAACAAGTCTTGCTTTGTTTTTTACAACCTTACCATCTTCATCTAACTTGTTTCTAAACACCCATTTGGTTCCAATAAAAGTTTTACCATGAGGTTTAGAACTTAGAGTCTAGACATCACTCTTAGCAAACTGATTCAGCTCTTCTTGCATGGCTAGGATCCATCCTTCATCATGCAGAGCTTCATCAATGTTCTTAGGCTCAATTTCAAACATCAGTGCAAGATTGTTGACTTCTCTAAGCTTTGATCTTGTTCTCACTCTATCTGAAACATCACCTAGGATTTGTTCTTTAGGATGATGATGTATGTATCTCTAAGAATTTCTGATTGAAGATGCGCCTTCAGTCTGAGACTCAACATTAGTTGTCTGAAGTGATTGAGTTTTAGATGGTCCTTCAGACACAGGTTCAGGCATTTCTTCACCTTTAATCTGATCAGATTGTTGGTTCAGATCCATACCTGCAAAGTCATCCTCTTGATCTGATAGGTCACTATCAGTCTTTTTCTTGTCATTGAATGTTACATGGATTGATTCTTCAACTATTAAGGTTCTAGAGTTAAAAACTTTGTATGCCTTTGAAGTTTCAGAATAACCAATGAAAAAACCTTTATCAGACTTAGCATTAAATATTCCAATATCATCTTTCGTATTAAGTATAAAACACTCACATCCAAAGATATGGAAATGTGATATGTTGGGCTTTCTTCCTCCCCATAATTCATAGGGAGTCTTTCTGAGAAGTGGTCTTACCAATATTCTGTTTTGAGGTAACGTGTTGTGTGAACATCTTCTACCCATAAATATTTAGGAAGAGTGCTTGATAGGATCATGGTTCTTCCCATCTTTTGTAAACTTCTATTTTTTTCTCTTAACAACCCAATTTTGTTGAGGTGTTCTTGCCACAAAGAAATTGTGAGAGATCTCATTCTCCTCACAAAACAGTTTGAAGTTTGTGTTTTCAAACTCTCCTCCATGATCACTTCTAATAGTAGAATCCTTTTTCATTTTGTAACTTCTTACAAAATATTGTGAAATTCTCAAAAGTCTCATCTTTGCTTTTGATCAATATTACCCATGTGTATCTAGAATAGTCATCAACTATGACCAACCCATATTTCTTTCCACTAAGACTTTTTGTTTTAGTTGGATCAAACAAGTCAATGTGAAGTAGTTCAAGAGGTCTGTCAGTGGATTCAATATTTTTGCTCTTAAATGAGCTTCTTGTTTGTTTCCCCTTCAGACAAGTCTCACATAAAATATCTTATTTAAAAGAAAGGTTGGGTAATCCATTAACAAGATTATGTTTTTTTAGCTTTGACATTAATTTCAAGATGGCATGCCCAAGTATTTGATGCCAAATCTGTTTTTCATCCTCAACTGAAAGAAAACATTTCACATTTTGATTTTCTAGTTCCTCTAGATCAATCTTATGCATATCAGTGTGTATCTTAGCAAGAGGATTTGATCATCTAATTTCTTGACTATGCAACCATCCTCGGCCAAGGAGACTACATAACCACTGTCACATAATTGACTTATATATGCTCAGTAGGTTGTGCTGAAGTCCTTCAACAAGTAAAACATTTTTAATAGAGGACAGAGGTGCCATACCTACTGTACCTACTCCAGTGATCTTCCCTTGTTGATTTCCACCAAAGGTGACCACTCCGTCATTCTTTGATCTAAGGTTTTGGAACAAAGACCTTTCGACCGTCATGTGTCGTGAGCAGCCACTGCCCAGGTACCATTTGTGGTGTTTCATTTGTTCTCTTAAACACATCTAAAATAGAAACAATAAAAAATTTAGGTACCCATAACTTCTTGGGTCCTTTTTTGTTAGCCTTGGGTTTTGATTTCCCTTTTTGCTTGCATTTAGATACACGGTGCCCAGGCTTGCCACAATGAGAACACCCTTTACTTTTCTTGAAAGCATTTTTGGGATTATTAACTTTAACATCAGAGGTATCTAATGATTAAATTTCAGAGTATCCCAACCCACATTTGTTATTGGAACCTTTCTGAATTCCTAACAATTTGTTTAGGTTTTCAGTTCCCTTAACAAAGTTGGCAAGGTATAAAGTGAGTTCTTTGACCTTCTTCTAAAGTTTTGAAACTTCTTCAAATTGGTCTTCAGAACCACCCCTCTTGTAGTTCTCAAGTTCTTCCTTGATTACAAGGTTTTCTTTCTCAAGAGCCTCACTCTTATTACACATTTATGTGTATGCTCTTGAAAGATCATTATATTCTTGTAAGATCTCCTTTGAACTATCCATCAAATCATCATATCTCTCACGTAAATCAGAATCAGATTGAGGTCTTACCTCAGAGTCTGAGTTGTCTGAAGAGGGGAGGCATTCCATCAGACAGAGGTTTGCTTCTTCAGCCGACTCCTCTTCCTCTTCTGAAGTAGAGTCATTCAGGTCTTCCCAGGTAGCCATCAGACCCTTCTTCCTCTTGAAGAACGTCTTCTTCTTAAAGGTAGGCTTCTTCAGCTTGGGACAATCAGCCTTCATTGTCAATGGTGGAAGCATCCTTTCCTGACTTACTGATAAGTGTAAATTATGTGATATTTTCCTATGTTTTTGTTACACTTATCAAGGATAAAATAGTAATTTATTCCCCAAAATAATCCCTTTTGTGAATAATTGTAATAATTGTAATTATTTGGTTTGAATTTGAATTTGATGCTATTTTGATTAGTAATCTGTTAATTTGTGCAGATTTATGAAAGATTTGAATTTGGAGAGAAGATAGCATTAAATGGGAAGATTATTTGTAGATTTGAAGTTTAAATGAGGACAAAATAAAGATAAGATCAACAGCCATTTAAACAAAGGATCATGTGGATAACTTTCCCAATTTGAATTCAAGCTTAAATAAATACAAGATCAAGTCAGAAAAGGGAAACAAGGAAAACCAATCATGCAAAGGAAAGATCAGAAAGAGATCAAGTGGATAAATGAGGAATTAAAGAAAGTCTGCAGCGTGTTTCACGCTTCACCTGCGCTTAGCGCAGGTGAAGCGCAGCTTCCAGAGAGACACGCTTCATCTGCGCTTAGCGCATGTGAAGCGCAGCACGCGAACCAGCTTTTTAAAATGCAAATACAGATTGATCTCTTCCAGATTTAGATTAGGTTTTCCATAGTCTATAAATAGGACCTTTTGTACAGGCTTTTGGACGGTACAGAGGGGAGAGAAGCAGGGAATAGACGATAGACGCACAAGGATTGAAGAAGGTGACAGATTCTTCAGTGGTTTGTAATGGCTACCGTGAGCAGCTAAGCTCTCCAGTAGGAACATATAGTTAATCGATACTAACATAATTGAAAGTTAATTGTATGTGAGGGATAAACGGGGTCTTGTGATTGATGGGGTAGTGACAGCCCCTGAATGAAGAGCGTTTATAGGGAAGTACAATTAACCGACGATTCAAACAAACGGAAAGGTTAGAGCTTAATGAGCCGAGGGTAATTTGTCGCTTGGGAGAACCCGCATGGATTATCTTTGAGCGATTTACTACTGGTGACTCGGGGTAATATCAATACAGTTTGGCTAAGGTATAATTAATAACAAATTTATAATTAAAAGAAGGGATTCACATACATAAGGGGTGCGAAGAAGCGAAGTCCAATCCTAATCCAAGTAAATCTATCTTCTCTTATTTTACTGCTTATTCTACTTTCTTGCCATTTAAATTATGCATATCAATTACTCTCTTAAAAAGTTTCTTACTTGACAATTCGATCACTAAAAATTTACGAAGTGAACCGCTTCGTGTGGATACGATACTTTATACTTACTATTATACTGCTGAACTTTTGGTACGCTTGCCAGAATTTCATCACTTACCATTTTTGCTTCTGGAGGGTTGATCCGTTTTGAATATTCCCTTCTTCTGAAGCATTCTCTTGGTCTTCCTACTCAGCAAGGCAAGATCATCATCTTTAGAATTTTCTTCAAATTCTTCATCAGCTTCTGAAGTTTCTTCAGCTTGCATGGCTTTCATGGCTCCATGCCTTATTTGTTTGGCCTTGGTGTTCAGTGCCAATGACTTCTTCTTGGATACATCATCACCAAGTTCTAACTCATGGACCTTAAGAGATCCCAATAGTTCCTCTATTCTCAGGGTATTAAGGTTTTTAGCCTCCTGGATAGCAGTAACCTTGGGTCTCCAAGCCTTGGGTAAGCGTCTTAAAATATTTTGATTATTATCTCCATATTCATAAGTTCTTCCCAGAAACTTTAGTCCATTCATTATTGTCTGAAACCTACCAAACATTTGGTCAATGGTTTCTGACTCATGCATCTTGAACATCTCATATTGATGAACAAGCATGCTAATCTTGGAATGTTTGACATTTTTCAGTACCCTCATGGGTTGAAGCCAATGTGCCCTAGATTTCCTTGGCAGTGTTGCACCCAAGAAATTTCTCATATTCAGGTTTATTTAGAGAACAAACTAGGTAGAGCTTCGCCTTGGCATTAAGGTGCACACGAGCTTTCTGATCACCTATCCATTCAGACTTTGGTATGGGTACTCCACCCTGCGTGGGAACATAATCCACCATCAATGACAATATCCCAAAGATCTATGTTGTTGCTCTTAATGAACAGTTTCATACGATCTCTCCAGTAATGGTTGTCAACACCATTGAAAGTTGGAGGCCTTGCCACAGAGGCTCCTTCTGTGATATAGTAGCTTGTGCTTGCAGAGATTTCCATATGGATCTTGTCCTCAACACAATCAAGCTCTCAACCCTAGGCTGAGCTCTGATACCAACTGTAGAAAAACACAGTAAAACACTAGAAGGGGGCTGAAGAGTGTTTTTATAAAACTTTGCAGTTTTTCAAAAACCTTTCTCCAACTGAGTTTATAAAATTTATGACACACACATGGTGAGTGTCTGAGATTTAGTCTTTTTCTGAAATACTTCAAACAACAGATTTGAAAATGTTTCCTCAACAGTTTTTCACAAGTGTTTTATATAAACTCACACTACAACATTTTTAGCTTTTGGCAATACTTTTTTTCCAACAGGTAAAAACTGTAACCTAAACATACAATAGGCAACATTTTGCAATTGTTGTAAAAAATACTTATTTTATGCAACACATATTTTACAATACTTGATAATTGTTCCCTTATCTTCCTTTGGGAACAGTTTTAAACTGAAATATTAATATTTTTATTAAAGACAACATTTTTCGACTGTTACTATTGAAATTTAACATCCGGGTACAATTTTAGTATGTAGCATTTATTTATTATATTATAAAACCCTATACTTTAAGGCTCTTCTCTTTAGAAAAACATAAAAAATAATGAATTAGTGGAAACAATTTTTTTTTTACAAAAACAAAAACTTAACCATTCAAACTCCACAAGTATTAAAATTACAAAAATTAATAAAAAAGGAGCAGAGTGTTTTAGAAGCTACTCATTAGTTACTCGTTAGGGACTTAGGGTTCACATACTTGCATTTGATAGTGAGACTGTGGGAGAGGTAACGGTGGCTTAATCGCTAGAAGAATAGGTGGAGGATAGCGCCGTTTTTTGGCGCATGGTGGCCTAACGCTTGGCAAGCGACGACATAGAGGTGGCGATGTGGTGCATTTTTCTGGTTCAATGGTGGTGGGGAGACAACGTCGGGAAGGATATGCATGACAGAGGTCGCTTGCCACAAAGATTACGCTCGGCGGCCATGCTTGGTTCATGACGGAGAGAGGCTAAATGACCATATTTCTCTCTGATTATATTATCGGTTCTATTTCTGTGATTTTTTTCTTGATTTCTCTCTTTTCTCTCCGGATGCAGGATTGTAGGTGGTGAGGGTGGCTTAGACACCTGCAATGAGGTTGTGGGTTGAAAAAAGGATGACAGAGGGATTGGTGAAAGGTTGTTTGAGATGGTGACAACACGACACGACAACGAAGGGGGTTTAGGCGTTTTCCAAGCAGGTATTTGGTTAGGATTACGAAATTAGGAGAAAGACAAAAAGGATTGTTATTGTTATTAGTTCCTTCTTTATTTTAGAACTTGTGCTCTGTTTTGCATGAGGAGAAATGGTATTAGAGGCACATTTTTAACGTGTAGCTACTAGTAACTCATTGAAGGTTGAGCTTTGGGATTTGACAACTTACTTGGATCGTCTTAAAAGCCAATAAAGAATTAGTTTGTTACTATTTAAAGCTTGAATTTTGTTCAAGCTATCACTCAAGAAAATGGAATTAGTTACTTAGGGATGACTTAAGTTATATGAAATTAGATTTGATCCATTGTAAGGTTATAGCATTTTAATGTGTCTCTATTCATGTTACCTGATGCATCGTGGTTTCGTAATATGAGCCACAGATTACCGAAGATAATATTTTGGAATTGTAGTGTTGAAATAGAAAATGCTAATTGTCCAGTTATATTGCTATCATTTTTATTTCTTGTCATGTTATTGAGCAACCTTTTTAGTTTTGTGTGTAACTTCTAATATATTTGTTGGGTTTGAGTCCTATTTGTTTTGTTTGAAAGCTAACACATTAAGCTTCAAAATAGTTTAAGTTTTAGATTTATTTTACTTGACAACTAGACCCAATTTCATTTTGAATTCAAACAATTTCCTGTACAACTCGCATGCTGTCACAGTTTGAGCAGTGTGTACTCATTTATTCATAACTTGAGCTAAACATGTCGGATTTAAGTGTCGTTTTTTTTTTGTTAGAACCCTAAGACATATATCTTTCAATATAAAAAATTTCAGATTTTATCTCATTTTTATTTAGTACCAGTTTTTATTTAAAGTTAGTGTCAATTTGAGGGCACTTCTTAGTATGTTTCGTATTAGTTTTTGGTTTTTGTTTTGCAGGACTTAATCCATAGTCTATGCTTGCATGCAAGAAGTTGATCTCTTTGTGGCTTTCTCAAACATGGATCATGAAACCATGAACTAAAATTTAGTCTTTTATACCTTTTTATTGTTTTTGACAGAATATGGAGGTGCAAGTGGCATCCATTATTACCAAATGTTCCTTCTTCTATATCAAAAGATGCTTCAAATATTGAAAAGGTATCTATAATATATGTAATTGTACATTTCTCTTTTCTAAATTATAAATAATATAAAACAAATTTTGGGTTGATATTATTTTATTTCATGCAGCAAGGTGATATATTCAGAGAAGATGCAAATGAAGACTTGGAGGATGGGATTTTATCTTTAGTAAACATAGTCCAAATTCACTTTGATTTCTAGATGGTTTATGTTTAGGGTGTTCTTTTGTTGTGGGTTATGCTTGGACCCAATGATATTTTATCAAAGCCTAGTTATTTTCTCATGATTGATTCATGTATACACAGATTATTTTAAAATTCAATCTAATTAAGTACTTTTCCTATTATAGAGTATTTTATAATGTGTTTTAATTAATAGTATTACATGAATTGTCTCTTTATTTTATATACAGAGCAGTGAAGGTGATCATAACAATAAAAAACATTTATTGAAATTGTGGGATCAAAGTAATTACTTTATATTTGAAATTATTATCATTATAAAAAATAATTATTTGATTAATGGCATTATAGTTACTGCTAAAATTTTTGCTTATGTTTACACTACCGTTAATAAATGTTGCTTATAGGTTTAAATTTACAATTTTCAACTGTTGTGATTGACCTTTTAGGCAACAGTTATAAATTGTATTTAAAAAATGACAACATTTGAAAATTGTTGCACTAGTCTCGGCCTATAACCGTTCCCTATTCCAGATGTATAGGCAACTGTTTTCAAGAGTGTGGCCAAAAAGTGATGAAAACTGTTGCCTAAACGAATAGGTAACGCTCGAATAGACTACCATTAAAAATTGTTGCCTATACTTTTAGGCAACAGTTTTCCGACTTCTGACTACATTTTTTACCTGTTGGGTAAAAGCAAAAATGTTGTAGTGTCAAGTTCAGAACCCTCTTCTCGTTAGTTAAAACTGAATATAAAGAGAAAAGGGTTAGATAAGCACTCAGCCAAGATTTATCTTGGTTCACTAACTACCATTGTGAGCTACGTTCAGTCCTAGAGCCAACTAGCTTCTAGATTTTGTCCACTAATCTGAAACATATTACAAGTATTGTTTTCACGCAAGCATCTTCAAGCTCTAACAACAAGTATTGTTTGTACACCTAGCCTCTCCAGGCTCTTACAAGTATTGTTTTCCAACCTAGCCTCTTCAGGCTCTAAAAAACAAGTGTTTACAAGAAAAGATGAACTTAGAACACAAAGTTCTTCGTTCAAAAAGATGTACAAAGAAACCAGTGATCTAACACTGAATATGAAAGTTTTTGTACAAAGATTATCAAAGTAGATATATAAAGATTTCAGCAGCGTTTTTTTTTTCACAGAATAATACGCGTTTTATGTATTGTCGTCACTTTGATCTTCTCCTAAATGAGTATTTTTAGGCTTCTGGATCTCTGACCGTTGAGAAGTCCTTTGAGAGATAGCATTTAATTCCTTTACTCCCGTTGTGAAACAACTCTGATGAAAGCACGAGGTTGGCAGTACGTAATCTGACTATAGCAGTTCTGCTACGCTAAACTTCCTCTTTTCACACTGGATAATTCAAAAACTAATCCAGAAATCTACTTTTTGTCACTTCTGATTAGTGTCCAAAGGTTGCATGAAGGAATGGTATAAACTTTAGATTTGACATGTTAGACAGAGTCTTGGCTTTAGACAGCACTTCAGTCTTCAGACTTCAGACAACACTTCAGTCTTTAGACAGAGTCTTCCTTCAAAACCAAAGTAGCATTTGAGATAGACTTCTTTCATAACCAGGGCGTACTTCTGACATACTTCCTTTAAAAGATACTTAGCTTATCTGAAATAATAGTATACTCATCAGTAACTGTGAAGTCTTAATTTAAGTTTTTACTCATCAAAATTATCATAGGGATGTCTTTTAGACTTCTAAAGTCTTGAGACTCAACACACTTGATGCCAAATACGACAAAAGAATGACTATAATTTCAAGGATGAGTAATGCTATAAGATTTTTGAAACATGGACACTTCCTTAACATTTCCTCCATTTTTGGTTTTCTCATTTGATCATTTGCATTTATTGACTTTACCAAATTTGGGCCTAATTAATCTTTCTCCCTTTTTGTCTTGAATCCTCAGTCCTTATAGTGTTAAGTGCCCTACAAGATTCATGGATGAGAAAGGACATATCTCTGGATCAAGTTTGGGTTTTTTGTTCAATTTATGCTCTAAATGCATGATTGAGTACAATATGAAGTAAACATGTGCTGCAATTTTATCATTTGAGCTTGTGATTTGGTTATTCCTTGTTCTATGAGAGTTCATCAAATTCATCGTGTCTTTGAAACCATCAAAATGTTTCTCAAGCATTAACACATGTTTCCCTTCAGTATATGTATATCAAAAAATGCAATTTGAATTTATAAGATAGGCGCTAACAAAATGGGGTTATCATATTTAAAAAAGGGAGTCATATTTTCCATGTGGGGGTCAAGAATTTACCAAAGGTAGTAACAAAGGTAAAAGTTTTTTGTCCTTTTTGTTTGTTTGTTTGTTTTTGTTTTTTCTCGTTTGATGTTTTCTCAATCAACGGTGTTAGTCCCATATATCTGTAATTTTGGGAACCCACCATCTTCTGAGGATTGTGAATTACCCCAGTTTTACATACTCCAAACATTGCACTTTTCCCAGTGCATTTTGGAATGATTTGGATCTCTCGTATTTTTTAATACTTTGTTTGCCCCGATTTTACATATTTCCATATCTCATTAGCCCCAGTATTCATTTGTCTTGCATTTCTTATCTTAGTGCACGACGCAATTTATTTATATGCTTGCCCTAATTTTTGTTTAGGTTGCCCTTACGGGTTTTCAACCTAACAGGCCCTTATATCTTCTTTTCTATTTTTCTCTTTTGGCCATTGACTACTTGTCCAAATTAGAGTGGACTTTGTGAGGCTTGTAATGTGGTCAAGGCTTTTGGCAATGAAAGAAAGGGTACATCAGGCCCAAATAAGTGTTTATGGGTTCACGGGATCAAAGATCAATAACTTCTTTCTTTTCATGGAGACAAATGTTCAAGTGGGAGTTTTGAAGTCGACGATTCTTTTGAAATTAGTCATTTTGTTCATTTATGCTTTTGTTTGTTTCTTTTTCTTTTCACTGGTTTCATTTTTATTCCCTTTTTTTACATTTCAAACTAGTGACATAACATTAGTGAAAGTTGACTTCCATTTTGTGCCAACCCCAACGTGAGAGTGATCCTTGTCCAGGCTCATTCGAAAGAAAAATTCAGTCTCAACAGGGACAACTAGGGGTAATGATGATTTGATATTTTTTGGACAGATAAAGATGGCCATCATCATTTTAAATTATGATTGCTCATTTTCAGACTTTAATTTCAAGATCAAAAACTTAAACTCTTCATCTAACTCTACAAAAACAACTTCTTTCTTGAAGAGGAATCATCTTAAGGATTCATGACACTGATACACTTGATAGACGTGGCCTTCATTTCCCTTAACTCAAATTTTAAAGGCTTTTTATATTTCTTTTTAAACATATTGGTGTTTACCCTAGGCAACCCATAACTTCTTCATGCGGTTTTTATCTCATTAGCCTTTATTCCCCAACTCCAGGGAATTCCTCATCATTTTCATAGTCCTTATTAGCGTGATTGATAAATTATCAGAATTGCAGGATGGGACACTAACACTGTCATGAGAGAGAAACATAAAGGTCCACATTATTTACAATTGAAATAGGAAATGAAATGAAATAAGAAAGGTCAATGTCAGAGGTAAAGAACAAAAAGTTGTTGGAAAGTTCAACATGCATTTCATCGATTACATATATCGAAAGGAAAATGTGCACTTGACAAACATATTGTTGTCATAAATCCCTAGGCAGAACGATGTGATTAATATTACAAAAAAACATGGGAAACTTGATGATCCGAACTCTAATGAAACCATGGTGGTGCAAAGCTGAATGATTGGATGACTATCAATGATGTTGAGTGAGAGAAAAAAAAAAGAAATCGTGAGATGAACGAAGAACAAAAAGGGTGACTTTGATTCTTCACGCAAAGAATACTCCCTTTTCTTGTTTTTTTTTTCTTTTATCGTTCATTTGTCTTCTTTGCTTTTTGAGAAATAAATTGAGGATTAAAAATTAAGACAAAGGTTGGATCATGGAGAACTCCTTTCTATTTTGTTTTCTTAATTTGTTATTTCATCTATATTGTTGTTATGTTCTTCCCTAAGATAAGAGAACGATAAAATTGTGTGGGAAATGGTGTGTACAATTCAATTGGAAGTTTAGGTGTGAGGAGGATAAGAGTGTGTTGTTCAATTGTAAGTTGTGGGGTGAGAGAGGAAGAGGAAGAAAAAGACATGGATGGTGGCAATGGGAAAGAGGGAAAGAGGGTTAGGGTGGTATTGTGACAAGAAGACATGGATGCACTTGAATAAATTTTTACACGTGGTATTGTGACAAACTATTTACCACATTAGTATTTACCAAACATGGTTTAAGGACATGGACTAAACATTTATATTGGATTAAACGTTTAGAAAATAAAACCAAATTAGGGTATATTTTAAAGAATTAAAAACATATTTAAGTTTAAATATAGAATAATGCTACTTTCACAATTCATACCCTTGTACAAAAATATGCATTTTTGTAAAAAAAAAATTGTAAGCGATAATATTTTCATGAAAAAATTGTTTTTTCTGAACCAGATTTGTTAATATTAGATATAAACAATATTCTATGAAACAATTCATACATCAAGGGAGCATCTCAAACAATGTTAGCCTATGTATGCACAACTACATTTTCTATCTTGTTCTTCTAGTTTGACCCTAGGCCAAAGCCTATGGAATAAAAACATCTGAAGTGTTATGCAAGCCACAAAACATGAAAAGAACTTGTAACCGAGGAAATCAATATTGTGGGTTTAACCCATTGAGAAGATATCTTCCACTACTATTTTCCACATTTCATCGCCCTATCATAGAGCTGACATCATGGTCCTTCTTGCAGCCTCACGCTTCATCTCTGCAGCCTTCCCGCTACCACGGAAGTACATATATACTTGCTGCAAATATGAATAAACTATCAAATAAGAAAAAGGAAATAGAGTTAATAAAAACCAAGGGACAACTTCATTATAAAATACCTGAATAACCCATATGCTCAATAGTGATTCAAGGGCAAAAAAACCAAACCCAATAAAGTAGAATATCTACATATTAAGATAAGTATTAGTATTATTTAAACATATAATGATGACATGAAAAGAAAATACCCTTTCCTTTTGGGTCAAATTGATAATATTCGACAATAGTTGTGTGATTCCTTTTCTAGAAGCAACTGGAAAATAAGAAGGGAATGATAACTCAACTAGAACATACCCCAACAAATGTATTGTACGTCAACACCTCCATCGCTGGAAGAATACCTCTGTCCACAACAAAAACATCATACAATAAAAACATTAATTCGAGTAAAAGTGCAGTCATTATTAAATGGAAAACTTATTTCCATAATATAATTGATCAAAGTGATATCACGATGAACATGCTTTCAACTCAACACAACAATAACTTAAAAGAAAATATGAGATTGTTATTAAGTGTAATAGGCACAAGCTCTTGTAGGGTATCAATTAGCTCAATGATAAATCACATAGCCAAAGGAAAAGAAAGCATAGGTGATTCCTGTATTAGTGGCTAGTAACATCAAAGTAACCTATTCCTAGTATTTTCCTCACCTAGAAGAGAAATAAAACAAAATGTTAGGTCGTAGATTAAACAAAAGGAGTGCAAGATTATACAGGAACTTACGTGAGAGATTTTCCTTTGAAAATGATTGGAGGAGCAACTGCAGCAAAAACGCAAAAGAGAATGTGGAACTGCTCATAGAAAATGGGTAAAAAGAATCAGATCATTTAGAAAAATTAGTGCAAAATGAATGATTAGTGTTAGGAAAAAAGCATAAAACTTACAATGTAACTCAAGAAAAACCAGCCAAACTTTAGAGCACTATCCGTCCTGTAACAGGAGATGACACACGATTATAAAATAATAAAACACCAACTCAGAATGATAAAGCAATTCTACAATAATAACAACCAAACCCTTTCCCATTTGAGTGCGGTTAACTATCAGGATCAAATGTTGTCATAATGTCCTAACATGAATCATGTCTAATATATATCATTTAAATCCAAATCTCTCTTCGTAGGTTGGTATTAGATGACATTAATAATTTTTCAGAGCTTAAGAAAAGGGTGAAACCTTTTGAATATTTATGCCAAACTGGAAAAACTGAATTCATTCTGACTGAAATTACCTGGTAGCACGATAAAGAGGGCGATACCACATCACATAGGATCCTGGAGCACCGGAGATAAAGTATATGATAGAAAGAAACCATATTGACGGACCTACAAGGTAATACAAGTTCATGTGAATAATAGCATGTCATACTATGATTAAAGGTCCAATATCAAGTTGTAAAACAAACCTTCTCCTTTGATCCAAGCTATAGTAACAGCCACAATATTCCATAAAAGACATAAAATTAAACCTGCATATTGTTACAGAGTTCAAAACTCAAAAACAAACAATAATTAAAGATAAATTTCTACAAAAAGGGGGAGGTGACATTTGGTAGTTCTATTTATAGAGGGGAAAAGAATGAAAGACACAACTCCCTAGTAGAAGAAAACATAAAATGAAAGGAAAGAAGACATGACATTGATCTTTACTTTTATTAAAAGATCAGATATTGTACATGAGTTTTTAGAAGTCTTTAGCTTACTTATGAAATTTATTGAAGCAAACTTTAATAATTAGATTTCAACACAAACCTAAGTAAACAAAAAATAATAAGAAACAAATTATGCGCACACACTGTCACAAGTACAAGGATGTATTTAATGAAAAAACTCCCTATCAAAATGAGACTTTGTCTATGGTGGACCAAGGTGTTAGTACACATGGTTCAATGGTTCACAAGAGAGTCCCCCCGCATAATAAAACTCCTTTTTAGTATGAAGTATATCAAATCTGCATTTTCAATAGTATTTAGAATTACCATTAATGAGATAACAAATTTACCTTTTTAGCTTACTAATTTGATTGTTTGTTGCAAAAACAGTACACTTCTATTTAGAAACTGATCTAACTATTTGCATATAAAAGGAATTAATAATGTACATAGAATGTGATATCTCACAGCCATAAAACATTATTGTGTTTATATATATATATATATATATATATATATATATATATATATATATTAACTTTCAATTTTAAGGAAAAATGGAATTTCCACAATTTAAATATTACTTATAACATTTTTGCATCATGAAAACAAAGGGAGCGATGGTTTTAAAATAGTCCAAAAGAAAAGATTTTAAATATCATAGTGTAAAGGCATTACGAGCATAAAAAAATATAAGATATAGAAAATATATTAAATTATTAAGTCATATGAAGCGAAAAGATCGAGTACTTTTAATTTTAAATAATTCATAATTTTAGTTATAGTTAAAGCATCTATGAATATCTAAAGAATATGAAATTTCCTTTTAACCCAACTTCTAAATTAATAGTGAAACCTTTGGTATAAGTAGCTAGCTCAACTATGAAGTACGAAACAAAGCAAGGAAAAAAGAGATTATGATATTACTCCCTATCATAAAACAAATAATTGTGACTTAATTTTAAACTATACCAATTTTTTTTACTTCAACATACCCAACCATGTTGTAAATGCAACATACTGGATCCTTTGAAGATGTATTGGTATCTCATTTGCAATGTCATGATGAATGATGGGGAAAAAGGGTGGCCAATTTTTTTCCTCTATAATTATTCCAGCTGTAAACAAAAGAAAATGTAAATCACCCAACTAAAGGCATTATTCCTATTAGCTTTTCCAAGTATAGATGAACACAAAATACCTCGTGATATAGCATCTTCCTTTCGTTTTAGCTCCTACAAAAACAACATACGATCATGAATTGCCCCATTACATAATAAATACAAAAGATATTATATATGCAATAACCAGTTAACTCATACAACATGGTCAAAATGAACTTATTCAGAACTAAAGGTATGATATGACTAATTATTAAGGTCATAAACTAGAAGTTGAACTGAAGCACTACCCATGTACTGATATTAATTTGTTATGAAGAGAAAGGACAAGAAACCATGTATTGAACTATCAAGGAGAAACGCAAAATAAAAACCTATTGTATTGAACTTGAAAAAATATATTACTAACATAATAGAAACAAATTGCATTTCAAAGAAATTAAATAAGAGATCAAGATGAATAACTTGTTCCCTTCTTTTCAATTCTGCCTCTCTAGCTTGAAGTTCCTTCTCCCTTGCTTTGAGGTCCTAAAGTTAAAAATGGCATACAAATATTTCATTAGTAACATTATGACATCATAGTTTTGGCATTTACTTCAATATTTTTTCAATTTCATCTACCTTTGAGGAATCAAGTGGAATGTCAACAGTCGCCCCACGATCATAAGGCTCATGAGGAAGAGGTGAGAGTTTTGAGGATCCAGCGCCAACACTTCCCGGGTTCTACAGAAATTAAGAAAATAGAAAAAGACAATTTCATTTTTTTCCTTTATACTTCTATAAATAACATAGTTTAAAGGAAACAAGCATCAGGGAGTTGCAAACCATGTAAAATCTAGGGTACAAAATATATCATATCATATCTATAAATAAAGGAGAAAAACTCAAAACTAGTAAATGCATCACATATTGAAAGAGTAAAGCAGAGGAGCCTATAAAAAGCATGAGTCCATGTCATTTTTATTTAAAGACCGATATTCTATTCATAAATTCCATCTATTTTAGAGTCTTTATTGTAGGCTATAAAATATATTAGGAACTTTTTCTTCGAAGGAATTTCACATATACACCATCTATTCATACTCCTTCCAAAAGTAAATCTTGTTCTCATTATATATTTCATTGTTGATCAAACACGTGAAAGTGAAGCAGCTCTAGACGCAATTGATTGTCTTCCAAAGCCCCATCCTACCAACTCCTATAACTTGATGGGACATCTATCTCTTGTAAAAAAAGTGCATCCTTACTTCTACAACTTGCCTCTCTAAATTATCAATTTTATAGGAACAAGTCCATGGTTTACCTTGAAATTATATATTGAGATCTCGAAATACCATGATTCTATATTCCCCACTTAAGTGGGAGAGATGTCTTGATAGCTAACCAAGTTAAACAAATATCACCATTGCTTCTTCTCCACGAAAATATCCTCTTATCACCACCCCCACATTAGCCTCCATAATAACATTGTGTTGCCATCCATATATAATTTTTGCTAATAATCTCACAAAATTGCCCCAATGCTTAAATAAGATTACCACTACACTGATGGTCATTACCTACCATTCTGATTCCTACAAGATGTGAAATCATTAATTCTAGACAATTGACGGTTGTTTTGCATTCTGCAACATGCAAACACCTTTGATAATTGACCAAAATAGATTAATAATTTCCAATACACCATTACTATAACAACTATAACCTGTATCAAGCAACTGGAAATTAGAATTTTTGTCTTTTGGAACCTTGACAAATATACAAGGGATCCCTCTCACTGTATCAGTATAGAAATATAAATTAATAATAAAAGGGAAAACCATACACACATCAAAACTTTAATCTTTCAAGTTCTAGATACTAACACCAGTTAAGGACCATAAACAATGCAATGCCCTTTCTTAATCAAAATACAAAGGATACATATCAAAAGTTAAAACACTGGAGTGCATCCTTTGTCAAAATATAATTAAATAAAGTACGATAGTGGTGAGATGAATGAGGGATCTTACAGTAGTGTAGAATGCACCTCCACCATGTTTACCTGACGCTTTTCCTCTTGAAGTTCCATCCTAATATTATTAATGAATATACAAATTTATAAATATTATAAAAAATAAAGCAAGACTAAAAGAACTCAAAATACTTTACAATTGTGATTGTTAAAGGTTGGTCAATGATGATTAATATGTGTTTTTTTAAATCATGAACTTCTGCAGACAATTTTTTGAGTGTCACTTTTCTCTCAAATGCTCAAATTATTGGCATTGATCATGTTTGAATTAATTCTTTCACAAAAACAAAAACAAGTACGCTTAAAAATTTAGCCCGTAATCCATAAATTTTAGTATACTACAAAAATCAAAATAAGTTATAATATATATAACTATAAAAGATAATAGATAGATATTTAAAAACAATAAATAATTAAATATCATTACGTTGGTAGAAACAAAGGATGAATGAATCACAAAATCATTATAGGGCTTCATTCTAAATAAACTATTTTTTTAATTTCCAGTTCTAAGATTTGATACATAAACCGACTATACGATGTTGAAACAAGGTCCAAAAGTTGTACTATATCATCTTGAAGCTAAGGAAGTATGGCTTATTTAGCTACATTATGAATTACAATCCATTTATCAATCAACATTAGCAATGATCTCAAATACGATAGGAATGGATCACAACATCATGGCCATAAATCATATATTCAATTGCATCATAAAACATGTAATTCGAGAAAATGTGACACAAGATTTAAGTTATATTTCAATGCGCTATGAAAATGTAGAGAGATACGAATTAAACTTACGGCGAATGGATTAACATCATCTTCAGCAAAGGGGTTGGTATCGTAGCTACCCATGGGATTAGAGGACAAACACGGAGATTTAGAGAGTGAGAAAGAGATTTAAATCAAAATTAATAGAGAAAAGGGAAAAGAAGAAAATGGATACGAGATTTGGTCAAAAAATAGGGAAGATAATTTGTTGTTCTGTTAGGTACAAAGGAGAGGCCTCGGAATGAACGGTTTCTCTTTACGATATTGTTTTTTTGTTTGTTATACGTGAATGAAAACTGAGGATAAACGAAAGGGAGGGAGGTAAATTTTCATGCATGATTCTTATGGTTCATGATCTATTTCTTGTATTTGTTTATTTGAGTAACCGGTAAACTATTATATATCAATTAATTAATATTTTACAAAATGATAATCTCACGTATCATATGGGTGTGAGAATTAGGGACACAATATATACTGCAGAGTTTGATCTAAAATAGATTTTAAGATAAATTCTTGTATGAAAAAATTGTTTTATATTTGAATTTATAAAGGAAAAAAATACATTTGAAAAGTGCAATTAATGATGGATAATATTTAATAGAATCAATTATACTCTCCTCCTCCAACCTATAAAAGAAGCTTAAATTACATTTTTGTTCCCTTTTATTTCAAAACTCACCCTCTTCTCCCTTAAACTGAAACATGTGTGTGTATTATATTTTTAGTACATTTAAACAAATCATGTAATGGTGGTGAATGACATTTTTTCCTTTCCCTACAACTTTTAATATTACTAATAACTAATATTGAACATTTTATAATTGATTTTTAGGACTTTAGAACATAAAATGAATATTTCAATATCCATTCACCTGAATTTTAAGGTTCACCCAAAATATTTCTTTTTATTTTTTTGTCTTATATAGTTGATAATAAAGAATCAAAATTATATGTTAATGATGTTGAGAATTATAATTAAAAAAATGTCCATAAGAAGCCTATTATATTAAAATAGATAAAAGTATAATACACATATATTCCTTAGGTAAGGAATGTGTAATTTATACTTTTCTCCAGAAGGGAGTGTCATTTACTTTATTTAATATGTAATTAACGTTTATATAATTAGTATTTTGGTATGACTTTGGTATATTTAAAACTTATAATGTTAAATAATGTATTATATGAATTTTAATTAGAATTAGTAAAGTACAGTAGAGGCTAGTTAAGAGAGAGGGGAGGTCATAGTAAGATAAGTGGCTTATTTTTTATTTAAGAAAATAAATCTATCCTTTAATATTATATATAAACTAATTAACTTCCTATAAATTTTTAAAAGTATTAATAATTAAAAAAAATTGTTCTAAAATAAGTATCGCTATTTTAAGCTAATGCCAAGTCTAATAGGAAAGAGAAAAATGAAAGATTTAATAGGTGAAAAAGAAAAAGATTGAATTAGAGTAAAAGTAAAAGAGTGGCATAAAAAAGTGTGAGAAATCACAACTTAATATTTTAAATAATATGTGTTACCTGATAATTAAAGTATATGGTGGGAGGAGGTTGCCCTATAAGCCATTTATCTTACTATGACCTTGTATGTGGCTCTCTCCCTCATGTATAGGTTTTCTTGTAGGAACACAGAAAAACACTAGAAGGAGGGTTGAATAGTGTTTTTATAAAAACTTAACGTTTTCTGGAAACATTTTCTGAGAAACTGAGTTTTCTCAAAATTTCAGATAACTTGGATGTTATCTGAAGTTTAGCTGCTATCTTAAATATTTTCATATAGTCTAAAAATGAGGTCCCTGAAAGATATTTTTACGCTCAGTTTTTACAAAGACAGATTCAATTCCCTTTGATGTTAGTTTAAAACTGAAATGAAAGAGTTAAGGGATAGAAATACTCAGCCAGAAATTTATCCCGATTCACTCACAACCTTAGTGAGCTACGTCCAGTCCCAGTACCAACTAGCAGCTAGATTTCTCCACTAATCTCAATAGATTACAAGTATTCTTTTATAGATAAGCCTCTCCAGGCTCAACACCCAAGTATTTTTTTACAGACAAGCCTCTCCAAGCTCAAACCCAAGTATTCTTTTACAGACAAGCCTCTCCATGCTCAAACACAATCCTAGTGTTTAAAAAGAAAAGGGTTTAAGCTTAGGAACTACAATCCAGTTCTTAACTTAAACACGAGTTTGTATAGATAACTAAGTAGAAATCAAGATATGAAAGTTGTGTACAAATCAAATAAAATAATCAGAGTTTGATTTTCCTAAGAAAATTTGGCAGCGTAAGAGCTTTTGAATATTGCATGTTCGTTGTTCTTGTTCGTCTTGTGCAAAGCTCTATTTATAAGTAATAGGTGAGGTCCATTGAAAGACATTTGTTGTGAGATAGCATTAAATGTTGTTAAGTCTGTTGTGAAATGTCTTCTGACACAATACAAGGTTGCAGTACTGCGCTAACCTTTGCAAAAACTGAGCTGCAAAACTCTCCTCATTTGTGTATGTAATTCAAACATGCTGAAAAGTTTTGTTTTGCTTGACTCAAAATGGTATTCTGAAAGCGTGCTGGAGAAGGAGCAGAAAGGGTCTTCAGTCAAACTGATGTCCACGTCAGATATCTTTAGAGGGCTCACTCTTCAGATAGCTTCAGTCTTCAGACATTCTGATGTATTCAGATAACTCCTTCCTCAGAAAGCTTGACCCTTGAGATGGCTTCACTTCTTCAGACAGTCTTGCCACATCAGATGGCTTCACTTCTTCAGATAGTTTGCCACTTCAAAAAGCTTTATAACTTTAAAAGGCCAACTTTACTGAAATCAAAATAAACTATTAGTAGCATAAGCAGTTTTGCATAGTGTTAAGAACTAAATTTGTAGTCATTAAAACATTGAAGATAAATAAGTTCTTTTTAGAAATTATTAACAATTTCTTGAGACTCAACATTTCTATCCACTTTAGGGAACAAATTTTAGTGCTCCTGGAGTACCCACTACTCAGTACTCATCTTTCTCAAAAATTAAAATTGTAAATATATGGTTAATCATGTCAAATGTTTAATTTTAAATGGGAGGAGTACATGCTCTTGAAGTACCCTACATTTTCCCCCTTTAAGTGGATTATTATCTCACCCTAGTTAGAGTTTTCCCTTTCCTCTGATTCCTTTATCCCTAGCGCCACCTCCCTCTCCTCCTTTCCAAATGAGAATAAAAAGGAACCATAGTCAAGAGGGAAGGAAACAAAGAGATGGATTCTTTACAATGATTTGGCGGGGCTATGATAAGAGTTTGAATACAAAAAAAACAAAGAAACCTTAAATCAATTAGTGTCAAGTTTGATTAAGTCAAGCCAAGATATGAAAGGAATGGAGCCAAAGTTGACCCACTTGATTTAGCTTGAAGAAATAATACTTAGGATCTATTAATTAAGCTTTTGGGCTTGTTTGTCTAGTTTTGTTTTAAGTTTTCTTTATATTTTGAGCATTATTAGTTTTTATTTAGTTTTGATTGTATTTGGAGTTGTTAGCTTTTATTTAGTTTCCTTTGTATTACGGGCCTTAGTAGCCATGAACATCACTTGAGTTATTGAGTATTTTTTAGTGTTATTTTAATTGTATTAATTAGGCATGTATGGGAATTTATTAGTTTTGAGCTCATTAGGTCTTTTAGTGAGTATTTCACTTTTATGATTTATTACCTACTCATGTAAATACTCAGCTTTTAAACTTGAACGAAAATTTGAGAATTTCCTCTTTGAGAGAGCTTTGTGCCTCTAACAATAATCTTCACTAGCCTTATTGTTGACAGTTGTATATTTTTTATTTTAAATTTCAAATATGTATCTTAGAAGGATTAGGTAGTTAAGATCAAGATAAGATTTACCATAACTGATCTTATCTTATTCTTCATTAGGTAGTTAAGATTAAGATCAGATTTATCAGAACTGATCTGATTTTATCTGATCTGATTCTCCTTTATTTTCTCTCTGTCTTATCTTTATATTTATTTTGTAATCAGGTGGTTAGGATATCTCCTAGTCATTCCTATATAATTAGTTCATGTAATTCTGATCAAATAGAATAAATATATCATTTTTCTTCTCCTAAAACTACATGGTATTAGAGCTTCGGCTCTGATCCTATGTTCGCCTAGCATGTCTTCCGCAAATTATGGAGATGTCGAAGTCGCATCATCATCATCAGGAGAAGATTGGGCATTCCAAGCCTCAAATGTAGAAAACATGGAGCATAAGGGCAACTCTAAGACACTTCCTTTTACTAAGGAACAACTGGAGCACTTGTATAAGCTTTTTCCAACTAAAATGTCAGTTAATGCATCCTCTTCTCTAGCCCAAAAAGGTATTTCCTTTTCTGTTGTTCTTTTTGGTACCAAAAAAAATTCTAAAGCTCCATGGATCATTGATTCTGGAGTTACTGACCACATGACAGATTGTTCAAAACTATTTTCTACATTTGTAACGCTCCCGAGCCGCTTGCAGGAGTGATGAGGGTCCCCACAAACCAACACGAGTCTTTCCAGTATGCTTTGTCCTCACTTGCACACTTTCCGGGAAACTTCCCAGAAGGTCACCCATCCCAGAATTGCTCCAAGCCAAGCACGCTTAACTATGGAGTTCTTATGTTATGGGTTTCCGAAAAGAAGATGCACCTTGTTGGTATAGTTCTCCACAACAATTTCCTTTCAGCTATCCTCAACTGTACAATCCCATACCTGCACAATCTTTGGATCCCTCTCATTCGGGTGTGGGTTCGGTTCATCCATGTGTGCTTAGAAGCCTGCCAGGAGCCGCTCCTTGTCCGTGCCTCTTTGCACCGGCGATCACTCCCCGCCCTCATCAGCCTCCGGCTCTCACAAAATTGACATATGATCTAAACTGTTTGGCCATTTTTTACTCCACTTCTTGCAAATTTCAGGATTTGGGTTTAGGGAGGATTATTGGCAGTGCTAAGGAGGTTGATGGACTCTATCTCTTTGAAGATGAAGATGTTTTTACGGAAAAATATCATAGTAACTATCTCAACTCAGTTTCTGTTCATGATGATGAAGAAATAATGGTGTGGCATTGTAGGCTAGGTCACCCGAGTTTTTCGTACTTGAAAAAATTATTTCCTGAACTTTTTAAAAATAAAAATCCAAATTTGTTTTCTTGTGAAGTTTGTCAACTTGCAAAGCATCATTGTTCCTCTTATTCTCCTCAATCTTATAAAAAATCTAGTCCTTTCACTTTAATTCATAGTGATGTTTGGGGACCTAGTCAGGACCCTACACCAAATGGAAAAAGATGGTTTGTCACGTTCATAGATGATCATACAAGATTAACATGGGTTTATTTGATGAAAACAAAATCTGAAGTTGAGAGCATATTAAAAAAAAATTTCCATATGATACAAACTCAATTTCAGGAAAAAATCAAAGTATTTCGAAGTGACAATGGGAGGGAGTATTTCAACAAACACCTAAATAATTTTTTCCTTGAAAATGGTATCATTCATCAAAGCTCTTGTGTTAACACTCCACAACAAAATGGAGTGGCTGAAAGGAAAAATAAACACATACTTAAAGTTGCTCGGGCCTTGTTGTTTCAAAATATGGTACCGGAATATCTTTGGGGTAAAGCAATCTTAACTGGAACATATTTAATCAATAGGATACCTAGCAAAGTTCTGAATTTCAAAACTCCTTTTGATGTTTTTACAAATATTTTTCCAAATAATAGACTCTCATGTACTTTATCTCTAAGAATATTTGGGTGTACTGTTTTTGTTCATACTCATGAACCAAATCAAAGTAAACTTGAACCTAGAGCAAAAAAGTGTGTAATTATTGGCTATTCTCCCAACCAAAAAGATACAAATGCTTTGATCCCATTTCCAAAAAAAACCTTTGTTTCTATGGATGTCACATTTTTTGAAAAAAACTCCTTTTTTTCAAAATCATCTTCAGGGGGGAGACGAGAGGAAGATGTTATCCAATATGTTCAAACTTTACAAAATTCATAAATTTCAGTTTTAGATTCCTTGGGTACAGAAGGAAGTTCAGAGGATCCAAACAAGGGTGAACCGAGTCAACAAAATAAAGACAACATTCCAAGATCTATCTGTTTTGATTTCAGTACCTGCTTTAGAAACTGAAATATCAAATTTACAAGCTGTGCCAAATTCTGAAATTATTGAAACTGAAAAAATGAGACAGTAACAATGGGCAATAAGGGTGTAAAACCCCTTAATCTTGATTACTCCAGAAAGAAAAACCCTCAAAGAATAGAGCCAAACGATCCTCAAGGCTGCCATGAATCCAAGGACCCATCTCCATCAGGTAACATTTTTTCTAATTTTGTCCATCCTGTTCAAACTAATACTGAACTTGTTCCCGATGATTCTAACCTTCCTATTATTATTAGAAAGAGTATAAGATTATGTAGAAAGCATCCTATTTCAAATTTTGTGTCATATGAAAACTTGTCCCCTTCCTTTCGGGCTTTTACTTCAGAACTGACAAAAACAGAAATTCCAAAAGATATACAGGTTGCTCTAAGGGTTCCTAAGTCGAAGGAGGCTGTCTTGGAGGAGATGAGAGCTCTAGAAAAAAAATCAGACTTGGAGAAAAGTGGACTTGCCTAGAGGAAACACAGTTATGAGGTGTAAATGGGTGTTTACCATCAAGTATAAGGCAGATGGATCTATTGAGACAAACAAAGCCAGGTTAGTTGCTAAAGGTTTCACTCAGACTTATGGTATTGATTACTCAAAAACCTTTGCTCCTGTTGCAAAGTTTAACACTATTAGAGTTCTTTTGTCATTAGCTGCAAATTTAGACTGGCCATTACAACAACTAGATGTGAAGAATGCATTTTTAAATGGAGACTTGGAGGAAAAAGTCTACATGGATGCTGTAACACCCTAAATTCACAAGCAGGAATTTAGTCTGTTGGAAACCAAATTCCTAACTCAGAATTTATAATGTTATACTTTAAATATCGACCTGTTCTATAAATTATCGCAATTCCAACATAATAGGATAATTTACAACAAACCATAG
Source organism: Sesbania bispinosa (assembly GCA_026901365.1). Classification (NCBI taxonomy): domain Eukaryota; kingdom Viridiplantae; phylum Streptophyta; class Magnoliopsida; order Fabales; family Fabaceae; genus Sesbania; species Sesbania bispinosa. The sequence continues at coordinate 949,219 of QLOH01000200.1, read as the reverse complement.
AGAAATTAAGTCTTTTAACCACATCAAGTTAACTACCCAACAATGAAAGGTCATACGGTCCATTTACAATTCTAATTCAAAAGGTCACTACAAGTTTAGATTATAACTCCGAAATACAAGGCAAGTTCTAGCTACTAAAAAGGGCATATACAAAAATCATCCCTTAAGTAATTACAACAAAATACTAAGTCTTCAGCTTTCCAAAATCATCTCCGAGGCTCATTAAACTGGGGAGAAGGAACCTGAACATCTAATCCAAATCCACATAACTTGTGGTGAGATACAATCTCAGTGAGCAAATATCATGCATGTATACAGAACATATATCTCATGACAATTCAGGCTTTAAATTACTATATCAAACTATAACAATCTTCATCTAACATAGTTAATAGTATGCTTAAAATGCTTGCCCGATAGGCCATGTACAATCACAGTCTAGAGTTAGACGTGAGCTCAGACTACAGAGGATATCTCCCCAGGGGACGAATCCCACCCTACATTCTTTCACAAAGAGACCGAAGTCCAGTCATAGCCAAAGGCTATGGTCTTTCACAAAGAGACCGAAGTCCATAATCTTTCAAATATTAGATTCAGCAACTAATTCGAGACCCGGAATTGATGAATATCGCGAATCTCGTCAACTTCGACACTTTCGATAGTTCGAACATTCCGAAACGAACGAGATTCGACGCTTGATCGATGTCAAGCCCATATACTCATCAATTCCAATATCGAATCCAATTATCAATCCTAAGTTTTCATTTCGGAACAAGTTTAATCGGAGGAAACGAAATGTTTCGACGTTTCGATAGTTTCGAAACTTTCGAGGGTTTCGAAAGTTTCGAAACTATCGATTATCAAGAATCGATCCGTTCTAACCGATTAAAATCGTTCCCCGTTATCAACCAACATGTACAAACACAAACAATCAACAAAAACAAGATATAATCAGAGAATGGGAGAGAAAGGAGGGGGATCAAGGGTTTGGAGACCAATCTCTAATTCTACTCAATCAAGTGATAATTACTCACCAAAGTTTAGGAATCCAAGCAATTAAGTGAAGATGAGATGATTCCTAGTCTTAATCCTTCGATCCCTTGTTGTTTCACCACTTTCTCTCTCTAAAACCCTCTCTCCCTCTCTCTAGAACCTTAAGAATGGAAGAAAATGAAAGGAAGAAGGAGGAGAAGGCGTTTTTAGGGTCTGAATTCGTGACAATTCGCTCACAAGCGAATTTTTTCGCTCATGGGCGAATTACCACCAGGAAATAACCCTTCTCGGGTCAATTTTCGCTCACAAACGAATTTTTTCGCTCATGGGCGAATTACCACCAGGAAATAACCCTTCTAGGGTCAATTTTCACTCACAAGCGAGTTTTTCGCTCATGGGTGAATTTAAGTCTGTTTTGGGAGTTCAAATGAGCTCGGAACCCTATCATATGACCTATCAAACTGAAGCCCCGGAAGTTAGCTTTCTAATGAAGGTGGAATTACCTTAATTGTGTAGAAACATAGGGAAACACTAGAAGGGGGGTTGAATAGTGTTTCTTTGTATTTTGAAAGCCTTTTTGAAAACAACAAATTATAAACAGTTTCAGACAGGTTTATCAAGGCTGTCTGAAGTATTTAAATGGTTCCTGAAAATATATTTTAAAAGGTTTCTTTGCTTTTAAAATATTTAGAATAGCTTTTCAACACCCTTGACATTAATATAAACGAATGGACAAGAGATAAGGGATAGAGAAACTTAGCCAAGGATTTATCGTGGTTCACTCACCACCACTGTGAGCTACCTCCAGTCTCAATGCCAACAAGCACTTGGATTTTCTCTTAATCTTTCACAAAGATTACAAGTATTCTTTTCTATCAAGCCTCTTCAGGATCTACAACACAAGTATTCTTTTCCAGACAAGCCTCTCCAGGCTCAACAACACAAGTATTCTTTTCCAGACAAGCCTCTCCAGGCTCAACAACAATTACAGTTAAACGGAGTTTAAGCTCTTAAACTACACAAGTTTAACGCTCAAAACCTATTACAATGTACAACTTAAAAACTGAGGTATACTCAGGATATGAAAATATAAAGTGTACAAAGAAGTTTATCAGAGTGATTTTCTTGAAGAAAATTTGCAGCGATGATTCTCTTATGCTCTTCTCTGTTCTTGTTTTCTTCTTTTATGATGGTCTTCATAAGGGGTATTTATACCCAGACTTTAATCCGTTGAAAAACCACCGTTTAGAGATAGCATTAAATGCTATTCAATCCGTTGTGAGACATACTTCTGAGCATCCTGATATATCTGACACAGTACAATGTTGCATCTGCCAAAAAGGCTGCTTCAGGAATTGTTGTGTTGCTGCGTTTACAGAGATTTCCTCAGTGGTGTATGAAATTCAAATGCACCAGGAAAGGCCTCTGTGTTTGTTGCCATAAATGTGTTCCAAAACGTACGAGCAGCAAAGACTCAGAAAAGTCTTCGCGCAAGGTTTCAGCAAGGTTGCCACGTCATTATCAAAGCTTCAGACGGCTTCCGAACTTCAGACGGGTTAGGCTCTTCAGACAGCTTCAACGCTTGAGACAGGTTGACCACTTCAGAAGGCCTGTTTCCCTCAGATGACTTGAAGCACTTCTTAAAAACTTATAAAGCGTATTGTGGCTTGCTGAAATCACAGATAGATAATTAAACACTTAAGAGTATCTGTGAAAATAAATACTGTAAATTTGTTAATCATTAAAACTTGGAAATATTGCTGTCTTAAAACATCATAAAATCTCTTATGATATTTTTGAGACTCAACATTCTCCCCCTTTTTAATGATGACAAATTTATCTTAAAACTGTAAAATCTGAAAGGAGTATGTGAGAATAAAGTAGCTTTTAATAATAACTCCCCCTCAGATAATGAACTTAATAGTTCTTCGTTGCTCCCCCTGAGTCCTATAGCACTTCACATTTGAATCAGATTTTTGTTAGTTTTAGTATAGTACTCCCCCTTTTGTCATCAATCAAAAGGGAATCAGTAATAGCGCAATAAGGCAAACAGGATTATGAGAAAGACAAGTAAGTAAAGTCAAGTATCAGAGCAAGTATCAGAGCAAGTAAAGTCATTAATGCAGGGTTAAACAGACAATCAGCACTTAAAAAAATATTAACAGAAGACAATGGCAATAAATTAGTCCTTCTTCTTCAGTAGGGCTTCAGACAGAAAGGAGATCAGTTCTTCCTTGGCCTTGTCTATGGCAGCTTCAATAGAAGATTTCAACTTTTGTTGCCCACTTCTTATCAGCTGTTGTTCATGAAGAATTTCTTGCTGATTCTGAAAAACCTTTTGTGCTTTCCTTTCTGAGACTTCACATCTCCGCTCAGATTCTTCACACCTCTTTTCAAGAGCCTTGACCTTGGATTTCAGTTTCTTGTTCTCTTCAAACAGGTCAGGTTCAGACTCAACTAGGATGAGCTGAAGGTAGGGAAAAACAAATCTCAAGACTCCAAAAACCAGGCTGTAAGCCATATTCTGAAGGATTGTAGACGGGGCAGAAAAAAGTCCCAACATACTTCAGAAGCACCCAAGCTTGGTGTAATGAATCTGTCTGTGGGGGAAAGTGATCTCTTAGAAAATGGTACTGAACATTTGTGAAGTGTCCAACACCCATTGTAGACTCAGCATCAGGACCACTACATCCAGAAGAAGACCCAACAGCTTCTCTGATCTTCCAGTAAGATTCCCACATCCAGTTCTCAAACAGGTGATTCAAGCCTCCGCCTTCTGATATGATAAATTCAGGAAGACATGCCCATTCGGAAGCAGTCATGGCTTCAGACAGAGGTGCTGATACAGAATAAACCTTAGGACCCTTCAATTTTTCATCTTGTCCTTCTTTGAGAGGATACCTAGGAACAAGCCTATCAGGTTTCACCAAGATTTTGGTTGAAGGCCTGATTGAACTGGTTCTAGGAGGCCTGTAGCCTATCATTTCAACTCCTCTAGCCAAGTCTCTTTTGAACAACTCAGCTTCTGTGTTCAGCATTCTGACCATTAGCCATTCTTCATTGTTCAGCTTCCATGAGTCTTCAGAGAATGGATCAATAAGATCCCATGTATGATTAGGAGGGACAACACCCTTCCTTATCTTCTCCAAACCATCAGCATTGTTGGAGTACAAAGCCCTTACATCAGACACGGTCTTCCTAGTGAGACCCTCATGAAGTGAGACAACAGGGGCTGTTCTAAAGTGATGCAGCTCTTCAGACAAATGCTGGAATTTTGGCAAAGGACAAGAGCCAAAGGAGGTTCTTGTCAGTCTCTTGCATAAGGCTGCAATCTCTGCTCGAAGGTTGAATTGATGAACAGAAGAGGGTGGTGAAGGAGGTAAAGGTGTGTGAGGTGGAGATGATGATGGTGAGAAACGTGATGAAGGTGAAGATAACAAGCTATCAGATAGCTGTATGTACAGAGGTGAAGGGGGTTTGGATGGTGAAGATGAGGGTTCAAGAACTTGGTTTTCTTGAGGTGCAGGGGGTTCAGACAACAAGTTGTCTGATGGTATGATGGGTGTAGGTGATGAGGGTTCAGATGGTATGAAAGGTTCAGAGGGTAATGGAATTAGCTGTAAGGTTGGTAGAGGTTGGGAGATAGGTGAAGAAGGTTGCTTTTCTGGTGATGAATGAGGTGAGGGAGTTACATTATCAAATCTCACCTTGATCCTTTTGTAAGGTTTGGGAGCAGCAACCTCTTGAGCCTTAGCAGTTCTTTCTTTTTCTTCCCTTTCCTTAGCTTCCTTATCCTCTCTTTCTCTTTCTTCAGTTGAAAGAGCCCTTCTTCTCTTGAAGTATTGATTAGCCTTTACAAACTTCTGATACCTTCCAGCAATATCTGCTTCTTCTGGATGAGAAGCAGTACTTCTGGTAACCCTAACTTCAGACATTGTCTGAAGTAGTTTACCCTTCTTCCTTTTCCTTTGAGGTGCACTTGACCTCTTTCTTTTCTTTGAAACCTCAGCAATGGCTGCTTGCTTGTCATCCTCAGCATATGCAAGTTGTGACGCTATTGCAAGAGCTCTATCAGTTCTCTCTTGCTCTTCTTTCAGTTCTAACTCTGCTTGTTCAATGGCAGTAGCCAAAGCAGCAACCTGAATCAGTTCAGGGTCAGAGGAGCATGCAGCAAGAGGTTGAGCAGCAACTGCATCAATATCCACAGCCTGTCCTTCCATTATAGAAGTAGGCTTTGAAGATTGTGCAGGTTCAGACACCTGACCCACAGTTTTAGACAACCTTCGAGAAGGTTTCTGAACAGGTTCAGACGCTTGAATCTGCACAGTGGAACTTCTTCTCTGAGCTTTCTCCATCAGCAAACTTTCTTTCATGGTTGGGGAGGGAGGCCTTGGAGTCAGCTTAATCTTCATACTCTTCAGATTGGATTCACCAAACATAGGAATTGAGTGGTGATCAAAGAATTGGTGAACTAGAACTTTGAAATGCAACAACACCTTGGTGATGATGGTGTTGTGAGGAAAACTTCCAACAGAATCTCTCATCCTCTTCTGAAGGTGGTACATGATGATATTTGGAAGATTTATCTTCTGCTTCTTCAGAAGGTGAATGAGGCAGAATCTCTCCAGTTCAGACACATGGTTTCTACTGCCACTTTTAGAGATTACAGAGTTCCCCAAAATAGCATGCAAAACCCTAGCCTTATCTGACATATTCTTAGCATCCAGACTAGCAGGAGAGGGAGTTCCATACAAAAACTCAGTAAAATATTTCTGACCTCCATTTCTTGATTCCCAGCCAGGAGAGAAGACAGCACCTTCAGTCTTGACACCACAGACAATAGCCAAGATGTCTTCATCAATAAAGATAGATGTACCAAGCACATCAGCCTTGATGGTGGTGTAGATGCCTTGAGGGTTAGGGATTCCTCTGGCTGTGGCCCAGAAATGAAGTATACTCTGCTCATGCCAATGTGAACAATTTTTGTTGAAGTATTCAAGCCACCCAGCTGCTTGAAATTCTGCATGAAGATCCATTCCTAGTGCTTCAAGCTCTTCTAGAAAGACACCCTTGGTCTTCACAATTTTATCAGCTCCAGACTTCTTTGGTGCCATTGTTGAAGGATGGAAAGAACTTGAGAGAGAAAATGCTTTCTTGAAGACGAAGAATATCAAAGGTTCTGAGAGGGTAGTGAGCTGTATCGTACCAAGGACTCACTTCCTTTCAGCACTTATAGACTTCTGAGGCAATGATGGCAGAAACTGGCCGCGCAGACATAGGGTAACGTGTAGAGTGGATTTAAACCGTCCCTTTATTGCCACGTCATTTGTTCATTTCAGACAAGTGCAAGATTTCAAACAACTAATCGAAATTTCAGAAACCCTAAAATTTCAGACATGTCACAATTTCAGACATACCGAAATTTCAAATGTTCATTTCAGACGACATACAAAATCAGTTAGAAAATGCATGTATGTTCAAATTATCACGTATGAACTTAAATCTGTCTTCAGTCAGAGGTTTTGTGAATATATCTGCCCATTGAAGCTCTGTTTCAATGAACTTTATATCAAAAACACCTTTCTGAACATAGTCTCTAATGAAATGATGCTTGATTTCTATATGCTTTGCTCTAGAATGTTGAATGGGGTTTTTAGACAGATTAATGGCACTTGTATTGTCACACAAAACAGGTATAACAGATATAGGAATATTAAAATCCTCAAGCTGATACTTCACCCAAAGAAGTTGTGAACAACAACTTGCTGCTGAGATATATTCAGCTTCAGCTGTTGATAATGCAATGGTGCTTTGCCTTTTACTTGACCAGCTGATCATGTTGCCTCCAAAGAAGTGACAACCTCCACTGGTGCTCTTTCTTTCAATTCTGTCTCCAGCAAAGTCAGCATCACAGTATCCTATTAACCTGCGTTCTTTATCTTTCTTATAGCAAAGACCAAGATTAGTAGTACCTTTAAGATATCTAAAAATCCTCTTAACAGCTTTATAATGAGTAGTTCTTGGATCTGATTGAAATCTAGCACAAAGACACACACTGAACATAATGTCAGGTCTGCTTGTTGTTAGATACAATAAAGAACCAATCATTCCTCTATACAAAGTCTGATTCACTGGTTCTTCATTCTCATCTTTGCTTAAATATGTTGAAGGATGCATAGGAGTTGACATGGGCTTGCAATCATTTAAATTAAACTTCTTAAGCATTTCTTTTGTATATTTCTCTTGATGAATCCATATACAATTAGATTCTTGCTTAATTTGAAGTCCTAAGAAAAATTTTAATTCACCCATTAGGCTCATTTCAAATTCAGATTGCATTAACTCAGAAAACTCCTTGCAAAGAAAAGAATCAGTGGAACCAAATATAATATCATCAACATATATCTGGACTAGCATGAGACCTTTGTTAGACTATTTTCTAAACAGAGTTGTGTCAACTTTTCCTCTTTCAAAACCATTTTTAATAAGAAAATTGCTCAATCTGTCATACCAAGCTCTTGGGGCTTGTTTTAGACCATAGAGAGCCTTTTTCAATTTGAAAACGTAATCTGGAAAAGTGACATCCTCAAAACTAGGGGGTTGTCTAACAAAGACTTCTTCTTCAATGAAACCATTTAGAAAAGCACTTTTAACGTCCATTTGATATAGCTTGATGCCATTATTTATAGCATAAGACAATAAAATTCTAATTGCTTCTAACCTGGCCACTGGGGCAAAGGTTTCTGTGAAATCAATTCCTTCTTGCTGATTGTATCCTTGAGCCACAAGCCTTGCCTTGTTTCTGACTACTTTGCCTTCTTCAGACAGCTTGTTTCTAAACACCCATTTGGTTCCAATAATAGTTTTCCCATGGGGTTTAGGAACAAGGGTCCAGACATCACTCCTAGCAAATTGATTTAGCTCTTCTTGCATGGCTAGAATCCACCCTTCATCATGCAGGGCTTCATCAATGCTCTTTGGCTCAATTTCAGACAGGAGAGAAAGAGAATTTAAATGTCTGAATTTTGATCTTGTCTTAACTCCTTCTGAAGTGCTGCCAATAATTTGCTCTTTAGGATGATGTGACTTGTATCTCCAATCAGTTCTGTGAATGGGTACAACATCTGTCTGAGACTCAACATCTATCTGAAGAGGTTCAGTAACAGTAGGCACTTCAGACAATTGCTCATCTTTCAAGTTGTTGTTGTCATTTAGCTCCATTCCTGCAAAATCATCCTCTAGATCTGATAGTTCCCTATCAGTCTCTTTCTTGTCATTGAATTTAACATGGATTGATTCTTCTACAACTAGAGTTCTAGAGTTATAAACTCTGTAAGCCTTAGATGTTTCAGAATAACCTATGAAAAATCCTTTGTCAGATTTTGCATCAAACTTTCCAAGATCATCCTTTGTGTTAAGTATAAAACACTCACAGCCAAAGGGATGAAAGTAAGATATGTTGGGTTTACTTCCTTTCCATAATTCATAAGGAGTTCTTTTGAGAATTGGTCTTACCAATATTCTGTTTTGAAGGTAGCAAGCTGTGTTAATAGCTTCTGCCCAGAAGAATATTGGTAGATTACATGAGTTGAGCATGGTTCTTCCCATCTCTTGCAGACTTCTGTTCTTTCTCTCAACAACCCCATTTTGTTGAGGTGTTCTAGCCACAGAGAAATTGTGTGAGATCCCATTCTCATCACAGAACATTTCAAAGTTTGTATTTTCAAACTCTCCACCATGATCACTTCTGATGACAGATATACAGAATCCTTTTTCATTCTGTACCTTCTTACAGAATATTGTGAAATTCTTAAAAGTTTCATCCTTGTTTCTAAGGAATATAACCCATGTATATCTAGAATAGTCATCAACAATGACTAGACCATATTTCTTACCACTAATGCTTTCTGTTCTAATAGGACCAAACAAGTCAATATGCAATAGTTCTAGAGGTCTGCTAGTAGAAACAACATCTTTACTCTTAAATGATTGTCTTGTTTGTTTCCCTTTCAGACAGCTTTCACATAAAATGTCAGATTTGTATGAGAGCTTGGGTAAGCCTTTAACCAGATTGTATTTTGCTAATCTTGAGATTAATCTCAAGCTGGCATGCCCAAGTCTTTGATGCCAAATCTGTTTTTCATCTTCAACAGAAATAAAACATTTAACATTTTGACTTGCTAGTTCCTCTAGATCAATTTTGTACACATTGCTGTGCCTTTTAGCGGTAAAAAGGATTTGATCAGAAGAGTCTTTGACTATACAACCTTCCTTAGTAAAAGAGACCACATATCCACTGTCACATAATTGACTTATGCTCAGTAGGTTGTGTTGAAGTCCTTCCACTAGGAGAACATTTTTAATAAGGGATAAAGGTGACATACCTACAGTCCCTATTCCTGTGATCTTCCCTTGCTGGTTTCCACCAAAGGTGACCACACCTCCATTTCTTGGTCTAAGGTTTTGGAACAAAGACCTTTCTCCTGTCATGTGTCGCGAGCATCCACTGTCCAGGTACCACTTGTGGTGTCTCTTTTGTCCTGTTAAACACATCTGCAACAAGAATAATCAAGTTTTTAGGTACCCATATACTTTTGGGTCCTCTTTTGTTAGACCTGGGTGTTGGTCTCTTTTTGTGTTTACACTGAATCACATTGTGTCCAGCTTTTCCACGTTGAGAACACCCAGTAACCTTTCCCTTGCCTTTTTCAACATTAAAAATATGAGGTTCAGGCATGTTATAATCCCAAAAGCCTAAGCCACTTTTGTCAATGAAATGTCTTTGATCACCAAGTAATCTGTTCAAATTATCAGTTCCTTTGACAAACTTAGCTAAGTCTTTTGTCAGTTGCTCAACTTGCTTCTGAAGTTTTATATTTTCTTCAGACACCTGTTGAGAACTACTGATGTCAGACACAAGGATCTTTTCCTTGAGCATAATATTTTCTATCTCAAGGGCTTCATATTTATTACACATTTCTGTGTGAGCCTTGGATAGATTCTTATACTCTTGAAATAGTTCTTTGGAGCTTTCCATCAGATCATCATACATTTCTTGAAGAGTTAAAGGAAATACCTCTTCTTCAGAGTTGTCTGATGATGGCAGGCTGGCCATAAGACATAAGTTGGCCTCTTCTGAAGTATCTTCTTCTTCTTCAGAAGTAGATTCATCAAGGTCTTCCCATGTTGCCATTAGTCCCTTCTTCTTTTTGAAGAACTTCTCCTTTTTGAATGTGTTTTTCTTCAACTTAGGACACTCAGCCCTTACGTAACCTGGTTGTTTGCATTCAAAACAAGTAATTTTGTCATTTTGAAAATCTTTACCGGTCTTACCTCCTTTAGAGGTTGAAGGTTGATTCCTTCTGAACTTTCCTCTGTTTTGGAGCATTCTTTTGATCTTCCTACTCAGAAGAGCGAGATCATCGTCTTCTGAGCTATCTTCAGAATCCTCATATGTTTCTGAAGTTTCCTCTGCTTGCATAGCCTTCATCTTTCCATGCCTAGACTGACTGGTATTGGAGTTTAGAGCCAGAGATTTCTTCTTGTTGTCATCTTCTTCAAGCTCAAGCTCATGAACCTTGAGAGATCCCAGAAGTTCCTCCATTCTAAGAGAGTTTAAGTCTCTTGCCTCTTGAATGGCAGTAACTTTGGGTCTCCAGGTCTTAGGCAAGCTTCTTAGAATCTTTCTGTTATTATCTCCAGATTCATAAGTTCTGCCCAAGGACCTGAGTCCATTTGTAATGGTCTGAAACCTCCCAAACATCTGATCAATGGTTTCTGTTTCTTCCATTTTGAACATCTCATATTGGTGTATGAGCATACTAATCTTGGATTGCTTGACAGTTTCAGTCCCTTCATGGGCTGCTGCAAGAGTATCCCAGATTTCCTTGGCAGATGTACAACCGTGCACCTTCTCATATTCTGATTTGTTCAATGAGCATATCAGATAGAGTTTGGCTTTGGCATTCATCTAAACTCTAGCCTTCTGCTCCAAGGTCCAGTCAGCCTTCGGTATAGGCACATTGTTTAGCATGGGCACATAATCTCCATCAGTAACTACATCCCAGACATCAATGTTGTTGCTTTCAATGAACAGCTTCATACGATCTCTCCAGTAGTGATAGTCTACTCCATTGAATGCTAGGGGTCTTGTGATAGATGCACCCTCAGAGATGTATTGCATGTTGTTGTTTGCAGCTTCCATCTGGATCTTTTAATCCTCAACACTTGTTAGGTGCTCAACCCTGAGTTAAGCTCTGGTACCAACTGTAGAAACACAGGGAAACACTAGAAGGGGGGTTGAATAGTGTTTCTTTGTATTTTGAAAGCCTTTTTGAAAACAACAAATTATAAACAGTTTCAGACAGGTTTATCAAGGCTGTCTGAAGTATTTAAATGGTTCCTGAAAATATATTTTAAAAGGTTTCTTTGCTTTTAAAATATTTAGAATAGCTTTTCAACACCCTTGATATTAATATAAACGAATGGACAAGAGATAAGGGATAGAGAAACTTAGCCAAGGATTTATCCTGGTTCACTCACCACCACTGTGAGCTACCTCCAGTCTCAATGCCAACAAGCACTTGGATTTTCTCTTAATCTTTCACAAAGATTACAAGTATTCTTTTCTATCAAGCCTCTTCAGGCTCTACAACACAAGTATTCTTTTCCAGACAAGCCTCTCCAGGCTCAACAACACAAGTATTCTTTTCCAGACAAGCCTCTCCAGGCTCAACAACAATTACAGTTAAACGGAGTTTAAGCTCTTAAACTACACAAGTTTAACGCTCAAAACCTATTACAATGTACAACTTAAAAACTGAGGTATACTCAGGATATGAAAATATAAAGTGTACAAAGAAGTTTATCAGAGTGATTTTCTTGAAGAAAATTTGCAGCGATGATTCTCTTATGCTCTTCTCTGTTCTTGTTTTCTTCTTTTATGATGGTCTTCATAAGGGGTATTTATACCCAGACTTTAATCCGTTGTTTCCTGAACCAACTCCGGACCCAACAAGGATCTCTCACCCACCTCATGCCAACACATAGGAGACCTACATCTCCTACCATACAAAGCTTCATATGGAGCCATGCCTATACTGCTATGAAAACTGTTATTGTAAGCAAACTCTACAAGTGGTAGGTACTTATCCCAACTGCCCGACTCTTCTAGGACACAGGCTCTTAACATATCTTCTAAGGTTTGGACGGTTCTCTCAGACTGACCGTCAGTCTGAGGGTGGTAAGCGGTGCTAAACCTAAGTTTAGTTCCGAATGACTGGTGTAGTGCATTCCAGAACCTTGAAGTAAACCTGGGGTCCCTATCAGAAATGATACTAGAAGGAATACCATACAACCTGACAATCTCTCTAACATACAGCTCAGCTAACTTACTCAGGGAAAAGGTATTCTTAACTGGAAGGAAATGGGCTGACTTGGTTAAACGGTCTACTATTACCCATATGGTATCAAACCCTGCTTGGACTCGAGGTAAACCTACCACAAAGTCCATAGCTATGCTTTCCCACTTCCATTCAGGAATCTCTAAGTGTAATAGAACTCCAGATGGTTTCTGGTGTTCCACCTTAACTTGTTGACAAGTTAGGCACCTAGACACAAACTCAGCTATTTCTCTCTTCATACCTACCCACCAGAACCTCTTCCTCAAATCCTGATACATCTTGGTGGAACCAGGATGTATGGACATCTTACCCTTATGAGCTTCCTCTAATACCTGCTGTTTAACTCTACACTCTTTAGGGATACAAATTCTTTCCTGAAAAAGAATCAATCCCTCACCTGACTTAGAAAATCCTACTTGCCCCATCTTACTCTGAAGATCAGGATCCAAATCCTGAGCCTCCTTAATCAGAGTTTGAAACTCACTAGAGATTTCTAATCGGTACATATGAATGCTACCTACTCCAAACTCTACACTTAGGTGCAAATCTCTAAACTTCTCTAGGAGATTCATCTCTTGTATCATCAAGGATGACACATGCAGGGATTTCCTGCTGAGAGCATCAGCCACTACATTGGCCTTCCCTGGGTGATATTTGGTCGAGGCCGTACTCAACCAAATAAAATGAATTAAAGTGCAGTAGGTTGATTAACCCAAAGTCGTCTCTCTCAAGGAATCCAATTACAATTTCAGAATTTCAATCCCATAGCAACTCACACACACAAGAGGATTTTGATTGTTGTTCATACTAATTTCCTAATTTCCAAAACAGAATTTAAATTTGCAGAAAACAATTTCAGAAAAACGAATTGGTTCTCTACCTCATTCACAAATTGGATCAATCATTGGTTTATACAAAATTCCTCAATTCCTTGACAGATTCAAATTCGGATTAAGCATCCTCATTAATTTTCACACTAGAATAAAGCAAACTAGCATGAATCCTAATTTCTAATCCTTGGAATTAAGCAAACCTAGAATTCATTTCAGATTAAGCAACCTAAAATGTGAGTTAGATTCAGATTAGAATTCGAATTCCATAAAGCATGTAACTCAATTTCAAATTCAAACCTAAACATCAAGAAACTAGGAGAAGGAAAGTGAAGAATCTGTCCAAGAATTCAAGACATGAAAAACGAAATTATAACCTCAATTTCCTTTGTGAATTCAGTAGAGAAACAATCCTTGAAGCTTAGCCTTCCATTTCCATGGAGGAGAAACTCGAAAATTGAAGAAGATGAAGAAGAGGAACCAAATTCGAAAATTGCAAGAAGAGAGAAAAGAGAGGGAAAGTGGAGAGTCTTTTTTTCTAAAATCTGAAAAATGAATGTAAAGTGTTCAAACTACTCAACAACACACCTATTTATAGAGCCTAAATCACTAACAATCTGATTAGGCCTTAATTGGGCCGAAATTAATTAAAACAGGCCCACAAACTAATTACAAAACTAATCAAATTCGGACTTGTGTCAGACAGCAACAGTAGGCGATTTTCAAACAGCAACTGCTCCTAATTGCTTCATGGTAATATGGTCATATTGGATATCAAATTAAAGCCCCGGAAGTTAGCTTTCCAATGCCACTGGAATCTCTCAAATCGGACACCTATAGCTCCAGATATCATCAAAACAAGACAGGTAGGTCAGTAGGCTTAAAAATCCGAATTTAAACAACATTCACAATTAAAGCCCAATTAAGCCCAATTTGGTAAATTCCAATTAAAACAGTGGATTTAATAACAATTATAGTCCAAGCAAGCTAAGATTAATTATGCAAAGTGTGAATAAAAATGTGTTCATCAAATTCCCCCACACTTGCCCTTTTGCACTCCGGGCAAAACACCACATGAAGCTAAAAATCAATTAGGGAGCACAATGCAAATACAAGTGGCATTATTAACAAGAGATCCAAGGAATGCATAGGAGTAGGCATAATACATCATCAAAGGAGTCATGGAGTCAAGAAAATTATGAATGGAATTCCCTACAATTTAGCAAACAAGAGGGTGAATCAAATCAAAGGGGTGAATCAAAAGTGATAGAATCCTCACAAGACAAACTCTCCAACTCTCAAGTGTTTAGGCTTGTGTATATACACTCAAAGCACTCATGAAAGCAAGCACTACCATAGGCTTGGCAAGACTCTAATATCCACAACAATTGAAACACATGCAAGCAAAGATCAAGAGGACTTCAAATAGGATGTAATGGGGCCAAGGTAAAGGTAGGGAAAATGAAGGATAAGAAGTTAAAAACCAAAGAGAATAGAGGAGCAATGGGGAATAAATCCAAGAAGAAATGCAAGTAGCATACATCTCAAGAATACAATTAAACTCCTCTTTTCTACCTTTTGACCCATTTTTGCTATTTCAAGAACACTTTATTTCTTTGCTCTTTTTTTTAACACTTTTCTTTTGAGCTTTTTTTTTTTATTCTTTATTTTTTTTTTTTACTTTTCTATATTTTTCCTTTTTCATTTTTTTTTTCTTTGTAACTAGCCAAAGGTTAACAATATGATATCCACAAGAGGAGATTAGATAAGAAATTCAAGCACACCCCCACACTCATTCAAGAGCCTATTCCCAAAACAATTCCAAAGCTCCTTTATCCTCTAAGGCAAGGACAATCATGGTTTTTCACTTTCAAGGCTTGTAATGAGCTTTCAAAAACAAGAAATGGGATCCATAGGCTCAAAGGGGCTAGCAAGTGGAAAATCATCAAGGTAAGCTAATATGGCTAGTAGCTCAATTATCAACAAAAATGCCTCAATCATCTCAATACATGCATGTGAACAAAGTTGAAAATCAAAGAGTCAAGCCAAGTTCTAGAGCACAAGCAAACAAGAGTGAAATCACACAAGAAAAAGAGAGAATGGCATAGCATAGAATGGTCCATCCATCAATAAGGCTCAAAATCTCACCAAGGACAACTCTATCACAAAATATTCAACCCAATAATCATCAAAACCAACTTATTCACTAAATTATAAGGAATCCAAACAACATAAATCAAGAAACCAATTGTCCAAATATGATGAAAATGCCACTACCAACACAAATCCTAAAAATCCAATGAAAAACATGCCAAATGTATTATTTTTCCTACTGTCAAAAATTCTGTTTTTTGCTGTAAAATTCAGATAACTGTCAAAATTCTGCTGTAAAATGAAATTCTACTGTAACAAAACTGCTGTAAAAAAAATTCTGTTGTAAACAACATCAATAAAAAACGTACAGCAGCTACAGTAATGCAAAAACAGCAACAGCAACAGCAAAACAGCAAAACAGACAGATTACAATAATTTCAGACAGCAAAACAGTAACAGCAGTAGCTACAGAATAGCTATGAAAATGCTGACAGCAACTCAAAAACAGCAAATTTCCTATGGAAAACACCAAAAATACAGTAAAACAACATTTTTTTTCTTTTTTTTTTCTTTTTTTGAACAGTAAAACAGCAAACAATTTTTTTTTTTAACAATCCTAAAAATTACTAACACACAAACAGTATAATCCTAACCACATACTAATTCCTAAATCAATCCTAAAGTCCTAAAACTACAAATCTCCTCCCCCACACTTAAATCACACATTGTCCTCAATGGAAAAATAATCAAATTATAGAAAAAAGGAAATAATGCAATAAAATAGTGGGGAAAGAGACTCCCTCATCAAGGTGGAAAAATTTGCACTTGAGGGAATGTGGGAAGCTCCAAGCTCATCTCCTCAACCGTCTCCTCAACCAAAGCGGGACTCTCATGAAATAGCTTGAGACGGTGGCCATTGACCTTGAAGGTCTTGTTGGTGGACTCACTCTTCAACTCTACAACACCATAAGGATAAACATGAGTGACAATAAAAGGTCCAATCCAACGAGAACGAAGCTTACCAGGCATGAGCTTAAGTCTAGAATTAAACAACAACACCTTTTGGCCTACTACAAACTCTTTTCTAGCAATACATTGATCATGAAATTTCTTAGTCTTCTCCTTGTAGAACTTAGAGTTCTCATAGGCCTCCAGGCGGATCTCATCAAGCTCCTGCAGCTGAAGCTTCCTCTGCTCTCCTGCCTGGTCACAATCCAAATTGCAAGCCCTAACTGCCCAGTATGCCCGATGCTCAATCTCCACAAGTAAGTGGCACGCCTTACCAAAAACAACTCTAAAGGGAGACATCCCAAGAGGTGCTTTGTAGGCGGTCCTATGAGCCCAGAGAGCATCATGAAGGCGGCAGCTCCAATCCTTCCTGTTAGGCTGCACCATCTTCTCCAGAATCCTCTTGATCTCTCTGTTGGAGATCTCAGCCTGTCCATTAGTCTGGGGGTGGTATGGTGTAGAAACTCTATGCACCACCCCATACTTCTTCAGCAAAGCCTCCATGGATCGGTTACAGAAGTGGGTCCCCTGATCACTAACAATGGCTCGAGGCACTCCAAACCTGCAAAAGATGTGAGACCTGACAAAATCCACAACAACTCGAGCATCATTAGTCCTTGTGGCTATAGCCTCCACCCACTTGGAGACATAGTCCACAGCAAGCAATATATATATAAAACCAAAAGAAACAGGAAATGGACCCATAAAATCAATACCCCACACATCAAAAATCTCACAAAACAACATAGGCTGCTGGGGCATCTGCTGCCTGCTAGAAATGGCCGCTCCTGCTCTCTGACACTGCTCGCATGTAGAGGAGACTTTCCAGGCGTCTCTGAAAATCGTAGGCCAATAAAATCCACAATCTAGCACCTTTCGTCCTGTCCTCTGGGGTCCAAGATGTCCTCCAACAGGTGAGGAATGACAGAACTGAAGTACAGACTGGATCTCCTGATCTGGAATGCACCTACGGATAACCTGGTCACTGCAAAAACGCCATAAATAAGGGTCATCCCATACATAATACTTGGCATCACTCTTAAGTCTATCTCTCTGAGCCCTAGATGCCAAGGGTGGAAAAACAGATGCAACAAGATAATTAACAATATCAGCAAACCAAGGGGTAAGGGGAGGGGAATGGGAATCAAGCAAAGCCATAAGCTGCTCATCCGGGAAGTCATCCCGAATAGGAAACACATCCTCCGCTCTCTCAATGCGGCTCAAATGGTCTGCTACCAGATTATGCGCACCACTCCTATCCTGAATGTCCAAATCAAACTCCTGAAGCAGTAGCATCCACCTGATCAACCTGGGTTTGGAATCTGTCTTTTTCAAAAGGAACTTAAGAGCAGCATGATCAGTAAAAACCACTACCCTAGAGCCTAGCAAATATGATCTAAACTTATCCAATGCAAAAACAATTGCTAACAGCTCTTTCTCAGTGGTAGTGTAATTTACCTGTGCTGCATCCAAAGTCCTAGATGCATAATATATCACATGAGACAGCTTACCAACCCTCTGTGCCAAAACAGCTCCCAAGGCGTAGTTTGATGCATCACACATCAACTCGAACGGAAGCGTCCAATCCGGTGGCTGAATAATGGGAGTGGTGGTGAGAGCTCTCTTGAGGCGATCAAATGCCTCTCTGCACCGCTCTCCAAACTCAAAGCTGACATCCTTCTGTAGCAAGTTGGACAGCGGAAGGGCTATCCGACTGAAGTCCTGAATGAACCTGCGATAGAAACCTGCATGTCCAAGAAAAGATCGAACCTCTCGCACGCAAGAGGGGTAAGGCAAGTGTGAAATAACATCTAATTTTGCAGGATCTACCTCTATACCCTTCCTAGAGATAATATGGCCTAAGACTGTACCATGCTCTACCATAAAATGACACTTTTCATAATTAAGAACAAGGTTAGTCTCTATGCACCTATCAAGCACTCTAGTCAAGCTATCCAAACATGCATCAAATGAGGAGCCATATACACTAAAATCATCCATGAAAACCTCTATGCAATGCTCAAGTAAATCAGCAAATATACTCATCATGCATCTCTGGAAAGTACCAGGAGCATTGCATAGACCAAAAGGCATCCTCCTATATGCAAAGGTACCAAAAGGACAGGTAAATGTAGTCTTATGTTGGTCCTCTGGTGCAATACAAATCTGAAAATAACCAGAGAAACCATCTAAGAAACAGTAATGGGATTTACCTGCCAGGCGCTCCAGCATCTGATCAATGAAAGGAAGTGGGAAGTGATCCTTCCTGGTCGCCTGGTTGAGCCTCCTGTAGTCGATGCAGACTCTCCAGCTGTTCTGCACCCTAGTAGGAATCAGCTCATCCTTCTCATTCTTCACAACTGTAATCCCAGATTTCTTCGGTACCACCTGTACCGGGCTCACCCAAGTGCTATCTGATATGGGATATATGATACCCGCCTGTAGCAGCTTGGTGACCTCCTTCTTGACCACGTCAAGAATCTGGGGATTCAGCCTTCTCTGAGGCTGCCTCACAGGTTTAACCCCATCCTCCAACAGAATCCGATGCATACACAAGGAGGGGCTAATACCCGGAATATCTGCCAAAGTCCAACCTAGAGCTCTCCTGTGCTCTCTAATCACGTGCAACAACCTCTGCTCCTGATCAGCTGAGAGAGCAGTAGAGATGATCACTGGAAGCTTCTGCTCATCCTCCAAATATGCATACTTGAGGTGAGTGGGAAGTGGCTTCAGCTCCAGTGATGGGGGCTGAACAATAGAAGGTAACGATCTGGTACTGGTAGAAACCTCTGCAACCTGCAAATCAATCAAGTCAGATGTATCTATAATTGCTGTAATCAAGCCACTGCATTCTGACTCAATTGACACAACTGGTGCATCAATACCAGAACCTGTAGGACAATCAGAACAATCAACATAATCAACAGATATGAACTCATCTATCTCAGCACACATACTACACACAGATGAATCAGAACATAAATCACAAGTGTAGACATCAATGAAATCAGAAAAGTCCGGAAAGTCCAAATGTCCTACAAACTCAGACAAACTATCATCTACAAGTTCAGCAAGCATATCAATATGGAATACAGAATGATCCTCAACAGGATGCCTCATGGCATCTAAAATATTAAACCGAACCACACTGTCTCCAAACTCCATGGTAAGTGTGCCTGCATGAACATCAATCTTAGTCCGAGCTGTCTTCAGGAAGGGCCTGCCCAAGATGATGGGGGCTGCACCAGTGAGTGAATCTCCTCCCTCCATATCCAATATGTAGAAGTCAGCAGGGAAGATGAGGTCATTCACTCGAACCAACACATCCTCAATAAGGCCTGCAGGGTGGGCAGTGCTCCTGTTTGCCAACTGAATGACAACACCTGTAGCCTGCAAAGGACCAAGAGACAAAGAGGTGAAAACAGATAAAGGCATAACATTAATAGATGCTCCTAAATCAAGCATAGCATTATCAAACTGGTTACTGCCTATAACACAAGGAATAGTAAATGTCCCTGGGTCTTTGCATTTTTCTGGAATGGGAGTCATAGGTCTCTCAATGAGTGCAGAGACATTCCTTCCCATACTAATCCTCTCATTGCCCTTCAGCCGCCTCCTATGGGTGCACAGATCCTTCAAGAACTTGGCATATCTCGGAATTTGCTTTATGGCCTCAAGTAGAGGTATATTCACCTCTACTTTCCTGAAAGTCTCCAAGATCTCCTTGTCAGCCTCTTCCATTTTTTTACTCTTCTGCATAACTCTCTGAGGGAATGGAAGAGGAATAGAAGGCTGCTCACTGCTTGAAGAACTAGGGCTACTCAAAGGACTAGGACTAGCTCTCTCCTGCACAGGGTCTACAACTGTATGAATCTCATCTTCTTGCTCAGACTGTTGCCTATCAAGTGCTTGCACACTCTTACCCGACCTCAAAGTGATTGCACTAACATTCTTCGGGTTGACAACTGTTTGAGCAGGAAGCTTATCTGAACCCTGAGACTGCAACTGATTAAGAGTGGTAGCCATTTGGCCTATTTGATTCTCTAGGCTCTGAATAGTTGCCTCTGTCCTCTGCTGAAAATTCATATTATTGACGGCCATCTGCCTCATTAATTCTTCTAAGGAAGGCTCACTCTTGGAAGGTGCAGCAGCAGGCGGTGTAGGCTGCTGTTGCTGTTGTACATGTGGAGGCTGGTAAGGTCTACTAGGCCCAGCAGCATGAGACTGATAAGGCACATAAGGCTGCTGTGGCTGCTGCTGAGAATTCCCCCATCTCAAATTTGGATGATTCCTCCAACCCGGATTGTACCTGTTGGAAGAAAGATCTTGATTATACTGTTGCTGCTGAGGGGGTCTGCCAGAACCATAGATATTTGCTGCATAAGCCTGAGGAGGAAAAGCACCATCTCCCGCAGGCTCATGTAAGGTGGGACATGCATCAGTGGGATGATCTGCAGAAGTACAAATCCCACATAGCTTAGCAACTTGTTGAGAGACTGCCATCTGCTTAACCAAGGAAGCCAAATCATCTAGCTTGCTCTCCAACTTCCTATGATCAGCAGCATAAGTGGTCTCCATCTCATGAACTCCTCTGGTCAAGGCTATTGAATTGCTTCTGGTACTGAACTGTTGGTTATTAGAAGCCATATTCTCAATTAACTGCCTTGCTGCAACTGGAGTTTTATCTACAAGAGCTCCTCCACTGGCTGCATCTATCATCTGTCTGTCATTGTTCAATAGGCCCTCATAGAAATACTGGATGAGTAACTGCTCATGAATCTGATGATGTGGACAGCTTGCACAAAGCCTCTTAAATCTCTCCCAGTACTCATACAAACTCTCTCCATCCATCTGCCTTATACCACAAATCTCCTTCCTGATTGAAGTCACTCTAGATGCTGGGAAGAATTTTTCCAGAAACATCCTCTTCAAATTATCCCAGCCAGTAATGGATCCAGGTGGAAGGTAGTACAACCAGTCTTTTGCTGTATCTTGCAGGGAGAATGGAAATGCCTTCAGCTTAATATGATCCTCAGGAACTCCAGGTGGTCTCATAGTGGTGCAGACAATATGGAATTCCTTGAGGTGTTTATGTGGATCCTCACCTGCAAGACCATGGAACTTGGGCAACAAATGAATCAATCCAGACTTAAGCTCACAAGGCACATCTATATCAGGATATTGAATGCATAAAGTCTGAATATTAACATCAGGTGCTGCAAGCTCTCTCAAAGTTCTCTCAGCCATGGTATCACAATTAAAATCAGACTCAAGGAAAGAAGAAGAAGAAAACACAGAAACAGACTCACTATCACTTACACTAACAGCAGAATACACACTATCAGACAACTCACTATCACTAACAGAATTATGCACAAATGGAATCCTAGACTCTCTAACTAACCTATGATATGTCTTATCAATTTCTGGATCAAATGAATGTAGGGTACCTGGGTTTGCTCTAGTCATACACCAAATGCACACAGAAATGCACAAAATGAAGCATACAACAGCATGTCAGCTTATAAAGGCAGCCTATATCAAATGAGCAGAAACCAATGAAATGGATACATGGAAAACACTATATTAACATAGGAAACAACCACAAAAATTTTCAGAACAAAATTCAAAGCCTAAGTACCAAAACTACCTAAGGTAAGAAGGGGAAAATACACCAAAAAAAACTTAAAAAATCCTTTAAAAATAGAAAACGACCTTTTTTGGCAAATTTACGGCCAACCTCCTGGCACAAGCCGGGAGGGGCTGCTCTAACTAGCTTTTTCTACCCCAAAAGCATATAAAATTTGTGAAATTCTGATACTCCTAGCTCAAGTTATGTCCAATTGAAGTCAACAGGTCAAAATAAGCCAGTGCAAAGTGTAATCTCACAATCAGGACTAATCTAACAGCAACTGGGGTATCTAAAATTCATTATTAACCTAAAGAAATGTGGACACAAAAATTGGCACAAAAATTCAACCTCTAACTATGTTAAACAAAAAGATCAGATTCAACTGCAAAAGTCAACAGCAGAAAAGTCAGCAACAACTTGATCAACTTATGCAATTCAATCCAAATCAATCCTAATTTCATCTAAACAATTTCTAAACATCAAAACATGACTAAACACACTAATTACAATGACTCAACACATCACACAACTCAAAACACAAATTGAACCTCACTAAAAGCAATGTAACAGTAACTATGACAAATTAGGCTACTTACCTCAAAGCTGTGAACCAAAATTGATCAAACTAAATCTGCACAACCAAGGTTAGTATACCAAAACACAATATGAATTATGACTCTACTTCCTAAACACAGAACAGTACACGAATTTACAAAACAGAATTGAAAACAAAACAGAATTTTACACAAAACAGAATTGGAATTGAAACAGAATTTGAATTGAATTCCCCGGCAACGGCGCCAAATTTGGTCGAGGCCGTACTCAGTAGAGAAACGAAATTATAACCTCAATTTCCTTTGTGAATTCAGTAGAGAAACAATCCTTGAAGCTTAGCCTTCCATTTCCATGGAGGAGAAACTCGAAAATTGAAGAAGATGAAGAAGAGGAACCAAATTCGAAAATTGCAAGAAGAGAGAAAAGAGAGGGAAAGTGGAGAGTCTTTTTTTCTAAAATCTGAAAAATGAATGTAAAGTGTTCAAACTACTCAACAACACACCTATTTATAGAGCCTAAGTCACTAACAATCTGATTAGGCCTTAATTGGGCCGAAATTAATTAAAACAGGCCCACAAACTAATTACAAAACTAATCAAATTCGGACTTGTGTCAGACAGCAACAGTAGGCGATTTTCAAACAGCAACTGCTCCTAATTGCTTCATGTTAATATGTTCATATTGGATATCAAATTAAAGCCCCGGAAGTTAGCTTTCCAATGCCACTGGAATCTCTCAAATCGGACACCTATAGCTCCAGATATCATCAAAACAAGACAGGTAGGTCAGTAGGCTTAAAAATCCGAATTTAAACAACATTCACAATTAAAGCCCAATTAAGCCCAATTTGGTAAATTCCAATTAAAACAGTGGATTTAATAACAATTATAGTCCAAGCAAGCTAAGATTAATTATGCAAAGTGTGAATAAAAATGTGTTCATCAATATTTCAACTCAAAATCAAAATCCTTCAAAAACTCCATCCATCTTCTTTGCCTCATGTTGAGTTCTTTTTGATCAAAAAGATACTTCAAACTCTTATGATCACTAAAGACCTCAAACCTTACACCAAACAGGTAATGCCTCCAAATTTTCAGGGCAAAAACCACAGCAGCTAATTCTAAGTCATGGGTAGGATAATTTTCCTCATGAGGCCTCAACTGCCTAGATGCATAAGCCACAACCTTCCTATCCTGCATCAGAACACCTCCTAACCCTTTTCCAGAGGCATCACAGAATACCTCAAAGGTTCTAGAAACATCAGGCAATGCTAACACCGGGGCACTGGTCAATCTATGCTTTAGTTCCAGGAAACTATGCTCACAATCACTATCCCACACAAAGACTTGGTCCTTTCTAGTTAACTTGGTGAGAGGTAAAGCTAAGCGAGAGAAGCCCTTAATGAATCTCCTATAATAACCGGCTAACCCTAGAAAACTCCTAATCTCCGTAACAGTCCTAGGTCTTTCCCACTCAAGAACTGACTCTACCTTACTAGGGTCAACTGACACTCCCTCCCAAGAAATGACATGGCCTAGGAAATGGACTTTGTTTAACCAAAACTCACATTTGTTCGGATTGGCAAACAATTTCCTTTCCCTCAAAACTTCCAACACCAATCTCAAGTGTTTCTCATGATCTTCCATACTAGAAGAGTAAATCAAAATATCATCAATGAACACAACCACAAATTTATCTAGGAAAGGTCGGAAGATTCGATTCATGTAATCCATAAACACAGTCGGAGCATTAGTAACACCAAATGGCATTACTAAGTACTCGTAGTGTCCATATCTAGTTCGAAAAGTGGTTTTATGAATATCTTCCTTTCTTATCCTGATTTGATGATATCCTGATTTCAAATCTATTTTGGAAAACACAGAAACACCTCTAAGTTGATCTAGGAGGTCATCTATTCTAGGCAATGGATACTTATTCTTAATTGTTATTTTATTCAATTGCCTAAAATCTACACATAACCTCATGCTTCCATCCTTTTTCTTCACCAACAACACTGGAGCCCCCCACTGGGAGACACTAGGCCTAATAAACCCCTTTCCTAACAACTCTTCCAATTGCCTCTTGAGTTCACTAAGTTCTAAGGGGGACATCCTATAGGGTGCTTTAGAAATGGGTCTTGAACCGGGTATCAAATCTATGGTGAACTCTATTTCTCGCTCAGGTGGTAAGATTAGAATTTCATTAGGAAAAACATCTTGGAATTCCCGAACCGTAGCCACACTACTCAAATCAAATTTTGTTTCTAAATTTGAGGAAAGTAACAACAGAAAACATTCACCCCCGTCATTGATACTCTGGGAAACTTGAGAAACACTAGACAATAGAATGGACAACCTTTCCTTAGAAGGAACAGAAAAATCAGGGAAAAGAACCTTTCTATTAAAACAGTCTAGCAACACCTGATTGGAAGATAACCAGTTCATTCCCAGAATAACATCAATACCAATCAAAGGCAAGCAAATCAAATCAACAACAAAAGTTCTATCCTGGATAATTAAAGGACAGTCCATACACACAAGAGAAGTTGATATGGTTTCTTTAGCTGGAGTAACAACATTTAGAATGTAAGGCAAGGAAACGGTAGACAAGTTCAATTTATTTACACAATCTAAAGAAACAAAAGAATGTGATGCTCCTGAATCATACAATACAATTAAAGTCTCTTCTCCTATAGTGCATTTACCTTTTAACAAATTATCTGAAGAAGCTGTCACTTGACCGCTGAGGGTAAAAACCCTTCCAGTTGATTGAGGCTTCTGGGTTCCCTTGGCAGCAAGACAATCCTTTTGAAAATGACCAGGTTGCCTACAGAAGTAGCATACCCTCTTCCCGATTAAGCACTCTCCCCCATGCTCCTTCCCACACTTTGAACATACTTTAGTATCCTTGCGTTGTGAATGTTGGTTAGTCACTGGTTGTCTTCCTTGCCACTTAGGTTTGAAGTTCTTGTTTTGATTCCCAAATTCCAGCTTCCTTTTCCCTTTATGATCTTGTGGCACTGAAGGGGGTGTCACTCCCTTGCAGTTCTTCTCAATAATGTAACATTTCCTCACCAGGGTAGAAAAATTTCTGATTTCCAGGGCCGCTACTCGATCGATTATTTCCGGCCTCAAGCCCCCCTCAAATTGGGTGCACCTCCACTCTTCATCATTTACAGCCTGAAGGTAACGGGAAAACTTCGATAATTCTTCAAACCCGGACACATATTGTCCCACTGACATCTCCCCTTGTGTAAGCTGTAGAAACTCCGATTCTTTCTGCCTCTTGATGGTCGCCGGGAAGTACTTCTCTAAAAATAGACTTTGAAAAGCCTCCCAAGTTAAAGGAGTCTCCGCCTCCGCCGTTTGTAGTCTAGCCGTCCTCCACCAGTCCTCAGCTTCTCCTCTCATCATATACACTGCCAAACTCACCTTGACTTCATCAACACACTTCATGGCTTCAAAAATTCTGTTCAAGTCTTTAAGCCACCTAGCCGCCACGTCAGGATCATACACCCCATCGAATTGTGGAGGGTTATGTTTCCTGAATTTAGACAATCCAACAGAGAATACATCCAAAGTGGGTGGTGGTTGTTCCGGCCGTTGCCTGGCTAACTCTTGCAAGACTGCTGTGTTGGTAGCTGCTTGATTCCCCATCATTTGGGTGAGTGCCTGAAGAGCTGCCACCATCGGGTCTGGAACCGGTTCAGGTGAAGGTGAAGAAGGTGGAGAAGAACGATCTACCCTTGACCTACCCTTCCTGTTGCCTGCCATAATTCTCTACATATCATAAAGCAAATATCGATGTGATCAGTCTCTCAATTCACAAAATAATACATATAAAATTATTAACAAACCACAGAAAATCCTAATCTCACAGTCCAATTGGATTGAACCGCTCTGATACCAAAATGCAACACCTTAAATTCACAAGCAGGAATTTAGTCCGTTGGAAACCAAATTCCTAACTCATAATTTATAATGTTATACTTTAAATATCGACCTGTTCTATAAATTATCGCAATTCCAACATAATAGGATAATTTACAACAAACCATAGAGAAATTAAGTCTTTTAACCACATCAAGTTAACTACCCAACAATGAAAGGTCATACGGTCCATTTACAATTCTAATTCAAAAGGTCACTACAAGTTTAGATTATAACTCCGAAATACAAGGCAAGTTCTAGCTACTAAAAAGGGCATATACAAAAATCATCCCTTAAGTAATTACAACAAAATACTAAGTCTTCAACTTTCCAAAATCATCTCTGAGGCTCATTAAACTGGGGAGAAGGAACCTGAACATCTAATCCAAATCCACATAACTTGTGGTGAGATACAATCTCAGTGAGCAAATCTCATGCATGTATACAGAACATATATCTCATGACAATTCAGGCTTTAAATTACTATATCAAACTATAACAATCTTCATCTAACATAGTTAATAGTATGCTTAAAATGCTTGCCCGATAGGCCATGTACAATCACAGTCTAGAGTTAGACGTGAGCTCAGACTACAGAGGATATCTCCTCAGGGGACGAATCCCACCCTACATTCTTTCACAAAGAGACCGAAGTCCAGTCATAGCCAAAGGCTATGGTCTTTCACAAAGAGACCGAAGTCCATAATCTTTCAAATATTAGATTCAGCAACTAATTCGAGACCCGAAATTGATGAATATCGCGAATCTCGTCAATTTCGACACTTTCGATAGTTCGAACATTCCGAAACGAACGAGATTCGACGCTTGATCGATGTCAAGCCCATATACTCATCAATTCCAATATCGAATCCAATTATCAATCCTAAGTTTTCATTTCGGAACAAGTTTAATCGGAGGAAACGAAATGTTTCGACGTTTCGATAGTTTCGAGACTTTCGAGGGTTTCGAAAGTTTCGAAACTATCGATTATCAAGAATCGATCCGTTCTAACCAATTAAAATCGTTCCCCGTTATCAACCAACATGTACAAACACAAACAATCAACAAAAACAAGATATAATCAGAGAATGGGAGAGAAAGGAGGGGGATCAAGGGTTTGGAGACCAATCTCTAATTCTACTCAATCAAGTGAGAATTACTCACCAAAGTTTAGGAATCCAAGCAATTAAGTGAAGATGAGATGATTCCTAGTCTTAATCCTTCGATCCCTTGTTGTTTCACCACTTTCTCTCTCTAAAACCCTCTCTCCCTCTCTCTAGAACCTTAAGAATGGAAGAAAATGAAAGGAAGAAGGAGGAGAAGGCGTTTTTAGGGTCTGAATTCGTGACAATTCGCTCACAAGCGAATTTTTTCGCTCACGGGTGAATTACCACCAGGAAATAACCCTTCTCGGGTCAATTTTCGCTCACAAGCGAATTTTTTCGCTCATGGGCGAATTACCACCAGGAAATAACCCTTCTCGGGTCAATTTTCGCTCACAAGCGAGTTTTTTCGCTCATGGGCGAATTTAAGTCTGTTTTGGGAGTTCAAATGAGCTCGGAACCCTATCATATGACCTATCAAACTGAAGCCCCGGACGTTAGCTTTCTAATGAAGGTGGAATTACCTTAATTGGATACCTACAACTCTAGATATTTGTGAATTAGTATACCAAGGTCATTAGGCCAAATTCCAAAAATAACAATAAATCTTACAATTAACTTATCCAATTGTTGGGATGTTACAGATGCACCCCCAGGTTTTGAATCACATTTAATAAAAAAAGTTTGCAGCCTTCAGAAATCCCTCTATGGATTGAAACAATCACCTAGAGCCTGGTTTGAGAGATTTGCACGGTTTGTTAAGAAATAAGGGTATGCTCAATGTCAAAGTGACCATACAATGATTGTAAAACATTCTTCTAGAGGAAAAATGGTTCTGCTAATTGTTTATATGGATGACATTGTGATTACTAGAGATGATTTCAGTGAAATAAACAAGTTGAAAGCTTCCCTTGCAGTTGAGTTTGAGATTAAAGACCTCGGGTCCTTAAAATATTTTTTGGGGATGGAGGTTGCAAGATCAAAGAAAGGAATTGTTGTGTCATAAAGAAAATATATTTTAGATCTTATCAAAGAAACTGGGATGATGGGTAGCAGGCCAGCTGAAACTCCTATAGATCCTAATAGAAAACTAGGATATGAAGACAAAGGAGATCCGGTAGATACAGTTCGGCACCAAAGATTAGTGGGAAGATTGATTTATTTATCTCATACTCGGCCAAATATAGCCTTTGAAGTAAGTTTAGTGAGTCAATTCATGCACACACCACATGAAGAACACCTTAAGGCAGTTTACAGGATTTTAAGGTATTTAAAAAGTTCTCCGGGCATAGGACTATTTTTTAAGAAAACTGGGCAGCAAGGGATTGAAGTGTTCACAGATGCGGATTGGGCTGGATCCATTATTGACCGAAAGTCAACATCTGCTATTGTACATTTGTTTGGGGAAATTTGGTTACTTGGAGAAGCAAAAAATAAAATGTTGTGGCCAGAAGTAGTGCAGAGGTTGAATATAGGGCAATGGCACAAGGAGTTTGTGAAATTCTGTGGCTTAACATAATTCTAGAAGAGTTACAACTTCCTATGACTCTTCCCATGAAGTCGTACTGTGATAACAAGGCTGCAATTAGTATTTCCCAAAATCTAGTTCAACATGACCGGACCAAGCATGTAGAGATTGACAGACATTTTATAAAAGAGAAAGCGGATTTAGGCCTAATTTGCATGCCATTTGTTCCCACTTCACAGCAAGTTGCAGACATTCTTACAAAAGGATTGTTTAGACCTACCTTTGAGTTCTTTGTAAGCAAGTTGGGCATGCTGGACATTTATGCACCAACTTGAGGGGGTGTTGACAATTGTATATTTTTTATTTTAAATTTCAAATATGTATCTTAGAAGGATTAGGTAGTTAAGATCAAGATAAGATTTACCATAACTGATCTTATCTTATTCTTCATTAGGTAGTTAAGATTAAGATCAGATTTATCAGAACTGGTCTGATTTTATCTGATCTGATTCTCCTTTATTTTCTCTATGTCTTATCTTTATATTTATTTTGTAATCAGGTGGTTAGAATATCTCCTAGCCATGCCTATATAATTAGTTCATGTAATTCTGATCATATAGAATAAATATATCATTTTTATTCTCCTAAAACTACACTTATTATTCTCTTGGAGATTGTCCCGCTTTTCTTTATTTTTTAAATTCACTTTTCAATTTTTTTCTTCTTTTGGAATTTAGATCTTCTTGATTCAAATTTGAATTTGTGTTTGTGTTTGCTTGATTCCAATGTTAAGAAGATTAGTTTCTTGTTTCATAGCATTATGGAACTTATCATTTCCCGGCCATCTCCATTTTTTCCCTACATTCACCGTCTATCATCTTTTTTAGCTCCCCCAATTTCCCCTTCTTCTCCTCAAGGTCCTACAAACATCATCATCCTTTGAGTAACTCAGATTTGACGAGGCTGAGAATGTTTGCAATGCTGACAAAGCCCCACCCCCTCCCATAAAAAAGAGAGAGAGAAGTGAAGTAAAAGAGAAAGAAAAAAACTTAATTTTTAGTCCATTTGGTTTACAGTTGAGTAGAATTGATTCTAGAAATGAATGGTTGAGATGGATGATGCACACTTTACGAAGTACGTTGGACGGAAGTGATTTAAAATCAATTCTGCAGAATTGATTCTGGATGGTTTAAAATTTAAATCAAACGGTTAGTAGTTGATAGGTTGGTCCCGAAAACCAGTACCAGCCCAAGGGGAGGGTGTTAAAGCAAATGCTTTAGGTCTTTTGTATTACAAGGCCTCATTCTCTCTCTCTCTCCCCCTCTCTCTCTATATATATGGAGTTATAAAATACTAATATCAAATATAAAATATTGCTAATTGTTAATATTTATTTCTCACAAATTATTAAAAAAATTATTGATTACTAATTGATAGATAGTAATTAAAAGTAAATTTTTTTCTTAAAATAATAAATTCTTTAATTTAATATAACTCTCTTTTCTTAAAATGACTCCATATTTCTTTAAAAAAAAATAGGTATATTACTTCTTAAAAATAAGCTTCTCATTTCATAATTTACTTTATACCTCCATATATGTTGGGTCAGCCTTGCCAATGATAAGACTGGCCGCAGTTAGGGGTGTTTGTTGTTCGGTTTGGATCGGTTTTATGGTAAAAAACACTCAATCCAATCATTGCAATTTTATCATTTCATCATCTGATCGATTTTGATTATTTTTCAAATCCGATTCAATCCGATCCGATTTAAATTGAATTGGATTGGATTGGTTTTCATTTTTTTTAAAGAGACAATAAATATTACATAAAAGTGATAAAATTATGAAATAATAATCTTTTTTATTAGAACTTGTATTTATTAATATAAATATAAAATTGTATAAAAAGAAGAACATGAGACATTAAAACTAATTTAAAAATTTATATATTTGTAGAGATATTAACATGATATTGGATAATAAAATCATAAAATTATGTTAGTATAAGTAATTTCATATATGTGTGTGTGTATACAAGTATAAATTTATGATTATTTTATAAGTAAAATAATATATGTGAATATAGTTCGGTTTGAATTGAATTGGATCGATTTTCAACATAGGATCCGAAAACCAATCCAATCTAATAAAAAGTTTCGATTTTTGCGTTTTTCAATTTTTTTGGTTTAGTTTTTGTGATTTACATTGGCTTAAATTGGATATAAACACCCCTAATAGTAGTGGAGGTTAAAGATTTATTCTCTTTAATGGTTTTTTGTATTGCTCATTTTTATGTTGTGTTCATCTGATGAAGTATTATAAAATCAGTCTCTGAGTTTGTTGTGCCTATTTGTTAATGTAAATCCCGCTTGGCTGTCTTTTAATCCTTTTAATCCCATTGCGTTTGACAAAAAAAAAAAAAAAGAGAAATTTGTTACAATTCTAAAAATAAAAACTTGTGCATTTGGTAACGCTTTCTTTTTATTATTTTGGTAGCATATTTTTTCGTAGAATATCAACTCATCTACGCATTGCATCAAATCAAACTTCAATCTAACTAAGTAGGGGTGAGAAGTCTTAAATATAATTAAACCTCAAACAAAGTTGTCCCGATAATAAGGAATACATTGTTAATACAAAAAAAGGAAAAATATGTTTTTTCATCCCCATATATAATTTCGATCAATTTTAGTTTTTATCCTTATACTTTAAAATCTGTTTTTTTATCCCTAAACTTTTTAAACCCCCCAAACCATGGTCTCTGCCGTTAGTAAAATCTATAGTATAAATAAAAGACAATAGTAAACTGGAAAGTCTGCTGATATGGCACTCTCATATGCATTCTCAACTTTGCACTTCTACTATAAAACTTTCTATTAATAGTAATATCTATTAAAAAAATGAAAACTAAATAAGAAAATCAGATAGTGGGATTTAAATGCAATGTGAATGGTTTTTTAGTCATTTGCTGGCCACCGAATTGTCCCCCAATGAAATGTAAGCTTCTATGGCTGGTTATTGGAACTTCCACATTTAATTTTTTTTTTCTATTTCCCATGTCTTTATTATTCAAATTCAAATTCAATGTTTCCCACTTAAAATTCATTTGCTCAGCTTATAAATTTAACCAATTTCTCTCACCGGTTATCTATAGTTCTAGCCACAACTTATACTATATATTTCTGCCTTCTTCTTCGAGTTTCCGAAAAGCTTTTTTGTCTTCTGCCATGGTGAACCGCGACCTGCAGACAACCAGCGGCATGGTGGTGCGGCGACTGGGTCTGTGGATGAACGATCTTCCTATACTTTCCTCCCCCCTTTTTTTTCAATTTCATTCATCATCTTTGCAAACCCTTCTCCGTCTTCAACTTCTGGAATAGTGGAGCGCAACCCGCAGAGACACGTTGGCATAGTAGTACAGCGACTGGGTCTGATCGACAGATTGGAGGCGGTGGTGCCCGTCATGGTAGCTGAGGCTGGTGGGCTCCTCCTTCTCTCCCTGTCTATTTGTTTCTATTATTTCACTGAGTTTGAAGAAAAGGAGTGTGGTACGATTTGCGAAAAGGTGGTTGAGGGTGCGACCTATAGAGAGGTGGTGGCTTGGTGGTGCGGCAGTCGAGTCTGGTCGTGGGATTGGGAACGGCGGTGACCGCTACAATGTAAGAGTTGTTCTTCCGCCCCTGTTCATTCTTTCTTTTGCATCATAATTCCTCATCTGATTTTTTTACAAGATGCTAAATTCTTTCATTCTGATTATGTTTCTTTTTTTTCACATGTTTCTTTATTTGATTATTTTTTTTACTATGATTCCGAATGTCATTTTCTCTAACAAATTGATATTGTTATTTTGCATTTGAATAATTCTTTGATACAGTTTGTTATCTCTTCAGTTCTTGCTCTAACTCATGGCTTGGAGCTTGCCTGGGAGTAT
Organism: Sesbania bispinosa; assembly: GCA_026901365.1. NCBI lineage: Eukaryota > Viridiplantae > Streptophyta > Magnoliopsida > Fabales > Fabaceae > Sesbania > Sesbania bispinosa. Next base: position 916,275 of record QLOH01000200.1, on the reverse strand, counting down.
GGTTATAATGATGTTGTTGTGGAATCTGATTGTGGTGACTTAGTGGATGTCGTTATGGGTACCTCCAATGTTCATCACCATCTGTATGTTGGGCATATCCTGAAGATTAGGAATCTCCTTTCAAAAATCTGGAATGCTGAATTAATTCATATTTCAAGATATGCGAATCAAGTAGCTAACTCTCTTGCCAAGTCTGGTGCAGAGCAAGTAGTTATTCTTTATGTTCGAAGCTCCCCCCTCAAGGATTGTTGCCTTTGCTGGTTGTTGACTTGGAAGGGACCTATCTCTTTTTCTGTTTTTTGTTTGTTCTTTGCTACTTTTGTTTTTTTAATTTTTCATTGGACCCAAAAAAGAATGAAGTAGAAACTTAGATTCAAAGCTTCCAGTTACTACGGGAGATGTATTCATTTCTGAATTTTTTGACTGAATACTATGATAAGTGATAAGTTCATGTAGCAAAATAATTTTACGAAATTTTTTTTCTTTTTTACATTTCTTACAAGTCAGGAAAGATAGGTTAAGGCATAACAATATGAAAACAATTCAGTGATTGATTCCAATTCAAATTATATTAATTGATTTTATTATAGAAATCACTTATATTACAAATGAGTGAAACCTCAAATTGGTCCCTGAAAGATATGAGGTCGGTCAGAGTGGTCCCTGAAAGAAAGAAAATTGCAAAAAGGTCCCTCACAGATTGTAACGTCAATCAAAATGGTCCTTCTGTTAGTCAAAGTCTGTTAAAGTTGACAGACTTGCTGATGTGGCATAAAAGACTGAAAGTCTTCATTTTGGTCCCTGCCCAGTCAGCCCAAAAGATTGGAAACTCATCAAATTGATCCCTGCCCAGTCAGCCAAAAGATTGGAAACCCATCAAATTGGTCCTCCTACCTCTCTCTATCATAGAGAAGGCGAGAGCGGGCAAAAAGGAGGGGAGAAGAAGAGAGAGAGAGCGAGCGGGAGAAGCGAGAGAGGGGGAGAGAAGGCGAGAGGGACAAGGGGAGAGAGAGAAGAAAGAGAGAGGAGAAGGGAGAGAGATAGGGAAACAGAGCGAGAGAGAGGAGAGAAGAGAATGAGAGATAGAGAGAAGGGTAGCGGAGAGCAAGAAAGGAAAGAGAAAGAGAGAGACAAAAAGGAGGAGAGAGAGAGAGAGCGATAGAGAAAAACCGAGCAGCCTTTCTATCTCTCTCTCCTCATCTCACTCTCATCTCTCTCTCGCTCATTCTTTTTCTCTCCCCCCTCTCTCTCTCCTCACTCTCTCTCTCCTCTCTCTCTCTCTTCTCAACAACTGAAACTGAATAGAATCAAGGAAAGACACCCCTCTCCTCCAAAGCGCCAATACTTTGTTGTGGCAAATTATCATGTCAGTGCACGTATTGATGCATCAACTCGCAAGCCTAACCATGCTATACAAGGTAAATGCCATTTGAACATTCATTTTCAGTGGTGATGATGACAGTGAAAGCTCTTATACCCGTATAGTGTTAGAACCACAGACAACATTAGAAGTGGGGTTGAATAGTGTTGTAAACATTGTAAGACAATTTTGGAAATCTTTATTTTAAATCAATCACGTTAAGTGATCATTGTGCAAACCAATCTTAAGATCAGAGTTATTTTAAATACATGCGGAATATATGAAAGATTTAGATTAAAAAACTTTCTCTTACACTTAAGATTGTTTTGATTTTAAACAAACTTCTCTTAGTGTCTTCTGAAGAATATTACTAAGAGTACCTTCAGAACTGTTTCTGAAATACTTTAGATGATCAGAGACCATCTATATCATGTGTCTGAACTGAGTTCCTGTTGGGCTCACTTCAGACAGATATTTCAGACATCCCTCTGAATATATTCTTCTATAATACTTCAACCTACACTAGAGACGTTTTAATGTTATGTTTGTATGAAAACTTGTTTTATTGAAATCCTTGAGTTAAGCTTGTTATGAAAAGTACTTTTCAATCCCCAACGTAAATATGAAAACTGTAAGTAAAAGAGATTAAGAGAAAGAAAACTTAGACACAGAATTTATCTTGGTTCACCCACAACCTCGTGGGCTACATCCAGTCCCAGAGGCAAACCACCACTGGCTTTTCACTATCTGAAACCACAGATACACATATTAACCTCTCCAGGCCAATACAACAAGTATTCTTTTCTATCAAGCCTCTCCAGGCTCTACCACAAGTATTCTTTCTTCCACCAAGCCTCTCCAGGCTCTCAGACACTTAACTAAGTGTAGAGTATTACTACTCAATCTAAGCTAGATGTTCGCTAGAACCTCTCAACTCAGATTCTTCTTGTACATAGAGATTATTGAGTACATACTCAGGATACAGTCATTACAAACTAAATACAAGGATAGACAGTGATACAAGTGTTTGAATTTAAGTACAATCCCTGTCTTTTCTATGAGGAATACATCCTCTGAGAGTAGGCTAACTAAGATATGAAATTAAGCTCCAGCCTCATTCTCCAACCATTGGTTTCCATGGGCTACATTCTCACCCGTATCATTGGAACACCAAGGTATCTTCAAAGCTTCAAACCGTACCCAGTTTGATAGTCATTTGTACAGCATGATTGTCTTCCTGACAACCAACTCACTTGATCAACAGACCAACTGTACAATCTAACTAACTGACCAGCTGATCAGTAGCCCGATTGAGAATTAACTCTCTGATCAATTGTTGTTGACTTTTTCCTGATGTATTTAAGCTCGAGTCAACTCTTGTTAACTGTAAGACACTCAGCCTAGTTAACACTTTTCATCCTGATTGATTTCAAGAACCTTCTTGAAAAACAATCCCAATTGATCTAACTTGGTTGATCATTCTGACCAACTTGGTTGCAACAGCAGCTGCAGGTCGGCAGCATGGTTAATATGCTCAGCATGCCAACATCGCCAAATTCAATCTTGAGGCTATTTATATGTTCTTCTTGAATATAGCCGTTGAAGATAATTCATAATACCGTTGAGTTTTTGATGATGTGGCTCATATAGCCGTTGTGTAATAGCTTCTCAAACGGTTGCTTCTCCTTAAGCATATTGAGTGTTCAGAATACTCCCGTTCTGACACTTCTGTAGATGAGCTCTGTTTTGAGATATGTGATGATTATGTGTATTCTCTCTCTTGAATTCTTTTTGCTTTCTTGCATCTATTTTATCCAGCTTGCATTATCTTGCATCTGCTTGCATTATCTTGCATCTGCTTTATCCAGCTTGCATTATCTTGCATCTGCTTTTATCTGTTTTGTCCGGCTTGCATCTGCTTGCTTTCTTCTGCTCTGTTCCTTTTAAGAGATTTTCTTGATATTCTTCTGCTAACTCTCTCTCTTGATTTTCTTCTGCTTTCTTTTGCGTTCATCTGCTTTCTTCAGATTTCCTCTGATTTTCTTGGGAGTAGGTATCCGTTGAATTTTGTCTTTTTGCTTATTCTTCATATACTTCTTTTTCATTTGCTCCTGACACCATTACTTCTTTGAATGAGATGTCTTGACCAAATAGTCGTTGTTTGCAGATTCCTCTTTTGAGATTTAGATAAAGATGTTGAATTGAATATATTTTATTCAAACATCTTTCCTTGTTGCTTTTGCTTAGTCTCCTGAGCTTTTCTTCTGCTTTGTTCCAGATTGCACAAATGAAGAAATGTCTCGTTGAAATACTATCGTTTAGAGATAGCAAATAGTCTTCTTTTAATCCGTTGTGAGACACGCTTCTTGAAAGTTCTGACATAGTACAACGTTGGTGCTGCAGTAAAGTTGCCACCGTTGTTGCTGCGAATGCTGCGTTGCAGAGATTTCCTCAGTGGTGTATGAACTTTAAATGCACCAGGAAAGGCCTCTGTGTTTGTTGCCACAAATGTATTCCAAAACGTACAAGCAGCAGAGACTCAGAAAAGTCTTCTCGCAAGGTTTCAGCAAAGATGCCACGTCATTACTAAAGCTTCAGACGGCTTCCAAACTTCAGACGGGTTCCAGTCTTCAGACAGGTTTTAGTCTTCAGACGGGTTCGAGTCTTCAGACGGGCTTGGCTCTTCAGACAGCTTCGTTGCTTCAGACAGCTACTTTTGCTTCAGACATGTTACGTACTTCAGACATGTTGCGTACTTCAGACAGCTTCAATATTTCAGTCCGCTTCATCTTGTATTCATTTCTTCAGTTCATTGTTGTTCTTCAGACAGGTGTATATTTGAATCTGTACTTCTTCATATATCTTCTGCCTTCAGTTCTTCAGATGGTCTTCTAGGTTTTCAATTCTTCAGATAGTCTTCTAATCTTCAATTCTTCAGATAGTATTCAAGTCTTTACTTTTATTCTTCAGTTGCTTCAACTCTGTTAAGGATTATTCTTCTTCAGATTCTGCACTCTCGTTCTTCTGATTATGATCTTCTGATTCTGATTCTGTTCACACAATCTTCTTCTTCTTCTAAAGAGTATTCCATCCTGAAACATAATTAACAAACCAATACCTTTCTTAGTAGAACCTGTTTATATAATCTAATTGGTTCTTTATATAATCTTATTTGGTCTTTATATAATCTTATTTGTTAATCATTAAAACTAAAGGATGTTAAGTCTTATAATCATGTTTAAATACTTAAACTGATTTATAGACTTCACAATCTCCCCCTTTTTAATGATGACAAATAAATTATATATTGCTGACAAAATGGGTATAAAAAGAAATGAGAGATAATAAAATAAGATAATAAATTTTATTACTCCCCCTATCTATATTACTCCCCCTGAGACAGACATTGATTTTTTAGATATCTTCTGAAACAATTAAGTCTTTAATTAATCAATTCCAATTGTTAAATCTTTATTAACCAACTGTTACAAGTTTATTGTTAATATTTCAGATATTTTAGATAAACGATTGTTAAAATTTTTCTTGTTAAGATTTCAGATACCTATTGTTATTAGAACCCTTCAGATACTTATTGTTATGACTTATTGTTATTCTTACTTATTATGAGAACTCTTAGTTTGTTATCTTCTTTTATATTTCTTTGCTATTTATTTCTTCTTCCTATAATCTCCCTATATATTTCCCTTTTTGTTACATTCTTTTTAGTATTTTGTTAGTTTAAATTAATATTTCAGATATTTTAGATAAACGATTGTTAAAATTTTTCTTGTTAAGATTTCAGATACCTATTGTTGTTAGAACCCTTCAGATACTTATTGTTATGACTTATTGTTATTCTTACTTATTATGAGAACTCTTAGTTTGTTATCTTCTTTTATATTTCTTTGCTATTTATTTCTTCTTTCTATAATCTCCCTATATATTTCCCTTTTTGTTACATTCTTTTTAGTATTTTGTTAGTTTATATTTCTCCCCCTTTTGTCATTAATTAAAAAGGTTTGGTGATTATATTCTCCCCCTAAGTTTGTTACACTTAAAGATCTGCTTCTTAATACTGAGGTTTCTCCCCCTAAGTTGATTAGTTTTCTACAATCTTTTAAGAATTTCTCCCCCTATTTATCTTCCATTAAATAGAGAGAAGTTTTAGATTGCTTGTTATATTTCTTCAGATACCACACAATAAAGATCAACTGTTAATAAATATAAAACAACTTCTTATACTAATTGTTATTAAATAATTCTTTAAACAAGAGAAACAGAGATATACAAGTTTAAATTTTCTCAAAACATTTGATATTTACAAAAGCAGGTTTTCACAAAAAAGGAAAAGAGGTTACATTCCAAAAATAGAATGCATCCATCCATTGCTTCCTCCGGAGATTCCTTCGAAGGCTGAGGCATAGCCTTATAGACTTCATCTCTTTCAAAGCTATCCCCACTCCATTCGCTGCAAGAGCTTCAGGAGTTGCCTCAGAGCCCCAGACTTCATCCCAGTCGTGCTTTGCTGCACGCATTCTCCTTGTGACAACTGAAACAGTGGAGGTGCATCGTTTAGGATTGTGTTTCGACCAGCAGTCACCACCTTAATTCCAAGAACCACTTTGTCAGTAGTTCTCTTCATAAGATTGGCTATTCCGGGATCTCCCGGTGGTCTTCCAATCCACCTGTGATGCAACAAGATCACCATGGTCCAAGTATAGAGAAACAGGTTTTCAGATGAACCCTTTCCCTTACTCTTCATTCCATACATCATCCAAGATGACTTGATCTTTGCCTCAACATGTTCCAAGATTCTTTCTGCTATTTTCCTTTGCTTCTTTATCATCCTATTGAGAGCCACTAACTCAGAACCTTAGACAAAGCTATGGAAGAGCTTTGAAGATATGAGTTTGTGTGAAGAGCTCTTGTGAATTTATAGGACTTTAAAGCAGGGGTAAAACAGAGAAGTAAGGAGAATGAATCCATTGGATTGTTGTTCACGTGATGTATATGGGCTCGGGTAGCTTTTAATGATGACAGTTTCAAACCTTGAGAGTATCGAAACGTACATCAGTGTTTGGTCATAGATGAAGCAGCATAGGAAACTGAGTCATTAGCATGGATAAGGTGAGTTTTGGAAAACGTTTGTGAAAGACAATTAAGAAGAACTATAAAAACATTTTTGAAAATACGTTTTCAGAAAAAAATAGAAGAGAAAATGTGAGAAAACATTCAAGAGGAAAACTTTTAAAAACAGACTTTTATGGTATCAGAGCAAAGGATATTATGATTATTATTATTATCTGAAAAGCTTTTAAAATTTTTAGTCTTTAAAAAAAATTTTATTTGTTGATTAAATTTTTTACTAAAGGACAAATTTTTACAGATATTTAAGTTTTAAGGTGAAGTGATGTTACCTTTGGATTTCCCTATTATCTTTTGGATGAGAGAATGTTTTTCTGACCTTGCACCTTTCTTTGAAGACTATTTATCTTCTAAGGTCGCTTGATGTATGCAAATCCATCTTTTTGTCTTTTGTGCTCCCAGAGAATCTTTGAACAATCATCTTAACCTATCCTCAAGGATTGAGTTAAGCCATCCTTTTAGATGATGTCACATTGATTTATCCGTTCAGACGGTATTTCATTCTGAAGGTCTTCTTGAGATTATCTTCAAAAACCTGTTTTCTGAAACATGCATAAACTAGAAATACCTTTCAGCAGCATCTGATGTTGTTAAATCAAATAACTTGGATTGATTATAATTTGTTAAAATGAGATAGCTTAATTAAGTTAATTAATTTTATCTTTTAGAAATACAATTTGTTAATCAATTAAGGATAGAGTTATGTTATTGATAGACTTAAATATGCACAAAAGGAAACACATAAACAAATAGAACACATAGAACATTAATATTAAGAGTAACACATAAACAGAGATAGAAAGTGAAATGGACTCAAAACAGAAAGACATAGATACAGAGACTTAAAAAAAATCAGAACACAAGTGTATCATTGATCTTCAACAGGTTTGTTCTCATTGGCACTGACTTTCTCCTTTTGTGTTTTCAGCATCTGCAGTTCTCTTTGATAGAATCTGAGTGTTTCTTCCAGATGTTCAATATGTTCGTCCAACCTTTTTATCTTACTTCTTCTGAATATTTCTCTTAAATTTCCATGAACACTTAGATAGTCAGAAGATTCTATTTCGCTTTGGGTTGACGACGAAAGGCTTTGGGCTTCATTTTCCTCTGCTGATGTCCCCTTAGAATGTTCATATTCCTTTATAGTGAACAAGGGTGATGGCTCCTGGTCAAAGAATCTTTCAATAGGAAATCCTTTATATTGAAGGATTTTCATAATTAGTGTAGTATGGGGAAAGATTTTGAATTCTTCTAATTTTCTTCTCATCATATGATAGAGGATGATTCTGGGAAGATTTAATCTTTTCCTTTGAAGGAGATGTATCAGCACAAATCTTTCCATATCAGAGATGATGATTGTATCCTTCCTCTTGGGTAGAATACAACAATTAATGATTGTCAGCAGAATTTTGGGAATTTCCAGTAGTTGTGAACATACTGGGGTTTGAGAAATTCTGCGACCAAATAAAATTTGATCATGCATCTCTTCCTTTTTATCATTGATCTCCCAATCAGAAGAAAATTGTATTCCGGTTGCTTCAACCCCAATGATTTCCTTCAGAACCTTGAAGTCCACTCTGATAGGCATTCCCATTACTGAAGTGTTTATACCACTTGTCTCTTCAAGAAACACTTCTGAGTTGTTCCAGAAATCTAGAACACTCTGCTCATGCCAGGGGAACGATGCCTCTTCAAGATAGGAAATCCAACCAACATCCTTGAAATACTCAGAGATTTTCAGTCCTTCTTTGTCAAAGTCGCTTAAATTTACTCCCCTTGTGGGAATAATTCTTTCATCATGCTTGCGTAGACTTTGAGCACATGAGATTGCTGATCTTGATGCCATTGAGATAGATTAAGATGAATTGGAAGGAAATAAACTGTGAGGTTCTTCTGATGATCTTCCAATCCTTTAAATAGACAATCAAGCGTCGCTTCATTTCATGAAAGGAGCGGTTCTATCCACTAAGCAGTTATGGAGAGATGTGCATCGTGTCCATTGAGAGAAACCGGTTGATGATTCAATGATTCACATCGTGTCGTTTCATATTTTCAAAAACAGTTATGACTAACACACACGACTCTTCATTTACTTAATTTAAAAACACAGTTATTACTTTACTAAGCATGTGTGACTCTTCAACACATATATTTAAATAAGTAAAGCATACATAAAATGAATCATAAATTTCACACAGTAAACATAGTAAAACACATAGCATGCAGTGATTTATTTTAACACAATTTAAAAACATGAAACAATTATATCATGTAATCATATTTTTCACAATTTCAATAAAACAAATCATGCAACAGATTAATAACTATATTTAAAATTATAACTTAAATATAGATAGGAAAGGTGTTACCCGTTTGTGATCTAGAGATAGATTCACTTTCCTTTTCCTGTTGCTTCCTGTGCTTTAGCCTTATGAATAATTAGTATTGGAAAATGATTTTCCTATTCTCATTATCATTCTTCAGAGTTGAATAGTGTTGTAAACATTGTAAGACAATTTTGGAAATCTTTATTTTAAATCAATCACGTTAAGTGATCATTGTGCAAACCAATCTTAAGATCAGAGTTATTTTAAATACATGCGGAATATATGAAAGATTTAGATTAAAAAACTTTCTCTTACACTTAAGATTGTTTTGATTTTAAACAAACTTCTCTTAGTGTCTTCTGAAGAATATTACTAAGAGTACCTTCAGAACTGTTTCTGAAATACTTTAGATGATCAGAGACCATCTATATCATGTGTCTGAACTGAGTTCCTGTTGGGCTCACTTCAGACAGATATTTCAGACATCCCTCTGAATATATTCTTCTATAATACTTCAACCTACACTAGAGACGTTTTAATGTTATGTTTGTATGAAAACTTGTTTTATTGAAATCCTTGAGTTAAGCTTGTTATGAAAAGTACTTTTCAATCCCCAACGTAAATATGAAAACTGTAAGTAAAAGAGATTAAGAGAAAGAAAACTTAGACACAGAATTTATCTTGGTTCACCCACAACCTCGTGGGCTACATCCAGTCCCAGAGGCAAACCACCACTGGCTTTTCACTATCTGAAACCACAGATACACATATTAACCTCTCCAGGCCAATACAACAAGTATTCTTTTCTATCAAGCCTCTCCAGGCTCTACCACAAGTATTCTTTCTTCCACCAAGCCTCTCCAGGCTCTCAGACACTTAACTAAGTGTAGAGTATTACTACTCAATCTAAGCTAGATGTTCGCTAGAACCTCTCAACTCAGATTCTTCTTGTACATAGAGATTACTGAGTACATACTCAGGATACAGTCATTACAAACTAAATACAAGGATAGACAGTGATACAAGTGTTTGAATTTAAGTACTATCCCTGTCTTTTCTATGAGGAATACATCCTCTGAGAGTAGGCTAACTAAGATATGAAATTAAGCTCTAGCCTCATTCTCCAACCATTGGTTTCCATGGGCTACATTCTCACCCGTATCATTGGAACACCAAGGTATCTTCAAAGCTTCAAACCGAACCCAGTTTGATAGTCATTTGTACAGCATGATTGTCTTCCTGACAACCAACTCACTTGATCAACAGACCAACTGTACAATCTAACTAACTGGCCAGCTGATCAGTAGCCCGATTGAGAATTAACTCTCTGATCAATTGTTGTTGACTTTTTCCTGATGTATTTAAGCTCGAGTCAACTCTTGTTAACTGTAAGACACTCAGCCTAGTTAACACTTTTCATCCTGATTGATTTCAAGAACCTTCTTGAAAAACAATCCCAATTGATCTAACTTGGTTGATCATTCTGACCAACTTGGTTGCAACAGCAGCTGCAGGTCGGCAGCATGGTTAATATGCTCAGCATGCCAACATCTTCAAATTCAATCTTGAGGCTATTTATATGTTCTTCTTGAATATAGCCGTTGAAGATAATTCATAATACCGTTGAGTTTTTGATGATGTGGCTCATATAGCCGTTGTGTAATAGCTTCTCAAACGGTTGCTTCTCCTTAAGCATATTGAGTGTTCAGAATACTCCCGTTCTGACACTTCTGTAGATGAGCTCTGTTTTGAGAGATGTGATGATTATGTGTATTCTCTCTCTTGAATTCTTTTTGTTTTCTTGCATCTGTTTTATCCAGCTTGCATTATCTTGCATTTGCTTGCATTATCTTGCATCTGCTTTATCCAGCTTGCATCTGCTTTATCCAGCTTGCATTATCTTGCATCTGCTTTTATCTGTTTTCTCCGGTTTGCATCTGCTTGCTTTCTTCTGCTCTGTTCCTTTTAAGAGATTTTCTTGATATTCTTCTGCTAACTCTCTCTCTTGATTTTCTTCTGCTTTCTTCTGCGTTCATCTGCTTTCTTCAGATTTCCTCTGATTTTCTTGGGAGTAGGTATCCGTTGAATTTTGTCTTTTTGCTTATTCTTCATATATCATTTGCTCCTGACACCATTACTTCTTTGAATGAGATGTCTTGACCAAATAGTCGTTGTTTGCAGATTCCTCTTTTGAGATTTAGATAAAGATGTTGAATTGAATATATTTTATTCAAACATCTTTCCTTGTTGCTTTTGCTTAGTCTCCTGAGCTTTTCTTCTGCTTTGTTCCACATTGCACGAATGAAGAAATGTCTCGTTGAAATACTATCGTTTAGAGATAGAAAATAGTCTTCTTTTAATCCGTTGTGAGACACGCTTCTTGAAAGTTCTGACATAGTACAACGTTGGTGCTGCAGTAAAGCTGCCACCGTTGTTGCTGCGAATGCTGCGTTGCAGAGATTTCCTCAGTGGTGTATGAACTTTAAATGCACCAGGAAAGGCCTCTGTGTTTGTTGCCACAAATGTGTTCCAAAACGTACAAGCAGCAGAGACTCAGAAAAGTCTTCTCGCAAGGTTTCAGCAAAGATGCCACGTCATTACTAAAGCTTCAGACGGCTTCCAAACTTCAGACGGGTTCCAGTCTTCAGACAGGTTTTAGTCTTCAGACGGGTTCGAGTCTTCAGACGGGCTTGGCTCTTCAGACAGCTTCGTTGCTTCAGACAGCTACTTTTGCTTCAGACATGTTACGTACTTCAGACATGTTGCGTACTTCAGACAGCTTCAATACTTCAGTCCGCTTCATCTTGTATTCATTTCTTCAGTTCATTGTTGTTCTTCAGACAAGTGTATATTTGAATCTGTACTTCTTCATATATCTTCTGCCTTCAGTTCTTAAAATGGTCTTCTAGGTCTTCAATTATGGAGATAGTCTTCTTAGTCTTCAATTCTTCAGATAGTCTTCTAATCTTCAATTCTTCAGATAGTCTTCAAGTCTTTACTTTTATTCTTCAGTTGCTTCAACTCTGTTAAGGATTATTCTTCTTCAGATTCTGCACTCTCGTTCTTCTGATTATGATCTTCTGATTCTGATTCTGTTCACACAATCTTCTTCTTCTTCTAAAGAGTATTCCATCCTGAAACATAATTAACAAACCAATACCTTTCTCAGTAGAACCTGTTTATATAATCTAATTGGTTCTTTATATAATCTTATTTGGTCTTTATATAATCTTATTTGTTAATCATTAAAACTAAAGGATGTTAAGTCTTATAATCATGTTTAAATACTTAAACTGATTTATAGACTTCACATATAGGAGATTATGGACACAAGTATTAGCGCTTTGGAGGAGAGGTTTCTTTCCTTATTCTATTCATTTTTCAGTTGTTGAGAGAGAGGGGAGAGAGAGAGAGTGAGGAGAGAGAGAGGGGAGAGAAAAAGGAGAGCGAGAGAGAGAGAGAGAGAGAGAGAGAGAGAGGAGAGAAGGAGAGAGAGGGGAGAGAGAGAGGGGAGAGAGAGAGAGAAAAGAGAAAGAGAGAGTGAGGAGAGAGAGGGGAGAGCGAGAGAGAGAGAGAAGGGAGAAAGAGAGAGTGGGGAGAGAGAGAGGAGAGAAAGAGGGCGGACAGAGAGAGTGAGGAGAGAGAGGGGAGAGAGAGGAGAGAGAGGGGGGGTAGGAGGACCAATTTGATGGGTTTCCAATCTTTTGGCTGACTGGGCAGGGACCAATTTGATGAGTTTCCAATCTTTTGGGCTGACTGGGCAGGGACCAAAATGAAGACTTTCAGTCTTTTATGCCACATCAGCAAGTCTGTCAACTTTAACAGACTTTGACTAACAGAAGGACCATTTTGATTGACGTTACAATCTGTGAGGGACCTTTTTGCAATTTTCTTTCTTTCAGGGACCACTCTGACCGACCCCATATCTTTCAGGGAACAATTTGAGGTTTCACTCTATTACAAATATAAATGTTAATTGATTCGTAATAATTAACAATCATATGGATCTACAAGTAATCATATTTGAATTGATATTTTATAGTGATTGAATATTGATTATATAATTATTGAAGGGTTAAAAATAAAAATTATCTTAAAATTGAGTTTTTCGTAACATTATATTTTTTATTAATTATAATAGTTTAATATTAGAGTGATTAGATATTCTCAATCATTGTTATCTCATTTTATTTTTAACTAATATATATTAAAATTTTACTGAAATGAAATGAAAGCAATTCAATGATTTGAATATGCGTATATATGGAATTAAATATATACTATTCCTTTTGTACGTAGAAATGTTAATTGATTCTCCTTTCAAAGTATATTAATTGAAAAATTTTATTTATATTACAAATAAAATTATTAATTGGTTCACAAGAGAAAAGTAAGAATAAAAGAGGATATAATGTAAAATTTATAGACAGTTATAAAATTTGAAGGAATAATGTAATAGACCTTTTAAAATATGAATAACAAAAGAACATTTTTGGTTCTTAAATGGCCATAATGATTTTAAAAAAAAATAACTTCTCTTATCAATCCAACACCAAATAAATTGATTAGTTCATTATTATAGGAAAATATTAACTTAAAACTATAAATTTATTATTTTTATAATTGATTTTTTATTTATTTTAAATAATTGGCTTAATAATAATAAATATAATTTAAATTTACTATATTTCTTTCCGAAGATAATGCAATTTCTAAGAAAGAGTGATTTGATATTCCCAACAATCATTGTTATCTCTTTTAGTTTCGAATTGAGATATAGTATATTCTTATTTTTCTTTCCATCGTTAATAACTCATTTGAAAGTAATTTTCAACTGTAATAATTGAAATCAATTCAATGAAAAAATTGTCAATGGATTTTAAATGCATGAATAGTGGGTTTGAAAATGCATGGATATTGGGTTTTATTGATTTTTTTTCACCGGCCAATTTTTTCCCAATTCTTTGCCCTGTTATTGGTTTTAATTTAATAGATAGTGGATTTTAAATGCTTTATGACCAACCCATTTTTATTTAACAACTTTCAAATTCAAATTTATTATTGTTACTATAATTATTTTTTTTACAGATACTATAATTAATTTATTGTTATGTTGATTTAAATTATTAATTGTTATTAATATGAACGTAACCGGATTCATATATATATATATATATATATATATATTATTCAGATTGATTTCAATAATTTCTAAATGTAAATTTATGTTTCTAATTCAAACTAATTTAATGTTGATATGATATTAGTTTCAAATTTCAAACGATTTATTGCTATAAATATTTGGTTATAATTTCTGATGATTTACTTAGAAATTGCACGGGGATGACCAAACGGTTTATTCATAATTTGGTTATAGATTCTATTAATTTAAGAGCAAAAATATATCACACGGGGGCGACTATTATTTATGAAAATAACGATAATCAACTTTTAATTGTTTATATAATTTCTGAATATATTTTCAAATAGAGTGAATTTGTTTAGAAAACTATAATTTTTTAAGAAATATATTGAATGAAGTAATGTGATAAGAATTTTTAGAAAAATAAAAAATAAAATTAATACGATAATTTTGTAAAAAGATTAAAAATAAATGTTATGTAAAAGAATCTTACACAAATAATAATAGAAGAATCTTATTAATAAGTAACTGAGATAAATTTACTAATTTATAAGTTAACCTAAAAATAATAATTAAATATCAAACTATAAAAATTCACTAAATACTATAACACTATGATCATTAATTACTAAACAAATTAAATTTATTGAAAAAAATATTTATTAAATATGAAAATTATAAAGAATTAAGGAAATTTTGATAAAATAATGTTGTATGAAAAATCTTTTGTTTTTTTGTGTGAATCACAAGTATCCTCCACGGGGTGCAATAAGATGAGATATCTTTGCATGTGTGTATTTTATTTTAATCTAAATATGTGTGTATTAAAATATAATAATTTAAGAGCAAAAATATATCACACGACGACGACCATTCTTTATGAAAATAATGACAATCAACTTTTAATAACTCATTTGAATACATAGGTGTTAGAAGCAAGATTCATACCAAGAAACAATATTGTATGAAAAGTCATTTATTTTTTGTGTGAATCACAAGTATCCTGTGGCAATAAAATGAGATGCCTTTGTATGTGTGTGTTTTATTTTAATTTAAATATGTGTGTGTATGAAAATATGATAATTTAAGAGCAAAAATATATCACATGGCGATGACCATTCTTTATGAAAATAACGATAATCAACTTTTAATAACTCATATGAATACATAGATGTTAGAAGCAATATTCTTATCAAGAAACAATATTGTATGAAAAGTCTTTTATTTTTTGTGTGAATCACAAGTATCCTCCAAGGGGGACAATAAGATGCGATACATTTGTATGTGTGTGCTTTATTTTAATCTAAATATGTGTGTATTAAAATATAATAATTTAAGAGCAAAAATATATCGCACGATGACGACCATTCTTTAAGAAAATAACGACAATCAACTTTTAATAACTCATTTGAATACATAGGTGTTAGAAGCAAGATTCATATCAAGAAACAATGTTGTATGAAAAGTCTTTTGTTTTTTGTGTGAATCACAAATATCCTCTACAGGGGCAATAAGATGAGATACCTTTGTATGTGTGTGCTTTATTTTAATCTAAATATGTGTGTGTATGAAAATATAATAATTTAATAGCAAAAATATATCACACGGCGACGACCATTCTTTATGAAAATAACGATAATCAACTTTTAATAACTCATTTGAATACAGAGGTGTTAGAAGCAAGATTCATATCAAGAAACAATGTTGCATGAAAAGTCTTTTATTTTTTGTGTGAATCACAAGTATCCTCCACGGGGGACAATAAGATGCGATACATTTGTATGTGTGTTTTATTTCAATCTAAATATGTGTGTATTAAAACAGAATATTTTAAGAGCAAAAATATATCACACGACGACGACCATTCTTTATAAAAATAACGATAATCAACTTTTAATAACTCATTTGAATACATAGGTGTTAGAAGCAAGATTCATATCAAGAAACAATGTTGTATGAAAAGTCTTTTGTTTTTTGTGTGAATCACAAATATCCTCCACGAGGGACAATAAGATGAGATACATTTGTATGTGTGTGCTTTATTTTAATCTAAATATGTGTGTGTATGAAAATATAATAATTTAATAGCAAAAATATATCACACGACGACGACCATTATTTATGAAAAAAATGATAATCAACTTTTAATAACTCATTTGAATACATAGGTGTTAGAAGCAAGATTCATATAAAAAACAATGTTGTATGAAAAGACTTTTATTTTTTGTGTGAATCACAAGTATCCCCCACGGGGGACAATAAGATGCGATACATTTGTATGTGTGTTTTATTTTAATCTAAATATGTGTGTGTATGAAAATATAATAATTTAAGAGCAAAAATATATGATACGGCGACGACCATTCTTTATATAAATAACGATAATCAACTTTTAATAACTCATTTGAATACATAGGTGTTAGAAGCAAGATTCATATCAAGAAACAATGTTGTATGAAAAGTCTTTTATTTTTTGTGTGAATCACAAGTTGTGACACCCTTCTACCCCAAACTCTTATATGTTTAATAAATTGTAGTTTGGAAAACGGCAAAGTCCCACGATGGGTAAAAGGTTCACAACACTCTTATTAAATCTCATGGTTCGAAAACGACTTTATTAAAAGGAATTAAACTCCGAAGAAAACTCAAACATAACTGCAGCGGAATCCTCAAAATATAAGGACAACTGAAACCCTACTGCCATACAAGGCATCCACAGGTTCATATAAATACTCCTAATCTAGAAACATAACAAAACTCCCAAAATACACCCTGATATCACATCTATCAGAGCCCATCCCTTTAATCATAATCGACACCAGTCGTGTCCTCATCAACACCTGTAAAAATATATCCACAGAATACGGTGAGGAAAAGGGGTACTACTTATACATACACATAGAGAATACCCATCCTCACCCACAACATCAATACATCATGCCATCAATACATCAATCACCAATAAATAACATTCATCTAAAACTCAACATATAGTTCATCATCTATATCAACATATACATGCTCTACCGTCATTCTTATTTATAACACATAAATATATCCATTATACATTCACCAAGCTCAACATCATCATAGCATCGTTCATATATCATCATACTCATTATCATCATACATCATTCATCTATCATCATACTCATTATCATCATAACACCATTGATATATCATTATACTCATTATCATCATAACATCATTCATCTATCATCATACTCATTATCATCATAACATCATTCATATATCATTATACTCATTATCATCATAACATCATTCATCTATCATCATACTCATTCTTATCATAACATCGTTCGTATATCATTATACTCATTATCATCATACATCAATACTCCTCTCATCATCTACCCAAAGATCATGACTTGGAACTCCACACAATGGGTGCACCTCGTCAATCACTCTAGTTAGTACCAAGATAGTCTACCGGTGTTACCAAACACTATCCGATAGGTTGTACCCCCTCTATGAGCCAGCACAACGACATTCGACCCTAGGTTGTACCCCCTCTATGGGCTCGTACATTCACTCCTAGGTTGCACCCCCTCTATGGGCCCGTGCATCGAACGCCCCATCTTGATCCCCTGAGTTGTACCCCCTCTATGGGCCCGCACAACTCAGTTCACTTCCCGAATTGTACCCCCCTCTATGGGCCCACATAATTCAGGTCTCATCGCACATGCACAAGGCATCTCTCTTAAGTTGTACCCCCTCTATAAGCCCGCACAACTCAAGTAACATCACATATGCACAAGGCATCTCTCCTAAGTTGTACCCCCTCTATGGGCCCGCACAACTTAGGTAACATCACATATGCACAAAGCATCTCTCCTAAGTTGTACCCCCTCTATGGGCCCATAAAACTTAGGTAACATCATCATCAAAGGTGATATACACCATCGTTATCATCATTATTATCATACATCATCATGCTCATCATTAAACATCATTATAGTAAAGTGATATACATTTATCATCATTAACATCATCATCATGCTCATCATCAAACATCATTAAAGTAAAGTGATATACAATTATCATCATTAACATCATCATCATGCTCATCATCAAACATCATTAAAGTAAAGTGATATACACTTATCATCATTAACATCATCATCATGCTCATCATCAAACATCATTAAAGTAAAGTGATATCCACTTATCATCATTAACATCATCATCATAATCATCATCAACCATCATATAAACAACATTCTCATACGCAATATAACCTGGTAATCAATTACCACACAGTTGTAATCGATTACCAGAGACCGTTACTCAATTTTGGAGTCTTCAAGCTTTAAGCTTAATGACCTTGGTTCACTAATTTGGAAATATCTAGAGTTCTAGGTGTCCAATTAAAGTGATTCCACTTCTATTAGAAAGTTAAGATCCTGGGCTTTCAGTTTGATATATTATATGATAGTATTCCGAGTTCATTTGCACCCTTAACAGACGCATTCATTCTCAGGCGAGAAAGCTGTCAAAACCTGGTAATCGATTACCACACAGATGTAATCGATTACCAGCAACTCAACTCTCTGGTAATCGATTACCAGACCCCTTGTAATCGATTACCAGCAACCCAAACTCACTCAACGCTGCCCAGAAAGCCCTGGTAAACGATTACCACACCTGGTAATCGATTACCCGCGACGCAGATCGCAGATTTCACGATTTCTAACATTTCTAAACCCATTCAATCAATCTCTAATCAATCTTTTTTCGTCTAAACATCATTCATAATCATTAATATCATCCAAAGCTTAGTAAATCAACAGTCTTTTACAGATTAAACAACCAATTCATCAAATCCCCAATCTTTAAATCCCTAATCACCCCTTTTTCATTATTATGAATATCATCTTCAATTTCACCCAATCAATCATCAATATACACCCAATCAATCATCAATCAACAGATTATATCATTTATTCTTAGTTACAACGTACATCCATACGAATTTAGAGCCTTTAGAGGGTCTTATGGTTGCCCTCACTACCCACACATCCCTACATGCATATACAAGCAATACCCTATCCCCCACCGTACCTTAAGCGAAGCTTTGATTACAGCAAGGAAGTCCTTTCTTGGATTCTTGGCTTTCACTCCACCGCAGCTCTCTCTTGAGACTCTGTTTCTCCCCTCCTTAGCATTTCGCTTACTGACGAATGATACGAATAAGGATTAGGGTGCTCTGTTAACCCCTCCCTATTGAAATGTCTAATTGGGCTTAGGCCCACTCTCACCCCCTTATTTCTATTTTCAATTAAATCTTACTTTTACGAAATAAAACTAATAATAATAATAATAATACTCCTATTATTTAATTTCTCATTAATTAATTATCTCCTTAATTAATCTATTTAATTTAATTAATATTTATCCTAATAGAATTTAGGATGTTACAACTCTCCCCTCCTAAAAAGAAAATTCATCCTCGAATTTTACCTGAAGCGAAAAGCTCTGGATAAGACTCCTTCGTCTTCTCTTCAAGTTCCCAAGTGGCACTCTCGGGTGTAGGTCCTCCCCAGATCACCTTCACTAAAGGAATCTCTTTACCTTGAAGTTGTTTCACCCTCCAATCCTCAACTCTCACCGGCATTGTTTCCACTGTTAGGTTTTCCTTAACCTCAAGATGATCCGACTCAATCACATGCGGAGGATCGTGAACGTATTTCCGGAGTTGAGAAACGTGGAAAACGTTATGAAGATTAGACAGATGTGGAGGCAAAGCGATTTGGTAGGTAACATTGCCGACTCTTTTAAGGATTTGGTAAGAACAAATAAATCGAGGTGTAAGCTTTCTAGACTTTAATGCCCTACCAACCCCAGTCCACGGAGTGACTTTCAGGAATACATGATCCCCTTTTTTGAATTCAAATTCCTTTCTCCTCTTATCAGCATAGCTCTTCTGCCTACTCTGGGCTGAAGCAATCCTAAAGGTTTTTGATGTTCTACCTTAGCCTTTTGGCACACTAAACATGCACTCACAAACTCTTCTATGTCCCTTTTCATCCTAGGCCACCAAAACACTTTCTTCAAATCCTGGTACATCTTAGTCGATCCTGGGTGGAAACTAAGCTTACTCCTATGTCCTTCTTCCAGCACTAATTTCTTAATGGTAGGTTCACTAGGCACACACACTCGATCTCCAAATCTCACTACCCCATCGGTACCAATTACAAACTCTCCACCACTACCCCCTTCTATAGCCTCTCGCCTACTTACTAAAAAATGGATCCTCTAACTGGGCCTTACTAATATCCTTCAGCAATTCATTACTTACCCTCGTCATCCCTAACTTCACACTAGAGGATGTTACTTCACAATCCAAACTTAGATCCCTGAACCGGGTTAAAAGGTCCATCTCTCTAATCATCAAGGAACTAGCATGGATAGACTTCCTACTCAAGGCATCAGCCACTACATTGGCCTTACCGGGATGGTAACTTAACCCAAAATCATAATCCTTAAGAAATTCTAACCACCTCCTCTGCCTCATGTTCAGCTCTTTCTGGTCAAACAGATATCTAAGGTTCTTATGGTCACTAAAAACCTCAAACCGGGAATCATACAGGTAATGTCTCCAAATCTTCAACGCAAACACTACGGCTGCTAACTCTAGGTCATGGGTAGGGTAGTTTCTCTCATGAATTTTCAATTGCCTAGAAGCATAGGCTACTACTTTACCCTCTTGCATCAACACCCCACCTAAACCCATCTTAGAGGCATCAAAGTATACTACAAAGGATTTACCAAGGTCAGGTAACACTAACACTGGTGCACTAGTAAACTTCTCCTTAAGGGTTTGGAAGCTAGTCTCGCACTTACTATTCCACACATAGGCAACTCCCTTCCTAGTCAACTCGGTCAAAGGCAAAGCTAACTTAGAAAACCCTTCTATGAACCTCCTATACTACCCAGCCAACCCAAGGAAACTCCTAATCTCACTCACTGACTTAGGGGATTCCCACTTAAGCACGACTTCTACCTTAGAGGGATCTATACCTATACCTCCCTTAGAAATCACATGGCCTAAGAAACTCACTTGATCTAACTAGAACTCACACTTGGACATCTTAGCATCCAGCTGATTATCCTTAAGAACCTGAAGCACTACCTTTAGATGTCCCTCATGCTCCTCCTTAGTTTTGGAATAAATTAGTATATCATCTATAAAGACAACTACGAATTTAATCAAATAAGGGTGAAAAATTTTGTTCATGTAATCCATAAAAATGGCCGGAGCATTCGTCACACCGAAAGGCATTACCAGATACTCGTAATGTCCATACCTAGTCCTAAAAGCGGTCTTAGGTATATCCTCCTCCTTAACTCTAATCTGATGATATCCTGATCTAAGATCTATCTTGCTAAACACACATGCCCCTACTAATTGATCCATCAAGTCATCTATCCTAGGCAAAGGATATCTATTCTTAATGGTCACCTTATTTAGCTGGCGGTAATCTGTACACAACCTCATGCTACCATCTTTCTTCTTAACAAACAACACAGGCGCTCCCCAGGGAAACACACTAGGCCTTATGAACTTTTTCTCTAATAGATCCTCTAATTGTTTCTTAAGTTCTGCTAGCTCTATAGGTGACATCCTATAAGGTGTGGCTGGAATCGGTCCTGTACCTGGCACTAAGTCTATAGCAAACTCTATCTCTCTCTCAGGCGGTAAACTAGACACATTATCAGCAAATACTTCAGGGTACTCACACACCACAGGTATCTCACTCACCACAGCGCTACTATCAGATTTCAAAGAAGCTAAAAGCATGTAAACCTGGGCATCTTCCCTTAGAGACGCCTTTACCTGATTGGCAGTCATAAAATCCTTACTCTTACACTCGACAGGGTGACCAAAAACAACAGATTTATCAGCACAGTTTAGAAGGACATGGTTGGACGATAACCAGTCCATACCAAGAATGACATCCAGTTGACTTAAAGGCAAACAAATCAAATCAACTAGGAAGTCTCTATCATTAACAGATATGGAACAGTTTAAGCAAACATCAGAAGTAGAAACTGACCCACTAGCTGGCGTTTCCACACTCAATTCAAAAGGCAAGGAAGAAATAGGAAATTTCAATCTAGACACACGAGAACGTGATATAAACGAGTGAGTCGCACCAGGATCCGACATCCCCTGATAACATGAACGCAGCCACGTAACCTTTTGCACCAACGGGCAGTCCATCGCTCTGAAGATCTTCTCGATCTCGTATATCCAATCAGCACCACCATCGGGGTCATAACCCCAAGACAAGTAGATGGATGGTTCCTCTGGAACCGTGCAAGCCAATTCGTCTCGTGATGATGGTTAAGGTTGCCAACAGCTGTGCCATAGCCATCAAGGCATCGGCCATCGCTCGATCGTTCCTACCCCCAGCCATTACTCTTTCTTTATTAAAGAAAGGGTAAGCAAACATACCAAGTAAAGCAGAGAAATAAGGAAATCAAACAATCAAGCCAAAGCAAACAATTCACTCAAGCAGGCAATCAATCAATCAATCAGATTCACACATCAGAAGCATAGTAAACTCATAGCTCAAGGCCGGTGAACCAACCATGCTCTGATACCAACTAATGTGACACCCTTCTACCCCATACTCTTATATGTTTAATAAATTGTAGTTTGGAAAACGGTAAAGTCCCACGATGGGTAAAAGGTTCACAACACTCTTATTAAATCTCATGGTTCGAAAACGACTTTATTAAAAGGAATTAAACTCCGAAGAAAACTCAAACATAACTGCAGCGGAATCCTCAAAATATAAGGACAACTGACAACCTACTGCCATACAAGGCATCCACAGGTTCATATAAATACTCCTAATCTAGAAACATAACAAAACTCCCAAAATACACCCTGATGTCATATCTATCAGAGCCCATCCCTTTAATCATAATCGACACTAGTCGTGTCCTCATCAACACCTATAAAAATATATCCACAGAATACGGTGAGGAAAAGGAGTACTACTTATACATAGACATAGAGAATACCCATCCTGATGACAGGAATTGCACAATTGCACAGGATCTAGAATTGAGCAAAACAAACCAATTAGAACCACAAAATAGCAATAAAATCACGATTTATAGGTGCTGGACAACAGCTATAAATGCGTGAGAAAGCACAAGAAAATGAGGGAAAATGAAAGAAAAAGTGGAGAGGAAGAAATGGGAGGGACGCCACTGAAGCAAGAATCCTCCTGCAGCAGATAAGTCCAATGCCAGACGCCACTAATTCAGGAGAATTAGATAAGTCTCACCATGGTTTAAGCAACAACCACCAAGCCTCACTCAACTCATAAAGAGGAGAAAATTTGGCATAATTCCTTTACTATTCATCAAAGTTATGAATACATGGAGAGAAGGCTCCTATTTATAGGAGAGGAGGGGGAAGGGGGCGGATTTTTAGGAGCCCAAAATAGGAGAAAAATAAAAGATGAGTGAAAACACTCCTAAGTGGGTTTTGAACCCATGACCCCCAAGGTTTATGGCTAAGCTAAGTCTTAAGCCAATAAACCTCTCAAAATGGCGCCCACTCATGTAGGAAAATACAAGATGAGTCAAATTTCTATCCTATGTGGGAATAGAACCCATGACCTCCTAAGCCTTATAGCAAGGCAACCTACTAACCAATAAACCCACTAAAAATAGCTCCCAAGTAGGAGGAATTAAAAGAAAATTACAATCAATAAAAAGAAAATATAAGAGAGTCCTAATTAAGGGTGGTCCATAGGACAAGGGTCCTATCCAAGGTCAAGGTGTCCTTCTGTAGGGTAGTGACCTTTATTTTGTAGGGTAGTGACCCTTTATTTGTAGGACACTAATTTCTCCAACTTTTCCTTGCTTGAAGCTCAGGCTTGTAGTTGGTGCATATCCTCCAGTGTAGGTCTTGCAGGTCCAAGCTTCTAGCAGAGTGTCATCATTCCCTCACCCTTGAAAAGGATTTGACCTCAAATCTGAAAAATTCATAAAGGGGCAGTAAAAATAATGAACTGGGTAGAAGAAGGAGTTGGATGACAAAATATAGGAAGTAAGAAGATGCTTCCCTTCGCTTTTGGAGAGTAGAGTCAGAGATCCACAAGTTGAACATCTTCCTTGAGCCTAGACAACAAGAAGACCCATAAGTATTATTCCAAAGCAAGCAAAGTGAAGGCTCATAACAAAAATACTTGGGGATCATAAAGATTAGCAAAAGAAAAACATATGATATGAACAAGAGGTATTTGAGAAAAGGGTTAGAAAACTCCCTCAATGGAGATTGAACCATCTTGTCCATGTACTCTATGGATTTAGATCCTGGATCAAAGACTAATCTTTTGAAGCCCTCCCTTGCAAGTAAGAGAAGTAAGTGGTCACGAAGAAGGCTTCGGAAATTAATTCCACATAAGTACAAAATGTGTTTCAATGTGCAACATTCATCAAAATATTCTACACTATGTTCCCAAATAAATGCACAAGTGAAACTATGTGGCATGAATGTTTTAATATTTTTCAATAACATCCCAACATTTTTATTGAACATAACACATGCATCTTGAGTATGATTGTAAAAAGGGTAGTGCATATGTTCATGCCATGATGTATTCATGCAAGTTTGTTCACGAGGCATCTCCATTCTAGTGCACTTATTCAAGTAATATGACACCTTTTGCATATTATTATATGTATTCATGTAAGGTGAAACATTAAAAGAATCACTTTGAACAAGCACACTATGAAGCATATCATCATGTAAACAAGTTTTCTCATATGTGATAACTTCATCCAAATTTTTATCCTTTTTACTAACTAGTTCAAGAGCATAATACACATCTTTATATGAAATAATTATTTGAGGCCCAAAATGTGTATTCAACTTATAAACACAAACCAAAGGTGCATGCATATTCAATCCAACTTTGTTACCATTCCTATCATGCAATCTAAATTGATCAAAGGAATTGACTAAACATGCATCTCTAGAAAGTTTCATGGTACTCTTAGACTTAGTTGATTTTTCTAAACATGCAATAGATTTCAAAGCATTATCAAAATTTTTTATTTCTTTCAAACATGTAATGCTTTGTGGCATAAAATTGTGCATAGAGATAGGCATTTCATGCATAAAGAAAGTAAGTTTAGGAAACTCCCTTTCAACAACTTGAATTGTACTTTTTGCAACACTAGAAGTATTTTCCATCAACCTATTCATGCTTTCACTAGAAGAGTTAGCATTCAAATGATCACAAGATAAACACACTTTCTCTTCTTTCACTCTTAATTCTTTTTCTTCACTTTCTCTTTTAAGTTTTTCTTCATTCTCTCTTTCTATTTGTTCTCTTTCTCTTGCTCTACTAACCTCTTAAGTTGAATTTGATCTTCCCTAATTTCACTAGAGGTCATAGGAATTAAGGTGAATTTAACCTTTTGGTGGCGGAACCTATAGGTGTTGGAATACCCATCATGTTTTACCCTTCTCTCAAATTGCCAAGGTCTTCCTAAAAGAATGTGTGAGGCTTCTAAGGGTATAACATCAAAGGTCATTTCATCTAGGTAATCCCCAATTTTAAACCTTAAGCTCACTTGCCTATCCACCATAAATTCTTCCTCGTCACTCAACCATTGAAGTGTATAAGGTTCTGGATGTGGGGTAGTAGGTAAGTTTAGCTTGTTAACTAACCTAAGGCTAGCTAAGTTGCTACTACTTCCTCCATCTATGATCACTAAACAAACCTTATCTTCAATTTGGCACCTAGTATGGAATAGATTCTCTCTTTGGCTCTCTTCTTCACCCAAAGGTGTTTCTAAGGCTTTCCTAAACAACATGGTCGCCCTTTCCCCTTACCTCCTTCCTTCCATTCTCCTAAGTTGATTTTATGTTAAACTTTTAAGGACCTTTCCACTCAACTAAGTGTTTACACTCAATGGAATGCAACACTCGTGTATGTCACTCTTTTTGGCTTTTTCTATAATGAGACCCTCTTGCCTCTTCTACTCGGTTGGAGGTTGATTGAAGTTGCAAAGACCAGATTGAGTCTAAGTCTTAACCCTTACCCAAAATAGAAGCGCACTAACAAAGAAAGACCTACTGGAAGAGAAAAGAAAAATCCTAAGACAAAACAAGGAATTTATATGACAAACAAGAAAAACTGGCACTCAAACAAGCTTATACACAAGAGCAGACAGCAAACAAGACAGGACGGAAGAAATTGCAAAGAGAATTGTTTTTGGTGATTTTTGAAAAGAGTTGCCAAAATTGTCGTTTTTAAGAAAAAATAGCAAATACAACTCAATTACGGTATACAGAAAAATGAAACAGAAAATTACAGTAAAAATGTCACTGTATTGTTGGGATACTTCTTTGTTTTTTGTTTTTCTATTTTTATGAATTTTTTTGAATTTTTTACTCTTTTTGGATGTCTTTTGACTCCTTTTCTTCCTTGTTGCTGACTTTGCACCCTTTTTGCTTTTTACACCTCTTTTCTATTTTTGGCACGTACGTACTTTTTATATTTTTCTTGCCTTTTCTTTCTTTTTTATGGCTTTTTCCCCAACAGAAAATTACAGAAATTTGTACACAATGAAAAGAAAATATACTGAACCTACTGTAATATTTTTGGAATTTTCTGACAGTAAACTGGTCCAAGTGGCCCAGAAAAGCAAAAATAATGAATAAACTGATTTCTAAAAACTGTAAAAACGTGATGGCAACTTGATTTCAAAAATGGCCAAAAAAATTGCTTAGCACTTCCTTGTTGATTATACAAGACCAGTGTGGTCACCGAAACGCGCTTGGTTCAATTTTAAGTTTGGAATTAAATTTGAAGGAAAATCAACAATTAGGATTGTTGATCTTCTTCCAACACTATGAACCAAAAAAGATCCTATAGGTGAGCGTTTTGCACAATCAAACAGGGAAAGTCCAAGGTAGAGATAGCAGTCAATCCAAATTTGCAATCAGAATGCCAATCAAACAGACATAACAAGAGTGGAATATGAACAAAACATGAGCCAAAAAATGCGCATAAATTGCAAAATAAAGAAAGGAAAATTGCGCAAAATAAATGGCAAGAAATTAAAGGGGGAAACTGAAATTAAAGGGATGTGGAGGATAGAAATGTAAATGGCAGAAAGTAAAGGGGGAAGCGGAAATTAAAAGGATGGGGAGGACTGAATTTAAATGACTGAAAGTAAAGGGGGAAGCGGAAATTAAAAGGATGGGGAGAACTGAAAAGTAAATAGCAGAATGTAAAGGGGAGAGCTGAAATTAAAGGGATGGGAGAATCGAAAATTAAATGGCGGAAATTAAAAGCGGAAAGTAAAGAGATGAATATGGGGATGACAATTAATGGTGATGGGGAGAAAATGTAGGTGAACGATCTTTGGAAAAATGAAGACAACAATGCCTCCTCTTATCACACTTCACCAACAAACAAGCAGTTTATAGCAATTATATGTAGAAATCACTCAAGAACAAGTATGAGCAATTAATAGACAATTTATCAAACACCTAGGGGGTGGGAATTAGCGGCCCAAAACAGCCCCCAACTAGCAAGATAATCACCCAATTCAATCAAGCAGACAAGTGCAAATAGTAGCAGAAAGGCACCTCGGGCCCGGGAAACAGTCCAAGTCCAAATTACAATGAAAAGAGGGATTGAATTACACTAAAATTTGATGAAAATTCTGCACAAAAGAGGTGCGGAATGCAGCGCCCAAACAGCCCCAAAGTTGCTCCAAATTTGCTCAAATTCAACAAGCTCTTGATACCAAATGATGACAGGAATTGCAAAGGATCTAGAATTGAGCAAAACAAACCAATTAGAACCACAAAATAGCAATAAAATCACGATTTATAGGTGCTGGGCAGCAGCTATAAATGCGTGAGAAAGCACAAGAAAATGAGGGAAAATGAAAGAAAAAGTGGAGAGGAAGAAATGGGAGGGACGCCACTGAAGCAAGAATCCTCCTGCAGCAGATAAGTCCAATGCCAGACGCCACTAATTCAGGAGAATTAGATAAGTCTCACCATGGTTTAAGCAACAACCACCAAGCCTTACTCAACTCACAAAGAGGAGAAAATTTGGCATAATGCCTTTACTATTCATCAAAGTTATGAATACATGGAGAGAAGGCTCCTATTTATAGGAGAGGAGGGGGAGGGGGAGGATTTTTAGGAGCCCAAAATAGGAGAAAAATAAAAGATGAGTGAAAACACTCCTAAGTGGGTTTTGAACCCATGACCCCCAAGGTTTATGGCTAAGCTAAGTCTTAAGCCAATAAACCTCTCAAAATGGCGCCCACTCATGTAGGAAAATACAAGATGAGTCAAATTTCTATGCTATGTGGGAATAGAACCCATGACCTCCTAAGCCTTATAGCAAGGCAACCTACTAACCAATAAACCCACTAAAAATAGCTCCCAAGTAGGAGGAATTAAAAGAAAATTACAATCAATAAAAAGAAAATATAAGAGAGTCCTAATTAAGGGTGGTCCATAGGACAAGGGTCCTATCCAAGGTCAAGGTGTCCTTCTGTAGGGTAGTGACCTTTATTTTGTAGGGTAGTGACCCTTTATTTGTAGGACACTAATTTCTCCAACTTTTCCTTGCTTGAAGCTCAGGCTTGTAGTTGGTGCATATCCTCCAGTGTAGGTCTTGCAGGTCCAAGCTTCTAGCAGAGTGTCATCACATCCTCACCCACAACATCAATACATCATGCCATCAATACATCAATCACCAATAAATAACATTCATCTAAAAATCAACATATAGTTCATCATCTATATCAACATATACATGCTCTACCGTCATTCTTATTTATAACACATAAATATATCCATTATGCATTCACCAAGCTCAACATCATCATAGCATCGTTCATATATCATCATACTCATTATCATCATACATCATTCATCTATCATCATACTCATTATCATCATAACATCATTCATATATCATTATACTCATTATCATCATAACATCATTCATCTATCAACATACTCATTATCATCATAACATCATTCATATATCATTATACTCATTATCATCATAACATCATTCATCTATCATCATACTCATTCTTATCATAACATCATTCGTATATCATTATACTCATTATCATCATACATCAATACTCCTCTCATCATCTACCCAAAGATCATGACTTGGAACTCCACACAATGGGTGCACCTCGTCAATCACTCTAGTTAGTACCAAGATAGTCTACCGGTGTTACCACACACTATCCATAGGTTGTACCCCCTCTATGGGCCCGCATAACGACATTCGACCCTAGGTTGTACCCCCTCTATGGGCCCGTACAATCACTCCTAGGTTGCACCCCCTCTATGGGCTCGTGCATCGAACGCCCCATCTTGATCCCCTGAGTTGTACCCCCTCTATGGGCCCGCACAATTCAGGTCTCATCGCACATGCACAAGGCATCTCTCTTAAGTTGTACCCCCTCTATGGGCCCGCACAACTTAGGTAACATCACATATGCACAAAGCATCTCTCCTAAGTTGTACCCCCTCTATGGGCCCGTACAACTTAGGTAACATCATCATCAAAGTTGATATACACCGTCGTTATCATCATTATTATCATACATCATCATGCTCATCATTAAACATCATTATAGTAAAGTGATATACACTTATCATCATTAACATCATCATCATGCTCATCATCAAACATCATTAAAGTAAAGTGATATACACTTATCATCATTAACATCATCATCATGCTCATCATCAAACATCATTAAAGTAAAGTGATATACACTTATCATCGTTAACATCATCATCATGCTCATCATCAAACATCATTAAAGTAAAGTGATATACACTTATCATCATTAACATCATCATCGTGCTCGTCATCAAACATCATTAAAGTAAAGTGATATACACTTATCATCATTAACATCATCATCATAATCATCATCAACCATCATATAAACAACATTCTCATACGCAATATAACCTGGTAAACAATTACCACACAGTTGTAATCGATTACCAGAGACCATTACTCAATTTTGGAGTCTTCAAGCTTTAAGCTTAATGACCTTGGTTCACTAATTTGGAAATATCTAGAGTTCTAGGTGTCCAATTAAAGTGATTCCACTTCTATTAGAAAGTTAATATCTTGGGCTTCAGTTTGATATATTATGTGATAGTATTCCGAGTTCATTTGCACCCTTAACAGACGCATTCTTTCTCAGGCGAGAAAGCTGTCAAAACCTGGTAATCGATTACAACACAGATGTAATCGATTACCAGCAACTCAACTCTCTGGTAATCGATTACCATACCCCTTGTAATCGATTACCAGCAACCCAAAATCACTCAACGCTGCCCAGAAAGCCCTGGTAATCGATTACCACACCTGGTAATCGATTACCCGCGACGCAGATCGCAGATTTCACGATTTCTAACCTTTCTAAACTCATCCAATCAATCTCTAATCAATCTTTTTCGTCTAACCATCATTCATAATCATTAATATCATCCAAAGCTCAGTAAATCAACAATCTTTTACAGATTAAACAACCAATTCATCAAATCCCCAATCTTTAAATCCCTAATCACCCCTTTTTCATTATTCTGAATATCATCTTCAATTTCACCCAATCAATCATCAATATACACCCAATCAATCATCAATCAACAGATTATATCATTTATTCTTAGTTACAACATACATCCATACGAATTTAGAGCCTTTAGAGGGTCTTATGGTTGCCCTCACTACCCACACATCCCTACATGCATATACAAGCAATACCCTCTCCCCCACCGTACCTTAAGCGAAGCTTTGATTACATCAAGGAAGTCCTTTCTTGGATTCTTGGCTTTCACTCCACCGCAGCTCTCTCTTGAGACTCTGTTTCTCCCCTCCTTAGCGTTTCGCTTACTAACGAATGATACGAATAAGGATTAGGGTGCTCTGTTAACCCCTCCCTATTGAAATGTCTAATTGGGCTTAGGCCCACTCTCACCCCCTTATTTCTATTTTCAATTAAATCTTACTTTTACGAAATAAAAATAATAATAATAATACTCCTATTATTTAATTTCTCATTAATTAATTATCTCCTTAATTAATCTATTTAATTTAATTAATATTTATCCTAATAGAATTTAGGATGTTACACAAGTATCCTCCACGGAGGTTAATAAGATGAGATATCTTTGTATGTGTGTGTTTTATTTTTATCTAATTTTTTTTATACTATTGATTTATATATTTTATATCTATGTTTTTTTAGTAAGTAATGCGTGGATATCACATTTCATGTGTTTTTGTAAGTGTGTTATGTAATGGTACAAGGATAATAGTTAATGAATTCGGAAAGAATATTATTGGTGCAAAAGTTATCACTGGAACCAATATTGGAGACAAGATATATATTCCAAGAATGAATATGGTTCCTTCTGATCCAAAATTTCCATTCATATTTGAAAGAAGGCAATTTTCAATATCTTTGTGTTTTGGGATGACCATTAATAGAAGTCAAGGACAGATTTTGTCACATGTTTGTCGTTTTCTTCCAAAACCATTGTTTACACATGGGTAGTTATATGTTGCAGTCTCTAGAGTGAGGTAAAAAAAAAGTCTTAAAATATTGATCGTAGATGAAAATGGAAATACTTGCTCTTCTACAAAAAAAATATTGTTTATAAAGAGGTTTTTTGTGATGTTTAATTTATTTCAAGTAGTATTGTATTTTTATAGGCGATGATGGAATTTTAAATGACTATAAACTGGTGGGTTTTAATTTTGAGGTTTTTACTTTTACAAATATGGACTTTATTTTCACTAATTTGTACTCATTTCTTAAATTGTTATTATAAATATAAAATTGATTTTTCAATATTTCAACTATAATATTATACAATTTATTTTTATATAAACCCAAAAAACCAAAACGTTCCCGTGCGAACTCACGGGTCACCTAACTAGTATATGATAAACACAACTTTTAATTAACCTGTTTACCTGAGTGCATCCTAGATACAATAGTATAAACTTTGACAAAAAAAAATAGTATAAACCTGTATCCAAATTTGCTTTGATGTGAAAAATAGAATTGAGTCCTAATCAAACCCCATCACAAAACGAAAAAGTTTTTCATACCACAAATAGTGTGTACCGCGATTGTACAACTGTTTGTTGTACAAAGAAAAAAAAAAGAATAAGGGGGGAGCCGAGCATATTTTGCCATGCCATAATCGGTGGTACACCTGGTACAAGAGGTGTACCACTGTTTGAGATCCATCACAAAAACACATTCATCTTCTTAGAAACTTGGACAAGAGACAATGACGGTAGACGTTTTTCCAGTTTACAAAGAACATCAATATTAAATTACAATGCTTGAATGTGAATTGGTACAAGGATTATCAAAATTTCATCATCAAGGATGAACATAATAAAATCACTAGGTTGCACTACGGAATTAAATTTCATCATCAACAATATGGAAGAAATCATCAAACAAATGGGTTAATTACCAGGGCAACATGGCATGGTTTAATGAATCATGAAAATGATCACATATTAAATTATAAATATTACACGAGTGCCAGGAGTTTTGGTGGCTACAATTCTCTGAAGCTGTTTGGACAAAGCTCCTGGCAGAACTTGGCATGTGAATGCTGAATGGTTAGTACTTCATAGGAAGTAAGAAAGCATGCGGCTTCTAATTGAATTTGAACCCTCCTTGGATGACATGCATATCTCAACTTGTTGAGATTCAGCAATTAGCAGGTAAATCTTTGCACATCCATTCATGTTCAAACATCACCACCATTTTCATTTTTCATTCTATTCATTTTGCTGAGATTCCCTCCTTATCATATTTAGTAAGTACAAGACAACCTCTGACATTGCTGGCCTAAATTCTGGCTCTGACTGCATTAGATACATAAAGGCCAAGAAATCAATTGCATGACAGAATAAACTAACCACTGAAATCTAAGTTCAGACAGAAAAGCTTACCTGAACACATCTAGAAATAATGTCCGCAAAATTTGACAATGATTTGGCAGGGTATTCTCCATTCAGAGAAGGATCAACCATTCTTGATAATGCATCAATATCATGAAGTTGAGGAATTGCCCATCTTACCAGAAACTGCTCTCCTCGAGGGCGCTTCCTGTCCAAGATGTTCAGAATACATGAATTAACTACAGTCCATGAAGAGCCAGGAATAGATGATGAACTTTGGTTATGTTCTCTCTCACCTGTCATAGGACTGACGGCCTGTCAAGAGTTCTAACATAACCACTCCAAAGCTGTACACATCACTCTGGTATGTGTAAATTCCTGACTCAAATTCTGGGGCCCCATAGCCATAAGCTGTTAGCAGTTGTCCTGAGAGCTGAAAATGCATGGAATGTTATTAGATTGTTATAATACAAATTACACTGACAATTACCCCCTCACTTCAAAATAATTGTCATTTAAGGTTTTACACAAGAATGAAGAAACTTATTAAATATTCTCAATTTCAAGAAAATAAAAATTCATTTGACTATATTATTGTCTCATTTCATTAATGCTCTCTCATTCCATTTAATAAAAATACCAAATGGTAAGGATAAAGGGCACTAATGCTTTCTTATTTCAATTAATGAAAGATATGAAAAGACAAGAATAAAATCAGAAAAAATTGACTAATACATTCTTGGTTTTTTAAGGTAACATATACCTTGAAACTAACTAAAATATCTAAGTGACAATTATTTTGAAAAAGTTTAACGAGTATGCATTACCAATATACAAGTTTTACATTGTGATCTAATGATGTTGCTGCCACATCATTTATTGAGTTCAACATCACATAAGGAATCATATTCATTAAATAATGTAGCAATATATAATTGGATTTACATTGATAGTGTATACCTATTAAAGGTAGTAATATTTATATGCATATGCTAATCATTCCAATGCAGAGTATAATGATGTTTTAAAAAAATTAACTCCGTTATACATAATGGGAAATCACCACAATCAAAATTGGCTATTAGAGAGGTTAGTCCATAGAAATATATGTTCTTTTTTCAAAACTAATATTATCATTTCCCTCAGAAAGTGGAATAATATATTTTTACAATATCCAATAATCTCTTACCTGACTAACAGAACCTTTAGTTATTAATGGAGCCAAACCACAATCAGATACACGCACAGATAAATCATCATCAAGGAGAATATTAGCAGACTTGAAATTTCTGTGTACAACAGGTGGCTGACATTGCTCATGCAAGTACCTTGTTAGAGGACAACATCAAGTATTAGACTCAGAAAGTTCCACATAAAGAAGCATTATAGGTAAGTATTATATTTTACCAACTTAAACTTAAAAGTATCTAGTATATATGCTTTTTTATCCCCAAATTTTTAGGAAAAAAACGTCCAGCATTAAATCAATCCACTGAGGCTTACTTAAAAACTCAGGCAGGACAAATATATTTGGAAGTGAAAAAATCGAACCCACTAAAAGCTGCTAATTAACAACCTGGGGCAAATACATTTTATTAATGTCAAAAGTTACTTGACTTACTCTAAGGCTCTAGCTGCCCCAAGTGCTATCCGAATGCGAGTATTCCATGACAGTCTTGTTTGGAATTCATCGTCTGAATGGAGTGCATCCTGTAGTGACCCATTACTGCAGTACTCATAGATTAGAAGCATTTGACCGTGCTCTGCACAGTACCCAATAAGCTCAACAATATTTGCATTCCGGATTCTGTCAATATTGTTTACCAGTTCAAGAAACTCTTCATCCTTTTGGTGATCAGAAACTCTCTTGTCCAGTTTCTTCACAGCAAGTATCTAACAATTCATACAGAAAGAGAAGTGTCAAATTTGAATCAATCAGGGTACATATATAATTTACAGGACTCTTTGAGCAAGGGAAAGAGAAATAGATAAATTTGAATCAAGAATCGAGATGTGATTAAAAAATATCAGTAGTCTTGTATGCATTTAGCCAATTAACATGTCATTCAGAAAATGTCTTAGCAAAATAATAAAAACAGAAGAGGGTAGGCAAGGACACATAGCTAACCAGAATCATGAATAAACAGTTTTCCATTAAATGCTTTTGAATTCTTTAAAAATCATGCAACTAGAAAACGAATATCATCTATCCAAATAAAAGAATGTTTGAGAGACTACACACAACGAAATCACAACAATGTAATCATTACTAGCGACCTAAAGGTAATTAAAGTTCAGGAAAAC
The DNA here is from genome assembly GCA_026901365.1 of Sesbania bispinosa. Classification (NCBI taxonomy): domain Eukaryota; kingdom Viridiplantae; phylum Streptophyta; class Magnoliopsida; order Fabales; family Fabaceae; genus Sesbania; species Sesbania bispinosa. Next base: position 880,995 of record QLOH01000200.1, on the reverse strand, counting down.
AGATCATAGCAATGAAGTAGACAGGGCAAACAAACAAAAAGTAAGCGTGTGCACTCTGTTTCATCAGTACATTCTTTACAAATGAATGCAACTGGTAAGGAATAACATACCTTCCCATCAGGAAGCTCTGCCCTATACACAGTCCCCAGCATGCCTAATCCTATAAGATTGTCTTGCGAAAAGCTATTTGTATATTGTTGAAGGGATGCAATGGTGAATGATTTTGCGAAAGTGGGAGGAACTGGACTTTTTTTGGAAGGATTGATGTCAGCCCCTCTGAATGTGGTTGGCTCCACAATCACCTTCTCAGCAGAAAGTGGTGGAGGAGGTGGAGGCGGGGGAGGTGGGGGTGGAGGAGGCATTAAATTTACATCTAGTGCACTCATATCTATCTCATGATCTAACAGCTTTGGTAGTGTTCCCATGCTTTTCTTGTCTTTCTCTGCTTGATGATCCTCTTTAGGCTTCACAACAGCTCCTTTTGGTACTGTCAAAACAATTAAAAATTATTTAGAAAGTGAAGCAGTTAAATTGGTGAAATCCTTGCAAATCAGGTGTTAGAAAATAAATTGAGACTAAAAGAATATGTTTATTTGCCTTTCTCAGTTTGACTAGGTGGTTGGACTAAAGCCCCATTATTCCTGGGATTCTGTCTTGCACCTCCATATGCACCAATTTGATGTTGCTTGGAGTTGGAAGTTCTGTCAACCCGTTCTCTTCTGCTACATCTTGGAATAAAGAGAACAAGCGCCAGTGCCAGAATAAGAAACACCAATATACCAGAAATAGTTATCCAAACCACCCTTTTGGTAGACTTTTTCGATTTCCCAGAACTTGATTCCTTTGCTGCACTTGGTCCATCAGCCTGTTTAGTAGGAACACGTCCAGAAGGAGTACCAGAAACCACAGTTCCTGGTGGTGGTGGTGTCACTGGAGAACGAGGTGGATGAGCTGGAGCTACAGTAGCATTGCCACTGAGATTAAACGGGTTTCCATCTTGTCTGCATATAGATATCACCATGAGTTATTGAAGCACCAAATTTATAAAATATGATATATATCACTCAAATTTCTGATGTGATACAAAAATCAGAAAAGGAGCAAAAAATTGAGGAAACTTTGATAAAGGAATAAAAACTTCATTTTTCTAATATAGATACAATAAGTCTGCAATAACAACAACAACAACAACAATAAAACCACCTTAGAGTCATGCTAATGCTACTGAGCCAATATGCCAATAATCTAGTGACCACTTCTTTCTGTGAAGCTTATTGTTCACCGTTATCTTTATTTTTGTCTTTCACCTCCATCTATATTACCATACCATGGAAAAACATGCACATTTAACAGCCCCAGAAACACAAATTCAAGCACCATTATTGTACACCATATTTTCAATCATACATAAGTCCTTCATCACAAATTGTATGAAAAGTTTATTTCAGTGCAAAAATAAAATGGGAAAAAAATGTATACCTCGTCAAATGCACACCAATTATAAAACATCTGAAATAATGTCTCTAAACTTTTTACTCTTGTGACTTATATTTTCTCACATTACATGTAATGTTTCTATTGCCTGGCTGTATAAATGGAGGCAGCATCCAATTGGTTGCATTTCAAAATGACAGTGCCACAGAAATTATGCAGAAAGGAAAGCCTCATGCCAAATACTTTTATTTTCTATTGTCATTAATACTTGTTTTGGTTAATTGCAACACTGCACATCTTTGGAATTAACAAGCTCACATATATTTTCACAAAAACATAGTCCAAAAAACCAAGTTCCATACCCTTCACATTTTTCTAAAGCAAATACTTATTTTTAGGGTTTTCACCTGAAGTTAGGGATGCTGAACAACTTTTGAGGTATTGGTCCAGCAAACTGGTTGTTCTCGACATTCCTGCTCAAATAGGGCAGAATATGCATGAATTAAGAAGAGAAAGAAGGTAAATGGAAAACTAAGGGGCTGTTCGGGGTGGTTGTAAGTTTTCAGTTTTTAGTTTTTAAAAATTTTGAATCAAGTTTTTACAACTCAAAACCAAAAAGTGAAAACCACTTTTTGTAGTTTTCAAAATATTTGTTTTGAAAACCAAAAAACAAATTTTCAATTATTGGTTTTGAGTTGTAAAAACTTGATTTAAAATTTTCAAAAACTAAAAACCGAAAACTCGCAACCACCCCGAACGACGCTTAAAAAGATGACATCAAATCCTATATGCACTCCAATTATCCAAAGCCCATATAAAAAACAGCATTTAGCTCTTCTAAATTGAGGGAGGCAGAGGGTAAGGTAAAGTAAGTAATTATAATCATTGATTGAAAAATCAACGACCGTAATTGTGATTATATCCATGCATATATATGACAAATCAGCAAGTTATTTAAATTTTAACCGTTGATTTTTCAATCAATGATTATAATTAACTGCTTAATTCCTCATTTTAGAGAAGCGAAATCCTAAAAAGAAATTCTCTAAACAAGACTAAAAAAGTTATTAACCCTACAGCTTCACCCATTCTAAAGTTTGGTCCCCATAATTATTTTTTATGGATATTGGTCTCTAGTTTTATTCATTTGAATTTTGGTCCCTGCCATTAAAGCATCAGTCCCAATATTCACTTATTTGAATTTTAATCCATTTAGTCATCAAGGTATTGGTCCCTATCCTTGGACCTTGAGGGACCAAAATCCAAATAAGTAACTCTGTAAGGACTTATATCTAAAAAATAACTATAAAAACCAAGATATAGGTTGGATGAAACTGTAGGGTCTAATTGTTTGTTTTAACCACACTAATACACAAAATTTGTATGAAACATGGTTAAGAGAAGTACAAATCTTTCAGTGGGAGGTCTTGTAGAACATCAAGGGTCCCAGACAGATTATTGTTCTGTAAATTTCTGCCAACAAGGAAAAGGTTAGATTGAAGGACAGAGAAGAGAGAAGCAAGTTCATAAAAGTCATCTTATTGAAACAAAATACTCACAAGGTGGTCAGAGCTGACAAATTCTCCAGAGATGGAGGCAATTCCCCACTCAAATTATTACTAGATAAATCTCTGCATGGAAATTTGTGGCTTATCAAATAATTTTTATGTACAATGGAGCTAAAAGAATCTTCATTCAAATTTATGTGTGTGTGTGTGTAGTTGAAGTTTAATTTGAAATGAGAGCCTACAGATTGATCAAATGCATAAGAGACTGAAAGGCATCTGGTATTTCTCCAGTTAAAAGATTATCGTTAAGAGACCTGAAAGGAGATAATTCAATCTCATTTAGATTAACTTGCATAACAGTTAATATCAGCTATCATTAAAATTTAATGTAAAAAGAGAGGATGCAATAAACTCACATGTCAGTCAGTTCAGTCAATGTAGATAAAGAGGTTGGAATACTTCCTGTGAACTGGTTATCTGAAAGAAAACTGTGAAGGTACAAACCATTGTGTCATTTTGCACAATTTGTTGGAAGAGATAGTAGTATTAAACAGGTAGGTACCACATACAAGGTTTGCAAGGTGACTGGCAAACTGGATGGAATGCTTCCCCCAATGTTGTTGTTGCTTAGAGCTCTGCCCCAAAAATATGAAGAAAACAACAAAGGTGATGCTGAAGAAAAGTTTAAGAAGGATGACCACTGAAATTCATGAACTGGGGAAATGCGATACACATGCAGACACACACTAACACATGGCCAAGCATATGCCCAGTGACACACAGAAAGATGCAGAGAAAGCAAGCCAGCATGAGTGGAGAAGAGAGAGTGTGCAATTTACATTGCTCTGATAGAAACAAACGTTCCCAAGCTATCACCCAGTTCTCCTCCCAAATTTGCTCCATTCAGGACTCTGTCATACATTAAATGTTAAGAGAGCAAACAGTCATTTATTTTGGAAGATATCTATCAATAGGAAGAAGCAAGAAAAGGTGAGAACATACATTGATTGTATTTCTGAACCATTACATTGAACGCCTTGCCACCCTTGTCCGCACGGGTCTCCCCCACTTGAAACCCACCCAGGAAGAACAGGGTTGCCCAATGCAGTATATAAGCTATTAATTGCAGCAACTGATACAATTATGAAATTTTAGAACTTATATTATTAGATAAATATGATCAAGAGTATGTTGAGACTTTAGAGCAGCAATTCATAAATCATCTATTCAACTTCATAATTCATAACATGGCCACACAATTCAGTAGCCCTGCGCACATTGGTCTAGAGAAAGGATACTTAATAAACAAGCTATGAGGTGAGACAGAAGCAGAACCACAAGGTTGTATAATTTTTTATTGTGAATGAGAAACATCTGAGCATATTACTTGACAAAAGAGGCACAGGAGCATAAATTTAATACTTTAATTTTTCAAGGGAGGTAGATTATCAACCCAAAGCATCACTGTAGAGGGAAAATGGTTGAAGGTAAAAAAAAGGGAAGAGAATCATTACCATCAGTAGGATTAGTGTCTGCAAGAGAAAACTGTACAAAGCAGATCAACATAAATCCCAATAGAACTTTTCCATGGATCTTCACTCTCTTGTACTGTGAAGCAGATCTCTCCTCACCCATTGAATCCCCAGCTCAACCTTAATCTTCAGCTTACTCCTCTCCGTTGAACCCAATCACCACACCGTTCTCCCTCCCAACGGAAAAAGCATCACCGTGGATTCTGAAAATCCAATCCATTATTAACATATTGCTGGACGTTTAAGCCTTTAAGGTAAAATCAAGCAAAAAAAAAAAAAACAGAAACAGAAAACAGAACAAAACAAAACAAAAATTTAAAACAAACCCGTTACTCCACAAGCACAAAATATGCATATTACACTTGAGTTGAGTACAATACAGGGGCATGAGGGATGAAATCTGAGAAACAAAAAGAACTTACATAGAAAGAAAGTGAAGAAGTTTGGGAGATAATGCTGGAAATATCTTTGCGAAAACAAAGCGGGGAAATGAGAAAAAAAGGAAAGAAAAAGTTTGTGGAGTCTGTAAACACTAAACAGACTTAACGGCTAAGAATCAAAGTGAGAGTGGGGAACGTCAGCACACATACATTGCTGAGCTTTTGGTATATAATAATAGTAATACTAATGAGTGTGATTAAAAAATCTGGAAAAAAAACCCTAACCTTCAGAAAAAGCTGAAAGCAAAGGGATGTGGGAAAAGCTGCACTGAAGGAGGTTCTGTTCAGAAACACAGCTCTTTCTCTCTCTTTCTCTTTCTGGCCACTCTCTATACATATATACAAAAAAGAAATAAGAGTGCGTGTGTGTGAGTGAGTGTGTGTGAAAGCTGGAAAACTCATGGTACATATGGGATGGACATGGTGAATGAAATTAATTACCGTTGCCACGCTCCTTCGTCGGCGCGTACGGTTTCTCTGCCATGGCATGCTGTGCTGTCCATGTTTGATGTTTAATAATGGAGTCCATATGTTCTTGTGCCTTGTCTTGTCTTTTGTGTTACAAAGAGTCAATTATTTGTCAAAATTTAGTGTATGCTCTTGCTTAAACAAAGACCAATGAGCCATGGTGTTTGCGTGGTTAGTGAAAACGAAATTGCATTAATGACAAACACTCTTGATGGAATTGTTGTCACTGTATATCATGTAAAATCACATGCTACTCTTGTCAACAAATAAATGTACGCATATTTGTTGTTGGTTGTTATTATAAAACCAGATATTGTGATGGACTGGTGCTGTGTATGTACTAAAATAAAAGTTGCCCGCTATGAAGACTGAAAGGATAATTGGAGAAAAAAACAAAATTTTCAAAATTGGGGCCTTTTAAGAACGAAAGTGCTCTTTAGTATAATGTACATGAATTGATATAAAAAAAAGTGAGAAATTTATTTAAAACTTTTTTCGTGTATTCTCATATGTCTCGTTTTAATTGATTATTTAATCATTCGTAATTTTCACCTATATGAATATTCTTACCATTAATAATATAGCAATGCTGTTTCAAGAACTAGAAATGAATGTGATTAGTAGTACTAGTATTTTCTTAATCAACAGCTACTCCTCTTTCTATGATTCTATCATTATCCAATGATGGTGCGCTCATCATCATGGCCATGGACAGTGTCTCCGCGCGCCGAGACTGCGCGTGAGTGTGACAATGGTGTTCAATGGAATAATGTTGGTGGCAATTTTATCTGAAATTGCAAGAGAAGCTATAACGTTTTTTTGGATTAACGCCTAATCGCTCCGACTTGAATATAAATTAAAAAATTATTAATTTCACATTTTATATTAATTAAAAATCAATTAATCTCATTTAACTTTCTTTTTATTATCTAAAAAATACATTTTACTTTCTTACATTAACCTCTATGCAATACTTAATTTTATCTAAACACTCACACTCACGGGTGTTTCTCTCACTCTCACTCAATTGTTCTGGTTTAGGCCTATGTGAAGAAGCTCTGATACCAAATTGTGAACACAATAAGGTAAGATATTTCTGAAGTTCTGTACCGGATTGTATTACTCAAACTGAAAATGAATTACATCTATATAGGAAATGCGAGAATCAAAAAAATAAACTATCCCACCTCCACGCAGATCGTGGGTGGTTTCCTAACTAAGTCATGCCTAAATTTTAGCTTTTACTCCCTAAAGAAAAGGTCAACAACTGACCTATTTATTGAAACAGAAAAGACTTAATACTTAAATACAGAAACTAACAAAGTTATTTAATTGCTAACAATTTTAGCATTTACTTATATTTCAAAATTCTTGTTGTTTTAGATATACAAGAAGAATTAATTATTTTTTCTAGAGTAAATTACTCCAACCTCCCCTCTATTTTGTACTTCCAACACAAAACCCCTTCTATTTTGAAATCCTACACAAAACTCCTCCAATTTTAAAAGTACATTACACTTAAACCCATTTTTTAATGATACATTTAATAGAAATTTTAGTCAATGGTCAACAATTTTCTTTTATATTAAATTGACTAAAGTACCCTTACTAACTATGGATTTTTCTTTACTATATAAAAATCCCTCGATTTTTAAGCTTTACACAAAATTTCTTATATTTTTATAAATATATTATTCTTTTTCTTTTATGTCGGTGATTAAATGAAAACACAAAAAGAAAACATCAAACAATTTTTTTTTTCAAATGACATTATTTTGAATAACAAAAATCATAGTTTCATACTAGCAAAATAAATAAATTTATTTTAAAAAATTTCATATTGAAAACTTAATCAAAAACTCAGAAACTAATAAAATGAACAAACATAATTTACTAAGATTAATTTATGAAGTATTAATAGATTAAAAAATAAATTTACTAAAATGGATCTTAATAAAAAAGCTTCATAAATTATTAAAAAACTTAATATGTAAAATAATAAACGTTAGGGTAGCAAGAAAAAAGGAGATCAGGAAGAATGAATTTTGCGCGATAAAGAGAGAGATTTTCATGCTGGGGTTTTATTGCATTTATCAATTCTGATAATTCAATTAGAAAGGAATGAATTTCTTGAGGGTAATGTTGGGTTTTTTAAAAAATATTTTTTAATAAATAATAAAAAATTATATTAATTGAAGTTTTGTGTAGGTTTTCAAAATGGAGGGGGTTTTATGTAGGTTTTTAAAATAGAGGGGGTTTTGTGTTGGAAATGTAAAATAGAGGGGAGGTTAGAGTAATTTACTATTTTTTCTAATCATACCCTTATTTAATACCAGTATTTACTTCAACTAACAATTACCCTCATTTTCGCTCTTAACTACATTCAGTCTCTCTTGTTATTATTGTGAGTTAGTGGCAGTTAAATGAAATGGGTGAACTGAAAATTAAATTGGGGTATGTTAGTAAAGATGCTATTAAATCAAGACACATTAAAAATTTCTTTGGTCTGGACGACACAACAAGAGTTTTGCAATGAAGGTAATACTAGTTATTATTGGCTCATAGTTCATTAAATAAAGTTATCAAAAAAATAAAAATTTGAATTAAATAAAAGATATGTTGGGATGATCTCACTAAATAGAGTGAGATTAGTTAAAATTTACTTACATTTTAGTCCATCATATATGGATCTTTTTTTTCTTATATTCAAGTCAGGAGGGAGTATAAATAGATAACCAAATTCCCATGGATGTGGAGGAAATCATTTTATATATATGGTAAAATAAGTAATTATGACGAATTATTTTTAAATCAATAATTAATATTATGATCATATACATGCATATGTATGATAAAATTATGAAATTTTCAAATCTCAATTATCGATTTTTTTAAATTAATAGTTATAATTATTTATTTTATCCTCTAAATTGAGAGAGTCACTTTAGAGGAGTCAAATCCAATTACATACACTCATTTAATATATTTAATTTTATATCTCTATCTCTTTATTTTATCACATCCTTTCACATTACATATCGCATCTATTATTCTCTCTCATCTTTTTTTTATATCTCTAGGTGTATACATCCATGTGATGTGAACAAAATATTATCATTTTGGATTAACAAAAAGTTATTGTGTAACATCCCGCTAATTAAGACTTTAATTCATAGGAATATCATAACTTAAAGTAGAATGAAGAAAGGAATAGGTACAGGAAAGCTTAAGAGGCAAAAACTAAGGCTGTAGCTTGATTTTGGTTTTAAGCATAATGACCTTGGTGCACTAAATTGCAAATATCTAGAGTTGTAGATTTCCGATTGAGGTGATTCCACTCTCATTAGAAAGCTTATTTCCGGGGCTTCAGTTTGATAGGTTATATGATAGGGTTTTGATGAAAATCGCACCTTCAAACAGACTCATTTTCGCTTAAGCGAATTTAATTCGCTTAAGCGAAAAACAGAGCCTTTTTGGGGTGCTCTCTGGAAAGAATTCGCTTAAGCGAATTTATCGGGGACGAAACCAAATTTTAGAGAACTCGCTTAAGCGAATTTTTAGCTTAAGCGAGTGGCACGTTACTGCACCACTTAAAACACGCCCCTGGACGGTTTTCAGTCAGTTTCCTCCCGTTTCTTCACATTTTTCAGAGAGAGATAGAGTGGTTCTAGTGAGAGAAAGTCCCAGCGAAGGCCAAGAACGATTTCTACTCATCAAGAACGAGTCTTGCATCAATCTTTCCCTATCAAGGCACTCCTTTCCTCGTTCTTCTCCGTTTTTCCGACTCACAGGTGGGTGGACTCTCACTTGTTTGTTCTGGATGATTGCCATTGCATGTTCCCTATTCTTTTTCCCCTTTCTTTCTATGAATTAGTGATATATGTATAGTATGAACATAAGAATTGCGAATATACTGATTATTGTATGTATTGAATTACCAAAACCTTAGGGTAGATGATTGGATGATTTTGTATGATGGTTCTTGATTATGTTGATGATTCTTGATTATATTATTCTGTAATTCATGGGCCTTTGGCCATCACAGTCATGAAATTCTGAATTTAAGAGAAATCATAGAGCCTTCAGGCTATCACAGGGTCATTGACCATCACAGGTCTTCGGGCAAATTATTTAATAACAACGGGGTAACCACATCTAACTCATGGCAAGAGGGAGATGGGGTCCCCAATCACAGTATTATGTTTAAATGCTATTTAAGATTTAATCATAGGTAACCTTGGACGACGGTCCTTGGTTACATGGCCGAGCGCTCATCACAGTCACATTACAGAGAAAAGACCCCGGGTGTCGGGTAACAACACCATCACAGTCATGTATTACATACAAATCATTGTCTTCAATATGCTCAGTTGTGCGTTATTGCTTTCATTATGTTTTCATGAAATTAACATGAATGCCCTGGTAGTTCTTGGTTGTTTTTCCCCACACTGGTTACACTCACTGGGACGTAGTCTCATCCCACGATACGGGAACTATATTTCAGTTGTGCAGGATGAGTTTCAGGATCAGGACGAGTAGTAGAGGATGCATGAAGTACCACAAACTAGATTTGATTTCTGTTTATACTTTGATTTCTGTTATCGTTCTTGATGTTATTTAGGACTACCATAGTTTTTCTGTTTCGTTGTTTCCTAGGAATTTACTATGTTGATCTTAGTGCTTTCTACTGGAGCCTTGATGGCAATTAGGTTGAGTTCTTTATGTTTTAATTATGTAATGTGGAGCTTTGGTAATGGTTGGATTACACAAGCGTTTATATTTGTTTTCGATACGCGAAATTGACGAATTAATATTATAAGTTTGGAAATAGTGCTCCCAACATGCATTATTTCCGAATTTAGAAATTAGGACGTTACATATTGTATAGCCTATAGGCATTTTAATGTATATCATTTTAATTATTATTACTTTTAGTAATAATTTTGATTGATATATATGTGTAAAAGCATAGATCATAAAGAACACATACGAATAAATATAATGATTGTATATAATCTATATGCAAAACCAATTTATAAAAGAAACGAATGTTTTTTTTATAAATCATATGTATCCTTCATGATATTCGAATAAGGAACATTCACATTATGACATTCACATTATGTTTGGCTAACTTTTTCGGTGGAGATTTTAATTTCCATACTCAAGACTCGAATTCGAGATCATACTTAGGAGTAATCAAATATATATCACTTGAAGAATAACTTTGACAATAACAAGCATAAAATTATAAATAATAAAATATTTTTATATAATAATATTAAATATTTAAAAAGTGAAATAATATGTTGAATAAAGTATTTACTATTTTTAGAATACTAATGAATTCTAAAAAGATATTGATTAAATAAATAAAATATAAATAAAAAATAAAAATTATTTATTATATTAGAATATAAATTATATTTAATTCTTATTTTTAGATAATTTAAAATATTTAATAAAATATAATATAGTAGTATTAAATATTTTCAAAGAAATTAATAATCTTAAGAATAATGATACATGTTGACACTCATTATTTCATATATCCATTTTTTTTATCTCTCGTTTTATTACATCATATTATATATCAGATTTATCAGATTTATGTATATTTTTTTCCTTATCTCTCAATTCCTAAATAGCTTGTTAGGAGATCCATTGCTTTTTGATTTGGATCCTTTTCACTTATCCAACATTTATCATCTAAAATTACTAAAATTATTTGAGTAAATTATTCTAACCTCCCTTCTATTTTACATTTCCAACACAAAACCCCCTCTATTTTAAAAATCTACATAAAATCTCCTCTATTTTGAAAACTTACACAAAATCCCAATTAATATAATTTTTTTATTCTTCTAAATTTTTTTTAAAAAAACCCAACATTACCCTCAAAACACGTCTACCTTTGTAATTGAATTATCAGAATTGATAAATGTAATAAAACCCTAGCGTGAAAATCTTAGTCTTTCTCGTGCAAAATTCATTCTTCTCGTTCTCCTTCGTTCACGTCACCCTAACGTTTATTATTTTGCATATCAAGCTTTTTTTATAATTTATGAAGGTTTTTTTATTAAGATCCATCGTAGTAAATTTATTTTTTAATGTATTAATACTTCATAAATTAATCTTATAATAAATTATTTTGATTCATTTTATTAGTTTTTGAGTTTTTAATTAAATTTTTAATATGAAAAATTTTAAAATAAATTTCTTTATTTTGCTGGTATAAAAATATGATTTTTGTTATTCAAAATAATGTCATTTGATAAAAATGATGTAGTTGATATTTTTTCCGTTTTCTTTTATTCAATGACACAAAAGAAAAAGAATAATATATTTATAAAATATAAGGAGTTTGTGTAAAGATTAAAAATTGAGGGATTTTTATGTAGTAAAGAAAAATCCATAATTAGTAAGGGTATTTTGGTCAATTTAATATAAAAGATAATTGTTGACTGTTGACTAAATTTTTTATTAAATGTATCATAAAAGATTGGATTTAAGTGCAATGTATTTTTAAAATTTGAGGGATTTTATGTAGATTTTTAAAATAGAGGGAGTTTTGTTGGAAGTCCAAGATATAAGGGAGGTTAGAGTAATTAACTCAAATTATTTTAGAGCCGGTACAATGGCTTCCCGGTCTTAACTCCCTTATTGCAAAAAAAAGTCATCGGTTTTGGAGCCGCCAGTTTTCACGTGTTCGACAGAATGATTGGTATGGGCTTCGTGTCAGGAATTTAATGCCCACTGAAATTTAGAAGAATATATATATACCCGCTTAGTAAATTTGGAAGCCAATTACACGTAAAAAATATTAAAATTAATTAATTTTATTTAAGCTTTAAGAAAGGAGTGATTATCTATTATCTAAAGTTGCTTATCAACGAATCATATATAGTACTCCCATCGTTTCAATTTATATATAAAACAATGTTAATTAGAAACTTTTTTATGATGTTATTTATATAAGATAAAATATAAAAATTTAAAAGCATTTATTATTTTTTCTCATATTTATTCCTGTTGACCATTAAATATTTTAAAGTGACATAATTACTGTGATAGTGGAGTTTAATTTTAAATAGGGTAAACTTGTAATTCTATAGAATAATTTCTTGAAAATCAATGCATGAATTACTTTTCTTATAACATGTGTGTTTTTGTTTAAATTGTATTATAAATAGGATCGGAGGAAATATGTTTTTATTTCAAATCACGACATTGATCATATTTATAGTATTAAATGTTGCACAATTCAATAAATATTTTCTAATTTTGAAACTTAAATCTGTGCCCTAAGTGCATTGTTAGCTAGCATTTTCCTTTAAAAAGTAGTTTAATTTTTCAATTTTATCCTTATTTAATATTATTAACTAACTCTATTACCATTTAATAGTTAAAAATTTAGAAAAATTAATATGGATAAATAAAAATAATAATAATAAATATTGTCATGAAATTGTAAAGTACTCCAAAACTTATAAAAAATATTTTATAAAAAGGAAACGAAGGAGTAGTAAATAACAAGTGGAATTACTAAATACTAGTACTGACCAATAAAGACATATTAGCTAATCTGTTAAAAAAACTTTAAAAAAGACATTAGTTAAAATATTGACATTTAATTTATAATTAGATGACGCATGAATGTGATAACTTCAATCACAAGTACAAATTTACTAAAAAAAATCTACTTCTTATTTATCTATACTTCTATAAGGGAATAAGTCGTAATTTTCCTTTTAAACTATTCATAATAAAAAATATTATGTTAATATGTTAAGTTTATTTTAAAATGATATTTTTATGTGATAGGAAAAAAAGAGATATAAAAATAATAGGTGTGGATAAAGTGAAAAATAAATGGGTGTGAAAAAAATATTACTTTTTTCTTAAGAGAATAAAAACTTTGACATCTCATGTTTAGATGTGAAAAGAGAGATAAAAAAATAAAATGAAAAGAGATGAGGTGAAGGATGTAATGGGAACACAAGAGATAAAAAATTGGGTGTGAAAGTAGAGTTGATAATTCGGGCTACCTGATCTGACCAAATACGGGTAGCAGGTTTTTATAGGCGAGTAAAAAAATCATAAGTTATTCAAACTTGTAAAATAAAGGCACGAGCTATACATTTTTTAGGGTAGCTCAACTTTTTTGCAGGCTATTTGATCTTTTTTGCGGGTTTTTGCGCGGACATTTATCGGGTCAAGTTAAAAAGCGCGGAAGTTATCAAGCTACTAAAATCGAAAGCCCAATCCCTATATTTTTGCGAGATTTTGCGTACCAGCCCGGTCATGATAGCCCATTTTGCAATTTCTATGTGAAAAGGAAATGTAAAGCTTTGACACCTCATTTTTAGGGTGTGTTAAATGTAGAAAAGAGTATTAAAACTTTGACATCTTTTTTTGGTGTGGTAAGTGTAAGAAAGAGAGATGGAAAGAAAAAAAGAAAAATGAAAAGAGATAAAATAAAACGTGTAATAATTGATGTGATAGAAAAGAAAGAGAGAGATAGAAAAATGTATGAAAGGAAGGGTAAAACTTTGACATCTCATTTTTTAGGTGTGGTAAGTATAGGGAAGAGAGACATAGGAAGGAAAAAATGAAGAGAGAGAAAGTGAAATATATGATAGGAAATGAAGAATGAAATAGGAAAAAAATGAGGTGTGAAAATAACTACAAAACAAATAAAATGTGAAAATTTTATTACTTTTTTAAAAATAGTAAAATTTTGACAACTCATTTTTGGGTATGGGAAGTGTAATAAAATAATATGTGAAAGGAAATGTAAAATAAATGAGTATGAAAAATCACTACTCTTTTTTAAGAGTATTAAAACTTTAAAAGTCTATTTTTGAGGTGTGAGAAGTGCAAGAAAGAAATAGATAGAAAGAAAGAAAAAAAATGAAGGGAGAAAAGGTGAAATAAGCGATAACATGATATGATAGGAAAAGGAAGAGAGATAGAAAGAAAAAATGAAGTGTGAAATTTTTTTATATATTTTACAATTAAATTAACTATCAAGTATCTTATATATTAACAAACATTATTGTGAAATTAAAAATAAATAAAAAATTATAACAAATAAATAATTTTAAAATTTAAATTTTAACATAATTAATAAATTATTTTAACAAATAAAAAATATTTTTGTTCCCATTTATTTATTTAAATTTATTTTTTCTTTTATCTTTGAAATTCAAAATTAAATTATTTTTATTAAACATGAAAACAAAATTATTTTAGTAAAATTTAAAATATTTATAAAATAATCGTGAAATACAATATTAACTTGTAATCACATGCACGGGTTAAATACTAGTACTTCAACATTACCTATATTCAAATCTCTAAAGTTAAAAATATGTAAAGTGATTTTAAAACTTTTAATTATCATTTTTTATTTTTTTTTCATTTTTCATAAAATTATAAACGAAAATGTCGTTTTAAATTAACATAATAATTTGTACTAGTTTTTTATGTGAAAATTTTAATTTACTTGCTTAATTTAATTTCAGATTATAAATTTTAATTTTAAAACTTCAAATACGTAATTTCATTAGAATAACATGTTTTTTTGGATAGGCACATTAGAATAACATTTTGGTTGGAGTTTGATGAAAAGAAAATAAAAAAAAAGTGACAAAAAAAGCATGTTATAAAATTTAAGGATCATGCTACAATACTTTTGAAGTTTTCAACTTTTCATAGTTGAAGTGCATATGACAGCTTGAGGAGGCAGAAGCTTTTGACAATTAGTTAACTGATTTTATTAAGAAATAATGAAATTTAGTAAGATACTAAGTGACTCAGTCTTAAATAAAAAGACAAAATTAAAATTCAATTCATTTATTATTAGAATATCAAACTAAAATACTCGTACATCTGAATAGCCAAAATAGGTGTTTACACTTTACAATCTCACAATATATCTTTTTATATAAATCTTAGATATTTGTATTTTTTACATAAAATATTCTAAATTCAATTTATTGTTCTTATGATATTTTTTGTTATTAATAAAATATATTAAACAATATTTAGTTCTATTAAAAGTATTTTGCTTATATTATATATAGGGTAAATATACTACTTGTGAATAGAAAATGAAATTTATATATTCTCATATATAAAATTGATTTTGTCAGTTCATTTGTTCCTTATGAATAGTCAATAGCTAGCATAAATCTCGTGAAATGTAGTTTGTATGTTGGTAATAAAAGATAACAACTAAAACTCTTTTAAAATGAATTTGTCCGTAAAATGAATATGTAAAAATTATGTTGCTAAAAGTTTTTTTTTTTATTTTGCATTTCTTAATTGACAGAGTTTTCATTAGATATAATATTTTTTTTTATAAAAATTCGCAAACATGCAGTAGTTTTGTGGAGTATAATGGACTTATGGTAGTATCTTCGTATGGAAAAAGGAAGATGAAGCAGCACCGATGGGAATGGAGAAAAAGAATGCAAATCCAAAAGGTGGGTCAGTCTTTTTATCCCAACCCAACTCTAGCTGTCATTCATCACCAAACTTGGAATCCGAATCTCTGCTCTACACGATTCTAGTATTTTGAGTAGCAAGTGCATGAGGCTTGCAAGTTGAAAGCATAGGAGTTAGTTAGTCTCTGTTTGTGTTTGGATTGGTGTTACAATTGGTTAGATTGGAGTTTACATTGTTTAACGTAATTATTTTTAATATTCCAAACACATTTTAATATTAATCCAAACATGTTAATAGTGTGTTTTGGTTTATCTCCAAATCACGTTTTAAACATAAATCTGGGCAAACACTACTCTCAGTAGCATTAGTCCGAATACACGTTTGAAACGTGCAGTAAATCAAACACACTTAGTAAAAAAAATCACACAATTAAATAATCCTATAAAAAAATCATATAAGTAAATTATCCTATATATTTGGTCTAATTTAGATAAATTTATAATAAAAAAATATAAGAGAAAGTTTTAACTTTTTTTCAAGAATATAATATGAATTTAATTTTTTTTTTCACAAGTTGAAATTATTATTTAAAATTAACTTTTTAAGTTAAATGAAAAAGTTTTTAAAAATATTGAGTTACAAAAACTAATTTCAATTTATAAAAGAAGTTTAATTCATTTTATCTTCTTACTTCGTAATTTTATTTTCTCCTCTTATATATTATTTTAAAGAAGTTGTTTATTATATATCTAAGCAAAATGGTACAAACTATGAAATAAACATGGACGGATGAAGTGGTTTCAGTCCCTCGTTCCTAGCTATTTCACACTACGGCTTAGTGGGATTTAAGACCCCTCTTACTTCTTTGTTAACCTCTCTTTCATGTTTAATTGTTTAAAACAGAATAATCAAATTAACAAAAGAAATTGTGACAAGTCATAAAAAAATTGTGATACATCATATAAGTTATCTCGTGTGACATGGTTGATGCGTAATTCCATTAGACACATCAGCAGTTAACCAAAAAGAGTTAATATTAGGAATGAAATTATGGGTAGTTAAAAAATGAGGAATTAAAATAACTTTTTTAAAATATAAAGACTAAAATTAAATTTTTAATATTTTATAGAAATTAAAAACATATTTAATCCTTAATTTTTTTACCTATCCATTCAAACTACGATCTATATGCTTGTTTCCCCATAAGCAAAGTCTCGGGTTCGAGTCTTGTGGATGGAAAAAATCCCCGTTAGGAGAGTTAGCCCCACCATCGTGGATGTTCCCGGCTTGAACAGGATTGCCTCCCGTGGAGGATACTTGTGGTTAAACAAGAAAAAGACTGCGATCTATATATTCCAACATATAATAATATTGTTGTTGTCGAAATTATTTTCATTACTTCTTTCCCTATAATTAAATGGTTCAATCGAACAGAAGCGTTTTTAAATAATTTTACATTGCGTTTGGTAGTGTGAAAATGGGTGAGAGAGGAGAAAAGTGGGAGAGAAATGTGAGACTTCTCTTATCTGGAAATGCAACGAAATAGCAACGAAATGTAAAAAGTTAATGGGCCCCACATAATTTTAATCTCCCACAATTTAGGCGAGAGATGAGAAGGAATATAGCAGCGGAGTCTTCAACTCTCACATGTAACTCTTTTTTTTTTGCGCTCACCGGGGAAAGAACTTGTCCTGATCCGTTGCAAAATTCTCCACAAAGGGTCTTGTTGTAGGTTCACTATACAACCCGTGATTGAATTTCAACATCCTGAAAATAGCTCAAGAATGAAGATGGAGAGGGGTGTTGAGGGTTGTTGATGACAAGCTCCCTTGTTCTTCTCCTTCTCCAAGCTCTACTTCTCTCTCTCTCTCTCTCTCTCTCTAAAGAGGGATTACTTATGTAAAAGTGAGGGCAAAGCCCTAAGAGAAATTCCGCTGGTTACACGTTCTCGCTCAAGCAAGCAGTCTAGACAATTCTAGAGAGAAACACTAGAATTAGGGATCAATTGCGCACAAGCGAGCCATGTCTTGCTTGAGCGAGACCAAGTTAGAGGGGAATCCCTGATTTTAACCCCCAATTGTGCTCAAGCAAGAGGCTCCTCGCTTGGGAAAAAAACCAGAAACTTTTACCCAACTTTTTACTGATAGATTCGCCCAAGCGAGACTATTCTCGCTTGAGCGACAGCCTTCTCGCTTGAGCGAGAATGTTGTAGAATGGAAATTCTGAATTTCCATTCCAAGCCTTCTCCAATACTTTTTACCCTCTTTTCCGGGTTCCTTTTTATAAAAACACCTTTATAACCCTATTTAGTTTATAAAAATAATTTATGAAATTTAGGATGTTACATAACACATGATATCCAAGTTTATAAAATAGTGTGATGTCAAAGTATATTGTAATATTTTAAAAAAATTGAACATTGGATCATGTGTTGTGTTTTAGAACATTAACGCATTGTGTTTCGATTTAATTAAGTTGTTATGTTACTGATATTTAATAATTATATATGTTTGGATAATTTTGGAGTAATTTTTCAATTAAGTTATAATTTTCTTTAATTAATATTTTTTAAATGAGTTTATTAATTTTTTTAGTTAACTAAATTGCGGGTAACAGATGCGGGGATGCACATATATGTGCTGAGCGGGTACGGGAACGAACATTGAAGTTGTTTGTCCATGCGGGTACGTGTTTTTTTTTTTAAAACGCGAGTATGGGGACGGACACTATGGTACCTCACCCAGAGGGTACTCATTGTCATCCCTAATTTTACCCAAGAATCTATTACTAAGACCCCGTCCAAGGTGTTTGTGAGTTTTCAGTTTTTTTGTTTCTAAAAATTTTGAATCAAGTTTTTATAACTTAAAACCCAAAACTGAAAATCACTTTTTGTGGTTTTCGAAAAGTCTGTTTTGAGAACTACAAAAATAAGTTTTTAGTAATTGTTTTTTTATTTAACCATAGGTATCCTCCACAGGAGGCAATCCTGTTCGAGTCGGGAACATCCACATCATGGTGGGGCTAGCTCTCCCAGCAGGGATTTTTTTCATCCACAAGACTCGAATCCAAGATCTTGCTTAAGGGGAATCAAGCATGTACCACTTGAACCAACCCCGTTGATTTTTAGTTATTGGTTTTGAGTTGTAAAAACCTAATTTTAAAATTTTAAAAATAAAGAACTGAAAATTTGCAATCACCCCAACGACACTAAACTAATTTAAACCTATTTTTTTTATAAAATTTAGTTTCTAAATGGAATGAAATTATTTTAACATTAAATGATTTTCAACATAACCGAATGAAATCGGTTAAGGAAACTACCATAAGTGTTGAAAAGGAGATTGAGTAGTACAATAAGGGGGAAAGAGCTATATATGCATTCGATTTTAAGTGATTTCAAATATAAAATAAATTAATTCAGGTATATATCGAATTTAAAAAAATTGTTTGAATAAAGGAACTTGAAGAAGAGAAGAGACTAGAGAGGACAAGTTTTTTCATGTAACGAAAATATTATTCTCGTTTGAGAATATAATAAAAAAAATAGATGAAATTAGAATTATATATAAAATATTGAATTTAATTAGTATACATTGTCTGTATGAAAAAATTATATTGTCATCCAATGATATATTATCGTATCATTTAATCAATATAATATTGTATATCAATGGTAGATCCAAGACCGTGATAGTGTTGCTGAGGGATTTCATGCCTTGATGTGTAAAGCGGTTGCTACCAATATTTTTCATGGTTACAAGGCTGGAAGGGAGGCAGTGTTAGTGTCACATCTTCAATATGCAGATGATACTATACTGATAGGCGATGCCTTTCTACATAATATTTGGGCTATTAAGGCTATACTACAACTGTTTGAGATGGTGGCAGACCTTAAAGTCAACTTTCATAAAAGCGAGCTCTATGGTGTTAATGTTGACGGTGCATTGTTGAATGGGATGGCATTGTTTTTAAATTGTAAAGCGGGCTCTCTACCTTTTTCCTATCTGGGTTTACCTATAGGGGCAAATCCAAAAAGGTTGAAGACTTGGGAACCAGTTAACTTCAAGGTACAGAAGAGATTGTAAATGGAAAAGCAAAACACTATCCTTTGGTGGTAGAAGTGTCCTCTTGAAATTGGTCCTATATTCAATCCCGATCTATTTTCTATCTTTCTTCAAGGCTCCGAAAGGTACAATTTCTAAACTTGAAACTTTATTTAGAAATTTTCTTTGGGGAGGGGATGAAGTAAATAGTAAAATATCTTAGGTTGCTTGGGAGGATGTATGTAGGGAAAAGAGGCATGAGGGGGCTGGGTATTAGAGATTTACGTTCCTTTAATATTGCTTTGCTAGGAAAGTGGAGATGGAGACTACTGGTAGAAAAGGGTAGACTGTGGAATAAGGTGTTAAGTTCTATTTATGGAGAGTTTTATGTGGGAGTGAATTTTGAGGCAAGGAAAGGTTCTAATTGGTGGCTTGATATGTGGTCTATTGATGAGGAGGAGATGGTAACAACTGATTGGTTCAGTAGTAGGTGTAATAAGGTTATAGGAAACAGTTGTGACACTTATTTCTGGTTGGAAGCTTGGTGTGGCCCAGTACCTTTTTGTGAGAAATATAGAAGGTTATATAATGTCACAACAAATAAAAATGGGACTGTAGCTGATATAGTAGTAAGGAGGGATGAGGGTTGTTGGTGGAATTGGAGTTGGAGGCGAGAACTATTTCAATGGGAGGATGAATTACTTGAACAGTTAATAGCAGAAACTCATCCACTTAGCTTGAAGCCAGGAATTACGGATTCTTGGTGTTGGATAGCTGGAAATGATGGGGTTTACTCAGTGAAGACAACTTATGGAATTATTGTTAATGATGGACTGTATGCAGATTTTCCATCATATAAGTTTCTCTGGTCAAAGCTTTTGCCTTCTAATGTTTCTGGGTTTGTTTGGAGATCCTTCCTTAATAGGATCCCAACAAAACAAAACTTAATTAAAAGGCAAATTTTACAACCTTGTGATGGGTGGTGTGCTTGGTGTGGTTATGAGTTGGAGATAACTTCGCATTTGTTTTTTGAGTGTTCATTTACTCATGACATTTGGATGTTTTGCTTGGCCTGGTGTGGTTTTACATCTGTTATTCATAATTCATGTCACTTAAATCTTGCGCTTTTGTGGGGCTCCCAAATTGTTCGGGTGCTAACCGGTTAAGATGGGCAACTGTTTGGATGACTATTATTTGGTCACTTTGGCTGGCTAGAAATGAGGCGGTCTTCTCTAATAAGATAACTTTTCATAATGAGTTATTGGAGCTGATTAAAGTCAGATCTTGGAATTGGATTAGAGCTAAGGACACCTCCTTTCAATACTCCTTTACATCTTGGTCTACTGCACCTGATGCTTGTATGAATTTTTTTATGATGATCCATTTGCTCCAATTATGTTAATGATGCTGGAATTGATGTTGTTCTGTTTCATTACACTTTGGTCTTATTTTGGATAATTGTATCCCCTTGGAACAATATGGTGCAGTGATTTTTTATTTGCATAGGGGACTTTAATCTTGATCATGTCTACTTATGAGTGGGTACTCATGTTGGACTTTGTATTTTAGTTCATTTTCTCTGTACTTGTAATTTGGGTTTGAGCACCCCTAGTGCTCTTTCAATGAATTTAGCTTATAAAAAAAAGATCCAAGACCGTGAGGCAATGAGGTTAATTTTTTAAAAAAAAATTAAAAGTTAATAATAATTATTATCATACATGAAGGAAATGAAAAATGAGAGAGAAATTAGGTAGTAGTTACTACTATCAATAAAAAGAATTTTTTTAAATCAAATATTCGAATAAAAATAATAATAAACATATAAGGGAAGTGAGAAATTGGGGAATAGTGGGTTCAAGTATATAAAAATAGAGGGTGTAAAATATAAAAATTCAAGATATTTACTTGTAATTTTATCAAAGTCAATGGATGCATTTGCACACCATCGCTTATGTATAGGCCTCTCATTGTCTCATATATTATTAAATTTAATAAATGATGTGCTTATACATTGTTTGATGACATATTAAAATTCCTTTACATCAACAATGCATATTCATTAAATTTATATTGCATCAATTTTTATATGTATGATTTTCTTGTTTTATTAATAAAAAATAGTGTTAAAACAATAAATTTTTTGTAAAGAAAATATTTTTATGTTACAATTTTTTTAAAAAACAAATTGTATGCTTCTCCAAATTTAAAATATAAAAAGTAACTCTTTTTATTTATTTATTTTAGAACCCTCTATCTAAACCAGATATTATTTATTTTTCTAAAGTTATTTGATTTTAATTCAAATTCTACTAAAGTTTTTTTTTTACTTTCATTTAAATTTACATAATGATGGGTTTCTAGCAAGCGAACCACAAATCCAGCAGTATAATAGTAAAAAAGAGTATTGTATCCACAGGGAACGATTATTTATGTAGAACGAAATCGTATTTATCAAGAGAAAGCACAGTTTAGAGAGTATAATTGCATAATGATAAAGAGAGTAAATAATTAATTGGAATTAGAAAGGTAGAGTTAGAGACACTTTACTTGGATCAGGATTGGATTTCATCTCATCACACCCATTGTGCATATAAAGACTATCTATTATTTTAGGCTTACTCTATAATAATGTAGACAAACTTTATTGCTAAGGCCCCTCGCCAGCGACCTTAACACTCAAGGATAAATTATGCGGGATCTCCCAGGCGATAGATTTATCTCGGCTTATTTCGCTCTCTTTTATTCAGTTTGTAAAGAATTAGACGATAAACGAGGCCTAGTGCTGTAGACGCGCCTTTGCTCCAGTATTGTCACTACCTTATACTCATTAGGACACGCCTATGTTCGGATCCTGGATTGACAACCCCCTAATTCTTTGCTACCGATTACTAAGTCCTATTGGTCGAATGCTCCTTCACTTAGAGTACTCACACTACCCCTCGCTCATTAGTAAACATCCCTTTTCAGCCGTCAGTAGTAACCGAGTATTCTTATTCAATCAGAGAATGAGTTTCCTATGTCTAGGCTCCCCCATCCTCACTCCTAGTAATAATTGCTTTAGTTAAGACTAACCTATAACTCCAGACGCAAGCGTGGGAATTAGGAATAAGCACAGAATAAGACATACCACTATTATAGATAGGGAGCTCATTGAAATAATAATATAGAATTTATATACACTCAAGGATAGAATCAATTACATCCAATCCTACTGGAGAGTTAACTACATGAAGTAGCCATACAAACCATCGAAGACGCTGTCACCATCTTCAATCCTCGTGAAAGCGCTCCTCTTCTCCTACTCTAAACTTATCTTTGATACATAATCACTAAATTACAATGACTGTCTATCTCCTAACCAACTCTCTTGACTGACGCAAGAGGTTCCTATTTATAGATTAGGAAAGACAAAGCAAATTTGGGAAGATATCCTCTTAAAAATGGCAACTGGGAAGCGATCTGCGTGTTCTGCGCTTCAAGCTGCGATACAACGCAAGCTGTAGCGCAGGTTCTAGAGAGTTGCACTTCACCTGCGCTATAGCGCGGGGTGAAGCGTAGCTAGCGTCCTGCAGCTTCAACTTTCCTCTTTTATTTGTTGATCTCTCCCCGAGACTGGTTTTCACGCGTTTGCCTTTCCTTGTTTCCCTTTATTTTCTTCTGATATCTTTATATTTATTGTGCAATCCTTGTTTATTTGGGAAGCTTGTCTGCAATATCTTTGATTTATTGGCTCTGATCTCCTCATTAATGATTCAAATCTTCTTCACATCTTTAATTAATTGCCTTCAATCAATCTACAATCTTGCATAAATCCTCCTCATTTAATGCCATTTAATCTCTGAATTAGATTTTTGCAATAATCCTGCAAAAATCAGCAATAAATCTATTAAAATAGCATCAAATTCAAAACTAGGATTAATAAATACAAATTAGTAAATATTAAATAAAAAAAGATAAAAATGGGGTAAAATTATCATTTTATCCTTGATAAGTGAAATAAAATATATACTAATTTATCAACTATTTTTCACTTATCAAATTCCCCCCAACTTGAATTCTTGCTTGTCCTCAAGCAAGAGACCTCTTTGCATTCATAATTAATTCTAATCCTTAGTGTATTTTACAAAAATAAAACTAATTCAAGGTAATCATCCCTCAACTCCTTCCTAAGCAGAAGTCACTTCCCAAACATAAGAAAAAAAATCAGAATCAAGAGATATTACCAATCAGCAGTTAGGATAGAAATACAACATCAATTAAATTTTCTCAATAATAGCAATTAAAGCAGTAAGTGATAAACCAAGGAAATCTCTCATTCTCACGGGTAAGTGTTTCCCTCAATCAATTTCACCCACTGTTGAACAACTAGAATTGATAGTCGTTTCCAAGGTCTGAACCTGCAAGCAGTTAGTATGGATCAAAAGGTCTTTCTTTAGGTTGTAATGAGGCTGGGCTATCAAGAAATCATGGTTTTTCTGGATATTCAAGGAACACTTTGAATAGAGAGCATCTTGTGGTTGTGCTTTGGAACTTCTCTCAATTCACCTGATGATTCTTGAATGGTCACCCTTTTTCAGCTTTGGCCTCTTTTTTGAAGAATTTTCTCCCCCCAACTTATTTATTTTCCACACTTTGTGCAAATTTTTTTTACATAACATAAAGAACTTATTTTTGGTGGGGGAAAATTTTTTCTTTGTGATTCCTTGTGCCTTCTCTTGGATTCCTTGTGACCAATCTCTTTGTTAATTGCTTGTCCCATTTTGTTGTAGTGCACCTTGCTCTCTATCCCAAGTGTTAAGGGACATGGTATGATCATTGATCATTGATAATGATAATGGCTGGGGTGCATCAAAAGAAACATTAAAGGCTCAAATGGGCAATCAATAATTGGAAATATTAATGCATGGCTGGCTATTTGGCATTAAGCAGAATATTAAAATCACAAAATTGTGCCTTTGTCACTTCCATACCTTCTACAAGCAAGACAAATTTCAGAAACTCAAGCAATAACAGTTGACAAGCAGCGGTGAAAAGCTCTCAATATAAGTGTTTAAGTGTTTAGGGCTCTCAGCTCACCGGTTGGGCTAAAATTTCCTTGCTAAAGCACTTACTGGATTTAATAAACTACCATGATAGGTTTTCTTGAGAAGTACTCTAAACCTAACTGATTATGGACTTAATCACAAGACCCTATCATTTTTCCTAGATTGGTTAGTTAAACTACTTATTTATAGAGAATTAAAATAAATTACCTTGATTCCTAAGCTCCTAAAATCCTAATTTTTTTTTAAAAAAATTTTACAAAAATTAACTAGATAAGTACTGTATGATATATATATGTGAAAGGTTGGATATAGTACAAATCAAAGAGAAGATAAAATAAAATAAGAGAATAAAAAGAAAAAGATCAGCAAAATAAAAGAAAAAGAAAGAAAAGAAAGAAAAGCACCAAATAGGAAAGAAAATGATCAGTCCTCGTGGTCCTGATCCATGTGGTCTGCATTCTCAGCTCCAGTTGCACCATCCCCCCTGGAGAAATAGGCCTGTCCCCAGGCCACTGCAAGTAATCCTGAAAGAATGAGGGGAGAATGGGGTCCACTCCAGTCTGGTGATGACTGCTCTGAAAGTGTAAAGCGGCTCGGTGGAGAGTGGACATCTGCGCCATCATGTGAGCATGCTGGGCCTCCAACCGCTGGGCCCATGCTGAAGCATCTCTAACTGCTGCTGGTGGTGACTGCGGTGCTGGGTCTGGCTGCTGCTGCTGCTCATCCTCAACCCCCAACTCTACAGCTGCAATACAGCTATCTTCAATGTAGGCTCTGTCCATGGGAGGTGAAATGCGAACCATAGGGTTCACCCCAACCCCCTTAGACCTGCAGAGTGCGGTGATCAGAGATGGGTAGCCAAGTCGGATCCTGGAGTTGGGCGTCCGACGATGTATTGCAGTGACATACTCTCATATCTTCTTCGTGATGATCCTAGAGACGTCAATCACTCCTCTGGAAAGGATAGTATATATGAGGTGGGCCATGGACATAATAACATCAGAAACATGCCCTTTGGGGTGGATGTTGGCTAGTACCAACACTGTCCACATCTGTGTGATGCTCCTCATATCCTTCCCGTGAATCCTAGCAGCATGTATGTATCTGTTCCTCTCAAAGGAATGTCTGGGAAGGCAGAGGAGTTGAGCAGTCTCCATATCTAATGGATCATTGTTGTTGACACCAACGACCTTCATCCTATCCTGGTATTGGCAGTCAACCAGGTCTCTATGCTCCTCAATCGGATGTCCAAGCAGCGCATTGATTGCATCGCAATCAAAACGGATCACCTGTCCTCTCACATAGGAATCCTGTCTGATGTTAATGCCCTGGGCTCCAATGGCGTTGGCATAGAACTCCCTAACAATGTCTGGGTCGAAGTACCCATCAGGTCGACTGAGGCGGTCCTAATGCCTCCTATGTATCTCAGTAGTAAACTCCTCGTACTCATCCTATTCCAAGGTTACTGGTCTTTCCTTGATAAACTGGCAGTCTGAGATATCAGTGTAAGCTTCAAAGGTCTTGAGATCCTTGAAGTGGAAGGGATCAAATTGCTGGTCCCTCTGGGGAGCCTTCCTCTTGGTCCCCCCTGTGCCCTGTCGAGAGGAACTAGGATCACTAACATTCTTTGTGCGAGGCATCTGCAGAAGAAAGATAAATCAAGATTATTTATGCATCATAATATTTAATTATTCAAAATCAAGAAATTAAATGGCCAATTTAATTCCAAAAAATTTAGAATAAGTAACCAAAAAATTATGCATAAAATCTGATTTTATTAGTTACCCATTAATGCCAACTAATTAATTAAGACATGCTAAAGTGATCAATTAAAGCAGTCCTAAACAATCCTAATCAGGCAAAAGTGAAAATTCAACTCAGGCTCAAAAATCATGCCATCAGTAACATGCAATAGGGCATAATTAATTTTATTAAGCATGCAAAAATATCAGGATATCATAAGCATACATGCATCAACAAAATTAATTTGCAGAAATCATTGAGCACTTTCAAAACTACCACCAAAGTAAACAAAATATTCCACAAAGGATCCTAACCACATGCAAATTATTTTTAAGCATTTATAATCAATCATTTTTTTCCTAAAGGGTCCTAAACTCCTAAACTTCCTATCCTAAAGCTATGCTTAAATAAAGTGAAAAATAAAAATTCCAATCGGTTAGAAAGAAAGAAAACTAAAAAGACATACCAGATATGAAGTCGGAAAGTGAACAGGCGGCTGTACGTGTGAGAAACAGGCAAGAAAAGGTAAGGAATCTCAGAGAAAACGAAAGCAAGGAAGTGGAGGGAAGTTCAAATGAACTCCCCTCTTCCCAATTTTCGAATTTAAGGGACGTTTTCCTCTGCTTCACCCTGCGCTATAGCGCAGGGTGGAGCGCGCGTCACCATAGAAGGTGAAGCGTGCCGCTGCGCTATAGCGCAGGGCGAAACACAGAATCCAGAGAGTCAATTAGTTCCAGTAGCTTCTGCGTTTCATCCTAAACCCTATAGCGCAGGCTGCAGCGCAAATATCAGTAACTCTCTGCTTCTGCTACTCCTACCTAATTTCATGCATTCTTTAATTTGTATCACCAAATTTACAGTTTCATATTCTCACAGGTAATTCCTAAGTCTCAAAATTACTGAAAAATAATAAAAAAAATAACAACTAAAAAACTCACAAACACTAGGTTGCCTCCCAGGAAGCGCTTGTTTATCGTCTTCTAGCTCGACGCCTGGTTATGTAATCTCTTTATGGTGGCCTCAGTTGGAGGATGATGTTGGTCTCCATGCCAGTTCTACCTTTGAGCTCCCATCCTCCATGCCAGTCAGTGACTCTTCCTTCATGGTCACTATCGTCTTCTGTGTTTGATGTTGATCGCTTTTTTCTCCTGAACTTGATATCCCAGATGGATTCTGAATCTTTTACTCTTATTCTCGGCTTCCTCAGAAATCTGGAGCCTTGCAGTGGTGGAGAATTTTGAGAAGTGGGATTGTTTTGTTGTAACAGGGGTATTCCCCTATCAATATGAAACACAATGGTTTCATCCTTTGTACCTATTGTATACTTCCCTTGATCAACATCGATAATCATTTGAGCAGCCTTCATGAATGGTCTTCCCAAGATAAGGGGGACATCAATATCCTCCGCTGCTGTCTCTGCAACGTAAAAATCTACCTTATATGCAAACTTATCTACTCTTATTTCAATATCCTCAAGTATTCCATGCAAGCTTTGAGCAGATTGATTTGCAAGAAGTAGTTTCACATTAGCAGGCTTGACCTTCACATTACTCAACTTATTAAAATATGATAGCGGCATCAAATTGATGCTCGCTCCAAGATCCAATAAAGCATAAGTTGAGGGTAGATTACCAAGAGATATGGGTATAGTGAACCTACCTAGGTCAAGTGACTTACTTGTGACTAAGAACTTCTCCTCTTGTGGTTCTTCTTTTGGTTGGGCTGCTTTATCCTCATCTTGATGAACTGCTTCCTCTTGAAGTGCTTGTTCTTCAAAGACGAGCTCAACTTCCTCATCAAGGTCCTCCTCCTCTGACTTGTTGCCATCAGTAGCAATCAAGTTGCATTGCGTCTTGGGATTTGTTTGGGTCACAACTGAGAAATGTTGTTGTCTATGTTCTGCCATCTCGGCTGCTAACTGACCCACTTGATTCTATAGAGTCTTGATTGATGCCTCAGTTGTTGTTTTGAATCCAGTAAATCCTTGTACTAATGTATCAATCTTCGCCTCTAAAGAATTCAACTTATCGTAAGTTGAAGGTTGCTGCTGATAAGGTGGTTGTCGACCTCCATTCTGATTCCAACCAGAGTTGGCTCGGTTATTTCTCCATCCTTGAGAGTACTGATTATTGTTGTTGGAGAAATTTCCTTGCCTTCCCGGATTTCCCATGTAATTGACTTTCTCAGGTTGTGTCTCTTGGATAGCGCATTGACCATTTGGATGGTCTCCTCCACAAAAATCACAAATCAATGGCTGGGTAGGAACGGGTGGTGAGTAGACAGCTTTGAGTTGTTGGGGTAGTGCCTTCAAAGTACCAGTGAGTGCTTCTATTTGACGTTTAATGAGCTTGTTCTCTGCTAATAGAGCATCATTCTGATTCAATTCTAGCATTCCCTTTGGCAATTGTGCAGGCTGTCTTCCACTTTGAGCTTGTTGGTCATTCATGGCCAAGTTGTTGATAATCTGTAGAGCTTGATCAACTTCTGCGGACAAGATTGTTCCTCCTGCTGCAGCATCTATAAAGGATTTGGAGTCTGGACGTAGCCCCTTACAGAACATGTTAAGTTGAGCTATGTCTTCGAAACCATGGTTAGGGAATTTGCGCAGCAAGGACTTGAATCTTTCCCAAGCTTCATATAGTGGCTCATCATCCCTTTGTCTGAAGGTTGAGATCTCTGCTTTGGCTTCTATTAGCTTTCCTGATGGAAAGAATCTAGTCAAGAATTTCTCCTCAACCACACCCCAATTAGTCAGACTTTGGTTTGGGTGTGATTGTAGCCATTCCTTAGCTTCACCTATCAAAGAGAAGGGAAACAAGCGTAAGTAAACAGATTCTAAACTTCCCTCATCAAAACCCATGGTGCCAATCAATTCATAGAAATTAGAAAGATGAAAGTTTGGATTTTCATGATCCAATCCTGCGAATTGATGCGCGCTAATCAGATTTAGATGTGCAGTCTTCAACTCCAAGGTTCTTGCATTGGGTGGTACTACAATGCTAGAGTGATGACGTGGTCCTTGATGGGAGATGTAATCTCCTAAGGTTCTCCTTACTGGATTTCCTTCTTCAGCCATATTTTTGGGCTCCTCAACAAATAACCTCCTTCTTCTCCTTCTTGAGTTTCTACCTCTGTTTCGTCGAGACGTCCTTTCGATTTCCGGGTCGAATAGTAGTTGATTAGGAGTCGCCTGACCTCTCAAAAGCATAAACACAAAACTTGAAACAGGGTAAGTGTTGCAGATATTTTTAATTTTTTAAATAAAAGAAAACAATAAAATTCCTAAAAATATAAATCCTAAAAAAAAGAAAAATAAATAATTAAGTAAAATAAATCTTGATAAATAGACCTCAGGGTTCTACACAAATTAGAACCGTTCCCCGGCAACGGCGCCAAAAACACTTGATAGGTTTCTGGCAAGCGAACCACAAATCCAGCAGTATAATAGTAAGAAAGAGTATCGTATCCACAGAGAACGATTATTTATGTAGAACGAAATCGTATTTATCAAGAGAAAGCACAGTTTAGAGAGTATAATTGCAGAATGATAAAGAGAGTAGATAATTAATTGGAATTAGAAAGGTAGAGTTAGAGACACTTTACTTGGATCAGGATTGGATTTCATCTCATCACACCCATTGTGCATATAAAGACTATCTATTATTTTAGGTTTACTCTATAATAATGTAGACAAACTTTATTGCTAAGGCCCCTCGCCAGCGACCTTAACACTCAAGGATAAATTATGCGGGATCTCCCAGGCGATAGATTTATCTCGGCTTATTTCGCTCTCTTTTATTTAGTTTGTAAAGAATTAGACGATAAACGAGGCCTAGTGCTGTAGACACGCCTTCACTCCGGTACTGTCACTACCTTATACTCATTAGGACACGCCTATGTTCGGATCCTGGATTGACAACCCCCTAATTCTTTGCTACCGATTACTAAGTCCTATTGGTCGAATGCTCCTTCACTTAGAGTACTCACACTACCCCTCGCTCATTAGTAAACATCCCTTTTCAGCCGTCAGTAGTAACCGAGTATTCTTATTCAATCAGAGAATGAGTTTCCTATGTCTAGGCTCCCCCATCCTCACTCCCAGTAATAACTGCTTTAGTTAAGACTAACCTATAACTCCAGACGCAAGCGTGGGAATTAGGAATAAGCACAGAATAAGACATACCACTATTATATATAGGGAGCTCATTGAAATAATAATATAGAATTTATATACACTCAAGGATAGAATCAATTACATCCAATCCTACTGGAGAGTTAACTACATGAAGTAGCCATACAAACCATCGAAGACGCTGTCACCATCTTCAATCCTCGTGAAAGCGCTCCTCCTCTCCTACTCTAAACTTAGCTTTGATACATAATCACTGAATTACAATGACTGTCTATCTCCTAACCAACTCTCTTGACTGACGCAAGAGGTTCCTATTTATAGATTAGGAAATACAAAGCAAATTTGGGAAGAGATCCTCTTAAAAACGGCAACTGGGAAGCGATCTTCGTGTTCTGCGCTTCAAGCTGCGCTACAGCGCAAGCTGTAGCGCAGGTTCCAGAGAGTTGCGCTTCACCTGCGCTATAGCGCGGGGTGAAGCGCAGCTAGCGTCCTGCAACTTCAACTTTCCTCTTTTATTTGTTGATCTCTCCCCGAGACTGGTTTTCACGCGTTTGCCTTTCCTTGTTTCCCTTTATTTTCTTCTGATATCTTTATATTTATTGTGTAATCCTTGTTTATTTGGGAAGCTTGTCTGCAATATCTTTGATTGATTGGCTCTGATCTCCTCATTAATGATTCAAATCTTCTTCACATCTTTAATTAATTGCCTTTAATCAATCTACAATCTTGCATAAATCCTCCTCATTTAATACCATTTAATCTCTGAATTAGATTTTTGCAATAATTATGCAAAAATCAGCAATAAATCTATTAAAATAGCATCAAATTCAAAACTAGGATTAATAAATACAAATTAGTAAATATTAAATAAAAAGAGATAAAAATGGGGTAAAATTATCATTTTATCCTTGATAAGTGAAATAAAATATATACTAATTTATCAACTATTTTTCACTTATCACATAAAAATTCTCATTTGGTGAGTTAATCCCACCAAGATGTAAATGTTACTAATCGAACAATCTTTGTTTGGTGGAGGTGAAATGGGAGAGAGAGGAGGGAAGTGGGGAGAAATGGAGAAACTTCTCCTGTTTGGTGGAGGAGGGAGGAGGGAAGTGGAGAGAAATGGTGTGTTTGGTGAGGGGGGAAATGGGTGGAAATGAGGGGAGATGATTACAACTGTTCATTTCTCTGCAATGTTGTAGTGAAATGGAGAGAAATGAGAAGGGGCACATGATAATCGATTTTTATGTATACATAATCGATTATTATATTACCCAATGTCATAAATAATCGATTTTCATGTACACATAATCGATTTTTATGTTACTCACTGTCATAAAAAATCGTTTTTTAATGTCCCATAATTGATTGTTGAGCAAAAAAATTGATTTTTTTAATAATCGATATTTCATATTTTTTTTCTTTTATTTCACACACATTTCTCTCATATCAAACAACCTATATATTTCTCTTCATTTCATACCTATTTTTCTCACACCCAACAACCTATTTCTCTTCATTTCTCTCTTTCCTATTTCTCTCCTTCTCACTTCTCTTCTCTTCTCATCACTTTCCTTCATTCTATTTCCATATTTTCACCAAAGATAAGGATGCAGGACAGGTTGTTCACACCAAAATAAATTTACATTCGCTTTCTTCAAACGAGAAAAGCGATAAAAGGTGAAGAATACAAACCAAAATTTTCATGCTTTTTTAGTATCCGATGAATGCCAAAACTAATGGGCATCTTTGACAATATACCATCCTCATCGGTTATGACGCAGGTGGGCCGCTACACAAGAAGACAAATGGATTGCCAATCCAAAAGTGTCACGATTTGAGGTACTTTGATGCCTCTACATCTGTGCCATCAATGATTCATATTGAGAAATTGTATTTAAGATTCTACAATTATGAGAGACAAAGACTTAAAAGCCAGAAGTGTGAGATGTGATAAATTATTTAATTTAAAGAGATGGAGAAAAAAAATTTATTGTATAGATTATTGTACGTTTTGGTTGTATGAATAATTTATCTCATTCTAATTCAAGAACAAAATTGTGTATTTTGAGATAATCTATTTGAACAAAAGTTATTATTTTTCCACACTCAATATTTGTATATCAATTCATATTTCATTTTTTTCTCTTTATTCTTTTCTTATCATATTAATTATCACATCTTTTATTTTTAAAAAAAGAATATACCCACACTCAAAAATGGGGTGTGGGAAAAGAGAGATAGAAAGAAAAAAGGAAATGGAGAGAGAAATAATGAAAGATGTGATAATAGATATAATGAGAGTGATAACAGTTGAATTACGGATCTAGAATTAGAGACAAAATGCAATGTGTTAGCTCACATATCAAGAACAAATGCAAGCAAGAACTCCAATTCTAAAAGGAAAATGAGAAGAAAAATGTGAAATATGGAGAGGATAGACATGGTGGGGAACGCCACAGTAGGCAACTCCTATAGCTGATAAGTTCCAATGCTGAAATGCCACCGAATCTTCGAGCTGGATAAGTCTCTTGAATGGTTTGGGGAAGAACCATCAACCCTTCTTTACTCACACTATGAGGAGGAATAATAGCTCAAAGGCTAAGTGTATTCAAATCAACATTAAAAATACAAATGAGAGAGACCCACTCATTATATAGGAAAGTGGGTGGTCACTTAATGGAAAGGAAAAAGATAGAATTAAAATTCTATCCTAATTGGGTGTTGAACCCAATGACTCCTAACCTATGTAGCTTAGAAGCCACTTAACCATTAAAACTAAGAAGGTAGTGCCTATTATGCCTAAAGTGTGAGAAAAATACAACTAAAATTTAAATACAAGGAAAACCTATCAAACTAGAGTTTAGAGGCCAAGATCATGAGGCCTTTTTAGCAAATTAAACTAAAATAATGAAAAATTATCCAATGGGTGTCATGATGCCTTGACCATCAAGAAGGGAGGTCAATGTTGACCCATGTTAGGAAAGTCAACTCCAATAATTTGTAGGACATGGTCCTACGTACACGCCTAAGCTTGGTCTTATTGTATCATCCGTGTACTCTATGTCCTTGATTCATTTTCTAGCAAAGAGAAAGAAAAAAAAATGAGGTGCGGAATAGAGTGTAAAAATTTTTAGTGTGAAAAAATAATAACTCTTTGACTCGTCCATAATAAAAATGTGACAGTACAATACAATTTTGAATTAAAAAGTCTCCAATGCTTTGTTTGGTTTTTAGGATGTGGAGGAGAAATAGAGTTAAGAAGAAAGAAGTGAGAGAGAGGTTTAGAATTTTTGTTGTTCGGTTAAGCAAAGAAGAATTTGGTAAGAAGTGTGAATCCATGTGTTTGTTGTGAAATTTTTCAATTAAGTTCGAAAACTTTCTTGATTCTGAAAGTACAATCTGGGACTAGAATCTGAATCCTCTAAAGGTTCTTTTTAAAATTAGGTTCACTCAGAAATTGCATTCAAAGAGTAACAGAATTTTGAATAACTTATTTCTTCAAAAGATTAACTTCGAAAAATCAGTTTTCAAGAAGAAACAGAATTTCAAAGAGAAAAGATGAATAAAAACAGAGATTTGAAATTTAAAAAGAGATTAAATTAAATGCGATGAAAAAAAATAAGGATAAAGTGCAAGGATTGAAAGTGCAGAATTTAAATAAAGAAAGAAAAAGTTACAGAAATTTAAGTGCAGAAAGTAACCAAATCAAAGAAAAGTGCAGAAAAGTAAAAGCAGAAAGTAATCAAAGAAAAGAAAAATTGTAGAATTGTAAATTGCATTGATTGAAAGTTGGTATGGATACAAATACTGGACAATCTCCTTTGTAACCTCTTAGTCATTTACAAGGATGGACGTTGGGTGTTTTCAGAGAGTTTCAGTAATATGAAATCCAACCTTTGTTACATCAGAATTCTGCCTATTTATAAACTTCTAATCCTAATAGACACTTAACCACATTTTGACACGTTTACAAGCCTAAATGAGGTGTCAAATTTCTAAGTGTGACACGTATTCAAAGCAGCAACGATCTTCTATTTCCCAATAACTGATTGCTTGAGATTTTGACATCTGTCTTCAGATAGTAACTTTCAATAACTGCTTGCTTGAGATCTTGACATTTGTCTCTGGATAGTAACTTCTGATAACTTCTCTATTTGAAATCTGATGAGTCTTCGAATTGCCTTTCAAAGTCTGATAGGTCTTCGAATTCCTTTCCAAGCTTCTGACTTCATAAATTCTTCTAAGTTATCTGGAACGTCTTTCTTCTCTTAAGTCAGTCTTCGATCTCCATTTGAACTTCGAATCATATCTTGAAACTTGATCAAATCTTTGGAATAATTTATCTTCTTTATTTCCACTGATGTATTCTTCTTTCTGTATTTCATTCGAACTTGTCATGTAATTCGAATTGCATTCACATATGAATAAAAGACTTGTATTTATCTTATGTCTCATGCCTTCAGAATTGATTGATATTCAATAAATGAACGAATTCATCTAGAATTCTCTCTTCTTGCTGTCAAAAAGTATTTCGAATTTGAATACATATCTAATATAAAGGCTACTTTATATTTCAATACATATTCAAAGATCAACATCTCTATCTTCGGATTCCAAATAATATAAACTCTTCTAATTTTACTAAGTTCACTTGAATCTTGATCAATAATAATTCTTTCGAATCTCTCTTCATATGCCTTTGCATTCGAAAATATTTATCTCTTATAACTTAGTAAAATTTTGAGTTTCAGCCCCAACAGACGTCCCCTTAAAATATTAGTTTCGAGGAAACATACTAACTTCAACAGAAACTAATATTTTAATAAAACAAGGGAAGGTTGTTAAAAATTATTTTCTCTTAGTAGACTCTTCATCTTCCTTGCCTTCCATTGGTCTAAGTGCGGCAATACAAGGACTTGAAGCAAGTATTTAAGCCATTGAAGGAAAGGCCAACTTTTTGAAGTCTTTTTAAAATTTATCAACCTTTTGAACAACTTTTATTGGTGCTCTGGATAGATGGCTCGAAAATACTATGCTCTTCGAATAAAACATGTTGCTCAAAAGAGACCAAGGCCAAAGAAAATGTTAATACCAGAAGGCATTGAGGTGGAATTTCGAATTCCTTCCTTAGCATTCTATGTCTTCTTTGACTTCTTCTAATCAAATATTCATTAATTGTAGGTTCAGACTATAAATTCCTCTTCAAAATCAGCTGCTGAACCAACTCCAACAGATCAATCTGGTCAAGAACAGTCTTCAAAAGAAGGGAGTGAAGAAAAAGAACTAAGTGTAAGTTCCCCTCTAGGATCTCGACTAGAAGATGATGTTTCTAAAAAAGAAGAAGAATCAAAGAAAGAAGGTGATGATCAGCAAACTAAAGTGACAGGGGTCGAACCAAGTCTCGAGGATAAAGTTGAAGAAGAGTCCATTCGTGAGGCTTCTTAGTTGAAAGAGAATGAAACAGAAAATCCGGCTAAGACACCTACTCCTTTGACCAAGGATCCCCCTAAAGATCAATAAAAAACTGACATCCCTTCTACTCAAATCAAGGAAAACATAATTCTTGATAATCCTTTTGAAATTCAGAGTGAGATGACTGTCGCTCACCAAACTACTCCTTTGAATGTTTCAGAAGTTGTACCCAGTTATTCCAATAAATATCTAACACCCTCAAGCCTGAAAGAATGCTTGAACGTATTGGATGAAAATCCTTTTGCTGTCCTTGACCTTTTGACAGGTGAAGGTTCAATATCCTCTGCTCATTCAAATTCTAGATCCTATCAACCAACAACTGAATCTGTGGAGGATCCGATCGAAGGATTGAGGAATTCGATATTCATTGATGACTTCCTCGAAATTTTTCCAAAGGATGTTGAATATCAATACAGGATAGAGAAAAAACTTGAAGCGATTTATGCTCGGCAAAGCAACTTATCTATTCAACAACTCAATGGATTAAATGCTTTCAAAAATATCTATGTTAAAGCTGTAGATATTTTGAGGGGGCATCAATCAAATTCTACAAAGACTTTTGAAGTCCGGGTTGAAAATGATGATATGTTAGAAAAATTAAAGGATTCCAAAACCAAAGTTTCAAAACTTAATGAAAGTATGGGGACTCTAAATGTTCAACTATCCTCCATTGCAGAAAAGCGTAAGACCATTGAAGAACAAATCAAGAAACTGCAAGAGGAAGATAAGATTCTGATCTTAGAAGAAAACAACTGTAAGACTTCGATGTCTAAACTTGAAAATAGAAAGCTCAAGCTCCTTGATGGGGTGAAGTATGTTTCAAGTGAGCTGGTGAAATCGAACGAGCTTCTGACCAACATTGATCAAAGGGACAAAGTCTTATTGCAACAATACCAAGATCTGAATCAATTGTATGAACCAATGAAAAAGAATCCCCCTTTTTAACTTTGCTTTATTTCAACTGTGACACCCTTCTACCCCAAACTCTTGTACGTTAAATAAATTGAAGTATAGAAAAGGTAACGTCCCACGATGGGTAAAAGGTTCACATACTCTCTTATTAAAAACCTCATTAGTTCGAAAACAACTCAATTAAAATGAAATAGAACTTAAAAGTATTCCAAATACTCATGCAGCGGAATCTCCAAAGAAATAAAACACCTAAACATCCTACTTTCCGTGCAAGGCATCCAAAATAGTTTACACAAAAAACTTTCCTAACTAGAAACATAAAGAAATAACCCTACTATTATGCCCTGATGTCACATGTATCAGAACACACTCCCTTTAATCAAACTCGACACCAGTCGTGTCATCATCAACACCTGTACAAATATCCACAGTATAACGGTGAGGAAAAAATAATACTCATACATACACATAGGAGGCTACCCTATCCTCACCCACATATAAACAACATCATCAAACATCATACCTCATACCAAAACATCAAATAATCCATCAGATAAGAATCATCTATAAATCAGCATATAGCTTATTCATCTAAATCAACATATAATCTCATACCATCATTCACCAAAGGAATCACATACTCACATAATACTCATTCATCATCGATATTCATAACATCATTTATACTCAATATCATCATCAGATATAACACATATACATCCCTCATGTATGCACCAAAACTCATCAACATTATTATATAACTCAATTCCATCGTTGAGTATAACACATCATCATATGCACCAAACTAATCTCATCACCTACCCAAAGATCATGACTTGAAACTCCGCACAATGGGTGCACCTCGTCAATCACTCTAGTTAGTACCAAGATAGTCTACCAGAGTCACCACACACAATCCGATAGGTTGTACCCCCTCTATGGGCCCACACAACGACATTCGACCCTAGGTTGCACCCCCTCTATGGGCCAGTACAAATCACCCCTAGGTTGCACCCCCTCTATGGGTCCGTGCATCGAACGCCCCATCTTGATCCCCTGAGTTGTACCCCCTCTATGGGCCCGCACAACTCAATTCACCTCCTGAATTGTACCCCCTCTATGGGCCCGCACAATTCAGATCTCATCACATATGCTCAAGGCATCTCTCCTAAGTTGTACCCCTCTATGGGCCCGCACAACTTAAGTATCATCATTAATCATATTGCATATTCACCAACCAATATGCACACCAAAACATTATCAATCATATTGCATATTCCCCAACCAATATGCTCACCAAAACATTATCAATCATATTGCATATTCCCCAACCAATATGCACACCAAAATATTATCAATCATATTGCATATTCACCAATCATTATGCATACCAAAACATCATCATTCATATTGCATATTCACCAATCATTATGCACACCAAAATATTATCAATCATATTGCATATTCACCAATCATTATGCATACCAAATATCATCATTCATATTGCATATTCACCAATCATTATGCATACCAAACATCACCTATCATATTGCATATTCACCAATCATTATGCATACCAAAATATCATCAACATCATTAATTATCACACCATAATCAATATAAAGTATTATCAAGCATCATCACCCATCATCAAGAACTTAGGCTCTCAAAATCCACTCTGGTAATCGATTACCAACCTCTAGTAATCGATTACCTGCAAACAAGGTCTCTGGTAATCGATTACAATCACCTTGTAATCGATTACAATCACCTTGTAATCGATTACTTGCAAGCAAACACACCGGTAATCGATTACAACATCCCTGTAATCGATTACCTGCAAACAAACTCTCTGGTAATCGATTACCACAATCCTGTAATCGATTACCAGCGAACAAACAACACTTCTGGGTTGCCCAGAACACCCCAGTAATCGATTACCACCCTGGTAATCGATTACCCGCGACGCAGATCACAGATTTCACGATTTCTAACATCCATAAACCCCCTCCAATCAATCTCTAATCAATTCTTTTTGATAAAACACCATTCATAATCATAAATATTCATCAAACTCATCAAAATCATCAATCTTTAACAGTTTTATATGGTTTTCCCATCAAAACCCCCCAAATCATCAAACCTTTATTTAACCCATTTTACTATTCTCATTCAAATCACTCAAGATTCATCAAGAATCATTCAATCATCCATAAATCGTAGTTTATATCATTCATTCTCAGTTATAACATGCATCAATACGAATTTCTAGTCTTAAATCACTACCCAAGCACCCCTACATGCATATACAAGCAGCACCCTCTCCCCCACCGTACCTTAAGTGAAGATCGATTACAGCAAGGAAGTCCCTTTCTTGGTTCTTGATGCTCACTCTGCAATAATCCTCTCTTGAGACTCAGTTTCTTCCCTCCTTAGCGTTTCGCTCTCTGACGATAATACGAATAAGGATTAGGGTGAACTGATAACCCCTTCTTACTAGAATGCCTTATTGGGCTTGAGCCCACTCTCAACTCCTTTCTCTTCTTTTTAAATTTAACTAACTTTATGTATAAAACTAATAATAATATTAATCCTATTATTTATTCATCTATTTAATTAATTATTCTCTCTACTCATTTATTTAATTTAAATAATATTTTACTTAATAAAATTTAGGTGTTCTACATCTCCGGCTCACACCAACACAAAGGTGTTCTACATATTAATAAAATTTATTAATATTTTAATTAATATTTTATTCATCTATTTATTCATCCCCGGCTCACACCAACACAAAGGTGTTCTATATCTCCTACCATATAATGCTTCATAAGGCACCATACCTATGCTAAAGTGAAAACTATTGTTATAGGTAAACTCTATCAAAGGCAAAAAGCTGTCCCAACTACCCCTTTGGTCTAACACGCAAGCTCTAAGCAAATCCTCTAAGGATTGAATGGTTCTCTCGGTCTGACTAGCAGTCTGTGGGTGATAAGCTGAACTAAGCCTAAGCTGGGTTCCCAAAGCCTGCTGCAAACTCTCCCAAAATCTAGAGGTAAACCTGGGATCTCTATCTGAAACTATACTAGATGGTATGCCATGCAACCTCACAATCTCAGTGATGTAAAGTTGA
Organism: Sesbania bispinosa; assembly: GCA_026901365.1. NCBI lineage: Eukaryota > Viridiplantae > Streptophyta > Magnoliopsida > Fabales > Fabaceae > Sesbania > Sesbania bispinosa. The sequence continues at coordinate 840,675 of QLOH01000200.1, read as the reverse complement.
GCTAGTTTCTCTAAGGAATACTTAATGTTAATGGGAAGGAAATGTGCACTCTTAGTTAACCTATCAACAATGACCCAAATGGAGTCATGCCCCTTTACAGTCTTAGGCAAAGCAACTACAAAATACATGGAAATACTATCCCACTTCCACTCAGGTATACTTAAGGGTTGAAGGAATCCTGAAGGCTTTTGATGTTCTACCTTAGACTTTTGGCACACTAAACAAGCACTCATAAACTCCTCTATGTCCCTCTTCATTCTAGGCCACCAAAACACTTTCTTCAAATCCTGATACATCTTAGTCGATCCTGGGTGAAAGCTAAGCTTACTCCTATGCCCTTCCTCTAGCACTAAACGCTTAATGGTAGGTTCACTAGGCACACACACCCGGTCTCCAAACCTCACTACCCCATCGGTACCTATCACAAACTCTCCACCACTACCTTCTTCTATAGCCTCTCGTCTACTTACCAAAAATGGATCCTCTAATTGGGCTTTGCTAATATCCTTCAACAGATCATTACTTACTCTAGTCATCCCTAACTTCACACTAACAGAGGTTACATCACAAGCCAAACTCAAATCCCTAAACTGGGTTAAAAGATCCATCTCCTTAATCATCAGGGAACTAACATGGATAGTTTTCCTACTTAAGGCATCAGCCACTACATTAGCCTTACCGGGATGGTAATTCAACTCAAAATCATAATCCTTAAGAAATTCTAACCACCTCCTCTGCCTCATGTTCAGCTCCTTCTGGTCAAACAAATATCTAAGGCTCTTATGATCACTAAAAACCTCAAACCTGGAACCATACAAATAATGCCTCCAAATCTTCAACACAAACACTACGGCCGCTAGCTCAAGGTCATGGGTAGGGTAGTTTCTCTCATGGATTTTCAATTTCCTAGAAGCATAGGCTACTACTTTACCCTCTTGCATCAACACCCCACCTAAACCCATCTTAGAGGCATCACAGTATACTACAAAGGATTTACTAAGGTCAGGTAACACTAACACAGGTGCACTGGTCAACTTCTCCTTAAGAGTTTGGAAGCTAGACTCTCACTTACTATTCCACACAAAGGCAACTCCCTTCCTAGTCAACTCGGTCAAAGGCAAGGCTAACTTACAAAACCCTTCTATGAACCTCCTATAGTACCCAGCCAACCCAAGGAAACTTCTAATCTCACTCACTGACTTAGGAGCCCCCACTTAAGCACAACTTCTACCTTAGAAGGATCTACGCTTAAACCTCCCTTAGAAATCACATGTCTTGAGAAACTTACCTCTTCTAACCAGACCTCACACTTGGACATCTTAGCACACAACTGTTTATCCTTAAGAATTTGAAGTACTACCTTTAAATGTTCCTCATGCTCCTCCTTAGTTTTGGAATAAATTAGTATATCATCTATGAAGGCAACTACGAATTTATCCAAATAAGGGGTGAAAATTTCTGTTCATGTAATCCATAAAAATTGCAAGAGCATTCGTCACACCGAAAGGCATTACCAGATATTCATAGTGCCCCTACCTAGTCCTAAAAGCAGTCTTAGGTATATCTTCTTCCTTAACTCTAATCTGATGATAGCCTGATCTAAGATCTATCTTGCTGAACACACATGCCCCCACTAACTGATCCATCAAATCATCTATCCTAGGCAAAGGATATCTATTCTTAATGGTTACCTTATTTAGTTGGCGATAATCGGTAGACAACCTCATGCTACCATTCTTCTTCTTAACAAACAACACAGGCGCTCCCCAGGGTGACACACTAGGCCTTATAAACTTCTTCTCTAACAAGTCTTCTAATTGCTTCTTAAGTTCTGCTAACTCTATGGGTGACATCCTATAAGGTGTACCTGATATCGGTCCTGTACCCGGCACTAAGTCTATAGCAAACTCTATCTCTCTCTTAGGTGGTAAACTAGACACATTATCTGCAAACACTTCAGGGTACCCACACACTATATGTATCTCACTCACAACAACACTACTATCAGATTTCAAAGAAGCTAAAAGCATGTAACCTGAGCATCTTCCCTTAGAGACGCCTTTACCTGATTGGCAGTCATAAAGTCCTTGTTCTTACTCTCAACAGGGTGACCAAATACAACAGTTTTATCAGCAGAGTTGAGAAGGACATGATTGGAAGATAACCAGTCCATACCAAGAATAATATCTAGTTGACTTAGAGGTAAGCAAATCAAATCAACTAGGAAATTTCTATCATTAACAGAAACAGAACAGTTTAAGCACACATTAGAAGTAGAAACCGACCCACTAGCTAGCGTTTCCACACTCAATACATAAGGCAAAGAAGAAACAGGCAATTTTAGCTTAGACACACAAGCATGTGATATGAAGAATGAGTCACACTAGAATCAAATAAATCACTAAAGTATTACCCGCAATGAACCCGTACCTTGGATCAAGTCCTCAGATTGAGCAGCTTCAGTACCACTCAAGGCAAAGACTCTCCCAGTAGCCTTAGGTTTACTGGCGCTTTCCATTGGCATCTCCGCTTGTTGTTTCCGCTCCTTGTGCCTTTTGAGGACAATCACGAGCGATGTGTCCTTTCTCCTGACAGATTGTAACGGGTGATCTCTCTATCCCCGCATCGGTTTGCTCGGTGACCCTCCTTTCCGCATTTGAAACAAGTAATAGGAGTGGTAGAACCAACACTCCTACCTTTTGACGCTTGACCAGCAGCTGGAGCATAACTCTTCTTTTGTACCGTGCCTTCACTGCTACCTCCAATCTTGGGATTTCCCATTGCTCGAGAATATGGCTTGCTCTTGTTAGTCGCTTGGAACTTGTTCTGACTCCTCAAAGGCCCTCCACTATTGTATTGTGCTGCCTTTGCTCGGTTGTCTTCATCATAAATCCTGCACTTGTTCACCAGCTCGTGAAAGCGCGTGATCCCTTGATAGTTGAATACTTGTTTGATCTCAGGACGAAGGCCGCTGAGAAACTTGACGCACTTGGATTCTTCATTAGCAGCTTCGTCATATGTCGGGAAGAATCGTACTAGTGCTTCAAACCTTGATGCGTAGTCTGCCACGGTGCCGTCCCCTTGCTTTAAATCCAGGAACTCTATTTGTTTCTTGTTGCGCACATCATGTGGGAAGTACTTCTCCACGAATAACCTCTTGAAGTTATCCCAGCTCAACGCTGTGCCCCTCATCAACCATCTCTGGCAGGTGCTCTGCCACCAGAAACAATATCTCCAAATAACATGAATGCTGCTAAAGTCACCTTCTGTAGCATAGGGCAGTCCATCGCTCTGAAGATCTCTTGATCTCGTATATCCAATGGGCAGCTCCCTCAGGGTCATAACCCCCACGGAACGTAGGTGGATGGTTCCTCTGGAACCGTGCAAGCCAATCCGTCTCGTGGTGTTGGTTTAAGGTTGCCATTAGCTGTGCCATAGCCATCAAGGCATCGACCATCGCTCGATCGTTCCTACCCCCAGCCATTACTCTTTCTATATTAAAGAAAGAGTAAGCAAACATACAAGTAAAGCACACAGTAAGGAAATCAATCACAATCAAGCCAAACAAACAATTCACTCAAGCAATCAATCAATCAGATTAACACCTCAGAAGCATAGTAAACTCATTACTCAAGGCCGGTGAACCGACCTGCTCTGATACCAACTAATGTGACACCCTTCTACCCCAAATTCTTGTACGTTAAATAAATTGAAGTAAGAAAAGGTAACGTCCCACGATGGGTAAAAGGTTCACATACTCTCTTATTAAAACCTCATTAGTTCGAAAACAACTCAATTAAAATGAAATAGAACTTAAAGTATTCCAAATACTCATGCATCAAAATCTCCAAAGAAATAAAACACCAAAACATCCTACTTGCCGTGCAAGGCATCCAAACAGTTTACACAAAAAACTTTCCTAACTAGAAACATAAAGAAATAATCCTACTATTATGCCCTGATGTCACATGTATCAGAACACACTCCCTTTAATCAAACTCGACACCAGTCGTGTCATCATCAACACCTGTAAAATATCCACAGTATAACGGTGAGGAAAAGAATACTACTCATACATACACATAGGAGGTTACCCTATCCTCACCCACATATAATCAACATCATCATACATCATACCCTCATACCAAAACATCAAATAATCCATAGATAAGAATCATCTATAAATCAACATATAGCTTATTCATCTAAATCAACATATAATCTCATACCATCATTCACCAAGGAATCACATACTCGCCATAATACCCTTCATCATCGATATTCAATACCTCATTTATACTCAATATCATCATCAGATATAAACATATACATCCCTCATGTATGCACCAAAAATCATCAACATTATTATATAACTCAATTCCATCGTTGAGTATAACACATCATCATATGCACCAACTAATCTCATCACCTACCCAAGATCATGACTTGGAACTCCGCACAATGAGTGCACCTCGTCAATCACTCTAGTTAGTACCAAGATAGTCTACCGGAGTCACCACACACAATCTGATAGGTTGTACCCCTCTATGGCCCGCACAACGACATTCGACCCCTAGGTTGCACCCCCCTCTATGGGGCAGTACAAATCACCCCTAGGTGCACCCCCTCTATGGGCCCGTGCATCGAACGCCCCCACTCTTGATCTCCTGAGTGTACCCCCTCTATGGCAACACAACTCAGTTCACCTCCCGAATTGTACCCCCTCTATGGGCCAGCCACAATTCAGATCTCATCACACTATGCTCAAGGCATCTCTCCTAAGTTGTACCCCGCTATGGGCCCGCACAACTTAAGTAACATCATATTAATCATATTGCATATTCACCAACCAATATGCCACACCAAAACATTATCAATATATTGCATATTCACCAACCAATATGCACATTAAAATATTATCAATCATATTGCATATTCACCATCATTATGCATACCAAAACATCATCATTCATATTGCATATTCACCAATCATTATGCACACCAAAATATTATCAATCATATTGCATATTCACCAATCATTATGCATACCAAAATATCATCATTCATATGCATATTCACCAATCATTATGAATACCAAACATCACCTATCATATTGCATATTCACCAATCATTATGCATACCAAAATATCATCAACATCATTAATTATCACACCATAATCAATATAAAATATTATCAAGCATCATCACCCATCATCAAGCACTTAGGCTCTCAAAATCCACTCTGGTAATCGATTACCAACCTCTAGTAATCGATTACCTGCAAACAAGGTCTCTGGTAATCGATTATAATCACCTTGTAATCGATTACCTGCAAGCAAACACACTAGTAATCGATTACAGCATCCCTGTAATCGATCACCTGCAAACAAACTCTCTGGTAATCGATTACCACAATCCTGTAATCGATTACCAGCGAACAGACAACACTTCTGGGTTGCCCAGAACACCCTGGTAATCGATTACCCGCGATGCAAATCGCAGATTCACGATTTCTAACATCCATCAACCGCTCCAATCAATCTCTAATCAATTCTTTTCGATAAAACACCATTCATAATCATCAATATTCATCAAAATCATCAAAATCATCAAACTTTAACAGTTTATATGGTTTTCCCATCAAAACCCCCAAATCATCAAACCCTTATTTGACCACTTTTTACTATTCTCATTATTCTCATTCAAATCACTCAAAATTCATCAAGAATCATTCAATCACATAAATCACAGTTTATATCATTCATTCTCAGTTACAACATGCATCAATACGAATTTCTAGTCTTAAATCACTACCCAAGCACCCCTACATGCATATACACGCAACACCCTCTCCCCCACCGTACCTTAAGTGAAGATCGATTACAGCAAGGAAGTCCCTTTCTTGGTCTTGATGCTCACTCTGCAACAATCTCCTCTTGAGACTCGGTTTCTCCCCTCCTTAGCGTTTCGCTCTCTGACGATATACGAATAAGGATTAGGGCAAACTGATAAACCCCTCCTTACTAGAATGCCTTATTGGGCTTGGCCCACTCCCAACTCCATTCTCTTCTTTTTAAATTTAAACTAACTTCTATGTTAATAAAACTAATAATAATATTAATCTCCTATTATTTATTCATCTATTTAATTAATTATTCCCATATACTCATTTATTTTAATTTTCATTAATATTTTTTCTTAATAAATTTAGGATGTAACATCAACCGTTTGTTAAAACCACTTTTAATTGGTGCTTTGGAGTCACCCAACTAACTGAATGTTTTAGACAATTTTAATTTCATGCAAAGTGGTTTGTATTGTTTTAAGTATTTTCCATTTATGCTTAAAATTCGATTATCAACTTTGAATGGTCCTTCCCAATTCGGAGACCATTTTCCGAATCGTTTAGATTTTTATCAACAGATATAAAATCACTTTTCCAAACAAGATCTCCTTCGTCAAAAGCCTTAGATTTTAATTTACGATTATAAATTCGAGATACTTGTTCTTTTTGCCTGATGATATTTTCCAAGGCTCTTAATCTAAACTCATCCAATCCATTTTATTCATCCAACATCAAGTTATAATAATCTTGAGTGGGTAAATCAAATTGTCTTTGCACTTAATGATTGCAAATGAACTTCAACTGGTAAAACTAAATCATGACCATAAACCAATTTATAAGGTGTAAATTTTGTTGCATCTCGAGGAGAATTTGATATGCCCACAAAATTTGACTTAACGTTTTATGACAATTTCGAGGTCGTTGGTCAATATGTTTCTTAATCAAAGAAATAATTGTTTTATTTACAGCTTCAACCTGCCCATTTGGTTGTGCATAGTAAGGGGTTGAAGTAAGAAGTTTAATTCCATCTCTTGTGCAAACCTCTTAACTCTTTGGCCTGTAAACACAGTTCCTTGATCAGTTGAAATAGATTCAGGAAGACCAAATCGAAAAACTATATTTTCTTGAATGAAATTAATCACGTCTTCTTTAGTTACATCCTTTAATGGGATTGCCTCTACCCATTTTGTAAAATAATCTATAGCCACTATAATGTATTTATGCCCCCTAGATGATGAAGGATGAATTTGACCAATCAAATCAATAGCCCATCCTCTAAAAGGCCATGGCTTTATTATTGAATGTAACTCATTTGCAGGATTTGTTGTATGAACCATGTTTTTGACAATCTTCACAAGCTTTCGAAAAATCATTACAATCTTTGGCCATTGAAGGCCAATATAAATTTTGTCTCTTTAAGACCCATTCCATTTTTCGACCTGCTTGATGGGCTCCACAAATCCCTTGATGAGTATCAATCAAAGCTTGATATGCTTCTGATTCTCCTAAACATCGAAGTAAATTACCATCAGGTGCTTTCTTATGTAATTGATTAGTTAAAATTACATAATGTAAAGCCTTGTATTTCAATCTTCGATCCACTTGCACACTTGGATTTTGTAAGTATTCAACTAAAGACTTTCTCCAATCATTGATATCTAAGTTTCGATGTCTAAAACTTCGAAATTCATAATTGGCATATTCTTCTTAATTGGATCAACTTTTCGAATTCAGAGTTTAGATTTTATAACTAGAAGCAATCTGTGCCAATTCATTGGCAATTTTATTATCAATTCGATAAATATGTTCGAATTCAACTTCATCAAACATTTATACTGCTTAGTGACTTGTTTGATCACTAATTGTAAATCTCCTCGAATCAAAACTTGTTTGGCTTTGAATGAAATCAAAATTTCTAATCCTAATATAGAGCTTCATATTCAGCTTCATTATTGGAACGATACATTCCTATTCGAAACATTATTTTTGTTGGTAACCCTTCAGGTGAGATTAAAAGAACTCCAATTCCAACACATGCTTTATGTTTTGATCCATCGAAATAAAACTTCAACGTTTTAACCCACAAAGTCTAATTCGTTAATTCGAATAGAAGGATGATCAACTATAAAATCAACCATAACTTGGCCTTTCACACACTTTTAATGGGAGGTATGTTAGCAAAATTCAGTTAAAGCTAACGCCCATTTTCCTACTCTACTGTGAAGAATAGGTTTCCATAACATGTGCTTTATTATATCATAATGAGAAATTACATAAATGTCAAAAGGTTTTACATAGTACTTTAACTTAGTACAAGAAAAGTAAAGACATAAACATAATTTCTCGATAGCACAATATCGAGTCTCAGCATCATTTAGAGTTATACTAAGATAATACACAGCTCTTTCTATTCCATTTTCATCTTCTTGAGCAAGCATACTTCCTAATGTCTCTTCAGATGCAGAGATATATAACTTCACAAGGCTTTCCTTGAATTGGAGGTGTCATGATTGGAGGATTTGTAAAATCCTCTTTATTTTTCGAATGCCACATGGTGTTCCTCTTTCCATTCAAATCTCTCTTCCTTTTTGAGTTTCAACAAAGGAGAAAACACCTTGGTTTTGGCTAAAAGATTCGCAATAAATCTTCGAAGAAAATTTATTTTACCCAATAAGATTGCAATTGTTTCTTGCTCGAAGGAGGAGAAGTTTCTAAAATTGTCTTTGCTTTATTTTTATAAATCTCAACTCCTTTTTGATGAACTAAGAAGCCTAGAAAATTACCTGCAGATACACAAAGGCACATTTAATAGGATTCATTTTCAATTTATGTAGTCTCATCCTTTCAAATGCTTCTTTCAGATTCGAAAGATGATCATTTTTTGATTTGGATTTTACTACATCATCAATATAAAGTTGCATGAATCTTCCTATTAAATCATGAAAAATAGAATTGGTGGCCCTTTGATAAGTAGCATCATTACCCATTCGTAAGTGCCTATTGCACCAGGACATCGAAAAACAGTTTTCGAAATATCCTCTTCAGCAATAAAAATTTGTTGTATCCTGAATAATCGTCTAACTACTTAGTATTTCATTACCTGCTGTTGAATCTATTAACATATCAGCTACTGGCATAGGATACTCATCTTTAGGAGTTGCTTTATTCAAATCTCTAAAATCTATGCAAACTCTTAAAGAACCATTTTTCTTAATAACTGGTACTATATTAGAAATCCAATCAACATACCTGGTAGTTCAATGAACTTAGCTTTTAATAGCCTCTCGATTTCACTTTTGATCTTCAATATAATTTGATGTGCAAATCTTCAAGGTGCTTGCTTCACAGTTTCTTATCAGGAAACGTAGGTAATTTATTTCCACAAGCTCTTTACTTAAACCAGGCATTTCATGATAATCCATGCAAAATAGTCTTTATATTGACCACTTACACTTAAAATCTTCTGATAAATTCTTACTCACAAAAGTCGGCCTTGGGTTTTTGACTTCTCCCAAATTCACATCTTCAAGAGGATCTTGAGCCTCCATTTTTTCAATTCCATGAGACAAAGCTCTTTCGAACCCAAGAGGAGTCATCATATATGCAATCAAGTCTTTCAAAAGGTACCTCCTCCTCTTCGAGTCTCATGTTTGAATCTTCTACATTTTCACATTCAATATCTTGTATGGCTACTGAAGCCGTTTCAACATTCTTTTTGAATTCTTGTTCAAAATTAACTTCGGTCTCGAAGACCGCTCTATAATCTGCGGCCTCTAAGGCCGCTTCAAATCTTCTTTCAGCAGTATATGCTAAAGTTCGAGCTATGAAGCTTGAAATTACTCTTCTGAAATCCATCCAAAAGTAGAGGTGGTCCCTGAAGGACCAGTTGCACTTTGAATTATCAAACCATATCTTACCAGGAATAAAACCACGCTTTTCAATTGTACGAGGTGTCCGATTCATTATCCATTTCTCACACAGTTTCTTGCATTGACTGTATCTGCTTCGACCTTGTAGTAGGTTTGATCAGCTTCAACATACTCTGGAATACCATCATCATTCCACAACATAATTTCTGATGAACAGTTGAAGGAACTGCTTCTACTCCATGAATCCATTCTCTCTCCAAAGCACATTATAATTTGCTTTCGAAGGAATGATAAGTGAAAATTAGTGATAAATTAGAGCACTTTTTATTTCACTTATCAAGGATAAAATGGTAATTTTTCCCCAGTTTAACCCCTTTTTATTAAATATTAGAGAAATTGTATTTATTAATCTGAGATTTGAATTTGATGCTATTTTGATAGAAATATTGTTGATTTTGCAGGATATTGCAAAGATTTGATTTGAAGGATAGATAGCATTAAATGGGGGAGATATCTGCAAGATTTGAGATTGATTGAAGACATTTAATGAAGATTTGAAGAAGATATAATACAATTAATGAGGAGATCACTGCCAATCAATCAAGGATTCTACAACACAGCTTCCCAAATAAATCAAAGATTGCTCAATAAATGCAAGGATTTTATCAAGAAAAGGGAAACAAGGAAAGATAAATATGCCAAAACCAGTCTCGGGGATAGATCAAGATTAAAAAGAGAAAGTTGGAGCTGCAGGACGCTACCTGCGCTTCAACCTGCGCTCACCTGCGCTATAGCGCAGGGTGAAGCACAGACTCTCTGGAGGTTGCGCCCCATCCCGCGCTGTAGCGCAGCCTGGAGCGCAGGTCACGATGATTTGCTCCCTGTTGCCGTTTTAGATAGATCTCTTCCCAAATTGATGTGTCTTTCCTTAGTTTATAAATAGGAACCTCTTGCACACATCCAGCTCGTGCACGATTATTGTAATTCAGTCTTATTTCAGTGATAATGCACTAGAGCTAAGTTTAGAGTAGGAGAGGAGGAGCGCTTCACAAGGATTGAAGATGGTGACAGCATCTCGGTGGTTTGTATGGCTACCTCGTGTAGTTAACTCTCCATTAGGATTGAATGTAATCGATTCCATTCCCAAGTGTATGTTGAACTCTATCTATTTATTTATGCAGTTCCCTAATTATAGTGCTGGTAATCTCGTTCTGTGCTTTATTCCTAACTTCCGCGCTTGCGCCGGAGTTATAGGCTAGTTTGTAATTAACGTTACGACTAGGATTGAGTTTGGGGGCCTAGACATAGGAAACTCAACCTCTGAGTGAATGAGAATACTCGGTTAACCACCGACTGAACCATGGGTGTTTCTAATGATTGATGGATAGTGTGAGTACCATAATGAAGGGCATCTAAACATTAAGCTTGGTATTAATAAACCGATAGCGAAGGTTAGTTGATTGTCAATCCAGGATTCGACGCAAGGATGTATCTAATGAGTGATGGGTAGTGATAGTACTCTAATGAGGATGTGTCTGTAGCTTTAGGCCTCGTTTATCAACTAATTCTTCTACAAACGGAATAAAAGAGAGCAAAATAAGTCGAGGGTAAGTCTGTCGCTTGGGAGAGCCCGCATGATTACCTTTGAGTGTGAGGGGCGCCTGGTAACTCAGGGTCATTAGCAATAAAGTTGTCTACAACATTATAATTCAAAGCCTATAAGTAGTAGGTAGTCTCGACATACATGAGGGGTGCGATGAGATAAAGTTCAATCCTAATCCAAGTAAGTGTCTCTAACTCTTCCTTTCTAATTCCATTAATATTAAATCTGTTATTTACGTTATTTCGCACAACAATACTCTCTAAACCATTGCTTTCCCTTGATAAATAGATCACAGTCTACGTAAATTGACTTTTCCCTGTGAATACGATACTCTCTTACTATTATACTGCTGAATTTGTGGTTCGCTTTCCAGAAACCCATCAAGGAACCACCACAAAAATAGTGGTCTTTTGACTGAACCAACAGTCACGTCAAAACACAACAATCCTTTAGATTTTGACGTCTTTCCATTGAAATCAGTAATAATCATGTTGTGTGGCATCAAATCACACTTTCTTTTTGTTGAATTTCTTCAACAAAGAACTTGGAAATAAATTGATTGTCGCTCCTCCATCAACCAATACTTTACTTACAGTAATTCCTTCGATTTAAGTCTGAATGAATAAAGGTTTGATGTGAGACACCATCCCAATAGAAGGTCTATCGAACACTGCTGAATCTTGCTTAACAGCTTGTGTTGATAAACAAGTGTAGTAAGTTTGTGGCTCTGATGACTCATCTTCAAAACCTTCTTCATACTCTTTCTCAAATTCTGCAGGCAGAATCGAAACTACTCCACATACATCTTCTATTCTATCTGGGAACCCAGTTTCGAAGTCATATGTAAGTAAATCTTCCTCAACCAAAACTTTATTTTTTGGTACAACACTTAACTTGTCCTTTTGAAGGATTTGGGAGTATGTAGGTTGACTAGAAGCTCCTTGCACCTGAATCAACTGTGCATTTTTAGCATTCAAATTCTTTGAGAAATTTGAAGAATAGCCTCTTTGTTCCAATGCTGCCTTTCTATAACATTAATTCCTCCTCCATTGTGTCTTAGTCATAAAAGGCTTTCCATTGAAAGAATTATTTACTGCCTAAGCACTTGTGGATTCCGACGATACTCTTGACTATCTGTTACTAGAATCCACTTGTTAGGAGGAACATTCGAAGGAGACATGTATGACTTAGGCTTTTGGAACATAGGAGCTTGCCTCTTATTCATTTCATAGTTCTTTTGAATAAGAGATCTTCGAACTTCAACATTCGAAACAGGCCTTGTCGCATTCTGAATCCTTTGATTGACAATCTGTTGATAATACTTTTTTATTTCTGATGACTCGAAAGACTTAGCCACCAGTCTATCGAAAACTACTCTGCAATGAGGACAAAGGGAAATTCAGCGTTTTCCTCTTTCTTTTCGAAGCAAGAAATCAACCAGGGTTTCATTGCTTTTTGGGAAGATCTCTTTCACTTCCTTTTCAAATTCCTCAATTGCAATGTGTATTGCTGTTTTCGAATCTATAGCAGGTTCAGCTCCTACCATATTTATCTCAACAATGTCAACATAACTGGCGTTGACATTCAATGGATCATAATCAAGTTTCATTGCCATTTTTTGCTTTTCTTCAAATTTCAACCTACCTTCTTTAATGGCCTCTTGAATGAGATCCCTGAAACGAATACAACTGTTAGTCCAATGACCAAATGCATTGTGAAACTTACAAAATTTCTTTCCTTTTCGTTGTTCGAAAGTGGGAATCTTATGATCATCACTAAGAACAATTTGTTTATCCTTTACTAAGATATCAAGATTTGTTCAGCTTTCGATATATCAAAACCATATGTCTTTTTGGGATACTTATTTTGTGAAGTTTGATTCCATGAATTATTATATGGTCTAAGAAAAGAACATGCATAAGGAGGTCCTAGTTTTAACTCAACAACATCAATTTCTTTTTCATCGAAATCTGAGTTTTCATCACTAAAGTTTTCATTAACATCAACATAGGCAATTTTATCTCTTCTTCCTATCTTTTCAAGCTTCCTATGTTTTTCTTTTTCCATTTTTAACTGCTCAATTTGCCTAACTCTCTCATCCAATTGGGCCATATCTCTAAATTGTTGATTAACCAGTTTCTTTCGAATTGAGTAATCAAAACCTCCTGCTGCAATTTTAACTAATTCATTTCCACGAATTGGTACAAGACATCTAGCTCTCATTTGCTAAATTTGTTCAAATAATCTTCAATAGATTCATATGAAGTTCGTCTAACAGTAACTGTGACACCCTTCTACACCACCACATACTATTACAGTCATTAAGTTGAAATATAGGGAAACGTTATGGTCCTCATCGGGTAAAAAGGTTCTCATTTCTCACTTTAAAACGTCATTTGATTCGAAGTCAACTCAATTTAAATAAAAGGTAAAATTAATGCTTTTCAAAAATTAAAATTAAATATCAGCATCATAAAATTATGTCTTGGCCATGTAAGGCCCTTAGAAATAATTTTCCAAACCTTTACAAAACAAAATAAAAAACCAATATCCTAGACTCTAAGTCCCGATGTCACATATATCAGAGCGAGACCCCTTCCTTTCAATACTCGACACATTGAGTGCCATCTTCATCACCTATAAAATAACCACAGAGAGTACAGTGAGGAAAAAACACATACTCATACATGCAATGCCGAAGGCTACCCTGTCCCCACCCAACACATAATCATCATCAATAATCTCATCACATAATCATCATCAATAATCTCATCACATAATCTCACATAATCTCATTCCACACTCTTACACTTTACACATATAAGTTTCTCATAATATAAATTCACATTCTACACAATCATAAAATGCCATGTATGCTCACTCTATGCTCATGTACAAAACTCATCCTAAGGATCATGATTCGGAACTCTGCACAATGGGCGCACCTCATCAATGCTCTTAGTTGTTACCAATGATGGCCCTATCATTAACGCCCACTTGGAAGATAGCTTGACAGTTATACACCCCCCCTTGGGCCCGTGCAGAGACATTCTCCCCTTGTCATTATCACCCACCTCTATTGGGCTAGATGACTAGCATAAAAACAACACTCCCCATTGGAGTCATGCATCGAATGCTTGCACCCCCTCGATGGGCCCGTGCAAGACACACGCCCCTATCATCGTCCCCCATCCCCACCTTATGGGTTAGATGACTCGCTGGTAAAAAAATAAATGCATCGAATGTCTCCCATCATGGTCGTCACCCAACTCGTCGTCCCCCCTTGGGACTTGGGCATATGCTAGCCACGTCTGGCTTATGCATCACACCATCTCATATCCCAATGTTATGCTCAATGCAATCATCATCATACATCATATTTCTCACACAATCTCTATGCACAATGCATCATCATCAATTTACATATATCTCATACAATCTCTATGCTCATACATCATCATCAATGCACATATATCTCATACAATCTTTATGCTCAATGCATCATCATCAATTCACATATATCTCATACAATCTCTATTATTATAATCACACCACATCACATAACAATTATTATAAACATAGGATATCACATAAGATATTCACATCACAATACTCGTATCACAATTAATACACTCTATATACATCCAATTTAATTTCATCAATAAAAACCCCAAATATACAGCTACAGTGCGAACTAAATATCTCTGACCCAGACTTCGTATCAACGATCCAACCGTTCAGAATGAAGAACCAGATGTTCTGAACCAGCTGTTAGAATTTTAGTTCGATCCGACGGTGAACGAATCTGAAGTTGCTGTTTTAGAGTCGCAGCTCTGTGTAAAAACGAGAATGACTTTCCTCTCTACCCTCTTCTCTTCTCCTATTCCCTACTCAATTCTTTAGGTTCTAACTCGTTTTACTCGTTCTCACCGATTAAAATACTCAAATCCTCAATCATTCCTATGAATTACAATAAATTTAACATTTAATCCATTATGGTTCCTCATCTCTAAACCCTTATTTAACCCTTTTCGATATTCTCGCTACCATCACCCAATTCATCAAGGTCATCACATGCATACATCAAATCAAGCACACAACACATAATTCACATATAAGTTCTCAAATTTAGAATTCTTAGAGGGTCTTATGGTTGCCCTCACTACCCAAGCACTCCTCCCACATACACATCACAAAAACGCAACACCCTCTCCCCCCCCTACCTTAGTTGACGTCAAGAACGAAAAAATGGCATCACTCACTCTCTCGAATCACACTACCCCCGTACTTAGTTTTCGATCAAGAAACGAATGGCATCACTCCTCGATGATCTCTCGCTAACACTTCCCCTGTGAAGTTGCTTCTCTCCTCCTTAGGATTTGGTTATCTGACGTTTGAAAACTAATAGGGTGAAATAGATAACCCTCCCCCTATTTAAATATCTAACTGAGTTGGGCCTACTCCACCCACTCGTTACCCTTTTTAATTAAACAATGCATTTTTCTGAAACATAATATTATTATTATTATTATTATTTCTTTATAAATCTTATTTATTTTATTTATTCCTTTATTTTAGGAATTATTAGGATGTTACAGAATACTATCTATCTACATTCAAATTTAAATTCAAATCTATAATTAAACCTTATCCTAAATTTGTTATTAATCCTTGTCTTTAATCATCGTGATATCATTATCCCTATTTTAATATCCAATCCTAATTTAAAATACTAAAGCATATCTCTCTCATAAGATTATCCTTATTAATCTTGATATTATTATATTATATAATAATTACTATATTTACAACAATTAATTTATTGAAATCTTAATAATCTGACATCTCTCCTAATATTTACAATATTATTTTATTATATCATAAATATGGTTATATATTAACATTTATTATTATTATAAAACTTCTATTTTACGACTAACGGAATATAATTATGCGTATTTCAATTATAGTTCTAGATTTCTAAGTTTTGGGATATTACAATTCTACTCCCTAAAAAAAAATTGTCCTCAAAATTTGTCTTACTATTCTCTTAGATTTAAGTCTATGACACTATGTATTGATAATCTATAGCTTGGGTTGGATATCATGTTTCTATTATTAATAATTGTAAACTACTATTCGAAATCCAGAATAAATTATATTCCTAAACTAAATCCATCTAATCATCAGTCAAATTTATCATAACCCATAAATCAATTTTCTATCATAAACCTAAGCTCCTTGTCTCCAAGTATAAATTCTAAATATTTTCTTAAGATCAAAGGCATATGCAACTACTAAATAATTAATTTCAACACATTCAAAGTTCATAGCCTAAATAACGATAAATGCATGAACCCTTTGACTCATATCCTATTGTAATTATAAAACCATCAAGATTGCAAAATATATCATCATAAAAATCCACCTAGATCTAATGATCAATCAACACCTCTAAACCATATATATACACACCCGATCAGATTTCTATCAGGCTCAAGATTTTACCTTTATCTTGAAACCTTTAAGTATAACCATAAAATTTTCAAAATTATCAAATCCTTATCTTCAAACTATCAATTTAAAAAATCTCTATTTCTAAAAGATTAAACCTCTTACCCTTAAATCCTTACATATCAAATCTTTATCCTAAAACTATCAATTAAAATTTAAATCTATATCTAAACCGTAAAATTTTGCTTAACAGTTTTTCTCAAATAAAAGATCACTTAAACTTTGTGCAAAACAATATCTAACTTACTATGTTCTATATAATTTATCATTAATCTAGAATAGTTCTTATATTTTAAAAATAATAATTTAATCTCTTGTAATATTTTCCTCCTATCCTTCATCAATTGAGTACTACTCCAGACCATTATAGTCTTATCCTAAGATCTAAAGATCCACTTATAGTTCTCATATGAATAATGTAGAGATCCTAATAGTAAATTCCTAATATTTAATTATTAAACTTTGTATAGTTATCCTTAATTTCCTAGTCCCATATCATCATCATCATCATCATCTATTATTATTATTATTATTATTATTATTATTATTATTATTTTTAACACTTTTCATTTATCTTAAGAATGTTTTATGGAAAAGATATATCTTAAAATACTATGATTTCTCTCTAACAATTAATTACCTTATTTTATACTAAATTTCCGATTTTCCTTATGAAAGCATTATTACAATCACATAAATATCAATTCTAGTCACAGATAGTCTACTATTTATAATTAAAACCAGTCACAGAAATTAACATGATCCAAAAATATATATTTATAACAAATTCTATCCTTAGAAACATTTTAATTCAAATCTAAATAAGACCTTATCTTAAAATCTAAATTCAAAATATATATATGTATATCCTAATTTAAATTCAACACAGACAAATCCAAATTTCAAAAATTTAAATTCATCATCCACCAAAATCTTCTCATTCTTTTAACTCATCTTATACTACAGTTAAAATCTAAACTAATCTAAATTCAATTATGTTGATCATTTAATTCAAATCAAACTAAATCCTAACAACATTTCAAAATCAAATCCTAATTTTAAAACTCAAAACCAGGATACATATTTTTCATATCCAAAAAGCTAATGAAATTCTATCCTCAATTTCAAATTCAAATTATGCACATTATTCAAATCCAATTTAGATAAATCCTAATCCAATAAATTCAAATTCAATCACACACACACACACATATATATATATCTACATATAATGTTAGTCATATTACTTGACAAAAGAACCTCAATCTTAGATATTCAACCAATTATTATTTATTTATTCTTCTCCTACCTCTTAAATCTAAATCAATCTAAATCTCAAAATCTCCAAAGTATTATTTTATCATCATCCACATCACATAAAAATCATCATAATTATATAATTAATAATCATATCATTCATCCATGTTAGACTTCTAATACACATCTCAGTACGATGCAATGCAGTGCATGCATGTATGCAATCTATATTATACAAAACTCTTTTCAAATCAAGAAATCTAATTTAAAATTTTCTTTCTTAAAATATTTCGCAAATATTTCTTCTAGCAATGTTATTGACATAACATTCCCTCTGCAAGTCGTCACATCTTCTCTTATCAGGTTCAAATCATTAGGGTGGCCAGTCCCAATCACTCGAAGCAAGAAAACCAAAGATATACCAATCTTGCAGGACATTGAAAACTAGAAAATTCAAAAATGCATCTCACTCAATCACATCACAATTTAGCACCACAGAAGCACAACACATAACTCAAGGCCGGTGAAGCGACCAATCAAACAAACAGTTAAATCAATGCAATATCATTCATTCAATCAACATCACAAGTTAATATCACTGAAGCATAGCAAACACATAACTCAAGGCCGGTGAACCGACCAGCTCTGCTACCACTAAATGTGACACCCTTCTACCCCAACTATTACAGTCATTAAGTTAAAATATAGGGAAAAGTTATGGTCCTCATCGGGTAAAAAGGTTCACATTTCTCACTTTAAAACGTCATTTGATTCGAAGTCAACTCAATTTAAATAAAAGGTAAAATCAATGCTTTTCAAAAACTAAAATATTAAATATCAGCATCATAAAAATATGTCCTGGCCATGTAAGGCCCTTAGAAATGATTTTCCAAATCTTTACAAAACAAAATAGAAACACAATATCCTAGACTCTACGTCCGATGTCACATATATCAGAGCGAGACCCCCTTCCTTCAATACTCGACACATTGAGTGCCATATTCGTCACCTATAAAATAACCACAGAGAGTACGGTGAGGAAAAGAACACATACTCATACATGCAATACCGAAGGCTACCCTGTCCCCACCCAACACATAATCATCATCAATAATCTCATCACATAATCATCATCAATAATCACATAATCATCAACAATAATCTCATTCCACACTCTTTACACTTTACACATATAAGTTTCTCATAAATATAAATTCACATTCTACACAATCATAAAATGCCATGTATACTCACTCTATGCTCATGCAAAAAAACTCATCCTAAGGATCATGATTCGGAACTCCGCACAATGGGTGCACCTCATCAATCCTCTTAGTTGTTACCAATGATGGCCCTATCGTTAATGCCCACTTGGAAGATAGGTTGCATAGTTATACACCCCCTTGGGCCCGTGCAGAGACATTCACCCCCTGTCATCATCATCACCTCTATTGGGCTAGATGACTAGCATAAAAAACAACACTCCCCCTTGGAGTCATGCATCGAATGCTTGCACCCCTCGATGGGCCCGTGCAAGACACACGCCCTCTGTCATCGTCCCCCACCCCTTATGGGTTAGATGACTCGCATGGTAAAAAAAATAAATGCATCGAATGTCTCCCTCATCATGGTCGTCACCCAACTCGTCGTCCCCCCTTGGGACTTGGGCATATGCTAGCCACGTCTGGCTTATGCATCACACACATCTCATATCCCAATGTTATGCTCAATGCAATCATCATCATACATCATATTTCTCACACAATCTCTATGCACAATGCATCATCATCAATTCACATATATCTCATACAATCTCTATGCTCAATACATCATCATCAATGCACATATATCTCATACAATCTTTATGCTCAATGCATCATCATCAATTCACATATATCTCATACAATCTCTATTATTATAATCACACGAAATCACATAACAATTATTATAAACATATGATATCACACAAGATATTCACATCACAATACTCATATCACAATTAATACACTCTATATGCATCCAATTTAATTTCATCAATAAAAACCCCAAATATACAGACAGTGTGAACTAAATATCTCCAAACCCAGACTTCACATCAACGATCCAACCGTTCAGAATGAAGAACCAACTGTCAGAATTTCAGCTCGATCCGACGGTGAACGAATCTGAAGTTGCTGTTTTAGAGTCGCAGCTCTATATAAAAATGGGAATGACTTTCCTCTACCCTCTTCTCGATTCCCTACTCAATTCTTTAGGTTCTAAACTCGTTTATACTCGTTTTCACCATACAATTAAAACACTCAAATCCTCAATCATTCCTATGAATTACAATAAATTTAACATTTAATCCATTATGGTTCCTCATCTCTAAAACCCTTATTTAACCCCTTTCGCTATTCTCGCTACCATCACCCAATTCATCAAGGTCATCACATGCATACATCAAATCAAAGCACACAACACATAATTCACATATAAATTCTCAAATTTAGAATTCTTAGAGGGTCTTATGGTTGCCCTCACTACCCAAGCACTCCCACATACACATACAAACAACACTCTCTCCCCCCGTACGTTAAAGTTGACGATCAAGAAATGAATGACATCACTCCCTCGACCTTTCCCTTGTGAAGTTGCTTCTCTCCTCTTTAGGGTTTGGTTATCTGACGTTTGAAAACTAATAGGGTGAAATAGATAACCCTCCCCCTATTTAAATATCTAACTGAGTTGGGCCTACTTCAACCCACCCGTTACCCTTTTAATTAAAAATACATTTTTCTGAAACATAATATATTATTATTATTATTTCTTCATAAATCTTATTTTATTTTATTTATTTCTTTATTTTAGGAATTATTAGGATGTTACAGAATCCTTATCTATCTACATTCAAATTTAAATTCAAATCTTATAATTAAACCTTATCCTAAATTTGTTATTAATCCTTGTCTTTAATCATCGTGATATCATTATCCCTATTTTAATATCCAATCCTAATTTAAAATATTAAAGCATATCTCTCTCATAAGATTATCCTTATTAATCTTGATATTATTATATTATATAATAATTACTATATTTACAACAATTAATTTTAATTGAAATCTTAATAATCTGACATCTCTCCTAATATTTATAATATTATTTTATTATTATATCATAAATACGGTTATATATTTATTATTATTATTATTATTATTATAAAACTTCTATTTTTACAACTAACGTCATTGGAATATAATTATGCGTATTTTAATTATAATTTTAGATTTCTAAATTTTGGGATGTTACAGTAACCAAATCCATAAGACTAACTTTCGTTTCAGCTCTAAAGAATTATTCATCGAATTGTCTTTCTAACTGGTTCCAAGTATGAATCGAACCAGGAGCCAAGGTTGTGAACCATGTAAAAGCATTCCTAGTTAGGGAACTTTGGAAAATACTTCATTTTTAATTCTTCATTATTAGCTATGTCCCCACATTCTACATGATACCTTGCAATGTGTTCAACTGTTGATTCATTAACTTCCCCTGCAAACTTAGTGAATTTTGGGACTTTCCATCCCCTTGGCAACTCAGTTTGCAACACATAAGGTGTTAATGGAGAAACAAAATGTGGTCTAGTGGCTTGACCTACATCGAATCCATGTCTATTCAACACTAATTCAACTATATTTGCTATATTTTGTTCTCCCCCAATATTGTTTTGCCTTATTCTTTCTAAAACCTTATCAGCATTTTGATTCCTATTCAAAATTAATGGCTGAGCATTAACATTTTGAATTGGCTCTCGAAGAATAGGTTGTTCATTATTCTCCCTGCACCATTATTATTTCCAAGGTTCTGATTTTGGTTTTGATTAAGGCCAACATTAACATGTTGCTGGTTTTCAGATCTGGGGAGCCTCGAATACATCAGCAATTCTAGCCATTTGCCTAGCCAATGTATTATAATTTTGATTAGTGTTTTCAATAAGAGGATTTATAACTGTTGTCAATTGAGTAGACAACATATTAACCATTTCATGGTACTTTCATCCACTTGTTGCCTAATCGAATTCAAGCAGTATTTGTCAAAGAATTCAAATCTGTCCAGAATTAAATCCAGAAATACCAGTTCCAAAACGCCTAAGTTCGAAGAACTAGCGTGATTGAACGTAGGTGTAATTGTACTTGCGTACCTGGCTGGTGCCGTTCCTTGAACAGAAGGAACAAAATCGGGGAAGTCCGTATGGGGAGGCTTAACACTTGCGTTTGTAACCTGTATGCCCCCACTTGACAGTGGATTTGTTATCATAGCTTGAGACCTTAAAGGATCTTCATCCTGAGTAGTGTTAAGTGGTGGATCACGTTGATCACGGTTCACACTATTATATTTTCCACTCCATTAGTCTCATTATTGTTTACAGACTCATTGTTATTCATTTGATTTGTTAGGACTTCCTTGATTTGCAGAAGCATTTCCAGTAACATTTCTGAAGTGTTTCTGTTACAGTTATTATTTTCCATGAATTAGAAATGGTTCTACCACTTCTCAAGATCATACACTTTTTGAAACTAATTTAACACTTAGTCCCACCAGGGTGTGCCAATTTGTTTGTTGTGAAAATTTTCAATTAAGTTCGAAACTTTCTTGATTCTGAAAGTACAATCTGGGACTAGAATTTGAATCCTCTAAAGGTTCTTTTTAAAATTAGGTTCACTCAGAAATTCCATTCAAAGAGTAACAGAATTTTGAATCACTTATTTCTTCAGAGATTAACTTCGAAAAAATCAGTTTTCAAGAAGAAACAGCATTTCAAAGAGAAAAGCTGAATAAAAACAGAGATTTGAAATTTAAAAAGAGATTAAAGTAAATGCGATGAAAAAATTAAGGACAAGTGTAAGAATTGAAAGTGCAGAATTAAATAAAATAAAGAAAAAGTTGCAGAAATTTAAGTGCAGGAAGTAAACAAATCAAAGAAAATTGCAGAAATTAAAAGCAGAAAGTAATCAAAGAAAAGAAAAATTGCAGAATTGTAAATTGCATTGATTGAAAGTTGGTATGGATACACATACTGGATAATCTCCTTTGTAACCTCTAGTCGCTTACAAGGATGGACGTTGGGTGTTTCAAAGAGTTTCAGTAATATGAAATCCAACTTTTGTTACATAGAATTCTGCCTATTTATAGACTTCTAATCCTAACGGACACTTAACTACATTTTTGAAACGTTTACAGGCCTAAATGAGTTGTCAAATTTTCTAAGTGTGACACAATTCAAAGCAGCAACGGTCTTCTATTTCTCAATAACTGCTTGCTTGAGATCTTGACATTGTCTCTGGATAGTAACTTCTGATAACTGCTCCATTTGAAATCTGACTAGTCTTCGAATTGCCTTTCAAAATCTGATAGGTCTTCGAATTCCTTTCCAGGCTTCTGACTTCATAAATTCTTCTAAGTTATCTGGAACGTCTTTCTTCTCTTAAGTCAGTCTTCGATCTCCATTTGAACTTCGAATCACATCTTGACACTTGATCAAATCTTTGGAATAATTTATCTTCTTTATTTCCACTGATGTATTCTTCTTTTCTGTATTTCATTTGAATTTCTCATGTAATTCGAATTGCATTCACATATGAATAAAAGACTTGTATTTATCTTATGTCTCATGCCTTCAGAATTGATTGATATTCATAAATGAATGAATTCATCTAGAATTCTCTCTTCTTGCTGTCAAAAGTATTTCGAATTTGAATACATATCTAATATAAAAGGCTACTTTATATTTCAATTGCATATTCAGAGATTAAACATCTTTCTTCGAATTCAAAATAATATAAACTCTTCTAATTTTACTAAGTTAACTTGAATCTTGATCAATAACAATTATTTTGAATCTCTCTTCATATGCCTTTGCATTCGAAAATATTGATCTCTTATAACTTAGTAAAATTGAGTTTCCAGCCCCAACACCATGTTACAATAAATTCTACACAACTTAGACGATATTTGCGAATAAATGTTGTGAGAATGGGACCCAAGATATACTAAATTATGGAGAAATAAAGTTCAAATGAAACTCATATTTTTATTTGCACAAGATCGATCATGATAATTTGGAAATCTATTAATATGGTGTTCATACTGATGCATTTTTCTGACTTCAAAAGATCAATTATTGGAAACAATAAATCAATTAAAAATTTTGGTGGCAGGAATAATTGATAAAATAATAAAAAATATTATTTTTTTTCTATCTCTTCATTCAAACAAACAACTCAATTTCATATTTTTCTTCTATTCTCTCACACCAAATGGTTAAATGTGTTTTTAGCCCCTGAAATATAGTCAAAATTTGACTTTAGTTATTGTAATTCAAAACTGGTGGATTTGGTCCATCAAAAGTGAAAATACCTCTTTTTAGTCTTTATCGACAAAAATTTGTAGTTATTTCGTAACAAAATCTGTAGCAAAATTGTGCAATGAGGACTAATTTAGTGTATTTTCAATTTTTGAATGACCAAACCATCGATTTTAAATATAGGGACTAAATCCAAATCTTGACTCTATTTCAATGACTAAAAACATATTTAACCCGACACAAAATAACTCTTAAATCATCTCTAATCATTTCTCTCTTCTATATTTCATCCTCCTAAAAAAACATAGTTTAAAGGTCTTCAACATATACTTTCACAATACATGACTTTGATTTGACGATGGAATGTAACTTAACTCAAAGTTTAAATAATTCATCACAACTATTCAAAGCTTGTTTAGTTATTCCTCCAAAAATTCATTGCACAAATTCCAATGCTAAAATTTTGTGAAAAAGCAATTATTTATTACTTTTGTCTTAACCTACATTTGAGATGGATGAAACATAAAATGAAACAAACCTATAACGTTGAAAATGTGAGTTTTTCACATTCCAATACTAAACCAAGCATACTATTAATATATATAATATAGAGGAGGGTTATAATTATTACCGGTATAAGTTACACCAAGTATTACACCGCTAATAACTACAAATCGAATATATTTTTTAGTAATCCAACCGTTGAATTATGTTTGTTCATAATCAATATTATATGTGCCAAATTTTGTAAAATTTTGACACTAATAACTTGATAATCAAATGGTTGGATTTTTCATATATTTCAAATGTATATATAACGTTAATCTTGAGACATCTCAATTGCATATCAAATAATTTCGGATTAATGTAAAATTTTATATGTATGATCTATATGATAGTAACTTTTAATCCAACGGTGGATTATTTAATACAATGATTTGTTAAAAAAAATTCAACGGTGTAACACTTGGTGTAACTTACACCGGTGTAATTATTCAACGGTGTAATACTTGGTGTAACTTACACCGGTGTAATTATAACCCTCCTCATATTCAATATATATATATATATATATATATATATATACACACTTAGCATGTTAAATCCCATATTGGAAAAAGACATCGTCACGTGTTTATCCTACATAAAATTTAATATTAGAAATACATATATTTAATTTGAATAAACTTTAAATTTTTCCCTAATAAAAATATGGTGTGACATGTTAGTCATTACTATTAAAATGACAATGGTCGTGTCATAGGTTGTCCCCCTGTTCTTACAATATAATGCTCTTGAAATTTATTTAGAGCCTGTTTGGGTGGAACTTCTCTAGAAGTATTTATGGGTGAAAAAATAGTATGAATTAAAGAGGTCAAATGCATTTAACTTCTCCATAAGTTAAAATTAGTTACTTTTAGAGAAGTTAATTGGGAGAGCTTTTGGAGGAGGTGGTCTATAAAGACTACTTTTAACTTATGGAGAAGTTAAATCCATTTGACCTCTTTCATTCATGCTATTTTTTTTCACCTAGAAGTATTTTGGAGAAGTTCCACACAAACCGGCTCTTAATGTGTTGTACTAAATTTTTTTCCCAATAACCTGACACTGGTGGTATAAGTCCTTAACTTTCCAATTGTACATCAATCATAGAACCATTATTAGTTGCATCAACACGGGTTATTATTATGATATCATTCACTATATTCTCTTAAATATTTGTTCTTGATCCATTGTCATAACAATTTTATTTTTCTACTTAATAATGGTTGTGAAACCCCCTCCTCCATTTGTCATGGAAACACCACAGTCTCCATCGTCAACACTTGTTTAATTACACCTGTTCTTACATCATTTTATATTATGCATTCCCTTATTTGTTTTGGTCTTATATTCTATTGGAATGCATGAAACTCTATCACTTATGTTTAATTTTCATAAAGTCTAGGGTAAAGAAAGTCCTACACCAACTAGTAGGCCCCCACCCTTCCACCAAGGATTTACCATATAAGGTTCACATAAGCCTTCAAGATTGGTACCACCAATAGTAAGAATGTCATTAAGTTTCAAGGAACATCCAATTAGGCGTGCAGCAACTTCATCACATTTTAAGGTTCAAGCACCTTCAAGTGTACCTTTGAGAGCACCAACACTTTCAAACATTGTACCCAAACCTCCTTCAATGAATGCAACACCAATTTCATCATTAAATGAAAGGGCATATCATGAAACTAGCATGACGAGTAATGAAACATCATCAAAGACATTTAAATTTATTCTAAATCTAAGCTTGAATCCATGGTTTACAAATAAAGATAAATTGAGATGAGACCTATAGATTGAAAGGTATATGGTATTTCTCTAGCTAAGAAGGTCGTTGTCAAAATACCTACATAAACCTGCATAAACAATTAACATCACCTATAATTATGATTTAATATAAAAAATACAAGAAGCAATAAACTCACATGTCAATCAATTCAGTTGAGTGTGGATGAAGAGGTTGGAATACTTCCAATAATTGGGTATCTGAAAAAAAAAAAAAACTATGAAAGTACAAACTATCATGTCATTTTGCATAATTTAGAATGGGATAATATTACACAGTGTGGAGGTACCACTTACAAGTTTTGTAATGTGGTTGACAAGCTAGATTGAATAACTCCCCCAATATGGTTTTTCGCTCGGAACTTTAACCCCAAAAGCACGAAACAAACAATAAAAGTGATGCAAAAGAAAAATTTCAGAAGAATGACCATTAAGGAGAATACAATACATATGCAGACTTACATTAACACACAAACTTGTTCACATTATGCATTACATATACCCAAGGAGTGAGGACATAATAAAGAATGTAGAGAAAGAAATCCAAACATTGCTTTGATAGAAACAAATGTTCCCATGCTATCACCCAACTCTCCTCCCAAATTCACACCATTTAAACTATATCATACATTACATGATTACATGATAAAAGAATGATCATTTACTTACAAGATATAATCAACATAAAGAAGTAAGAAAAAGTAATAATGAACTTTTTTTTGTTTGAGTGAACCATTACATTGAATTCCTCACCACCCTTGTCCATGTGGTATCCCTTACTACAAATCCACCTAAGAAAAACATATTTGCCTAATGGAGTATAAAGTGTTTTCTATTAAACAAAGTATTTGAGATATAAACTTTGTATGCGAAAAATGAAAGATGAAGAAGAAATAATAAGCTTTGACCGTGGATGCTTTTATAAGAAAAAGTTATCTTCTCTTATTCAAATCCTCTATTTATAGACTATTTGGCAATAAAAACGTTGTGTGTAACATTCTAATTTCTAAATCCGAGAATAATTCTCGTTGGAGGCAAAATTCCCGAATTTTCTGAAATTATTCTACGTCGTTTCAAATATCGTTGCATACATACACCATATGATGCTTAAGCATCCCAATGTTATTTAAACATTATATGAAACCTAATTGAATACACACATCAAGGCTACCAATGGCTACCATGTAATCATCAATACATAGTTTCGTGTCATGTATATATTCGAAATGAAAACTAAATACATCCCCTGCTAATGAAACGACATATCCAAAACATTGAGTCTTCCGAGCTCCCTCGGCTCACTGGTCCATCTGGGAAGGAACCTGTGCATCTAGAATATAGCCACGAAACGTGTGGTGAGACTAGAGTTTCAGTGAGTATAACCAAAACATGCAGTGTGGGGTAAGCAGGTAGGTGGAATGCAACAAAACCACAATATAACAATCATGTATTAATAACACTTCCAAAGACTAAATCCTATATGTAGTCAACATTTAACCATACATAACCTTTCATTGAATTGGGCCGCGAAAACCAGATTACTTAACTATGGCGCGTGCGCCCTCAAGTGTAGCCTTGGCGCATACGCCTTTATCTGAACTGTGGGCATATGCCCTTAACTGAACTATGGCAAACACGCCCTCAACTGAAGTGTAGGCATACGCCCTTAACTGATCTGTGGCACATACGCCCTCAATACTACGGGTAAAGTTTTCATAAACATTAATTAGCTACAAATCTCTTTCCTTCCCCTAGGTATTGCATTCAAGTAACATTAGTTAGAAAACCCCCTATTTCTTCCCAATGAACCAAACCTTAAGGGCTTGGCCTCCCAAAACTCCCCCTAACATCACACCTTCAAACATCAATTAGGGCAATCATTAAACATCATAAATCAAACACTCACAAGCAACCAAAGAAGGGAAAACCAGAGGAGGGATCATGTAGGGTTCAAACATGAAAGAGAGTGGGTGTGTGAGCTATACTCACCTCAAGAGATCTCAATAATATGGAGAAATGGTTGAGGGGTTGAGGATCCTTGGCTTTCCTCTTCTTGTAGAAACCACAGGAAACACTAGAAGGGGGTTCAATAGTGTTTTAAATGTTCAAACAGATTTTTTTCAGAAACCATTTAACAAGCAAAGTATTTCACAATAATTTTTGCAAACTTGCTGAAACTGGAGTTATTGTACTTGCTAAAATTATTTCAGAAGGTTCAACAAAGTTGATTAAAACAATTTTCTTAAAAGCGCATTTGATTAAAATGATGTTTCAACAGTATAATCACCATATTCCGAACCCTTCTTGTTAGTTAAATAACAGGTATAGAGAGATAAGGGTAGAGAAGACTTAGCCAAGAGATTTATCCTGGTTCAATCACATCCACCGTGAGCTACGTCCAGTCCCAATGTCGACTAGCAATTGAATTTTCCACTAACTGATCAAAGTTACAAGTATTATTTTTCAGACAAGCCTCTTCAGGCTCTTTACAACAAGTATTCTTTTTCAGACAAGTCTCTCCAGGCTCAAACAAAGTATTGTTTTACATACAAGCCTCTCTAGGCTCAAAACCAAGTATTTTTTCTTCCACCAAGCCTTTCCAGGCTCTCAGACACTTGAAAGTGTTTACAAATGAAATTTTGTTTAGTTATTGAACTTAGACAAGTTCCAAACTTAAACGAATACAGGATTGTACAAACTAACTGAGTAAGACTCAGGATGTATGAAATTTGAGTACAATCATCAGAGAGTGAGCAGCAGAGAATTTGGCAGCGTTTTGGCTTGACAATGATTCTTCTCTACTACTCTTGAAGTCCTTCACAAAGCTTTATATAGGTTTTCAACTTAAGTCCGTTGAAGATTTCTAAAACCATCGTGAAATAGCATTAAATGTCATGAGAACCGTTGTGAGACAATCTTCTGAAAGCTTCTGACTTTAGCAGGGTAGGTGTGCAGGTATGATACAGTTCTGACACACAATAGGTACAACAGTTTCCTTTTCTGGTACGAGGATTCAAAATATGCGCAGAAAGGACTCTATAATACTTTCCTTAATGAGATGTTGCAGAAGACGTTTAAAGTGATTTATTATTCTGAATAGCTATCCAGAGAGGGCTTCACTCTGTTCGAGCTCATTGACTTACAAAAGTAGTCTTCAGCAAATCTTCATGTTTCAGATAATACCTCCCTTCAGAGGGTTAGCAGACTTCAGCAGGTCCAAACTCTTCAGAGGGTTCCTCTCTTCAGCATCATAGGGTTGCTTTGCTTCGGAGGGTTGCTCTTCAGAGACTTGCTGAAACATAGAAAATACCCTTGAGAGCATATGTACTATTTATCAAATCATCTTTAACCAAATTTGTTATTCATTAAAATTTAGGATTGTGAGACTTAAACATTATTAATCTCTTAATAATATTTTGAGACTCAACATTCTCCCCCTTTTTAATGATGATAAATTTTCTTAAACTATCCAAATATCTTAAGGGAAAATAAAAGTATTAAGTTAAGAAATTTCTCCCCCTCTTTCAGATACTTAGGCAGAATGCCTTGCTCCCCCTGAATCAGTGAATTCTTTTCTGAAAACATTTAAACTTCATATATTTTATTAGTTTATATCTCCCCCTTTTGTCATCATTCAAAAGGGTGGTAAGAAGATACTGAAGTATAAATGCATTGCAGAGTAATAAATACAGGGTAGGCATACAATGATTAATTCAGTAACTTAGTTGCGTTAGATATAGCAATTAATTCCAATCATTTGCATGATTTTAGAGTACGTAGCATAGTAAATGCGAGGATAAGTAAGCACACTACGTAGTCAAATCAGAGAGAGTAATCAATCTAATCATATTGAAATATCAGAGAGTTTAACAAAATAAAACATAAACAGAAAAAATTTGATGAACACATAGACTCTCTGATAAAGTGGCAAACTAAAAACTGTTATTCCTCTTGAGCTTGGGCTTGGATTCTTCAGTATGAGGACGAGCAGGAACAACATTGAGTTGCCTCACTAAATTCTAAACTCTATGGTTCTTGTTTCTCAACTTTCTGATTTCATTTTCTCTTAACTCAAGTGCCTCTGAAAGATCAGCCTCTCTGAAAATGATGGATACATGCCTCTTGGTGAACACAATCTCCCCAAAGCCATTTGGTAAGCCATAGTCAGCAGGCTTAACCACAAGGCAAGTGTAGATGGCAGGAGTCCATTTTTGAACAGTTTAGTCTTCATTCAAATCATGCTTAGAACCAGGGAAAGTTCCAGGAAACCAAGTACGAAACTCTTGGGCAGAAAGGGTGTTCTTAGTCATTGAATCAGCAAAGTCATACTTCGTTCCAGAGCAGGACCCTTCCTTTTCCATCTCATGCCAATAGGAATCCCATAACTTGTCTCTGTAGGTGTGGTCAAAACCCCCCATAAGCTTCTAAACATCAGGGAGTCTTTCCCATTCTTCTTTGGTCAAAGGCTTAGGTTCAACCATATAGGCAGAGTAGAACATAGGTTTTTTCTTCTTATCTTCAGGACTTTCAGCAAATGGTAACCTTGACACTATTATGTCAGATTGCCAATAGATCTTGGTTGAGGGCTTCATGTTAAGGGGTTTCGGAGGCTTGAAGTTTCTGCACCCAGCTTTTGATGCAATATATTTTGAATATAATTCAGGTTCCAGGTTCAGATGCCTGATGAGAATCCAATCTTCAACATGTATCCTCACTTGGTCAGGAGAATCAACATCAATTCTTTTCCAATAGTGCTTGGGTGGTTTCACTCCTTGTCTGATCTTCTCCAGCTGATCAGATCCAGATACTCCCCCTGAAGCTTTGGCCAATCTCCTCAGTCTACCATCTTCCAGAGAGTCCAAGTGAATACCATCATTCTTGTGCAGAGGCAAGTGATCTTTGATGTACAACAACTCTTCATAAATATTAGAACACAAAGGAAATCTTCTATTCTGATTGGAGGGAGTTGAATAGAATTTATGTGGTACCTCAACAGCTTTCAGCAAATCATCAAAGTTGATTATGGGCACCATCTTGTTAAAGGATTGCTTCCTTGAAAGATCTCTTGATTTTGGCTTCCACGTCCTTTCTCTTGGAGTTAAATCTCTTCCCATTCAACCTTGCCATTACCTTTGGCCACATAACTTCCCTTAGTTCCCCAGTCAATGGAATTGGATAAAATAGGAACAAGGGCAATTTGAGTAGACATCCTCTCAACATCAAGGTCTACTTCAAAGGGTGGTGGTGGTTGAGGAGTGGGTGAAGGTGGATCAGCAACCTTAGCAGATTCAGATCTTATTGGTACAACAGAGATGGGTTCCACAATAACAGCAACTGGTTCTACAACCATGGGATCAGCAACAGGAGGTTCTACAACCTTTTCAACTTCAGTAGGTGGATCAGAGACTTCATCAGCAATAGCAGTTGCTTCCAGTACTTTCACAGGAACCTTGGAGGGACTCTCATCATCCTCCAAATCAATGGGATCAAGGTGTGAAGTCTATAAATCAGTTTAAGTATTTAAACATGACTATAAGACTTAACATCCTTAAGTTTTAATGATTAACAAATAAGATTATATTAAGGACAAATAAGTTTATATAAGAACTTTATAAGATTAAGTAAACAGGTTCTACTGAGAAAGGTATTTGTTTGTTGATTGTGTTTCAAGTTAGAATATTTATCTGAAGAAGAAGAGTAGAAGATCACAACAGAAGAAGAACAGTATCAGAATCAAGAAGAATCAAAATCAGAAGATCAGAATCAGAAGATCAGAATCAGAAGAACGAAGTGCAGAATCTGAAGAAGAGTAATTCTCAACAAGGTTGAAGCAATTGAAGAAACAATCAACTGAAGACAGACTTCGTCTGAAGAACTGAAGACTCCGAAGAATAGGAAGATCTGAAGATTATCTGAAGAACAGTCAAGAAATAAGAACAGCTATCATCTGAAGAATTGAAGACTTTGAAGACTTGGAAGATCTGAAGACCATCTGAAGACTTGAAGACAACAATGGAATTTATATCATCATCAACTCAACGGTATTATGAATCATCTTCAACGGCTATATTCAAGCAGAACATATAAATAGCCCCAAGATTGAATTTGAAGATGTTGGTCGGTTAGATCAATCAGGCTACTGACTTGTTGGTCAGTTAGTCATGTTTGTCAGTTGATCTGTTAGATCAATCAAAGTGGTTATTGGTATGAAGACAACCATGCTGAGCAAACTGACTATCAAACCTGGAATGGTTTGAAGCCCTGAACATACCTTGGTGTTCCAATGATACGGGTGAGAATGTAGCCCATGGAAACCAATGGTTGGAGAATGAGGCTGGAGCTTAAATTCACATCTTAGTTAGCCTACTCTCAGAGGATGGTATTCCTCATAGAAAAGACAGGGATTGTACTTAATTTCAAACACTTGTATCACTGTCTATCCTTGTACTTAGATTGTAATGTCTGTATCTTGAGTGTGTACTCAGTAATCTCTATGTACGAGAAGAATCTGAGTTAAGGGTTCTAGCAAACACCTAACTTAGATTGCGTAGTAAAATACTCTACACTTGGATAAGTGTCTGAGAGCCTGGAGAGGCTTGGTGGAAGAAAGAATACTTGGTAGAGCTTGGAGAGGCTTGATAGAAAAGACTACTCGGTAGAGCTTGGAGAGGCTTGATAGAAAAGACTACTCAGGTAGAGCTTGGAGAGGCTAGATAGAAAAGACTACTCGGTAAGGTCTGGGTGACCGTGGGTCTGGGTGACCCTGTGTGTTAGGTCTGTTGAGACAAGCTCACCCTAAAGAAGTTTTTAATATGTCAAACTAAGTAAGTTCAAATATTCAGATGAGATGCATTTTGTATTACTAACTGTGTGTTCAAGTATGGCAGAGACCTTGTACATCTTGAGTTATTTCAGGAAACCATTGATACTGAAAAGATTGCCAATTCACTTGAAAGAACCAGATTACATGCAAGGAAACACAAGATCAAAAACCATGCAGAAGCATAAGCTTATAAGGCACAATCAGAATCAATAAACAGATGCAGAAGCAATCAGACACATCAGTAAGACTAAGAGAAACAATTCAAAAAATAACGCAACATGAGATGCACATGTCTATTGTTCAGATGTCATTCCAAGAATAAAAGAGATCTCAACATGAAGCTTTAAAGAAACTCAAGGACACCTTGAGATGCTAGTTCAGCTTGAGATGCAAGAACAGCTTGAGACGTCGTCTCAAGAACAGACGCAGCAAGAAGAGATCTCACTAGAGATGCAACAAGAGCACAACAGGATCTGGACTTAAGACAGAAAGCATTCTCAGTATCAGGAGACAGCAAGTCAAGTCAACTAAGAAGCATGGAAGGACACTGACACAGTACTTTAGACTGAAAAGCTGCTCAGAACCTACTGAAAAGACTGTGACTGGTGCTGGCAAGCTCCAACGGACTCCAACGGCCATAAACGGCTAGTTTCTCAAGTCCTGGTATAAAAGAGGCATTGTTGGAAACTGAGAAGTGAGAGAGACTGCCTATACATCTGTGAAATCATCAAGCAGCTTATCACATCTCAACAGACATCTCAAGTACATCCATCAGCTGTCTGAAGATCAGACTCATCTCATCTTGAGATTGTTTATCTGTCTCTTTCATCTCATCTTTGTGTGTATCATTCAATTACTGTAATCAGAGTTGAGACTCAGTCTAGCTCATTAACTTATATATCCATACTATGTATGAGCTTAGGCTAGACTTATCATAAACACTCATCAGTATCTTGTCTCACCTAAGATAGGAGTGTGCCTAGTCTTAGAGTGAGGGTGTGCGTCCTGAAGAGGCTGTAAGAATACTTGTGACTCAGCTAAGATAGGAGTGTGCCTAGGCTTAGTGTGAGTGGATCGTCCTGAAGAGGTTGTAAGAATACTTGTATTGGCTGGTTGTCAATAGTGGAAAATCTCACAGGTTGCGGGGACTGGACGTAGCCCAAGGTGTGGGTGAACCAGGATAAGATCTCTGTCTCTTGTCTCTTACCTTGCTTACACATCTAACTATACTGAAATCAGTAAGACATCTTGATAATTAAAGAGATAACTTAATTGGTAATCAATATAAGTATTAATCACTAGATCAGACTAAGCTCACCACTAAAATTGTATAAGCTCTCTCTTGTCTTAACAGAGACTCCAAGTTAATCAACTTGAGAGCAAGTCTCAACTATCAATTTTAGTGTGGAACTGCAGGAACAGATTTGGAAGGTCTCTATTCAACCCCCCTTCTAGAGACGTTCAGCCAACTTCAGTTGGTATCAGAGCTCGGCCTCTAGGGGTTGAGCACACCTTTGTGTGAAGAGGATAAAGATCCATGGCTGGTCCTAGCACAAGTCTGTTCATTCCTGAAGGAGCTTCAACAAATAGACCTCCTGCCTTTGATGGAACTGATTACTACTACTGGAAAGACAGGATGAGACTGTTCATTGAATCTCAGCATGCTGATCTATGGGAAATCATTGAGATGGGCCCCTATATGCCATACATCACAGATGAACTGGGACTCAGGGCAGCCAAACCCAGAGATCAATGGACAGATGCTGAGAAAGCAAGGTATGTTCTAAACTCAAGAGCTAAATATCTGCTAACCTGTGCTCTTAGCCACAGTGAATATGACAAGGTAGCAGGATGTCTCTCTGCAAAAGAAATATGGGATGCTCTTGAGATCGAACATGAGGGAACAAACCAAGTCAAAGAAGCCAAGATCAACATATTGGTCAGACAGTATGAGCTTTTCAAGATGATTGAAGATGAAGGTATTGAAGACATGGTAAGGAGATTCACTGTCATAACAAATGACCTGAAATCTCTAGGAAGAACATATTCAAATCAGGACATGGTAAGGAAAATCCTGAGAAGTCTGCCCAAACCTTGGAGACCAAAGGTAACAGCCATCCAGGAAGCTAAAGACTTGAGCATCCTCAGGCTGGATGAGCTTCTTGGATCTCTAAAAGTACATGAGCAAGAGTTAATGGAAGAAGATCTCATCAGATGTCCCAAGTCTATAGCACTGAAAGCAGCTTCCAGTAACTCAAAAGGCAAAAAGATTAGCTCTTCTCAACAAACCTCACTCAACTCATCTCAAGACTCAGAAACAGAAGAGGATGATGAGGATGAAGATGATAGTGAGATGGATGATGAGCTAGCCTACATCTCAAGGAAGATCAGACGTATGTGGAGGGCCAGAGGGACTGGAAGAAAGAGTTTCCCCTCAAGAAGAGGAGAAATAAGACTGACAAGAAGGGACAAGTTATATGCTTTGAATGCAAGAAGCCTGGGCATATTAGGTCTGAATATCCTCAACTCAGAAAAGAAATGAAGAAAAGTTCTAGGAAGAAGGCAATGATGGCCACCTGGGATGACACAGATGAGGAAGAGGAAAGTCAAGATGGACAATCAGCTAACCTATGTCTCATGGAAAAAGGAGACTCATCAGATGAAGAGATGTGCCTGGCAGCAGCAAAGACCAAGAAAGAGTGGGTACTAGACAGTGGATGTTCAAGGCACATGACAGGAGACAAAAGCAAGTTCCTATCACTTGAAGAAAAGTCTTCTGGAGTTGTCTCCTTTGGGGACAACAACAAAACCCAGATCAAGGGCATAGGTAAAATTGGTAAGGCCAACACAGCTCAAATTGAGAATGTATATTATGTTGAAGGTCTGAAACATAATTTGCTGAGTATTAGCCAGCTGTGTGACAATGGTTATCATGTTAATTTCCAGCCTACCTTTTGTGAGATCATAGACTCTAAAACTGGAAAAATCATTTTCTCTGGAACAAGAAAGAAAAATCTTTACTCAGTCACACTTGAGAGTCTGTCAGATCTCACCTGTCTCATGTCTCATGATCATGAGAGATGGCTTTGGCACAAAAGGGTTGGACACATTAACATGAGAACTATGAATCAGCTTGCTAGCCAGTCTCTTGTCAAAGGATTACCTAAGGTAAAATTTGACAAAGACCTGAAGTGTGATCCTTGCATAAAAAGCAAGCACAGCAAATCAAGTTTCAAACCAAAAGACTGTGTCTCAACTATCAGACCTCTTGAGATCCTCCACATTGACCTATTTGGACCAACTAAGACAGCAAGTCTCAGTGGTAAAAAGTATGGTTTTGTCATTGTGGATGATTTCTCAAGATTCACCTGGGTTCTATTCCTATCTCAGAAAGATGAATCATATGATTCATTTAAAACCTTTTGCAAAAAGATTCAATCTGAGAAAGGATACAACATTGGATCTGTTAGGAGTGACCATGGAGGAGAATTTGAGAATGCTAAGTTTAAAAAATTCTTTGATACAAATGGCATAACTCATAACTTCTCTTGTCCAAGGACTCCTCAACAGAATGGTGTAGTTGAGAGGAAAAATAGAAGTCTTCAAGAAATGGCTAGAACTTTGTTATGTGACTCTGGAAATGAAATGTATTTCTGGGCTGAAGCTGTAAATACTTCTTGCTACATTTTGAACAGAGTCACCATAAGAAAGATCTTGAATAAGACTCCATATGAGCTATGGAAAGGTAGGAAACCTTCAGTTTCATATTTTCATGTGTTTGGATGTGATTGCTATATTCTAAATACAAAAGATCAGTTGGGAAAATTTGAAACCAAATCAGATAAAGGAATCTTTCTAGGATATTCACTAACTTCTAAAGCTTACAGAGTATACAACCTAAGAACCAAAACTACTGAAGAATCTATGCATGTAGTATTCAATGAAGTACAGGGAAATACTCAGAAAGAAGTTGATGAAGAGATAGAAGAACTGATAAAAGATCTGAAGATCTCAACTCAGGAAGCTAAAGAAAGACTCTCATTTGAACAAAAAATGATAAGATCACCTCTGTCTGAACACAGAAGAGAAGGCCAGTCTAAAGGAGAACCTCTCAGAAGCAGTCAATCTGAACCCCCTCATGATCTTCAAGAGGAAGATAAATCAGATAATCAAACCAGATCTCAAGAAATCAGACAAGAAAATGTTGAGATACAAAATGAGCATGCATCTCAACTACCCAGAAGCTGGAGACTGGCAAGATCTCATCCAAGAGATCAGATACTTGGAGAAACATCAGACAGAGTCAGAACCAGATCTTCCTTCAGAGACACAGAGAATCTAATGGCTCTTCTATCTGACATAGAGCCAAAAGATATACATGAAGCCTTAAATGATGAATCCTGGATCAAGGCCATGGAAGAAGAACTAACTCAGTTTGAGAAAAGCAGGGTCTAGAATCTGGTTCCCCCACCATCTCATCAAACCATAATTGGAACCAGATGGGTCTTCAGAAACAAGCTAAATGAGAAAGGTCAAGTCATGAGAAATAAAGCCAGACTGGTGGCTCAAGGTTTCAACCAACAAGAAGGAATAGATTATGATGAGACCTTTGCACCAGTAGCAAGACTTGAAGCAATCAGGATTCTGCTAGCCTTTGCAGCCTTCAGAAACTTCAAATTATACCAGATGGATGTGAAAAGTGCATTCCTAAATGGAATTATAGAGGAAGAAGTTTATGTAAGGCAGCCCCCTGGGTTTGAAGATCCTAATCATCCAGAACATGTGCTTAAGCTATCTAAAGCTCTATATGGGCTCAAGCAAGCTCCAAGAGCTTGGTATGACAGGTTAAGTTCTTTTTTAATTAAGATAATTTTACAAGGGGTAAGATTGATACTACCTTATTTAAGAAAGAAATTAGCAAAGATTTATTAATTGTTCAAATTTATGTTGATGACATTATTTTTGATCAACTAATGAGTCTCTATGTCAAAAATTCTCAAGTCTTATGCAGGGAGAGTTTGAGATGAGTATGATGGGTGAGCTGAGATTCTTCTTGGGACTACAAGTTAAAAAACTAGCTGATGGTATCTTCATCAGTCAAGAAAAATATACAAGAGATCTTCTCAGCAAGTTTAAAATGAGTGAGGCCAGACCAATGAAAACTCCCATGCATCCATCTACTGGAATAGATCAGGATGAGGGAGGTAAAGCTGTATCTGATAAACTATACAGAGGTATGATTGGTTCTCTTATGTATTTAACTGCCAGCAGACCAGACATACAGTTTGTTGTAGGTATGTGTGCAAGATTCCAATCTAATCCCAAAGAGTCTCATCTTACTGCTGTAAAAGAATATTTAGATACTTGACTGGGACTACTAATCTTGGCCTATGGTATGAGAAGGGAAAGAGCTTTGATCTCATAGGTTATAGTGATGCTGATTTTGCTGGAGACAAGACTGACAGAACGAGCACCAGTGGATCTTGTCAATTCCTAGGAAAGTGTCTCATATCCTAGTCATGCAAAAAGTAAAACACTATTGCCCTATCTACAACAGAGGCTGAGTATGTCTCAGCAGCTGCATGTTGTACTCAAGTTCTATGTATCAAATCTCAGTTGCAAGATTATGCAGTCGGGTACTCTAAAATTCCTATCTATTGTGATAATACAAGTGCCATAAATCTTGCAAAGAACCCTGTTCATCATTCTAGATCCAAACATATTGATATAAAGCATCATTTTATAAGGGATCATGTGCAAAAAGAAAATATTGAGCTAATTTTTGTAGATACAAAGAGTCAGCTGGCTGACATCTTTACAAAACCTTTAGTTGAGGAAAGATTCAATGAGAACCTAAAATTGCTAAATATATGTTCTCTTGAATAAAAGTAAGTAGTTGAGACAAGCTCTACCATGAGCTCTGTGACTAGAGTCTCACCAGAAATGAGACTCAAGTGTCATCTGTTCAGAGATGTGAAGCTCAGACGCATCTGTCACCAGACACATCTCATGACTCATCTCAACTTGCATCTCATGAATTTTGTGAGACGTATCCATGTGCAAAAATGAAGGGTGTGAGCCGTTGCATCAACGGCTAGTAACTGCCCACTACCTGGCAAACTAGCCGTTATCCTATAAAAGGCAGAGCCAACTACCCACAACTGCCACATTAACTCCCCACTAACGTGCAATTACTGGCTCTTTCTCTCTCTCTCTCTTCCCAGTAATCAGACTATATAAGTCTCACCTCACACTCAAACTCTCACGTTCTCTCTTCTCTCAAATGCGCATCAAGATCACAGCTCTAAAACTTCCTTATTCTGAATCATCATCCTCATCTTCTCCAGATAAGATGTCTTCCTCTGAGAAATCACAATCTCTGAGTGTTCACTCAAGCCAAGAAACCCTATCTCGCTCTCCATCTCCACAACCTAGCACTGAAACAGAGCCTTCACAAACCACCCAACCTTCACAACCCTCACCATCCTCTAAATCCACATCATCTAAGAAGAGTACCCCACTGCCTCCTCGTATGAAATCATAGAGGATTGCTGGCCAAGTGACTCAGTCTTCTGCTACCAGATCCCCTGTTCACATTGACCTCACACAACCTGGATCTTCAAAGAAAAGAAAGGAGAAAGTTACTGAAGGAAAGAAGATTTTGTTTCAGTCTGACCTCTTCTCAAACGAAAAAGTTGAAGAAAAGTTTACAAAGAGATTTTCTGAGAAGACAATCATTATTGGCAGAGTCATCTCTACTCAAGAACTGAAGGACGAAGGATGGGATCTGACCCCTTATCTGGAAAAGCAAGGATGGCAGAACTACTTGACCATGACTGACTACGTCTTTCCAAAGTTGACCAGAGCTTTCTATGCCGCCTGCTACAAAGCCACAGGATCATCTGAGGAACAGCCCCACATCATCTCTGACATCAAAGGAGTTCACATTGAGCTCACTGAGGAGTCTCTAGGAGCAATCATCCAAGCACCTGTGACTGGAAACAGGTTGTATCATGAAGATCAATGGTGGAACAACATTGGAATTCCTTCTGCAAGTGTGGGTACCTCTCTGTTCAAAGGAGGACTCATCCCAGATGCTTCATCATCCCTTAATCCTTTTGGCAAATTCCTTTTTCATCTGGTTGCAAAGTGCATCATGCCAAGGGCTGGCACTTTCAACAAAGTCTATCACCAAGACTTGATGGTGATGTACCATCTCAAGCATGGAATCCCCCTCAATCTACCTTTCCCCATCTTGAGACACATGGAACACGCCTTCCACAACTCCAAAATCAACGCCTCTCTCCCATTTGGCATGCTCACTACCATCATCATGAAGCACTTTAAGGTGGACTTCAGCAGCTGTGATAGGTCTGATGAGAGACCTGGGTATATTGGAACCAAGAACCTCAAATCCCTGAGTCTAGATGGTAAGACCATTCCCTCTCCTACTTTTCCTTTGACTAACTCCACACCTATTGTGCCTACTACCACACAGGCCTCTCCTTCTTCAAAGATGTCTGAGGCTAAAAAGAAAAAGAAGAAGAAGGCATCAAAAGAAGTTGCTGAGGGATATCAAGAAGGATCTGAGATCCCTGTCAAAGAGAAAAAGAGAAAAGTTCAACCTTCCTCCTCTACAGAAATAGAGAAAAAGAAGAAGAAGAAAAGAAAATCAAAGACTGAACCCACTCCCCAAACACAAGAAACTCCTGGAGTAAATGAGTCACAGCTGGAGCAAGTGGCAGAAGAAGAGGAAGTAAGACATGAAGAAGAAGTGGCCAGAATTGAAGAAGATGTGGCCATTGGTGAGGTAAATGTTGCTGGTGAAAATGAACATCAGAATATAGATGAAACCCTGATCCTCTCACCCCAACATCTGTCAACTCCACAGTCTCCTGCACCAGAACAGATCACTGGAGAAGTTTCCCCAGTAAGTAAGATTGTTGCTGAGGCACTGGTCAGCTTAGAAAAGGATGCAACTGCATCAAGTCATAACACAGCTCTAGAACAGCAACCTGAGCCAGAGACAGTGGAAGTCACACATACTCAACCAATTTCCCCTGTAAGACCTGAGCCAACTTGCTCTACTTCATTCCCTACTCCTGGAAAGTTCTTCGTTGATACCATATTCAATACTTCACCTCTGCCAAAATATGACCAGTCTGCACCA
The DNA here is from genome assembly GCA_026901365.1 of Sesbania bispinosa. Lineage (NCBI taxonomy): Eukaryota > Viridiplantae > Streptophyta > Magnoliopsida > Fabales > Fabaceae > Sesbania > Sesbania bispinosa. The sequence continues at coordinate 798,923 of QLOH01000200.1, read as the reverse complement.
TCTGCAGCAAGACCTCAACCAGCTGATCCACCCTCCTCTGAACCATCCATCCCTACACATCTCTCCAATTCAATTAATACCTTTCTGAATCAACTTCAAGAGGAGCAACAGCAGTATCAGCAAAACCTCAACACCAGGTTGGAGGAAAATCAGAAGAAAATCTTGAAGAAGCTGCATCAACACAAGAAGAGGCATGATGCTCTATTTGCTAGTTTTGATACTGTTCTTCAAGCCATGCATGCAACAAGTGAATTTCACAAGCAGCTCAACAGTCATATTACCCACTTGCCTCCATTACCTGAGTTCCCACAAACTGTGCTGAGGCTATCAGGACCTGACTCTGACTCATCCTCTTCCCACTCATCCTAGCTTAGCTAGCTTTTCATGTTTTGATAATGTCAAAAGGGGGAGAGTAGGTTAGATATCTAATGAGAGTCTTAGTTAGGATTTATTTTATTTCAGCTATATGTTTGTGAGGATTGATCTGATTGATGCTAGAGATGCAGTCAGCATCTTTTCAGTATTTTGATAAGATGCAGTGGCATCTTCTGTTTTGTAATCATCCTCATTATCTTTGTGATTAATGAAAATTGATTCTCTAATTATGCAGTACAATTTTGTCTGATATCTTAATACATTAATCAAAGCTCTAATCAATAAACAGAAAAGGAAGCTATGGTTCAGGGGGAGTTCTTCCCATATTGTTACCTCTGTTTAATTATGAGATTGCACATTTTAAAAGAGGACTGAAAATCATATCCCCATGCATCTTTCTCCAAAATCTCATCAGATATATAACTTATAGTTTGCCATCATAAAAAAAGGGGGAGATTGTTGAGACAAGCTCACCCTAAAGAAGTTTTTAATATGTCAAACTAAGTAAGTTCAAATATTCAGATGAGATGCATTTTGTATTACTAACTGTGTGTTCAAGTATGGCAGAGACCTTGTACATCTTGAGTTATTTCAGGAAACCATTGAGACTGAAAAGATTGCCAATTCACTTGAAAGAACCAGATTGCATGCAAGGCAACACAAGATCAGAAACCATGTAGAAGCATAAGCTTATAAGGCACAATCAGAATCAATAAACAGATGCAGAAGCAATCAGACACATCAGTAAGACTAAGAGAAACAATTCAGAAAATAACGCAGCATGAGATGCACATGTCTATTGTTCAGATGTCATTCCAAGAATAAAAGAGATCTCAGCATGAAGATTTAAAGAAACTCAAGGACACCTTGAGATGCTAGTTCAGCTTGAGATGCAAGAACAGCTTGAGATGTCGTCTCAAGAACAGACGCGGCAAGAAGAGATCTCACTAGAGATGCAACAAGAGCACAACAGGATCTGGACTTAAGACAGAAAGCATTCTCAGTATCAGGAGACAGCAAGTCAAGTCAACAAAGAAGCATGGAAGGACACTGACACAGTACTTTAGACTGAAAAGCTGCTCAGAACCTACTGAAAAGACTGTGACTGATGCTGCAAGCTCCAACGGACTCCAACGGCCATAAACGGCTAGTTTCTCAAGTCCTGGTATAAAGGAGGCATTGTTGGAAACTGAGAAGTGAGAGAGACGGCCTATACATCTGTGAAATCATCAAGCAGCTTATCACATCTCAACAGACATCTCAAGTACATCCATCAGCTGTCTGAAGATCAGACTCATCTCATCTTGAGATTGTTTATCTGTCTCTTTCATCTCATCTCTGTGTGTATCATTCAATTACTGTAATCAGAGTTGAGACTCAGTCTAGCTCATTAACTTCTATATCCATACTGTGTATGAGCTTAGGCTAGACTTATCATAAACACTCATCAGTATCTTGTCTCACCTAAGATAGGAGTGTGCCTAGTCTTAGAGTGAGGGTGTGCGTCCTGAAGAGGCTGTAAGAATACTTGTGACTCAGCTAAGATAGGAGTGTGCCTAGGCTTAGTGTGAGTGGATCATCCTGAAGAGGCTGTAAGAATACTTGTATTGGCCGGTTGTCAATAGTGGAAAATCTCACAGGTTGTGGGGACTGGACGTAGCCCAAGGTGTGGGTGAACCAGGATAAGATCTTTGTCTCTTGTCTCTTACCTTGCTTACACATCTAACTATACTGAAATCAGTAAGACATCTTGATAATTAAAGAGATAACTTAATTGGTAATCAATATAAGTATTAATCACTAGATCAGACTAAGCTCACCACTAAAATTGTATAAGCTCTCTCTTGTCTTAACAGAGACTCCAAGTTAATCAACTTGAGAGCAAGTCTCAACTATCAATTTTAGTGTGGAACTGCAGGAACAGATTTGGAAGGTCTCTATTCAACCCCCCCTTCTAGAGACGTTCAGCCAACTTCAAGGTCTGGGTGACCTTGGGTTTGTGTGACCTGTATGATGGGGTCTGTGTGAATCTGTCTGACACCTGTGTGTGTTGATATTTGGTTAGTGGAAAATCCAGTAGTGGTTTGCCTCTGGGACTGGATGTAGCTCACGGGATTGTGGGTGAACCAGTCTTTACAGTCTCTTTTATTTACAGTCTTTACATTTACGTTGGGGATTGAAAAGTATTTTTCATAATAATCTTAACACAACGATTTCAATAAAACAAGTTTTCAAACAAACATAACATAAAACATCTCTTATATCGTTTGAAGCATTACAAAGAATGTATGCTGAAGAACCTCTGAAATAACTGTCTGAGGTGAGTTCAAAAGGAGCTCAGTTCAGAAGTTAGAAACAGATGATCTCTGATCATCTGAAGTATTTCAGAAATAGTTCTGAAGGTACTCTTGGTAATAATCTTCAGAAGATACTTAGAGAAGCTTTTCAATCAAAACAATCTTAAGTTTAAGAGAAAGATTTTCTATCTTTATCTTTCATATGTTCCGCAAGTTTTTAAAAGTAACCCTGATCTTAAGATTCGTTTTGCATCCTACGTGATTGATTTAATCAAAGATTTCCAAAATAGTTTAAAAAGATTAAAACACTATTCAACCCCCCCTTCTAGTGTTGCCTGTGGTTCTAACAAGTGGTATCAGAGCTCGCCTTCGGGTTGAGCAACTAACAAATGCAGAAGGAGTAGATCCTCAGAAGATGGAAATCTCACAAGCTGAAGCAACTCTGAAGAATGATAATGAGAATAGGAAAAATATTTTTTCCAAAACTCATTATTCATGGAACTGAAGCGCAGGACGTAACTGGAAAAGGAAAGTGTATCTATCTCTAGATCACAAACGGGTAACACCTTTCCTATCTAAATTTAAATTTAAATTTAAATATAGTTACTTAACTGTCGTGTGTTTTGTTTTATTGAATTTTTTTTGGTAAATATGGTATGAAAATGTGTTGCATGATTTGTTTGATTGAAATCATTAATTCGTGTGTATATATATATATATATATATATGTGAGTGTGAAAATGTATGACTGCATGCTAAGTGTTCTATATATATATTGCCTGATGTCTATAATTTGTTTTGTGTATATACTTGTTGCATGTTTTCTTTGTCTGTTTAAAATAAGTTGAACAGTCGCGCATGTTTAATAGAATATTATCTGCATGAATATATTTGTGTCTTTTTATTTAAGTAAATGAAGAGTCGTAGGTATCATTTGTTTTAATTGATGTATGTGAAACGGAACGATTCGAATCATTGAATCATCAACCGATTACTCATAATCGGCACGATGCACACCTCTCCATAACTGCTTAGTGCATGAAACCGCTCTCCTCATGGATTGAAGTGATGCTTGACTGCCTATTTAAGGATTGGAAGATCATCAGAAGAACCACACAGTTCATCTCTTTCCAAATCCTCGAAACTTATTTCAATGGCATCAAGATCAGTAATCGCATGTGTTCAAAGTCCATGCAAGTATGATGAAAGGATTATTCCCACAAGAGGGGTAAAACTAAGTGACTTTGACAAAGGGGAACTAAATATTTCTGAGTTTTTCGAAGCTACTGGCTGGATTCCCTATCTTGAAAAGGCATCTTCTCCCTGGCACGAACAGAGTGTTCTGGATTTCTGGAACAATTCAGAAGTGTTCTTTGAAAAGACATGTGGTTTAAACACTTCTGTAACAGGTATGTCTATCAAGGTGGACTTCAAAGTTCTGAAGGAGATTATTGGTGTTAAAGCAACCGGAGAACAATTTTCTTCAGATTGGGAAATCAATGATAGAGAGAAAGAGATGCATGATCAAATGTTATTTGGTCGCAGAATTCTTGAAACACCAGTGTGTTCAAATATACTGGAAATTCCCAGAATTCTGCTGGCAATTATTAATTGTTGTATTCTCCCTAAAAGGAAGGATACAGTCATCATCTCAGATATGGAAAGATTTATGTTGATTCATCTCCTCCAAAGAAAGAGACTAAATCTTCCCAGAATCATCCTCTATCATATGATGAGAAGAAAATTAGAAGAAGTCAAGGACTTTCCCCATACCACACTGATTATGAAAATCCTACAATACAAAGGATTTCCTATTGAAAGATTCTTTGACCAGGAGTCCTCACCTTTCCTCACTCTGAAAGAATATATCAAGGGAATATCAGCAGAGAAAACTGAAGTCCATAACTCTCCGTCGTCAACTCAAAGCAAAGTGGAGTCATCTGATTCTCTAAGTGTTCATGGAAATTTAAGAGAAATATTGAGAAGATATAATATAAAGAGGTTGGACGAACGAATTGGACAATTAGAAGAAACACTCAGATTTTATCGAAGAGAATTGCAAATGCTAAAGGCAGAAAAGGAGAAAGTCAATGCCAATGAGAACAAACCTGTTGATTATCAATGATACACTTGTGTTTTGTTTCTAAGTCTTTGTGTCTATGTCTTTTATAAAATTAATGATTCTTAAGTTTTCCTGATTAATTTCAATGTGTTTTATTTGCTTCTATGTGTTCTATCTGTATGTGTTTATATCTGTGCATGTTTAGTTATATTAGCAACTCAATTCTATCTCTAACAAATTAACAAATTGATTTCGTAAAAGATAAACTTAATTAACCTAATAAGAGAATTAAAATTAACCATCTTAATAAGATAATTTCTAAATTTGATAAAATGTTATCTGTAATTTAAAATACTTAATTTAATAATTAACAAACTATAATCAGGTGCTACTAAAAGGTATTCTTAGTTTGTGTTTCAGAAAACAGGTCTTAAAGAAAGTTTTCTAAAGAAGATCATCACAAGGGAATAGCTTCTGAAAGGATGAATCGAAGTAACATCATCTAAGAGGATGGATAGTGTGATAACATTTCCATTGTCTGAACCATGTTCAGAAAGTTCGAAATGAACTCACTAAAGTTATGGGTCAAACAATGTTCAGATGATTAACACTCTATACATCTAGCCTAACTCAATCCTTGAGGATAGGTTAAGATGATTGTTCAAAGATTCTCTGGAGCGCAAAAGGACAAAAGATAGGAGAGGAACGTGCAGACATCAAGCGACCTCAGATGGAGAAAAAGTCTTCAAAGAAAGGAGCAATGTCAGAAAAGCACCTCTTCATCCAGAGAACAATAATCAGACCAGCGGTAACATCACTTCACCTTAAAACTTAAATATCTGTGAAAATTGTCTTTTAGTAAAACCCTTAAAATCTGATAACAAATCTTTAATTCTTTAAGGAGTAAAAACCTAAGATAATCAAACCATAATAGTTTCTCAGATACTTGCTTTTACAAAACTCTCTATGTTCTTTCTTTTCTCTGTTTAACTTCGTTGCTTTTCTTTTCAAAAGGATTTTTTTAAATATTTTCTAAAAGATTTTCATTTCTTTCTCTTCGAAATTTTTTTCTAAATATGTTTAAACATGTTTTTGTATATGTTTTTTTTTGCTTTTCAAAAACGCTTTCCAAAAACTTACAGTATCAATGCTAATGACTCAGTTTCTTATGGTACTTCATCAATGACCAATCAATGATGTATGTTTCATACTTCCAAGGTCTGAAACTGTCATCATAAAAGCTACCTGACCTCATAGACATCCCGTGAACAACAATTCAAGAAATTCAATCCTCTTACTTCTCTATTTTACCCTCGCTTCAAAGTCCTATAAATTCACAAGAGCCTTTTTCACAAACTCATCTCTTCAAAGTTCCTTTATAGCTTTACCTAAGAGTCTGAGTGTGTTGCTCTCTGAAGGACAATGAAGAAGCAAAGGAAAATAGCAGGAGACTTTCTGGAACACGTTGAGGCAAAGATCAAATCATCTTGGATGATGTATGGAATGAAGAGTAAGGGAAAGGGTTCATCTGAAAACCCGTTTCTCTATACTTGGACCATGGTGATATTGTTGCATCACAGTGGGACTGGAAGACCACTGGGAGATCCCAGCACAGCCAATCTTATCAAGAGAACTACAGACAAAGTGGTTCTTGGAATTAAGGTGGTGGCTGATGGTCGAGACACTGTCCTAAATGATGCACCTCTCTTGTTTCAGGCGTCACAAGGGGATTGCGTGCAATATGCACGATTGACAAGGGAGACTATTGGCTCAAGAGGCATCTCTGAGGCTTTTCAGCCGAAGGAGTGGAGGTGGTTTTGAGGGAGATGAAGTCTGAAAAGGCTATGCCTCAGGCCTTCGAAGGAATCTCTGGAGTTAGCAATGATAATTGTATTTTCTGTTTTTTGGTTTTCCTTTTTCTTTTATGTTTTGCTTCTCTTCAAAACCTTGTATCTGAGTAATTGTAACAAATTAATAAAATCTTCTTTTTGGATAGTATATTTTTGGTTTATAACAGTCTATATAACAAGTAGTTTAAAATGCTTATTCTGCTTGTGCAAGATAAAAGGGGAAGAATTATAACAAGCTATTAAAATCAAAAGAGGGAGAAAACTAATCACCAAATCTTTTTAATCAATGACAAAAGGGGGAGAAATATAAACTAACAAAATGCTAAAAAGAATGTAACAAAAGGGGAGAAATATAGGAAGAAACATAAATAGGAAAGAAATATAAAATATAGTAAGGAAACTCAGAAGATAACAAACTAAAAGTCATAACATCTGATAAGAATAACAATAAGTAAAATAAGGTAATAACAGAGTTTAGGTTCTCAGTAACATAGGTATCTGAAAGATTTAACCTATAAGAGTAACAATTAGTATCTAAAAGATTAAGAGTAAAGATTAACATTTGGTATCTAAAAGATTTAATCAGAAAAAGTAATATCTAACAATTGGTATCTAAAAGATTTAATTAACAAATGGTATATAAAAGATTTAATTGATATCTAAAAGATTTAATTGGTTCAGAAGATAATTAAAAAATATCTATGCCTGTCTCAGGGGGAGTAATATAGATAGGGGAAGTAATACAATTAATTAATTTGTTTATCATCTCTCGTTTCTCTTTTCTATATACATTTTGTCAGTAATATATAACTTATTTGTCATCATTAAAAAGGGGGAGATTGTGAAGTCTATAAATCAGTTTAAGTATTTAAACATGACTATAAGACTTAACATCCTTAAGTTTTAATGATTAACAAATAAGATTATATTAAGGACAAATAAGTTTATATAAGAACTTTATAAGATTAAGTAAACAGGTTCTACTGAGAAAGATATTTGTTTGTTGATTGTGTTTCAGGTTAGAATATTTATCTGAAGAAGAAGAGTAGAAGATCACAACAGAAGAAGAACAGTATCAGAATCAAGAAGAATCAAAATCAGAAGATCAGAATCAGAAGAACGAAGTGCAGAATCTGAAGAAGAGTAATTCTCAACAAGGTTGAAGCAAATGAAGAAGCAATCAACTGAAGACAGACTTCGTCTGAAGAACTGAAGACTCTGAAAATTAGGAAGATCTGAAGATTATCTGAATAACAGTCAAGAAATAAGAACAGCTATCATCTGAAGAATTGAAGACTTTGAAGACTCGGAAGATCTGAAGACCATCTGAAGACTTGAAGACAACAATGGAAGTTTAGCTATCATCTGAAGACGCAACTATCTGAAGAACAACTATCATCTGAAGAAATGAAGACAATATGAAGCAGTTTATGTATCTGAAGACTGAACGTATCAGAATCCAGAAATAATCTCTTGGAGACGTTACAAAAAGTATGGCTCACTCCATCAGATGGATTATATACAAAAGTCAGACATGCTTTTCGACCTCGACCAAAGTCTTGCACAAATAAGGAAACACTGCAAAGACTTTCTGCAATGTTGCCGCTCCTGCAACAAAAGGTATCTGCGTGCGCAGACCCACTGCACCAGTATCTGCCATCAATCAGAACGGGACAGAAGACCAAGTAAAAGCAACAAGAAAGATGTTTGAATAAAATACATATAATTCAACATCTTTATTCATATCAGAAGAAGAAGAAGAAGAAGAAGAAGAAGAAGAAGAAGAAGATACAAGAAGAATGAAGCTGCAATCATCTGAAGATCAGAAGGCATATCTAAGAAGAAAAAGAATGAAGCTGCAATCATCTGAAGATCAGAAGGCATATCTTATAAGAAGAAGAAAAAGAAGAATGAAGCTGATATCAAAGAATTGAAAACATTTCAAGCTGGAGAATTGAAATAAGCTTGAAACAATTATGAGCACTTGTTGAAGGTGATGAACTAACAATATCAGAGTATATGTGAAGATTGAAGAGATCAATCATTCTAAACATATCAACTCTCTGAATGCATAAAACAGCTCTCAACACAGAAGAAAAGATTATATGATTAAATGCTTATAATATCATATATCTTTATTCAGAGAAGAAACGACAACAACACCTTTTGGACTAGACACCTCACTCAAAGAGGAAAGAAGAAATGGTGTCAGGAAGCATGTGGAAAAAGGAGTATACGCAGAATATGCAAAGGGACAAATCCAACGGATATTTCCTCATATACACTCCGAAGAAAATCAGAAGAAATCTGAAGAAAGCAGAAGTAATTAGATGCAAGCAGAAGAAAGTAGAAGAAAGCAAAAGCAGATCAAGAGAGAGAGAGCAAACATAGACATATCAGAATATCTCTAATAAAGAAGCACATAACAAGTGTCAGAACGGGATCGTCTGAACACCTATTCGCTTATGAAGAAGCAACCGTTTGAGGAGCTATTACACAAAGGCTATATGAGCCACATCATCATCAACTCAACGGTATTATGAATCATCTTCAACGGCTATATTCAAGCAGAACATATAAATAGCCCCAAGATTGAATTTGAAGATATTGGTCGGTTAGATCAATCAGGCTACTGACCTATTGGTCAGTTAGTCATGTTTGTCAGTTGATCTGTTAGATCAATCAAGTTGGTTGTTGGTCTGAAGACAACCATGCTGAGCAAACTGACTATCAAACCTGGAATGGTTTGAAGCCCTGAACATACCTTGGTGTTCCAATGATACGGGTGAGAATGTAGCCCATGGAAACCAATGGTTGGAGAATGAGGCTGGAGCTTAAATTCATATCTTAGTTAGCCTACTCTCAGAGTATGGTATTCCTCATAGAAAAGACAGGGATTGTACTTAATTTCAAACACTTGTATCACTGTCTATCCTTGTACTTAGATTGTAATGTCTGTATCCTGAGTGTGTACTCAGTAATCTCTATGTATGAGAAGAATCTGAGTTAAGGGTTCTAGCGAACACCTAACTTAGATTGAGTAGTAAAATACTCTACACTTGGATAAGTGTCTGAGATCCTGGAGAGGCTTGGTGGAAGAAAGAATACTCGGTAGAGCTTGGAGAGGCTTGATAGAAAAGACTACTCGATAGAGCTTGGAGAGGCTTGATAGAAAAGACTACTCGGTAAGGTCTGGATGACCTTGGGTCTGGGTGACCCTGTGTGTTAGGTCTGGGTGACCTTGGGTCTGTGTGACCTATATGATGGGGTCTGTGTGACTCTGTCTGACACCTGTGTGTGTGTTGATATTTGGTTAGTGGAAAATCCAGTGGTGGTTTGCCTCTGGGACTGGATGTAGCTCACGGGATTGTGGGTGAACTAGGATAAATTCTGTGCCTAAGTTTTCTCATCCCTTAATCTCTTTTATTTACAGTCTTTACATATACGTTGGGGATTGAAAAGTATTTTTCATAATAATCTTAACACAACGACTTCAATAAAACAAGTTTTCAAACAAACATAACATAAAACATCTCTTATATCATTTGAAGCATTACAAAGAATGTATGCTGAAGAACCTCTGAAATAACTGTCTGAGGTGAGTTCAAAAGGAGCTTAGTTCAGAAGTTAGAAACAGATGATCTCTGATCATCTGAAGTATTTCAGAAACAGTTCTGAAGGTACTCTTGGTAATAATCTTCAGAAGATACTTAGAGAAGCTTTTCAATCAAAACAATCTTAAGTTTAAGAGAAAGATTTTCTATCTTTATCTTTCATATGTTCCGCAAGTTTTTAAAAGTAACTCTGATCTTAAGATTCGTTTTGCATCCTATGTGATTGATTTAATCAAAGATTTCTAAAATAGTTTAAAAAGATTAAAACACTATTCAACCCCCCTTCTAGTGTTGCCTGTGGTTCTAACACAAGGTTCCCAAAATTAACCTTGATTTTCTTGTATGGATCAGCCTCAAGAATTGGAAGTCTGCTGATCTCCTGCATCTTTCTCGTGTACAACTTGGTTCTTGTTAGGTGCTCAACCCTGAGTTGAGCTCTGATACCAACTGTAGAAACACAGGGAAACACTAGAAGGGGGGTTGAATAGTGTTTCTTAATATTTTATGGAAGCTTTTCGTAAACAGTGAGTCTTAAGAAACTTCAGACATCACCTTAAACCTGTCTTAAACGTTTTTAAAACTCACTGTTTGCGAAAAGCTTCCATAAAAATTTAAGAAACACTATTCAACCCCCCTTCTAGTGTTTCCCTGTGTTTCTACACAAGCTTGATGCACTTTTTGACAATCCTCTCCCTTTTCAAGTCTAATACCTTCTGAGACCTTACTTGATTTAAAGCCTCCTGAAAAATGCCAGTATCATCCTTGGGAATAGATTTGCTCCTTGTGATTATTTGAGGTGGAGCTTCTTCCCTCACAGGAGATAACAACCTCCTATGCTTAGTTCTTGCAACCTTTGAAGGCCTCTTTCTCTTGGTCACAACAACCTTTTCAAGCTTTTAATCTTCAATCATAGCCTTTTGAGCAGCTTTTCCAAAGCCCTGTCATTTTCTTCTTGCTCCTTGACCTTCCTCAACTCCTCCTCTTCAAGAGCATTTGGCAAAGTAACAATCTCTTGTAACTCAGGGTCTGGATGGCTGGTAGCAAGGGGCATCACTCTAAGTGGCTTCTCAGAAGAACTACCACTAGCAGCATCAACCATCACAGCCTGTCCCAGTATGGTAGGCTTAGTGACTTTAGTAACAGGCACATCAGCAGCCTGACCCATGATTTCAGCAGGTTCATTTTGAACCTTCTGAACAGGTTCAGAAGCTTTATGTGGAGTTACTTCTGCCACCTTTTCAGATGGAGTTGCCTTTTGAAATGATGCTTCCATCTCCCTTACTCTTTCCAGATCAGCAGGTGCAAGGGTTACCTGAGCAGACTTGGTTCTCTTTTTCTTCACATTCTTCTTTTATGTGGTCTCAGCAGCAGGTTGGAATTCCTCCTTCCTTGCATCCCCTTGTAGTTCATCCTCCAAGATCTCTAGCACAGATCTTTGGAATTCAGCAACTATTTTCTTCTTGTAATCAGGTTTCTTGAGAGTAATCCCTATTTGCTTCACAGTAGTAGCAATGAAGAAGCTTGGGGGCTTCTGATAAAACATTCTATCCACTGGAAGCTTATGATGCATCAGAATCTTCATAATGAGGGTGTTGTGGGGAAGATTTGCTGCTGAGTCTCTTGCTCTTCTGGTCATACCATAAAGAATGATGCAGGGTAGGTTGATTTTCTTTTTCTGCAGCAAATGAATCAAACAGAATCTCTCCAGCTCAGAGATATGGTCCTTGCCTCCACCTTTTGGGATAATGCAGCGACCAAGGACGGCGAACAGCAACCTGGGTATGTCCAACAACCCAGTCCCTTTCAAGTTCAAGGGATTTTCTGAACCAAACAACATTTGGTTGAACTTTCTATCCCCTCCAATGCGAATTTCCCAGTCAGGTACAAAGATAGCACCTTCAGCCTTCACATTTGTAACTTCTTCGATCACAGAGTTCTTCACAATGATATCCTGACCCATTACATTAGCCTTAAGGTATATCCTTCTGTCACCTTCTACTTCCTTTGTGTTAGTATATGCACTAGAGACATATATGTTTTAAACATCCATCACTTGTATCATGTTATTTTATAAAGGCAATTCATTCTTTTAGAATATAATTAATGTCCTTAGAATAGTAAGCTTAAACTTCATAAGAAATCAAGTAGATGACTTGATCGTGAGATCTTATGAAAAACTATTCTTAAAATAGTCTCTGGTCAAGAATCATCTTAGGGCAAAAGATGCATTTAGACTAGTATGTGAGTTCGTTGATGATCACATCTCACGGATCATGGATGTGAGATATCATATGCTCACATAAGTACATATTAAGAGTAATGGTGTACTGGACCGACCCACTTTAAGAACGTCGCATGGATTGTTACATAAGTGTCATGAACGATTCTTATATTGATAAATATTATATGAAGCCTTTTGACCTGAAATCACTACGGTTCCTACATAAGGAATTATATGTTTTAAATATCATCAAATGTTGCCTATAACAAGGTGATCATAAAGTTGGTATTTGGGCATATAATAAAATTGTGTGGTGGAATGTGAGTGACCTAGATGGGATTTGTCCCTCCTATGTAACCAGAGTTATATCTGTAGGCCTCTTAATAAAGTTAGACTACAAAATGCATGGCCATGCTCAGGAGGATAAACATGAGATGTTTATTTTCTGTATAGTCTACTTGGGGATCAAGAAAACATAAATTGAACTATACAAGGATGACACATTCCATGCCCTTGTGTTCAATTAGATATTTGGACAAAGGGACAGATCATATAAATTATTATCATAAAATAGGATTCGTCAAAGTTGTTGACAATCTTAATATTTTGGGTAGTAGTGATGCATTGCTAGATATCGCTCACTATTTATGATATTAAATATAAAAAGGGGTTTTATTTTAATATCATAACCAAATATTAAAAGCCTATTGGGTCACACGCATACAACAATATGCTAGGTAAAGATAATAATTCTAATTTGATTAGAATTATAACATAATGGGCCAGACCCATATGTGTTAGTGTTAATAGAGTGATGGTAAAACCCTAGCCACCACTCTATAAATATAGCATAAGATGCATTACCCTATATATACGAGCAATCACTCTTACTCTCTAAAGGCTACTAGCAGAGTTGAGGGGGGTTTCCTAGTTCGACTGTTGGCGTGGACACCTCTAGAGACGTGGCTGCTATTGCCTCGTTCGCAATCCGTAAAAGGTATGTCTTTATGTTTCATGCCTTTTATGCCTTAATTCGTGTTTTCGCATTAACGATCATAACAAAGGGGGAATCCAATTATTCCGCTGCACCCTGACCACATGCTTGATTCCCTTCACTTGGTTGTCCTCCAGAACTCATAGACACTGGCCTTATGTCAGCCACAAAAGATGTTGTCAAAGAAGGGCAACCAACCAACACATTTGAAGTACTCAATAAGGTCATACCCGTGCTCAGCAAGGTTGGTGAAGTTGACACATCTGGTAGGGACAATCTTCCCACCAGCCTTAGAGGAAGCAACATCATTTCTCTTGGGAGCCATTGCAGTTTCAGAGAGAACTTCGGAGAAGGTAGGGTTTGAGAGAAGTTGGAAAGCTTGAGTGCACTGAGAGTTTCTGATCAAAGAGAGAAGGAATGCAAAGAGAGTGTAACCTGAGAATCTTCTCACGTGCTCTATAAATAGACTTCAGACATAGCATTAATGATGGCAGTTACAGACTGCGCAGACATAGGGAGACGTGTGTTGTGCAAATTTCAGAGAGTAGGTGAAAAACCAACTGTTTCTCAGAGCCACATCATCAAGTGATGTTTCAGAAAGTATATGTGTTCAGCAAGTTCAACCATTTCAACAGATACATGTATTTCAGAAAGTCACACACACAAAAAATTTTCACAGATTTTTCAAACAAATCATACAATCTCAGATATTTTAATTGCAGTAATAAACAATGTTACCAGCTTGAATACTTAAGAGTTTGAATAGATGAACTGTATTTGCTGAGACTCAGCATTGCTTTCTGAGATGAAATGAATGTTTTCAATAGCTTATGTCGAAAGCTCTTGGAGCATAAACCTTCTTTTCATCGAGAGTTCCTTTCATCCATTCTTCGGCAATAATTGTTGGAGTTTTCTTTGATTTGTTAAAAATATCTGCAAGAAACAATTGAGGTTTTTGGTACCCATATTTTCTTGGGTCCACCTAGGTCAGTTTCTGGTAAGGGTTTCTATTTTTGTTTACATTGAGACTTAAAGAGTCTATGTTTATCACAGTGAGGACACCCATCAACCTTTTTCTTAGCCTTTTTAGGAAACTTAGAATCTAATGATTTGGATGATGGTTTTCCAGAGAATCCTAAGCCTCTTTTATCTTTTAACTTTTTCTGAGTTTCCAATAATCTGTTAAGATTATTAGTTCCTTCAGCAAAGTTGGCTAGGTCTTTAGTAAGTTCCTTAATTTGTCCTTGAAGTTTCTGTTTTTCTTCAAGTAGACTTTTGGAATTACTATTCTCTTTTTCCTGAAACTTTTCTTTAAGTATAAGATTCTATTTTTCAAGATTCTTGTTTTTGTTGCATATAACAGTAGCATTTGAGAGTTTCTTATACTTTCTGAAAAGTTCCTTGGAACCATCATATTCATCTAGAAGAGTTAAAGATGTTACCTTAGATTCAGAGTCTTCTGAAGATATTTGATTGGCCATTAAGCACAGATTTTCTCCATCAGATGAATATTCTTCTATTTCTGAAGTAGAATCTTCTGACATAGAATCAACATCTTCAGTCTCTTCAGAGATTGATGAAGCAAGAATGTCCTGCATTTCCTTTGCAGAGATGCATCTTTGAACCTTTTCATATTCAGTTTTGTTCAGAGACCATACAAGATAAAGTTTAGCTTGAGCATTTAATTGAACTTTTAACTTTTGCTTACTTGACCATTCAGCTCTCGGGATGAGCTCTCCATCCCTTGTAGGAATATAGTCTCCATCAATAATTATATACCATAGATCCAGATTGTTGCTTTCTATAAACAACTTCATGTGCTCTCTCTAGAAAGCAATGTTATAAAAATCGGACCGGTCATTGACTCAGTCGGGGTACTGGATCACTGGGTCAATGGTCGGACCACTGAGTTGCTGATTAAACCGGTTGAATCGGAATATACTAAAATATATAAATTTATATTCAAAATATGAGATTTATTAAAAAATAATAGTATAAATTTATTATAAAATAATAATAGTAATAATATTATATTGAATAATAAATAAACATACTAATAAAATTAAATGTACTTATAATAATAGTTGAGTAATATAATGATATATTATATCATAATAATGAATATACAATTTATAAGTTTATAAATATATTGTGTTATATAATATTAATTGTAATTGTAATAAAAAAGTCATAATATAAATCCATTGTAACACGCTATATATATAAATATGGGCATACTATTACTAAACAGAGCTGGTGGCTTAGTGGTGCGGTGAACTCTATCTTATGCATTGGATGAAGGTTCGAGTCCATGCTTTGATAGTCCTGTTGCTCGTCAAATAATTTTTAATAAGGATCATCCGAGCATATTGCAGTGCGTGCCAGATGTTCGATTCGACCCGCCGAGCCGGTTCTTACCGGGTTTGGTCGGTTCAGTGCCGGTTCAACCATGGAAGATCCGGTTTAACTGCATAAACGGTCCAAAACCGTGACCGGACCAGCCATGGGCCTGGTTTCCGGTCCGACCGGCCGGTCCGGTCCGGTTTTAATAACACTGCTAGAAAGAATATTCATTTCTGTTGAATGCAGGATGTTCAAACAGATTTTTCAGAAACCTTTTAACAAGCAAAGTATTTCACAATAATTTTTGCAAACTTGCTGAAACTAGAGTTATTGTACTTACTGAAATTATTTCAGCAGGTTCAACAAAGTTGATTAAAACTATTTTCTTAAAAGCGTATTTGATTAAAATGATGTTTCAACAGTATAAATCACTATATTCCGAACTCTTCTTGTTAGTTAAATAACAGGTTTAGAGAGATAAGGGTAGAGAAGACTTAGCCAAGAGATTTATCCTGGTTCACTCACATCCACCGTGAGCTACGTCCAGTCCCAATGCCAACTAGCAATTGGATTTTCCACTAACTGATCATAGTTACAAGTATTTTTTTTCAAACAAGCCTCTTCAGGCTCTTACAACAAGTATTCTTTTTCAGACAAGCCTCTCCAGGCTCAAACCAAGTATTGTTTTATAGACAAGCCTCTCCAGGCTCAAAACCAAGTATTCTTTCTTCCACCAAGCCTCTCCAGGCTCTCAGACACTTGAAAGTGTTTACAAATGAAATTTTGTTTAAGTTACTAAACTTAGACAAGTTCCAAACTTAAACGAATACATGATTGTACAAACTAATTGAGCAAGACTCGGGATGTATGAAATTTGAGTACAATAATCAGAGAGTGAGCAGCAGAGAATTTGGCAGCGTTTTGGCTTGACAATGATTCATCTCTTCTACTCTTGAAGTCCTTCACGAAGCTTTATATAGGTTTTCAACTTAAGTCCGTTGAAGATTTCTAAAACCACCGTTGTGAAATAGCATTAAATGTCGTGAGAACCGTTGTGAGACACTCTTCTGAAAGCTTCTGACTTTAGCAGGGTAGGTGTGTAGGTATGATACAGTTCTGACACACAACAGGTACACCAGTTTCCTTTTCTGGTATGGGGATTCAAAATATGCGCAGAAAGGACTTTGTAATACTTTCCTTAATGAGATGTTGCAGAAGACGTTTAGAGTGCTTTATTATTCTGAACAGCTATCCAGAGAGGGCTCCACTCTGTTCGAGCTCATTGACTTACAAAAGCAGTCTTCTGCAAATCTTCATGTTTCAGATAGTACCTCTCTTCAAAGGGTTAGCAGACTTTAGCAGGTCCAAACTCTTCAGAGGGTTGCTTTGCTTCGGAGGGTTTCTCTTCAGAGACTTGGTGAAACATAGAAAATACCCTTGAGAGAATATGTACTATTTATCAAATCATCTTTAGCCAAATTTGTTATTCATTAAAATTTAGGATTGTGAGATTTAAACATTATTAATCTCTTAATAATATGCAATGATGAGGGGTAGGTTATGTAGGGGGAGGGTAGGAGAGGTGCGAATAGCAAAAAAGGTGTAAAACATCTCCCTTAACACACGTATGTAAACCCAACGAACCAAATAGTTGGCCCAATTAAAATGATGTCAATGCTTAAGCCCATATTCAGGGTGGTTGGCGTTGGTGTGCATCTCTATCTATCTATCTATCTGCGAACGCGATCTGTGAACCGTGATTGACCCAAAGAGAGGGATATGATGATGTATTCGCGGATTAGAACCGTTGCCGGGAACCTGAAATCCGCCACGAGATCCTTCTCTTCATCTTCCACCACCACCACCACCGGTGAGCTGTCGCAATTCCCACAGACCCTGGCAGGGCTCCGGGCTCGCCTGGCAGAAGAGTCGCCGTCGCTGTCGGACTTCATTGCTCTGAAATCCGGTAACGCGTACTCGGTGGAGGTTGGAACCAAGAAGAAGCCTCTTCCGAAGCCAAAATGGATGAAGGAATCGATTCCAGGGGGAGAGAAATACGTGCAGATCAAGAAGAAGCTCCGCGAATTGAAGCTTCACACGGTCTGCGAGGAGGCCAGGTGCCCTAACTTGGGAGAATGCTGGTCCGGCGGTGAGACTGGAACTGCTACCGCGACTATCATGATTCTTGGAGACACTTGTACTCGAGGTTGCAGGTTATATACCATTCATTTCTTTTGCAGAATTTACATAATTTCTTTGTTGTAATTGGTGCATTAAGGTAGATTTGTGGAAATGATGTTGTTGAATCGTGAATTAGGACCGCTAGTCTATAGAATTTGGTAGAGTAAACATTGTTATGTTAGTTTGATACACTGCTAACGATAGGAACGGCCAAAATGATATGGGGTTAGTATGGACCTGATGGTGCTTGCTGTGCTCTATTGTGTGAGCACAGAGGAGTGCGGAAATTGTTTTAAGCATATTTTAACACTTGAGTTGTTTGCTGGCTTGTTATAATGAATGGTGCCCATTTAAAAGTATGCAATGATGAGTTGAGTGGAGTGGCTCCTTTTATCTAGTTGCTGGCTTTTAGTTATGATAAAATCTTATGTTAATTGAAAGGAAAAAAAAAATGCTTGTCTGAGTCTGAATCTGTACTGCCTTAGGTGGTTTTATATATTTCAATATAAAACGTGTGGTAATTACCCTGACCCGTTTTAAGGTTGACGCATATTACACCTGGCACCCTTGTTGCTTATGTACTCTTCTAATACCCAACATTATTCTTTATTTGAGAAATTGCACCTACCTCCCCTAATTTATGTGCAATCAAGGTCCACAACCGCCAACACGGCTGCAATGCCATGGTTTTTAAAGTCTCCACAACCGTATCAGCCACATTTGTCCTCAATTCTCCGCAATATCAAGAACTGTGATATAACCGCAACCGCGACTGAGATTTAAAACCTTGTGTGCAATTTCTACACATTTTCTCTTGTAAATAAAAAAAGTAAGGGAGGTAGATGTAAGCCCTAACTACAGGAAGTGTTAGTGTAATTACTCCGAAAACCTATTGTAGTTGTATGTGGGATAGTTTTTTTACTAGAACACTTCCATTTAGTTATTTTATGTTAATTTTCAGATTTTGCAATGTGAAGACGTCAAGGACTCCTCCTCCACCTGACCCTGATGAGCCCACCAACGTGGCTGAAGCAATTGCATCATGGGGTTTGGATTATGTGGTTATAACAAGTGTTGACCGTGATGATTTACCTGATCAAGGGAGTGGTCATTTTACTGAAACAGTGCAGAAGCTAAAGGCACTGAAGCCTAATATGCTGATAGAAGCTTTAGGTATGCATTTTGAATATTTGTAGCTTCTGAAAATAGATTAATGTGATCATTTGTGTGAACATCTAGTTCTATCAAATAGCAAATAACAACCAAGCATTATCTTGCTATGTTTCCACCTAGTTCTATTAAAATAATGAACATCTGTATGGTTTGCAGTTAGAGCTAGTGGATATGGATATGAAAGGAAGGACCATCTTATGTGAGTTTCTGTTTCAACAATAGGTTATTTGGTGGCAAGGTGAATTAGTTGGTACCTAAATGCAAATTCCCCATGTAGTTTTTGTTACTGAATTTCACAGACAGTTATTTTATTATTGAAACTGGTACTCTTTTAATAGTGTGGCTTTTAATCAGAATTAAGAAAGGAATCTTGTGTTGCTACTTGCTAGGGAATAGGGAATAAATTTGAAGGTTTGATTTGTATTTACATATTGTCATTATAGGATTCAATTTTGGTATATATTTGTTGAGATGGATTATTATCAAGGGGACTATGCTTCATTGTAAACCTTTTCAAATACAAATCAAATTTCTTCTTGTGACAGTTGTTGCACTATTCTTGTTGCAACAGTTCCTGATTTTCGAGGAGATGCTAACTGTGTAGAGAAGGTTGCCAAATCAGGGTTAGATGTCTTTGCACATAATATTGAGACAGTTGAAGAGCTTCAAAGTTTTGTGCGGGATCACCGTGCTAATTTTAAGCAGTCTTTGGATGTTCTAATGATGGCCAAGGATTATGCTCCTGCCGGAACCCTTACCAAAACTTCAATAATGTTAGGTTGTGGGGAAACACCTGACCAGGTTGTGAAGACAATGGAGAAGGTGAAAGCAGCTGGTGTTGACGTGATGACATTTGGCCAGTATATGAGACCTTCAAAACGGCATATGCCCGTATCAGAATATATTACACCTGAGGCCTTTGAAAAGTATCACACTCTTGGCATGGAAATGGTAAGTCTATAGCTGTGTAGCATTTGTTCTAGTGGTTCTGATTAATTGCATTTAACCTTTCTGTAAATGAAAAGAATGTAAATTTACTGGATGAGAAGTAGTTACTATTAGGATGGGATCTATTATTGCTGTTGTCATAGTTTTGCTGGCGTTCTCATAATCTTATTTTCAGTCGGCATTTACTAAAATCTTTTGGAGGTTATTTGCTATGTTTTCTCAGTGTACATAGATATTTGGGTCACAGTATAAAACTTAGCATCTGGGCTTCTTGCTGGTATTTATATATGTTCCTCAAAAGTTGAGGCAGATAAAACCATTTCCAGCATCATTCTTGCATATTCAGTCTGTAAAATAACAGTCGAATGTAAATTCAGCCCGGTCATTCAACCTACTTGTTCCTAGTAGTTAGCACACCCTCATAGCCCTTCCAATAGAGATCTAATTCTAGCACTTTATCTGGCATCCCATACATCACAATGCCAGTGTAATCATGGCACATTTCTCCTTTTAATTTTTGCAACGAGCATCATGTTGATTTGTGGAAAAGCTATAATATATTAAAAGCTGCTTATAGTATTAATTATGACTTGATCATGTGGTTTGAATGATGGATTAATTCTACTTTGTATGTGATAGGGATTTCGATATGTGGCATCTGGGCCCATGGTAAGGTCATCATACAAGGCAGGTGAATTCTATATTAAATCCATGATTGAATCAGATCGGGCTGCATCTTCCTCAAAGCTGACCGCCTCTTGATCCATTGTCTCTTTTGTTATTTACACGCTATTAATGTGCATTATATGTAAGGAGCGTAGCCTTACTTCATACTGACGATGCCCATGCCACATGTATTATATCATTCAAATGCTATAAACGGGCTTATCCTGTCTGCAATTTTTTTTGCTTCCTCCTCTACAAAAGCATCAATCAGTCGATTGGTTCAAATTTATTTGGGAAATGCAATTTCTAAGGTTAATAATTCTATATATGTTCTTATCTACATGTACTCATTTTGCTCTTCAACCGTTGCAATTTATACTAATTATTATTGTAGCTATGAAAAGTATTTATATATTAGCCCTAAAAATGTTGATTTTAATATGGTTGAAGTGCTACTAAATTTGGGTTTATTTGGCAACTGACATTCTAACTCACCTCACTTACCTTGAAATTTGAGGTACAATTTGGGACTACTTGATAGCAGTGTACCACCAAGAGCATATACAATTCTGCTGCCAAATTGTCCTAAAGACATGTTTAGTGTTACCGTTACAATCATCAGGTGGTTGTCTAGTAGAGCTGTGAGGTATTCTTTTTTTGGGTTGTGACCTATGACAGGCTGGTGAGTGTCTGTCTTTCAACATCCTGTGGGGACTGGTGCTAAAACTCTTGAATTCGGCTACAATACATTGATTACATTCCTCAAGCATATAATATCCCATAAAATGTGGAAGTATGGGGGTCCATTTGGGTTGTATCTTGGCCCATCGTATGTCATGGTAGAATTCTAGGTCGGGCAAATCTTGGTGGGGCTCTGGTCTTGACTGTTGATCATAAATGAACGAACTGATTCTGTGTTTCATGTTGAAATATCCACTAAGGTTTATGTTCACTTCTCGTTGATGGTCTGCTTTACCATATAATAAATTTAGCCAGCGATGCAGATATTAGATTTATAATTATATGTTGGTACGAACCCTTTAATTTTTTTTAATTTAAAGACGATGTTATGATTGAAAATTTTATAAAATTAGTATATATTTGGATTGCTTAGTGTGTGGGAAGCTTAAATTTCTTACGTGCTTACTAGGTATATAGATTTGGGTCTAGTTTCTTCGATCCCCAATCATTTATCCAACTCTCTCCTTAGTTTCTATATAGTTACAACTACAAATTATTCCAAGTTCTGGACATTATACAATTGTTAGGTTAGATTAAATTTGAAAAAATTGTTTTCTTAATTTTTTTAAATAAGATTTTAATTATAAATATATTTTGAATACGGAATCAACTAATTTAAATATATAATTAATATGTAGAATTGCTCTTTGTAAAATGAATTCTAAAATAAAAATGTCACTAAAATTGGACTAGTGAGGAGGATATTATAAATTACTTTTCGTTATGCAAACGGTGGCTTTGATTTCAAAATCAAATAGCCGGGATTATATTATATAACCAATATTAAAGGAAATTAAAAAAATACATAAGTGCGATTATTTGTGTTTACTTTTTGTAATTTTTTTTTTTGACGAAACTTTTTGTAAAATTTTGATTGACACTAAATACATATAATTTTAAACATAACGATATAAAATAAATGGATTTTTCTTTACAGATATTTGCATAATATTATCATAAAGTTATTTCTAAAACTTCCAAATTACTTTCGAAATGCTACACAAACAACCACCTAAATGATATTCATGTACTTATAGTTTTATCGATTTATTCATATGTGGGGTTAAACTGTGGAAGTCAGATTAACCTTTCATAATTGACAATTCAAAAGGCATGCATCTTTATTTATTTATTTAATTTTTTTTTCTTTGCTTTACATTGTTACGTTCTTGAACATGACATTGACAGCCTTGTCCAGCATGTTTCACTTTTGAATCATCTTTTTCCCATTTCTTGCATAAACTTTCAGAATTCCCTTTTGAATTCATCTTTTTCCGTTTCTCGCATAAAATTTCAGAATTCACTTTTGAATTCGTCTTTTCCATTCTCTTGCGTAAAATTTCAGAATATTTGCAACGGGAATAAAATTTGCGACATAAAATAATCATTTTTGTAGCGATCTTATTTACATAAAATATTCAATTACTATAAAGCAAGCAGAACTCATTTTGAAATAATAAAATTAAGGAAAATAAGTGTTAGGTAACCATTTAAGAAAATGTGTTAAGATTTCAAATATTTAAAACAATGTAAAATATAATTTAATTATCATTCAGCAGCATAAAAAAAATAATGTTTTTAATTTGAGTGAATAGAGTTGCTGAAAAACTAATGACCACAGGACAGACAGATAAATCTAGTCATCACTTTAGTTTAGTACCACATGCATGTCATTCGTCCAATTCGGATGGGATTTTGGAATTTGAATTCTTCCCTATTAAAGGGTGGTGCAAGCAATTTTAAGTCAAATTATATTTTCCTTCTTTTCATAAACACAATCACATAAATAGAGCTTTATAAACAGGACGGTATCACAAACTAAATTGAATGTCTAACGGTTACTAGAAAGCAACATAACAAGTTAACAACTGGTGTTCTTCTTTAAAAAATCCATACTTGTTATTTTGGTAACGGAAGTGTAAGATAAATAAATTAATTAAATTCTTTGAGTTAAATTATAACGTGAATTATACATGTGGTTAAACAAAAAAAAAATTAATTACATGAATTTAAGAAAATTATTATTTGCTTTGAAGAAAATAATATAATTTTGTATATTAAATTTAATTTATTTTTTTCTAGATAAAACTTAGTTTCTTATATTATAATCATCCTTAAAAAGTTGATTATGGTTAAACATAAAGTACATTTTAAATTATAAAATGTGAAATTATTGTTGGCGAAATTAACCTCTGCAAACAAAAGTAGAGACCTGAGGCACGTAGATATACGTTGTCCTTAAGGATTCATTCGTCCGATGCGATGATCCCCCAGGATTCAACAGGCCCTTCCCGGAAAATCCGAGGTCTCAGAACTAGCCAGAATAATTCCATTAAACCCAAGGATAAACTAAGAGAAGTTGAGAGGAAGAAAAGTGAGTGGAGGCTCTACACATACTTTTTGGTCAAGAGAAAGGAGTTTATATAATAAATAATCAGGGTTTAGCAAAATAAAAAGATAGGTTTTGACCAAGTCATATAAGGTTTTGATTAGTTTTGACCAAGTCAAAATGTTTTCTGAAAAATAAAAAACAACATTAATTTATTTCACTCTCTTAAAAACTTTTGAAATAAATAAATAGAATAAAAAATCCAACAATCCCCCACATATTTCAAAAGTTTTAAAAATTGAAAAGAAAATCTTATTGGGTTAATGCCATGGGATAAATGCATCGAATCTGGTGTCTTTTGGACTATGAACCAGACCTAGACTGATAAGACTTAACACACAAGTGAGTTGGTGGAACAAGCTCTATGAACCAAAACACTTTGTTGTATGTTAGCAGTCTACCAATCACATTTCACCCCCACAATTTCGACTGTTAACGCTGTTTTGCCCTAATAGGCCATGCGCGCGCCTGGTATTCATGAGTGCTCTAGAGATTTCGCCTCAATCTCATACAAGCGGCCCCACTTGACACTCATATAGGTGATTTCATCAAGTATATGCTGCACTTCATACACCACCCATAAGGGATATGAAATTCATTAAAAGCTTTAAGCTTACCCTCTCAATAATGCAGTCTAGCACCTCTACAACATAGGAAGGGACAAAATAATTAGTGCTAGCAGAACTAACAAGTGACTTGTTTTTACCCATATGAACCTTCTTCATGGGATCTCCAATCACAAAGGTTGGGTTACCATCACCGTTAGTATCAAATTGGCTTTTAGTCTCATTCCTCTCGATGTTTTATCACTAGCTTATTACTTTGTGATAAATTGGTCAAATTTATTTTGACCACCATTGATTAGGGATACAACCCCATCATTTAGTAGCTACTTTAATAAATAAAAAGGTATACGTATACGTCTCAATTTCAATTATAAATTGAATTTATTCTTGCTACTTCCACATAGCACTCACAAGATATGGAAGGCTCATGTTCCTTCCACAAAGAAATATATGCTAAGAGATTCCTTAGCCAAACCATTTTCACATCTTACCAAGTTAAGAATAAACTTGGTCATCATCATATATGAGACTATACAGGTCTACTTGGACTACCAAGCGACAACTCCTCCATTGAGGGTAAACATAAATTCACTTGTGAATTTATTAAATTTAATCTCATCTAATCAAATACAAGCATCATCACTATATCATTATAATATAGTGGTAACCCATTATATACAATACCATAATTCATGGTACCTCTCAAATCACTCTTGAGTACAGACATAGCAAACAATTTTATTTTCTCATAAATCAATGAAATAAAATACATTCCCAATAATTTGGGCTTACTCAAATTGGACAATATAATATCTCTAGTTAATATCATAAGGGATACTCAATAGATTACTTCAAAGTAATCAAAACTTCCTAAGAAGTTCCTTAAGTGATAAGATATTATCACACTTCCTTATGAAATTAACTCTCCAAATTGCATCTTGTCTAACTCATCCCTTTAATATATATAACTCTCAATAATGTTCACAACAGTACTCCTTTAAATGTACAAGCAAATATAATATTTCATCATAAATGAAACATCCCGAGTCACTGTACTCATACATGCATGAAAGAATTCTCAAAATAAACTCATAGCAATGAGGATAGAAATTTCATATTGCAAAATATTAAGTAGGAGCATTGCGAACTAAAATATAATATCGTATTATATTGAGAAGATAAGAAACATCCAAATTTATTAACAAAGAGTTTGTCATGTCCCGCAAAATATATCTAGGTAACATACTATTTTGACAAAATTTGTTCATAGCAAAATCTCAATTTCAATAAACATCACCATCATTTCATGAAAGCTATCACTTCCAAACTCAAGGGTACTAGCCCGTTATAAATTTTAAATATCAATTCCGCATATATCAAAAAATAATGCACAAGATAACACCATAAGATAAAGTAATATAGAACTTTGAAATCTATATGCTTAATAAGAAGCACAACAACACCCATAATTTATTCATGCGGAATTTATATTTCTTGTTCTATATCTCAATGCAATGTATACTTGACACCTCAACCTCAAATTATGTCACATATAAAAATAACCCCCACATTTGATGCTCAAAATCTCATAATTTCACTAAAAACATTTATAAAGATTAAAAAGTGAAATTAATTAAAGAACTCAATTCATACCTCATAAAATACAATACTCATACCATAAAATTAGAAACCCAGCAAAGAGACAATAAATGTCTCAGTAACATCAAAACCAATGAAAAAAAATAGGAGCTCAGGCTCAACTAAAACTCTCAAAAGATGGAATTTCTATATTGATTGATCTTCTAAATGATAAAGAAAATTGAGCCTAACAAATCTGCAACAGAATTTACAGAGTAAGGCACCATAAAGTGCAGATGCAGTGTTCCATTAGTTACTAACTAGTAATTACTAACATAGCTAATTCTTCCTAACCCCAGGAAAAGAAAAAGTGGTTGTATCATAATTCAATATATACAAAGTTTGTAATCCACACAGACACATATTTCAATATGAAACAATATTCAATAACCACAGTAAGCATACATCTAGCACTTTCCTTAACAATTCAACTCACGAGATTATATTCATAATGGAAAATGCAGAGGCAACTTTATGCCTATCATTCTTTGAAGCTAAAAGCCTAAAATTATTAATGCACTAACTGCACTAGTTTCTAATACACATCCTGCAATGCAATGCCTGAATTTATCAGATGAAAATTTATATTTCTATCTAATGTTGCCAAGTAAAAATAAAATCATGATCTCATTCATCTTGTTTACTAGAAGAAAACCCCGCTGATTTCAAGACCTATCACAATTCTAATATTTTTTTTTTTCTGTTAACAAAAGAATTTTAAAAAAACAAAATGCATTTTTTTTTTTCAAATATGACCCCAAACAAGGACTTGAAAACTGGAATTGAGTAGTGCATATAAAGAAAGAGGAAAATGAAACATACAGTTTGATACATGTAGCTATCGAGCTCGTTCACGGAATCATCAAGTGGTATCAAATTCGCCAATGCAACAATCTGGTGGTTGCGAGGGAGAAACCACGGCGTTGCAGCCAGCGGCAAGGTGTAAACATTGTCTGGCTCGTTGGAAATAACACTGTCTACAATAATGGGTATTATTGAAAACCATAACCCCTAACCCCACAATTTGGGATTAATGGAAGAGGCAAATTTCTCTCAAAGATAGATGGGATGAATCCTTAAGATTGTTGGCGAAATTAACCTCTGCAAACAAAAGTAGAGACCTGAGGCACGTAGATATACGTTGTCTTTAAGGATTCATTCGCCCGATGCGATGATCCCCGAGGATTCAACAGGCCCTTCCCGGAAAATCCGAGGTCTCAGAACTAGCCAGAATAATTCCATTACCCAAGGATAAACTAAGAGAAGTTGAGAGGAAGAAAAGTGAGTGGAGGCTCTACACATACTTTTTGGTTAAGAGAAAGGAGTTTATATAATAAATAATCAGGGTTTAGCAAAATAAAAAGATAGGTTTTGACAAAGTCATATAAGGTTTTGATTAGTTTTGACCAAGTCAAAATGTTTTCTGAAAAATAAATAAAAAATCCAACAATTATAACCATAGATAAAAAATAAACAATTGAGATTTAAATAACTCCACAACTAGTTATATATGTACATGTATCTTATCATAAATTTAATTGTTGATTTTTTAATTAATGATTATCTTTACATTTTATTCTATAAAGTACATCCTTAATATGTCAAATTTAATTAAATTATTTTACATATTTTAAATTAATTATAGATATTTTTTATAATCTTTAATATTTTCTTTTTAATATGTGTTTTAAGATATTGAATAAATTACTTATGCTTTTTTTTATAATTTTAGATGCTTTTAAAAATATTTTATTTTGTATTATTTAAATTTTTATTAATTTTAAAAATATCTATGTAATCTATGACATACTAAGTTGAAACATTCTAGCTGATCCTTTCAAAAGTACAAAAAATATATAAACAACATGGGATTTCATCATCTCAAGAGAGATAACAAGAGAACAAAGAAATGTGATAGATAACATGGATAAT
The DNA here is from genome assembly GCA_026901365.1 of Sesbania bispinosa. NCBI lineage: Eukaryota > Viridiplantae > Streptophyta > Magnoliopsida > Fabales > Fabaceae > Sesbania > Sesbania bispinosa. Next base: position 770,933 of record QLOH01000200.1, on the reverse strand, counting down.
ATGATGTGACTATAGAGAAATAAAAAGAGATAAGAGATATTAAATACGTATTTGCGTTACGTACTGAGATTTCTATATTAGTCATGATTAACAAAAGTATGATATTTAACTCAAACTTCTAAGACAATCACTTGTGGCTTTCATTTTCTAGTTCAAGTATAAACCAAATAACTTAATAAAACACTATGATTATGTGTTTATGTTTGGATTGATTAAAGATAACAAAATAAATATATAATTTTAATTATTAAAATAAAATAAAACATAATTGAACGTGATAAAATCCATTTCATCTAATATTCTTTATTTCCGTTTAATTGATAATATGAGATAGAATGGTATTTTCCTATTTTACTGTAAAAATATTTAAATAATAAAAAAATATTTTATTTGACTTCATTTCAGTCTATTTTGACATAAAAACTTTGCTTACTTTTGCCACTTCTATATTTTCAACTATTATGATAAAGAGTTTAATAAATTCTTAATGAATATACAATGTCAATATAAAAAAAAATTATTATTATCTATAATCATATCATTTAATGAATTATGTGTTATAAAATTCAATAAATAATGTGACAACACATTTATTATTAGATAACAGTGTTTGTAAAAAAAAATCATTAATACCTATTAATTTCTTAAGGTTATATAAAAAATTTAAAAAGATTCACGAAAGAAAAATAAGTCTATTATGATATAAAACAATGTTTTGTCTTTTTTATATGTTGCAGGGTACATCCTTTTTTTATTTGGAATTTCATCTTTTTACCTTTTTAACTCTTTTCATCTTCTTTGTTCTTAATTCAGGTTTTTTTTTAAGTTAATTATCTTTTTTAGTTTTCTTTGTCTTCTTTCTCTAATGTAAGCTCTATCTTTTTTATTTTCTTTTTCTGGTAATAACTTTTTATAAAAAAATATAAAAAAATCTTTTTTATTTTCTTTAAATATTTATTCTAATTTTTTCTCTTATATTTGACGTTTGAATTTTACTTACTTATATTATGTTGCATAAATAGAAATTGTTCAATTTTTTTTTATATATGCTTTATTATATAATATAAGTCGATTAATATTTTTTATCATTTACATTTCACACATCTATTGATTAAGAAGCACATTTATAATTTTCATATGATATATTTATTATCCTTCAATTTTTATTTAAATTTCAAAATATTATCTTTTATATTTAATTATATTTTTTAGTTATTATTTTTCTAGAAGTAACAATAAAATTTGAATACTATCTTACAAAATTATTTATTTATGTCAAAGTCGTATCTAGAAATTTTAAGGCCTTAGGCAAAAATTAAGACGATGACACGACAGGTGTCGAATATTGATTGAAGGGAGTGTCGCTCTGATACTTGTGACATCAGGGCTTAGCATTAGGGGTTTATTTTATGTTTCTTTTTTAGGAAGAGATTATGTAAACTGTTTTAAGTGCCTTACATGGGTAAGAAGGATATTTTACTGTTAACTTTCGAGGTAGTGATGTTTTATTTACTTTGGAAACCTTTAACTTTAATTTCTATTTTAAATGAGTTGACTTTGAAATAAATGGTGTTTTAACGAGAGAATGTGAACCTTTTTACCCATTGCGGTCCGTTATATTTCTCAAATATTCCTAATAGATGAATGTATAAGAGGTTGGGGTAGAAGGGTGTCACATTACGTGGTATCAGAGCAGGTCGGTTCACTGGCCTTGAGTTATGAGTTTACTGTGCTTCTGTGGTGCTAATGTGTTATGTTGATTGAGTGAATTGTGTTGCTTTGATTTAATTGTTTATTTGATTTCTCTACTTTTCTGTGAATCAGAAGAGTAATGGCTGAAGGAGGTAGGAATGACCGAATGATGGTTGAAGCCTTAATGGCTATGGCGCAGGTTGTTGGCAACCTGAACCAACATCATGAGGTGGATTGGCTTGCTCAGTTCCAGAGGAACCATCCACCTACCTTTCGTGGGGGTTATGACCCCGATGGAGCTGCCGATTGGATTTTCGAGATCGAGAAGATCTTTAGAGCGATGGACTGCCCGATGGTACAAAAGGCGACATTGGCTGCATTCATGCTATCAGGGGATGCTGGATTCTGGTGGCAGAGCACCTATCAGAGGATGATCGATGAGGGCACCGCGTTGAGCTGGGATAACTTCAAGAGGTTGTTCCTTGAGAAGTACTTTCCTCATGATGTTCGAAACAAGAAACAAATAGAGTTTCTTGAGTTAAAGCAAGGGGATGGCACCGTGGCGGACTACGTATCCAAATTTGAGGCGTTAGTTCGATTCCGCCCTACATATGAGGGAGCTGCTAATGAAGAGGCAAAGTGCGTAAAGTTTATCAACGGTCTTCGTCCGGAGATCAAGCAAGTTTTCAACTACCAGGGGATGACGCGCTTTCATGAGCTAGTTAACAAATGTAGAATTTATGATGAAGACAGTAGGGCTAGAGCTGCGCATTACAAGAGTGGAGGGCCCTTGAGAAATCAGAGCAGGTCCCAATCAACTAGCAAGGGTAAACCGTATTCTCGTGCAACGGGAGGCTCCAAGTTCGGAGGTGGCAGTGAGGGTTCGGTGCAGAAGAAGAGTTACGCTCCGGTTGCTAGTCAAGCGTCCAAGTGTGGAAGTGTGGGTTCTACTGCTCCCAATACTTGTTTCAGATGCGGAAAGGAGGGACATCGAGCAAACCAATGTGAAGATAAAGAGGTCACCTGCTACACCTGTAGAGAGAAAGGACATACTTCTCGTGATTGTCCTAAAGGGAAGCAAGGAACTGCAGCGGCGAGTGGAGGTGCTAGTGGAAGTGCCAGTAAACCTAAAACTACTCGGAAGGTCTTTGCCTTGAGTGGTAGTGAAGCTGCTCAATCCGAAGACTTGATCCAAGGTACTGGTTTCATTGCGGGTAATCCTTTAGTTGTTTTGTTTGATTCTGGTGCGACTCACTCTTTCATATCACATGCTTGTTTGTCTAAATTAAAACTGCTTGTCTCTTCTTTGCCTTTTGTGTTGAGTGTGGAAACGCCAGCTAGTGGGTCAGTTTCTACTTCTGATGTGTGCTTAAATTGTTCTATTCATGTTAATGGTAGAGAATTCCTAGTTGATTTGATTTGTTTGCCTCTAAGTCAACTAGACATTATTCTTGGTATGGACTGGTTATCTTCCAAACATGTCCTATTAAATTGTGCTGATAAAACTGTTGTGTTTGGTCACCCTGTTGAGAGTAAGAATAAGGACTTTTTGACTGCCAAACAAGTGAAGGCGTCTCTAAGGGAAGATGCCCAGGTATACATGTTACTAGTTTCTTTGAAATCTGAGAGTAGTGCTATTGTTAGTGAGATACCTGTAGTGTGTGAGTATCCTGAGGTGTTTTCTGATAATGTGTCTAGTCTACTACCTGAGAGAGAAATAGAATTTTCTATAGATTTAATACCGGGGATGGGACCGATTTCAACTGCACCTTATAGGATGTCACCCATAGAATTAGCAGAGCTTAAGAAACAATTAGAAGATTTGCTAGAGAAGAAGTTTGTGAGGCCTAGTGTATCACCCTGGGGAGCGCCTGTTTTGTTAGTAAAAAAGAAGGATGGTAGTATGAGGTTGTGTACAGATTACCGTCAGTTGAACAAGGTAACCATTAAGAATAGGTATCCTTTGCCTAGGATAGATGATCTAATGGATCAGTTAGTGGGGGCGTGTGTGTTTAGCAAGATCGATCTTAGGTCGGGCTATCATCAGATTAGAGTTAAGGAAGAGGATATACCTAAGACTGCTTTTAGGACTAGGTATGGGCATTATGAGTATCTGGTAATGCCTTTCGGTGTGACTAATGCTCCTGCAATTTTTATGGATTACATGAACAAGATTTTTCACCCTTGAATAAATTTGTAGTTGTCTTTATAGATAACATACTAATTTACTCCGAAACTAAGGAGGAGCACAAGGAACACTTAAAGGTAGTACTTTAGATTCTTAAGGATAAACAGTTATATGCTAAGATGTCCAAATGTGATTTCTGGTTAGAAGAAGTGAGTTTCTTAGGTCATGTGATTTCTAAAGGGGGTATAGGTGTTGATCCTTCTAAGGTAGAGGTCGTACTTAAGTGGGAGGCTCCTAAGTCAGTGAGTGAGATTAGAAGTTTCCTTGGGTTGGCTGGGTACTATAGGAGATTTATAGAGGGGTTTTCTAAGTTAGTTTTACCTTTGACTGAGTTGACTAGGAAGGGAGTTGCTTTTGTGTGGAATAGTAAGTGCGAGCTTAGCTTCCAAACCCTTAAGGAAAGGTTGACTAGTGCACCAGTGTTAGTATTTCCTGATCTTAGTAAATCCTTTGTAGTGTATTGCGATGCTTCTAAGATGGGTTTAGGTGGAGTGTTAATGCGAGAGGGTAAAGTAGTAGCTTATGTTTCTAGGCAATTGAAAATCCATGAGAGAAACTACTCTACCCATGATCTTGAGTTAACGGCTGTAGTGTTTGTGTTGAAGATGTGGAGGCATTACTTGTATGGTTCCAAATTTGAGGTTTTTAGTGACCATAAGAGCCTTAGATATTTGTTTGATCAGAAAGAGCTGAACATGAGGTAGGGGAGGTGGTTAGAATTTCTAAAGGACTATGATTTTGAGTTGAGTTACCACCCTGGTAAGGCTAATGTAGTAGCAGATGCTTTAAGCAGAAAATCTATTCATGTTAGTTCCCTGATGATTAAGGAAATGGATCTCTTAACTCAGTTTATGGATTTGAGTTTAGCATGTGAAGTGACTTCTGATAGCGTGAGGCTAGGGATGATTAGAGTAAGTAATGAATTGTTGAAAGACAATAGAAAAGCTCAATTAGAGGATCCATTTTTTGTGATTAGGCGTGAGGCTATAGAAGGCGGTAGTGGTGGAGAGTTTATTCTAGGTACAGATGGGGTAGTGAGATTTGGAGACCGAGTGTGTGTACCTAGTGAACATACCATTAAGCACTTAGTACTTGAAGAGGGGCATAGGAGTAAGCTTAGTTTCCATCCGGGCTCAACTAAGATGTATCAAGATCTGAAGAAGGTGTTTTGGTGGCCTAGGATGAAGAGGGACATAGAAGACTTTGTGAGTGCTTGTTTAGTTTGCCAAAAGTCTAAGGTAGAACATCAAAAACCTTCAGGATTGCTTCAACCTTTAAGTATACCTGAGTGGAAGTGGGATAGCATTTCTATGGATTTTGTAGTTGCCTTGCCTAAGACTGTGAGGGGGCATGACTCTATTTGGGTTATTGTGGATAGGTTAACTAAGAGCGCTCATTTTCTTCCTATAATCATTAAGTACTCCTTAGAGAAACTAGCTCAACTTTACATCAGTGAGATTGTGAGGTTGCATGGCGTACCATCTAGCATAGTTTCAGATAGAGATCCCAGGTTTACATCTAGATTTTGGGAGAGTTTGCAACAGGCCTTAGAAACCCAACTTAGGCTTAGTTCAGCTTATCATCCTCAAACCGATAGTCAGACTGAGCGAACCATTCAATCCTTAGAGGATTTGCTTAGAGCTTGTGTGTTAGACCAAGGGGGTAGTTGGGATAGTTTCCTACCTTTGATAGAGTTTACTTACAATAATAGTTTTCACTCTAGCATAGGTATGGTGCCTTATGAGGCATTGTATGGTAGGAGGTGTAGAACACCCTTGTGCTGGTGTGAGTCGGGAGAAAGCCTTGTGTTAGGACCAGAGGTAGTGCAACAAACCACTGATAAGGTTAGGATAATTCAGGAGAAGATGAGGACAACTCAGAGTAGGCAGAAGAGTTATGCTGATAAGAGGAGGAAGGAATTGGAATTCAAAGAAGGGGACCATGTATTCCTGAAAGTCACTCCGTGGACTGGGGTTGGTAGGGCATTAAAGTCTAGAAAGCTTACACCTCGATTCATTGGTTCTTACCAAATTCTCAAAAGAGTCGGCAATGTTGCCTACCAGATTGCTTTACCTCCACACTTTTCAAACCTTCATAATGTTTTCCATGTTTCTCAACTCCGGAAATACATTCATGATCCTTCGCATGTGATTGAGTCGGATCACCTTGAGATTAAGGAAAACTTGACGGTGGAAACCGTGCCGGTGAGAGTTGAGGATCGGAGGGTGAAACAACTTCGAGGTAAAGAAATTCCTTTAGTTAAGGTAATCTGGGGAGGAGCTACACCTGAGAGTGCTACTTAGGAACTTGAGGAGAAGATGAAGGAGTCCTATCTAGATTTATTCACTTCAGGTAAAATTCGAGGACGAATTTTCTTTTAGGAGGGGAGAGTTGTAACATCCTAAATTTAATTAAATAAAATAAAATTAATAGAATTAGAGAAATAAATAAATAATAGTATTAGTAGTATTAGTTATTTTATTAATAATGCTATTTCAAATTAAAAAGAGGATAAGTGGGTTGAGAGTGGGCCCAGCCCAATTAAGTATTTAAGTAAGGAGGGGGTACCAATTCACCCTAATCCTTATTTTTCAAATCGTCATAGAGAGAAACGCTAAGGAGGGGAGAAACGACGTCTCAAGAGGAGGTTGCTGCAGAGTGATCATCAAGAAAGAACCAATCTTTGCTGTTCGACCTTCACTTCAAGGTACGGTGGGGAAAGGATGCTGCTTGTATATATTGAGTATATATATATATTGAGAATATTATAAACATCTATCATCAAAGGAGATATTCATATCATCCTACTCACACCACAATCAATACTCTATAAACATCCACTTAAATCTCTCAATTCCACAAACAATGTGTATAAACTACATCAATAGACAAAAGGATCACAATCATCACATAAACAACACTCTCATACTCAATTAGACCTGGTAATCGATTACCAGAGGCGATTCCTCAATTTTGGAGTCTTCAAGTTTTAAACTTAATGACCTTAGTGCACTAATTTGGAAATATCTAGAGTTTTAGGTGTCAAATTAATATGATTCCACTTCTATTAGAAAGTTAAGATCCGGGGCTTCAGTTTGATATGCTATATGATAGGGTTCCGAGCTTGTTTGCACCCTTAACAGACACATTCTTGCTCATGCGAGAAAGCTGCCAAGCCTGGTAATCAATTACCACACAGCTGTAATCGATTACCACTTCTATTATGCATACTCAATATATACAAGCAGCATCCTTTCCCCACCGTACCTTGAAGTGAAGGTCGAACAACAAAGATTGGTTCTTTCTTGATGATCACTTTGCAGCAACCTCCTCTTGAGACGCCGTTTCTCTCTTCCTTAGCGTTTCGCTCTATGACGATTTGAAAAATAAGGATTAGGGTGAATTGGTACCCCTCCTTACTTAAATACTTAATTGGGTTGGGCCCACTCTCAACTCACTTATCCTCTTTTTAATTTGAAATAACATTATTAATAAAATAACTAATACTATTAATACTATTATTTATTTATTTCTTTAATTCTATTAATTTTATTTTATTTAATTAAATTTAGGATGTTACACAAGGGCCCATGTTAATATAGACTAAAAAATATTACGTTATTTTTCTTGCCTTTTTGAGCTGCAAAATTATTTATTAAAGTTTTATAATCAAGTAATTCTAACATCTCACTCTCAATAAATAATATACCTAACCCATTCAATTTATCTTGTAGCATAGTTGATCTTAAATATGATTTAATCAATTTTAATTTTTAAATGCTTTTTTCAGTGGTCGCGACAGTTACCGGTAATGTTAATAATATTCTATAAGCAATGTATGTATTTGGAAAAGAACCTAATCTTTTTATGTAGTTCGATCTTTTTAATGGTGTGTTAATTTAATTTCATTTGTTAGAATTTCTTTCAATAACTTTAATTCTGAAAACAAATCAAGACCATCAATATCAGAATGGTCCTCAAAACTCAAAATCTTTTCAAGATTGATACAATATTTTTTCAATTCATCTTCCCCTAAAGTTTTAAATTTATTTGAGTCAAATAAAAACCAAACATGTTTTCATATTCTAAAAATTGTTCAAATCGACTATCAATAGAAGAAATAGACTGATATAATATATACAAAAAATAATCAATGCAAAATGAATATTCAACTGAATGAGCTATCTCATCACTAACAGTGTCATCAAAATGTTTTCTCCTATTAATCTTACGTTTTTCATTGAACTTGGGCTCTATATCCATTTCAATAACCGGGCAAGTAGCCAATAGATCATAGGTTCGGCAATACTACCGATACAAGGAAACTCATTGTTGAGTGTTGAGTAACTTTTCATTAGCAAAAACTAATAAATGGGATGTGGGCTTTTAAGTAGTTTAAATGATAAGAAAAAAAGAAATATAAAAAATGTAAGATATTGACCCTATCTTAAACATTATTAATTTTTTAAAAAACAATTTATATCAATAATACTACTATTAAAAAAAATTGGGGGACCTTCTAAATTTGGGGCTCTATGCAATGGTCTTAATTGCCTTATTGAATATTTGGCCCTGATTTACGTAAACATTACCAAGTGAGAAGAAATCTCTCCTTAGTTGTTGACATGCAAGTTTTGATGAGGACAAACAATAATAGATTAGTTTAGTTTTGTGTATTTTTCTAGAATATATTTGGATGCATGATCTCTCTCTAAAAATGTTTGTCAATTCTAAGTTAGTTTTGTCAGTTATTAATGGTTGTAACTACCCTAACTAATCCATAACTCGTTAGATCTCTATATAAAGCATCTAAAACTTCAAAATCCAATAGAATCATAGTTTTTCACTTTCAAATACTAAGTTTTCAAAAATATATTGAGATTTGAAAAGGAGAGAAAAGCTTTAATTTCAAATTTTAATTAATTGAGAGATCATTTGCATGTGCTGAAGTGTTCAATTTGCAATAGGAGATTGCATTCTTTCTTTTTTTTTTTTTTTCTCAACCTTTTTGTATTGTGGTAAAGGTGATGCATCTCAGACTTTTTTTCTTTTTGTTCTTGTAAGTAGGGAATTGTGTAAGGGACTGTTATTTGCAATGTGAGATTGTGAGGGATTTGTAAACGGAATTCTTCAAGTGATGTTTCTTGAAGAAAAGGATACTCAAAGGTTATAATTAATTTCCGCAGAAAAATAGTGTTAAATTCCTAAAGTGGTTCTCAAGTGGTAAAGTGTGAACCAGATATATAAAATCTTTTGGTGTGATCTTTTAACCCTCATCTCTCTTTATATTTTGTTTCTTATTTTTCATTTTCACGAATATCTATTATTCTAATAACTCTACTGCATTGTATTCATATAATTCACACTCTTGCAATCACACATTACTTTGCTATTGAATATTATCAAGATTCTTGAATTTGAGTTCACACACATATGTTTAAGAAAAATTCGGAACATTAGGTGAATTTTTAAAAGGAACACACCTAATTCACCTCTTAAGTTAATGAGTCCATTTGATGACTAACACTAAGGATGGGTAGGTTAAAGCTTTAGGCACTAATTCGACAACAAAACTATAGTAGTTCTTTTCTACGCAAGTTTTATTACAATTTTATTTTGTGATATTTATCTTTATTTTTAATCTTCTATGGGATTAATTCAATTAAAATATATATTTACAGCCTTATAGATGTCATGGATATTGCTCGGTGTATTTAACATTATTAGATTTTGATAAAAATTAATATATTAACTCACATAATATACTGTAAAGATATAGTTATATATAATTAAAATTAAATTTATAATAATTAATATCTTTAAAATTATAAAATAAGAATGAAAATAATTTTAGACAATTATTCAGTTTAAATTGTAATAGCACATAATATTTTGGTATTAAAATCTAATTTACATTATTATTTAATAATAAATTATAATTAAATATGTCATAAAAACGTTACAATTAAATAAATTAAAATCATAAAAATAAGAATAAATACTTATATTTAAAATGAAGATTAAAATATAAAATGACTAGATAACATTTTGAATTTTAATATATAAATTTTAAAATTAAGAATTAACATTTAGAAATTCAAATAAAAAAAGAGAGAACGTTAACATTAAGTATTGTTAACATTAAGTATTAAGAATGAGAATATGACTTTTATGAATTGTGTGTGAAGTTTATCATAAAATAAAATAAAGAGAAAAAAAAATTAAAAGTTATTAAAAAAAAGAGTATAGTGAGTGTAAGTGCCTCACTTTCAAAACTAAAGTCACAAATTTATAAACAAAGAATTTATTTATATTTATACCATCCTTTCCGCATATGGGATTGAGTCATGGTAGTTGTAATATAAATCCCCACACCACATGCAAAAGTTATGCAATTGGCCAGCATCATAAATTCAAAAAGAAATAAACTTAAAATTGTAGAAACATATATTAAATTCATAATATATAACACATTTATATATATTTTTTGGTTAGGAGGTAAATACATTACAAGTTTAGAGGTTATATATGAACACCAATAAATTTTTACAATTTTTATCTTTCTTTATTTAAATAATAAAAACAAAATGCATTTTTAAGTAATTTGCAAATATAAATTACTCATAAATTTTATTAGGTTATACACAACTTAGGATTCTTGAACACTGGTTTATCCTTCGTGAGCAGCATGATCAAAGCTATTTAAACAGGTCCTGCATGTCCTTGGTTCATTCAGGCTCACTCCTCTTACAGGCTACACTCTACATTCAGCCAAGTGGTAATTTCTTTCTGTGTGCTATCCATTTTAACTCAACACCTCTATTCTCACCATCTTTTTCTGATTTCCAACATTCCAATCCAATAGCAACATTCTCTCGTTTCTTAATTCTTCCATCCAAATTTTCAAAACCATGCTATCCATGACCAGCTGAAATTTAGCTCCCTTGATAACTCAGTCCAAATGGGTTGCTGCTTCAGCACTCGTAAGCAAGACCAAAATGGCCTTAAAAACCAACAACCCCACTTTAGATCTTCCAATGCTACTCACGAAGAAGCAGAGTACTGCAGAGTGGCACCACAACCACCTCTTGAAGAGGAATCTGTGAAAGAGGTCCTCTCCGAAACACCCATTTCTAAACCCCAACAAGTTCCAATTTTGACGCCAGAAACAAAGACCCAAATGCCAATTGTGCAACCCAGAAAAAGTCCCATCAACAAAGCATCATTGGAAGAGGCCTCCGAGGAAGCCTCTCTCGTTTCGGGAACATGCAGCATCAGCGAGAGCTTCTCCACCATCACCACCGCCACCGTGCCGGAAATGAGAGAAGACGAAGCCACCAGTAAGCCAAGAAGCGCCAGAGATGGAACTTGGAACCGGAATCGACCCCGCTCCGATGCATCGAGGAAGCGTTCTCACACCGTCGATGGCAATGGAATCGGAGGCAGAGAACGAAGGTCTAAATCTCCGGCGCGGTTGCCGGAGATTCCGACGGAGAAGAAGGTTCTGGTGAGTTCACGGTCAGTTCGTCGGAGGGAATTTGATCAGGTCCGCCGTGATCCCGGCGAGGGTTCCGGCCGGCGGTCGAGGTCGCCGTCGTATACCAGGACGGTTAGCGCCGGCGCCGGCCGCAGTCAGCTCAAGCCGACGGGAGGGGCCGGTCGGCGGTTGCCGGCTGCGGCTAAGGGTGTGGAGAAGGAGAACGGTTGGAGTGAGAATGTTGTTGGGGAGAGAAACGACGGCGTTTCAATGGAGGAGTCGCTTGAGAACCCTCATATTTCGTTGGAGTGCTTTATTTTTCTGTAGATTCTGGAAGCACGTTTTTGATTCCTAGAAGCGATTTTTCACATGGGGATGTTTTCGATTTTAGTAGCAGTTTCAAGTGCTTGTTAGAATGTTGGAGTTGGGTTTGATTGATTGTTCACTTTGTCTTTGTGGGACTTCTTTGCTCACAAATTTGCTCTTGTAAATATCCATGTACATCTCCAAAGATGTTTCTATCTGTTTGGTTTGTCAAGTCGCTTTATTTCTTATCTTAGTATTTTTGTGTTTTCTTTAGAGTAGAAAAGTAGAAGTAGAATGTAGAGAAATAGAGAAGACATAGATGAACGCAGGAGAGAGTAGGAGAGAAATAAGTAAGAAATAGTGAAGAAATTTAGATTATTTAGTAAGAGATAAATAAGAGTGAAATAGGGTGAAAATAGAGTGTAATTTTTCTTCTATGTTGTTTGATAGGAGAGAAATAGAAGAGAAATAAAGTGTGAGAATGAATTTCCACTCCATTTCTCCTCTCTTGAGGAGAAATTCTTTTGGGTGTGATCTAGAGCCGGCAAAATTGGCTAGCCCTACTGAGTCGGACCGCAAAAATCCACAAAAATGTAGGGCTCAGACACCTATTTTAAAAGCCCGGAAAACTCTCGGGTTTTTTAGCCCAGCCCGATAAAACCTGCTACCCGCAAAAGGTCGGGTAGCCCACAAAAACAGTAAAAAAACCGGGCAACTCGCAAAAAGCCCGCAAAAGGTAGAGCTCAGACACCTATTTTAGAAGCTCGAATAACTTCCAGGCTTTTTAGCCCAGCCCGATAAAGTCCGGTACTCGCATCGAGGCGGGTTGGGTCACGCCGGGTAGCCCGAATTGACAGCTCTAATGTGACCCACATCTTTAAATTTTTCTCATCTCTAATGTCTCTGTTACCAAATAGACAAAGATTCTTCTCTTTATCCTATTTCATCTTTCTCCCCTATATTTTCTATTTGTTTCCCCTATACCAAACAGAGGGCGGAGGGTGGAGAATAGGGACGATGGAAAACACAGATTCTAAAATACTTTTCCTTGTTTGGTTCGGAAGAAAAAGTGGGGGGATAGAAAAGTTTCACCAAAATCAATGCATTTTTCCTATTTCTTTTCTCTCATTATTTTTTCCACTTTCTCTCATGTAATAAATCACCAATTTCATCTCCAATGTATTCCACAACTTTAAAATTCATCCTCAACGTTACGATAATTCATTAATAGTCCCTAAAATATGTAAGTAATTCGTGATTTTTTATATAGTTTATGGACTATTAATAAATTATTATAACGTTGGTGACATATTTGAAATCATAGAATACGTTGGAGATAAAATTGATGATTTACTCTTCTCTCATTCTAAATAACTAAGAAATCATCTCATTTTTCTCTCAGTTTCCTCATTTTTTTTCTCATTTCCTTTCCCTTCTTTCACTTTCTCTCCTACCGAAACAAACCATAATTCTAGAGGATGGTAAATTTTTATGGGATATGTAATGATAATATTATTTATAAAGAGTTTAATTACAAAGAACGGTAAATTATTGAATTTATTTATATATTAGCTTTGTAATGTAATTTACTTTTTTATGGTATTATTATATAACTTTTTATAAATATTAACATGCAAACATCAAAACTCATTAAGCCATGAAAGTGGTCCTCGAGATTGGGCATCTTCTTTACTTTATGGGGGATGGGGAAGATAGAGGCTTCTTTTGTTTCTTGGTGATGGTGTTGAACTGTGGATTGTCTTAATTCACCAAAATTGTCTTCTGATGTGTGCAAGCGTGTAACCTGATCTGTCTTTTAGGGCAAGTGTGTGAAAAAGTGACACAAAGGGGCAAAAAATATTAGGAAGCTTTTGGAATATTTACTGATTATTTTGAGTTTGTAAAAAAAGTGACACAAAGGGGCAAATATATTAGGAAGCTTTTAGAATGTTTGCTGATTTGATTTTTAGTTGATATATTTTATTATAATTTAAAAGTATTATATTTTTAATTTTATTTTCAAATTTTATGAAAAAATGATAACGAAATGTTCTTTTTTAATGTATATTCTTTTATAAAAAATTAAAACAAAAAATAAAATAAAAAAATGGTGTTATATTTTCGTTGATATATATATATATATATATATATATATACATATAGAGGAGGGTTATAATTACACCGGTGTAAGTTACACCAAGTATTACACCGCTAATAACTACAAATCGAATATGTTTTTTAGTAATCCAACCGTTGAATTATGTTTGTTCATCATCATTATTATATGTGCCAAATTTCATAAAATTTTGACACTAATAACTTGATAATCAAATGGTTGGATTTTTCATATATTTCAAATGTATATATAACGTTAATCTTGAGACATCTCAATGGCATATCAAATAATTTCGGATTAATGTAAAATTTTATATGTATGATTTATATGATAGTAACTTTCAATCCAACGGTGGATTTTTTAATACAATGATCCGTTAAAAAAATATTCAGTGGTGTAATACTTGATGTAACTTACACCAGTGTAATTATAACTCTCCTCATATATATATATATATATATATTGTGAGAGGCGAGAGGAATAATTAATAGTCATTAGATTTAAATTAATGGTTCAGATTAAAAGCCATTAGATAACCATTAAATTTAAATTAATGAGAGAAACAATTAATAGTCGTTAAGTTTCATTTCCTTCCTTTCTCCCTCTCGTGCTCAACCCAAATTTGCCTAAGGTTACTTATTGATCTTCTCTTTTGCGTGCCACCGTTGGAATTCAGAATTAACATTAGAATTTAGAATTAACGAAACAAAGTTTCTCTTCTCGGAATTTTAAAGCAGAATGTGAAACTTTGAAAAATATTAGGTTATCGAGAATCGACTTACTTCACTAATCCAATCCTCATCTACAAATTGTTTCGATTAAGAAAAGGATTAGCTAGCGGACTGACTGATCCTAAACTTGCGCAACAGAACAATCCAAAAGCTAGCACTATAAACAATTAACCAGTTTATTTGGCACTCCACACAATTCCGATGTTAATTCTGAATTTGAACGTGGCACGCAAAAGAGAAGATCAACAAGTAACCTTAGGCAAATTTGGGTTGAGCACGGGGGAGAAAGGAAGGAATTGAAATTCAATGGCTATTAATTGCTCCTCTCATTAATTTAAATTTAATGGCTATCTAATGGCTTTTAATCTAAACCATTAATTTAAATCTAATGACTATTAATTATTCTTTTCATCTCTCACAATAAACCACTCATGTCACTTCATATGCTCCTATATTTGTAAAAAGGCTTTTGAACTTATGTTATGAAAAACTTTTTAGTTTTAAGGAAACACAATTCAACCCCTCTTCTTGTGTTTTCTCAATGTATTTCACCAATAACTCACAGGTAAGTAAAAAAGTATTTTCAGTTACACTCTGATGCTTACACACTTCGTGTGGATATAAATCTTTACAAAGCAGAAGTTAACTACAAGTTTTAAATCAAACAACATGTTTGAAAGAAAATTATACAAATATTTAAAAGAAAGAAAGAATAAATAGATGGAAATTATGTAGAGTTTTAGCTTCAACATTATTCTCACCATTATGATTCTTCTTTCTTCTATTTATAGAGCTCTAACAGATGCTAACATTGTGAAATAAACTTTGAACTTTGGATGATCAATCAAATGTTTGGAAGGTGCCAAACATTAACCAACAACTTGAAGCAAATAAAAAGACTGGCAATTCTATTACTCTTAAAGCAAATCAAAAGAGTTCCAATACTAGAACATCCAAGGAACTCAAAGTAGAAGATTCAATACACGAGTCAAAAGAGTCTGATGATGAAAAACTCTAGAGACTTAATTTACTAGTTTATGGCCGCTTCTCTATGGTACCCGTTGTTGTTTCATTAATAGGGTCACGATTCGACTTTAATCGTTATGGATTGGTACCACGATCTAGTCTTAGGCAACCATACGTAATTTTAACAGCGGGCATGGTAACCATGAAAATGATTCCTTCTTTTGTTCAATTATATGAGCAAATGTCCGAACCAAAATATGTTATTGCTATGGGAGCATGTAAATTACCAGCGGGGATGTTTAGTATTGATTCTTATAGTACTATTCAGACTATGATTGACCATGTCAGTGATGGTATTGCTCTATGTACTATGTTAGTGATTGGCTACTGAAACTTGCATTGTGTAAATGAATCCTTGCATAAGGGTAATATTTTCTCAAGACCTAAAATCTAGGTATGAGGGGCTTAGTTATACATTTTAAAACTCTAGTTCTTACATAACTTTACAACAAAACTCCTTCTACATAGGGATTTTTTTACCTTAATCAGATTCTCTAGTAGTTTTTTTATATGTACATAACATTCTTTGTGACTGTGTTGAATTTATCCAAAAGTAACTCATGTATTTGCACCTAAAAAGGAAAGAAGTCAATCTCAATATCCTTTATTGCCATAATTGGTGAATGTATATGCAAACTAAGATGGAACCTTGAAACGTTCTAAGGAACATATTTTACGCGGGGATAGTAATTGCACCCGAGTCTAATGATACCTAAAACAAATTACCTGCAATTGGTAAAGTAAATACTGACTAAAGGGGTATGGTAATTACTTGCAAATTTTAATGAGAATAGTTATGAGTATGGGTACCATAGTGCACAACTTTCCCTATACCCCCATATATTTAATTATAGTTTTTATTATTAATTTAATTAATTAAAAATAACATATCGACCATCTTAATATCTCACTACATTATGAGTTATATTTTAGAACCTTATTATTTTGTATTTTGATTTAGTAAATGATTATGTTTTTGATATTTTATGTTTGGATGATTTTTGAGTAATTTTTTAATTGAGTTATAGTTATTTTTTAATTAATATTTTTTTATTGATTTACTTATTTTACATTTAATTAAAATGTGGGTAATGAATGCAAATATGGACATATAGGTTTCCAACAAATATGGGAACGAGTATTAAAATTGCTAACAGTGCATGTTCGAACATTTCTTGAAAACGCAAGTATGAAACAAGTACTATAGTACCTACCCTACCCATTGGGTGTATCCATTACCATCCCTAATTTCATGATTCTTCCCGAAGTATTTTCTTCTTGAAAATGAAACAGGAACCTATTTGTTCTTATGTCAATGATAGAGAGACCTTGGGGTCTTACTATTCCTTAGAAATCATTGTTTCAATTGTATATCTATTCCTATTGAGGGGCTTGTCACAAATATTGTTTTTAAAAGGTATTCTCCTCACCATTCCCTCTACATCACAATATTTTGTCTCTAAAAAGACTATACTATCATCTAACTCATGTAGAAACCACAAGAAACACTAGAAGGGGGGTTGAATAGTGTTTTATATGTTCAAACAGATTTTATGAAAACCTTTTCACAAGCATAGTGTTTAACAAAAATTTTAAGCAACTTGCTGAAACTGGGCGTTTAAGGAACTTACTGAAGTTGCTTTAGCAGGTCCAAAAGATAGTTTTATAAACTTGTTTTAAAGAGCGTTTAAGATTGTTTTACATTTCAAGCTTATAAAACAGATTGTTCAGAACCCTCATGTTAGCTTAAATAACAGATATAATGAGATAAGGGTAAAAAAAACTTAGCCAAGAAATTTATCCTGGTTCACTCACATCCACCGTGAGCTACGTCCAGTCTCAATGCCAAACCAGCAAAGGATTTTCCACTAATTGATCACAGTTACAAGTATTTTTTGATCACCCAGCCTCTTTAGGCTAAAACCCAAGTATTGTTCGAACACACAACCTCTCCAGGCTAAAACCCAAGTATTGCTTTACAGACAAGCCTCTCCAGGCTCAAAGACAAGTATTCTTTGTTCCACCAAGCCTCTTCAGGCTCTTAGACACTTTGAAAGTGTTTACAATGAATATTGGTTTAAGTTTCTGAGAAACGTAAACAGATATAATCTTGTACAAAGGATAACTGAGTATCACTCAAGATACAAATGAAATTTTCTACGTACAAAATATCAGAGAGTAGTAGTGAGATTTTTGCAGCGTATAGGCTTGATAAAAATTGTCTTCTCTCTCACTTTGAAATTCTCCATGAAGCTTTATATAGTATTTCAGATTAAGCCTGTTGAAGATTGATAAACCACCATTGTGAAATAACATTAATTTAATGCTGTTAAGACCGTTGTGAGACAATCTTCAAAAAGCTTTTGACTTTGTGTGTTGCAGGTGCAAGTACCAGGGTCTGACACGTGCAGGTACCAGGTTACAACAGTTTCCTTTTCAGGTAAAAGATTTGAAATTCTTCATAAAGGGTCTCTGTAACATTCTTTAATTGAATCAAACTTGCAGAAGACATATATGATGCATTAAAGTCTTGAGCAGAAAGCCTTCTGAGTTTAGTCAAATGCCACGTAGAGAGTCTTCAACAGTTCTTCTTGATTTAGATAATATATCTCTTTCAGGGGGTTGATTGCTTTCAGCAGGTTCTCGTCCTTCAGAAGGTTGCACCACTTTAGAGGGTTGCTCCTTCAGAGAGTTGCTGAAACACGTGAAATACCCTTAAGAGATTTTGTACTTTTAGCATATTTTAACCAAATTTGTTACTCATTAAAACTTAGGATTTTTGAGACTTTAAACATTATTAATCTCTTAATAATATTTTTAGTCTCAACAACTCAATGTTGCTACTTGTTCCCCCATGTGCATGCTCCCTTGGGTTTTTCTACTTTGAGAATATAATAGATGAGGGTAAAAAAACACAACATGTACAACATAGACACATACACAAACACAAATCCCTAATTTTAAGGTAGAATTTCTTCCATTGAGGTATGTTGAATAGAAACACCATAGTGCATTCTTGATGATAAAAAAGAATAATAACCTAGATAATCTTGCACCATTCTCCTAGTCTCTTGACTTTAAAGAAAAACAAACTCAGACAAATAATAAAAGATGAATAAAAAGAGTGAGAAAGATGTAGAGGAAAAGAAACAAAAACCTCACTTGAAGTTACATAGGAAAAGAAAACACAAGTAGCCTTTGATCCATGTTTGTAACAACCCTATCAATAATAGTTTATATGTAAACGTGCTTTGAAGTCCACACCTAATATGTTTTCAAACACTCTAAAAAAATACATAAGAAAATAAAACAAAATCCCGACTTATGTGGTGAGGTAACTCTTACACTATGTTTGTGGGAGAAAAGAAATAGGGAAGAGAGAAATAAAGAAGAGAGAAATAGGAAAGAGAGAAATGAGAAAGAGGTGGAGATGATTTAATAATTGTTTGGTGTGAGAGAAATAAGTAATAAATGGAATGGAAATAGAAATTTTGGTTTTTTAGTTTGATAGAAATGATAGAGAAAAATAGTTCACACGTGAGGAAGCGGGATGAGTAGTTCTCATATCTCCCCTACCTCTCGGCTAAATTATGGAGTTATACTTTAAATGAGGCCCACCACCTTTTTATGTTTCTTCACTATTTCTCTATAGTACCCCACAAAACAAGTGAAGTGTTGCACCTCTTTCCCTTTTCTCTCCTCTCCACCTATTTCTCTAACATTTCTACCACACCAAACATAACATTAACGAGAGGAAGAGAGGACTCACGTGAAGAGAGAAGACTTGCCCAAATCTTTGGGCCTATTTAAATCTTGGGCATTCTTATCAATTATAATGGGGAGTTGCTTTTAGCACTCCCTTTTGCTATTTACACCCTACCCCCATTTGGAAAAAAATGTCCCTAAACTTGTCAAAGACGAATTAGAGATGGAAAAATTTCATCTCTAAAATCTTCCGGAAAAGAGATTTTGTTTCATTTTTAGAGACAATTTTTTTCAGTCTAATTCATCTCCAATAAGCATATAGATGAATTTTAGAGTCAGAATTTTTTTCGTCTCTAAAAATTTAAAACTTATAAAAAATTACACTTTTGGATATTTCTTAAAACCATTTCTATCATTGAAATTCCGGAAATTTCTGGAAGAAGATAAAGGGTTTTTTTTGGTGAAAAATCACTTTTTAGGAGGGTGTGGAAAGCAAAAAGAGGTGCAAAAAGAAAGTACAATTGCAATGGCACCACCTTTGGGCCTATTTAAAGTTTTTCGGTCCAGCTGCAATGATTGCATCGTCATTGGCATATGGCCTTTACTTTTCCCACCGTAATTTTTGCTATTCCCGCCCCCACAATTTTTTCTTCCCAGCATACCCCCTCCCTTCCCCCTCCTTCACTCTCACTGTCCCGTAACCCCCTTCCCCCCTTCCTTTTCCCTGCCCCCTTCCCTTTGCACTCGTTCTCATACTGACAAATTACAACTATATATAATAAAACTATAAACTAAGCAAGCAGACATTGCAGAACACGGAACCCACAACCCACAAGGATCACCATTACACAAAGAAACCAACTTTGGCTCTTTTGGTATCAGGAAGAGGAGAAAAACCAAAAGAGGTTATTGGCAATGGTGCTTGTGAACCTTGGGAGGAAGAAAGAGGGACAGGGAATGCGACTTGGGAAATACGAATTGGGTAGGACTCTCCCCTTCCCTTTCCCCTTTCCCATTTCTACCCAAAAAGGGAAAACTTAACTTCCGAACAAGGTTATCCAGAAATAGTTCCTGGACACCCTTGTCCGTAAGCCATTTTTTTTTTTAAAAGTTTACGGACAAAGCTGTCCGGGAATAGTTCGCAGATAACCTTTTCCGTAAGTTAGTTCCCGGACACCCATGTTCGTAAGCCATTTTTTTAAAAGGCTTACGGAAAAGGCTGTCCGGGAATAGTTCCCGGAGGACAACCTTGTCTGTGAGCCAATTAACTGAAGGGCAATTTTGAGTTTTAAATTTTTCAAAGAATAGGGGGTGGGAATAGCAAAAAACACGGTGGAAAAAGCAATAGCCATGGAATATTAATCGATTGTGGGTGTTAACACATTGCTAAAAGCCCAATCATGTGCGGGCCTCATCTTTCAGAGAAATCTTCGTGGCGTTGTCACTTGTCAATAGCAACAAGCAATTTGACCAAAAAAAAAAAAATAGCAACAAGCAAGGCAAGGGATTCAGCTTCCATATCCCACTGCTATTCAATATGATTATGAAATCTTTTCAAAACCTTTCATGATTGAGAATAAGTCTTAAAAAATAAATAGCTAATTGATAAATAAACTTTTTCCATTTTTCATTTCATAAACAATTATTTGTTTCACCAAAAATACATTATACATGAATACGTTTTAATATTTTTTATTCATCTTATTTTTTAGAGATTACAAATGTGTTGGTCTAAAAATTAAAATAGCTCAATTTCTTAAGTATGTGATATTAGATTTGATCGATCCTTGGATTTATACGTAAAAAAAAATAGAATGCAAATGTATATTGCGAAAATGAACCACGAAAGTTAGAATTTATTATACTTGAATTTTATTAGATACAAGTTCGTAGCTAATAAATCATAATCAACAGCTGTCTTATAAACCAGAAGGGAGGCATCGTTGCATAGTGCATACCTACCCGTTTTGAGTGTGAGTATATATATATATACCACATGGGTATGCAATAAAATATGATCCACATTCCACAGGGTCTCTAGGCATCGCTGTCAATATAACCCTCCCACGACAATGCTGTTAATGATAAATAGACTCTTAATCGGGTATGATATGATGGTTTCAGAGATGGCACTCTCAAGGGACCAGTTAGGCGTTGGATTTTAATTTTTTTGATATATAAAGTTCTTATTAAAAAAAGGTAAAATAGCTAGCGGATTATAAGACACAGCATTCGAAAAACTTTATAAACAATTTCATTTAATTATAATTAACCAAATGATGTTTACAGGCGATGGCATCAATATTCAATTATGTAAACAAGACACTCGATTCATATATATACATCGTTATATATACATCATACACATACAAGTAATATTCTCTACCAGCTAGCGATCCGTGATTCAAGCTATATTTTGAAAAAATATCTTCCATGGCCAGTGAAATTAAATGAGTTAATTAATTACCTGAAAATGACCCTTCTATATATATCAGAATTCAGATAATGACAATGGAAATCGTAATGGAAGGAGGAAGAAGAAGGCTCTAATGCGGGAGACCATGACCAGTTTCAAAGAAGCAGCAGAGCAGAGCATGATTCATCATACATAAATATATCTGTACGCCATACATTCATAAGAAAAAATTCAAAAGGTTGCTTTTGGTTTTCGATAAACACCAATTTGCAGTGGAACTACAGCCTACGTACGTACTGATCAGACCAATCACTGATCAATAATGTTTTCATTCATATGAAATCAAAATTTGTCATATTACTTTTTTAATTATATGGAGAGAGGAATCAACTTACTTCAAAAGTAACTCTAGCAAAGTTAATCCACTTAATATCTTTTTTTAGAATGTGAATTTAACAAATCAAACTGTTGAATTTGATATTTATATGGTGATAATGCACACCGAATTTTAGATTAATTGAACATTTATAGGTATGTAATATTAGAATAGACATTTACTTATATTTTAAAAAGTATGTTATACGTTAGATTGAAGTGATTTGATGATATATCAAACAATTTTTAAATTTTATGAAATTTTGTAGGTTTGCTCTAATTAATGAGGACTTTTAATATGACGGTTGAATTGAAGAAATTTAATATTTATAAAAGTTATTAGGCGGAATGACTTTGCCTAGACTTACTCATAGAGTAAGTTGATCCCCACCTTATATATATATATATATATATAGGAGATGTATCATGTGAGAAAGGTATCCTTATATGAGAGTGAGAGGGATCAATCTCAACCATTAAATGAAAATATACGGTTCAAATTAAAACTTCACATTAAGTGAGTCACGTGCTTTCACCTCCTCCCATTCTCCCCAAAATAACCCGCTTCCCTCAACGCTGATGCTGATGAAGACTCTAAGGACATCTTGTTCAGAGAGTATTGCATCCATTAATGAAAGCATGGAAACCACCTCAACTCTCAAGGCAGTCTCGCGAGACCCAACCCGGACCCTCCTCTTCCACAAACCCCATCCTCCACACTTGGAAGTGCAAAAAAGAAAAGCAGTGACGTCACCCTCGCTGCCGTCACCGGTGGATTTACCGGTCTCGTCTTGTTCTGCCTTGTGGTCGCTTTCTTCCTCATCAAACGCCGCAAGCCCGCAAGAATGGTGCGCAACCTCTGCCGCCAAAATATGGCTCCTCCTCTCTATCTATCAACCTTTGCCGCCACTTTTCGATCAAAGAAATCAGAGCCGCACCCAACAAATTTGATGAGCAACTAGAGATTGGTGTGGGAGGGTTCGACAACGTGTACAAAGGCTACATCAACGATGGTCCATCATTGCTACCAGTGGCAATCAAAAGGCTCAAACCGGGTTCTCAGCAAGGTGCGCACGAGTTCATGAATGAGATTGAAATGCTCTCTCAACTTCACCATATCCATTTCATATTAGAAAGGGCTCGAAAGAGAAGCACGTGACTCAATGTGAAGTTTTAATCTGAACCGTATATTTTTATTTAATGGTTGAGATTGATCCCTCTCACTCTCATATAAAGATACCTTTCTCACATGATACATCCCCTATATATATATATATATATATATATATATGAGTCAAGATCCGTTGACACCAGGTGTCAAACTTATAGAGTTACACCTCTTTATAACTTTTTTATAAAATGTGAATTTGACCAATCCAACCGTTGAATTACAAGTTCTTATAGAGTAGATCAAGATTATAAAATTTCATAAAAATTGAAAATTAATTGAATCTTCATCAAACTAATTTATTTTAACGTATAATATGTTTTTAAAATATATGTAAAAGTCCACTATTAGATAACACACCTACGAAAGTCCAAATTACCTGAAATTTGATATGCAAGATCATGAAAGTAACATAATGTGATTCAACGGTTGGATTGGTCAATTTCACATTTTATAAAAATTTATTAAGTGGTGTAACTCTACAAGTTTGACAGCTGATGTCAATGGATTCTGACTCTCTCTTTCTCTCTCTCTCTCTATATATATATATATATACAGAATCAGGATCCATTGACACCAGATGTCAAATTTTAAGAGTTACACCACTTGATAACTTTTTGTAAAAATTGAATTTGACTAATCCAACCGATGAATTGAAAGTTCTTTATAAAGTAGATCAAACTTATAAAATTTCATAAAAATCGAAAACTGATACTTCATCAAACTAATTTATTTTAACGTATAGTATGTTTTTAAAGTATAAGTAAAAGTCCACTATTAGATAACATACCTACAAATGTCCAAATTATCTTAAATTTGATATACATGATCATGAAGGTAATATAATATGATTCAACGGTTAGATTGGTCAAATTTACATTTACAAAACGTTATTAAGTGGTGTAACTCTTAAAGTTTGACACCTGGTGTTCTGGAGTATTATTATACTCCCGGACGACATCATAGACAAGGGTGCCGACATCAGCCGACATGGCTCACAGTCATTAAATGAAGATCCAACATACCTAAGATATAACCGTAATAACCCGTGATAACACTTTCAAGGATCACCTGTCCGAGGATTACCGACATAGGGGCTCCGACATCGCATGACGGAAATTAAGTATATTGACGTAATATTTATTCTAGCGCGTGAGCCCACTCTCTTGCAGGCGCGTCACGTCGGAAAATACGGGATCTGTTATAATCTATAACAGAATTTCCCGCCCAAACCCGCCTATAAATACTGTGGTTTTCTTCATTTAAGGTACGCTTTCTCAAATTACTATACTGTTACTCTGTCAAAGCCATTACTTACGTTAAGCATCGGAGTCTCTGCAGGTACACCCTGCTCCGCCGTGGATTTGCCGTGTTCACCGTCACCTACCACCGTACAACGTTGCTGAACCCAACCTTGAGAGCTTCGGAAGTTCATTGGCGCCGTCTGTGGGGACGATACTTTCGTTCTTAGTTTTCTATTCCATCATGTAATCATTCAGATCTTTCTAGCTCTCTTCATCAATCTTCATTCAGTTCAACAATGGTGGGAACCAGAAGTAGCCACTCAATCGTTGGAGGAGAAGGAACTGTTCCTCACGTGACCTCAGGCACCGCATCGAAAATGTTTTCTGCTGCAGCTGGAGTGGTTTCAGCCATTGCTGGAATTCCTCCTCCACATCCTTGTACCTCGCGAGCAAGAAATGCTATTCCACCGCCTCCAGGAAACCTTGGTTCACCTTCATCTCCACGTGATCAGCCGTCTCGAGGAGAACTGCTAGATTTCATTCTTCACCAAGGTGAAATGCTGGAGCAGTATGCTTGCCACCTTGAGAAGGTGGAAACAGAGCGTCATCTAGAGAAAACTCATCGTCATCTTGCAAGAGAAGAGGCAAATTCTGAACGTTGTCCTTCTCACAATCGCGTAGCTGGAGTTTCACCACACTTGGAGCACCACGTTTCACCGCAGCGAGATCAACACGTTCCGCCTTCTAATCTAACTCCACACTCACCACAAGTTTCAATGCAGTCAGTACATTCGAATTCTCGTCCTCAAGACAGGACAACCCCGGTGCATGTTGGATCTCGACATGTGACGGATGACGAGGGTAATACAAGTTGTCCTTCCCTTCTCTGAGCGTATCATGTTGTTCCCTATCAACAAATGCTTTGAGAAAATTCCAGTTCCAAAGCTTTATGACGGAACGAGGGATCTATTGGAACATTTGGACGTCTATGAGTCTTCAATGTCAATCAGGAACACTTCAGGCCCGATTATGTGCAGAATATTTCCACTATCTTTAAAGAAAACTGCCTTGAGATGGTTTCAGACTCTTCCTCCGAGGTCCATAAACACCTGGGCCGACTTGAGTGCCAAATTTATTACTAGCTTCATGACCAGTAAAGTCCAATCGAAGACTGAGGCTTCGTTGAAGCAAATTAGACAAGGACCTTCCGAGTCTCTCCAGGATTATATCAACAGGTTCACTAAGGAGGTACTCTTGGTGCAGGTACTCCAACCCGGGGTGCAGTTGATGTTTGCTAAGGATGGCCTAATTCCTCATTCTCCTTTTTGGATTGATTTATCCAAAAGGAAGCCTAACAACATGGAGGAGCTTCTAAACCGTGTTGAGGAGTACATTAGCCTTGAAGACGAGGAGCTTGCTCTCAAGGTGAAAGAAACAAACCCCGGCCAGGCACTGAAGGATCAAGGACAGAAAAACAAAGGAGGCAAGCAAGATAATAAAGGTGACAAGGAGCCCCTGGGCCGTTATACATCCTATACTCCTTTGAACCAACCTAGAGGAAAAATTTTGAATGAAATTCTTAATGTGGAGATGTATGAGGCCGGGATGTGCAGACCGCGACCTCAGATAGCTGGGCCTGGTACAGATAAATCCAAGTATTGCAGATTTCACAAGTCACAGGGGCATGATACAAATCAATGCCTTAATTTGAAGGATGCCATTGAGGAACTTATCCGACGTGGCAAATTGAACAGATTTAAGAAAGACCCTGGAGGTTCATCCCATCACACAGAATCTGATAGTCGGAGAAGTGATTATAAAAGTGAGGATCGCCGACATGAATCAAGCAGACATGAACATAGTAGGTCGAGGACCAGATCACCTCGGCCTGAGAGATCTAGTTCTCGGAGGCCATCCCGAGATCGATCCCCGCCTTCCAGTTCCCAGAGAGAACACAGGGAGCGGCCAACCTCATCCCGGCAGAGGACACCACCAAGGGAAGAACCATCTTCCCCCAAACACCCAGTTATATACGTCATTATGAGCGAATTTGCTGGAGGAGTAGAATCAAATAATGCTAGGAAGAGGCACCTAAAAGAAGTTATGTCGACGTCTACTTCATCACGACCCACATATGGAGGACCAAGGCGGAGGTTACCACCTTTAACCTTTTCTGACGATGATTATGGTCCAGTTATTCCAGGCCACGATGATCCACTCCTCATCACAGTATTCATGGCTAACCACAAAGTTAGGAGGGTATTTATTGATCAAGGGAGTTCTGCAGATGTGTTATTCCTAAAAACTTTCCACCTTCTTCATATTCCAGAGTCAGATTTGCTACCATACAAGGGTGCCGACTTGATTGGCTTTACAGGTGATAAAATCCAGCCTTCCGGCTTTGTGGAGCTTCTAGTTTCTTTTGGTCAACCGCCACTCTCCAAGACCTGTAAGGTCCATTTCCTTGTGGTTGATTGCCCCACCGCATACAATGCTATACTTGGCAGACCTACCCTTAACGTCATTGGAGCCATAATCTCCACAAACCATTTGATGATGAAGTTTTGGAGTGACGAAGGTGAGGTCATTAGTATCCGGGGTGATAAGGTCATGGCATGCTCTTGTTACAAAGAGTCTTTGAAGATCTCGAAGCCGGATAAATCCAATGTACAGGAAGAAAAAGTTGAAGAGCACCCATCATCTGCCAGAGTGTTATTAACTGATCTGGATGTGAGAGAAGACTTTACAGAAACCAGACCCATTCCGGAGGGTGAATTCCGATCACTTCAGATTGGTTCTACCCTGGAGCAAGCAGTGCAAGTTGGATGCGGGTTATCCCCGGAGGTTGAAGAAGAACTTTGTACACTCATTCGTCGAAATGCTGATCTTTTTGCTTGGACCGCGACTGATATGCCGGGCCTATATCCTGATATCATTTGCCACCGTCTTTCTATAGATCCCAAAGTCAAGCCTGTGGAACAAAGGCGCCGCAAGTGTAGAAACACAGGTAAACACTAGAAGGGGGTTGAATAGTGTATTTATAAACTCTAAAGAGTTTTGGAAGCTTTTCGTGAAAAAGTGTTTTTCTGTAAATTCGTAACGAACTCTCTGAACTGCCTTCAGAGCGTTGTTTAATAAAGCTGAAACTTTTTGATGAAAACACTTAGAGTTGTCTAACTTCAGATTCAAATCCCCTTAGTTAGCAATAATTAAATTTACGAGAGATAAGGGTTCAGAAGACTTAGCCACAAATTTATACTGG
The DNA here is from genome assembly GCA_026901365.1 of Sesbania bispinosa. Taxonomy (NCBI): domain Eukaryota; kingdom Viridiplantae; phylum Streptophyta; class Magnoliopsida; order Fabales; family Fabaceae; genus Sesbania; species Sesbania bispinosa. The sequence goes on along the minus strand of QLOH01000200.1, from coordinate 743,227 downwards.
TTCACTCACAACCACCGTGAGCTACGTCCAGTCCCGATGCAACAACAGCAAATGAGTTCCACTATCTGATCAGAAGTACAAGTATTGTTTTACAGACAAGCCTCTCCAAGCTCAAACCCAAGTATTCTTTTACAGACAAGCCTCTCCAGGCTCAAACCCAAGTATTCTTTTACAGAAAAGCCTCTCTAGACTCAAACCCAAGTATTCTTTTACAGACAAGCCTCTCCAGGCTCAAACCAAGTATTCTTTTACAGACAAGCCTCTGCAGGCTCAAACCAAGTATTCTTTTACAGAAAAGCCTCTCCAGGCTCAAACCAAGTATTCTTTTACAGACAAGCCTCTCCAGGCTCAAACCAAGTATTCTTTTACAGACAAGCCTCTCCAGGCTCAAACACAAATCAATGTTTTAAGAGAAGAAGTCTAAGCTTATAAACTACACAAGTTTAAAGCTCAAACTCTGTAAATGTACAAGATAAATGAGGTAGACTCGGGATATGAAAGTTTTTTTACAGTGAAGATATACAGACAATATTTCAGCAATTCAACATTTCAACAAGTTGGCTTGTTCGTCTCTCTGTGTTTTGCATGAGCTCTGCTTGGGTATTTATAGAATTGGATTTGAAATCCGTTAGACTCTATTTAATTCCCGTTGAAATAGCATTAAATGTTTTCTCTCCCGTTGTGACACATAGCTCTGAAATCTTGTTCTACAGTACGCAGTAGGTGTGCAGAGCTGACTCGCTTTTCTGAACAGTTGTACTTGTAGCAGACAAGACTTCCTCTTTAAGGCATCATTTTTTAAAACAACTTGAGAGGGCTTTTTGCGTTCACAACTGAGAATGGAGAACGTGCAGAGATATCTGAGCAGCCTCGAACCTTGACAAGGACTTTAAGAGGTCTCTAGAATTAAAGAAGTTGGTGCGGAGACCAAGCCACGTCAGTCGGCATCAGAGAGTTCCTTTCAGTGAGTTAGTTTCTTCAGCATGTTGATCACTTCAGAAAGGTTCCACAATTCAGCAGGTTGATCTTTTCAGAATACATTTCTTCGTGCTGAAACCATTCTTACTGAAAACATATAAAACACTTTACGCATAAAATGTGTAAATGACTTAGTTAAATTTGTTATTCATTAAAACTTAGGATATGAGAGGCTTGAAACATTATTAAATACTTAATAATATTTTTGAGAATCAACATTCTCCCCGTTTTTAATGATGACAAATTTGATTATGTCTATCAAATATCTGAAGGGAAAATTTTGGAATAATTGCAAGAGATACTCCCCCCTTAACCAGATACTTATCAGAACAATGCTCCCCCTGAGATGAATTTGTTTTTCAAAACAATTTTCAGAAATTTGTTAGTCATATACTCCCCCTTTTTGTTATCAGTCAAAAGGGTACAGAAGCATGTAATACTTAACAGAATTTACCAGCAGGTAGGGATAGAGCATATAATCAGAGTAATAAATGGTAATAAATTAGCGCGGAAATAGTAACAATCATGGCCCCATGATGTTTTTGAAAATAATTTATCAATCACCATGCAGAATGTTTGAAAAATATTAAGATAAAATCACTGAACATAAGCAACTTGCTGAGATAAGATGGCATCCACATCACAGACTTCTTCTCCTTTCCACTCTGGAGGGGGAAGATCGTTCAGCAAAATGCACAATTTGAATTGTCGTTAGCTGTTGCTTAGTCTTTTCCAGTTGTTTCAATAGCCTAGCATTCCTTAGCTTGGCTCTTCTGACCTCATCTTCTCTTTCTCTAAGCTCATCTTGAATAGTCCCTTCAACAAAAGTGATGAAGATCAGGCGACCAATGAACTTGAAAGGTTCAAAACCAAATTGCAGACCGAACTCGTCAGGATGGAATACTAAACAAGTGTACTTAGGGAAACCTGTCCACGTTCGCAACTTCCAATTTCCAGGGTCATCAAATGATTCCCTTATTGAGTTAGGAAACCTCCCTCGAAAGAAGGTAGCCCATTCTTGATAGTGCAGGGAGCGAGCAGTGGCACAGTCAATGAAGTCAAATTTAGTTCCTTTACAGGAACCTTCCTTTTCACATTCATGCCAGTAAGAGTCCCAAACCCAGTCTCTGTAGGTATGACTTAAGCCACCCTTCTTTTTGACATAAGCAGGTAGCGCTTCCCATTGAGCAGGAGTCATGGGTTTGAACTTGGCATCACCGGAGGTATAGAACTTGTCAGCTTTTCCCTTTTCAGCATCACCGGGAGTGAGGGGTAGCCTAGGAATGATCCTATCTGGTTGCCACAAGATCCTTGTAGATGGCTTCATTGAGAGCGATTTTGGAGCTTTGTAGTACATGCAACCCAAGGCCTTGTTAATGTGCCTTTGAAATAGCTCAGTCTCAGCATTCAGCTTGCGTACAAACAACCATTCTTCCTTAGTCATTCTTATTTGTTCTTCAGAGTAAGCATCAACAGGTTTCCAAAAATGTTGAGGAGGCTTGACTCCCTTTCCGATCTTCTCCAGCTGACCAGGGAGCAAGACATTTCCTGTGTTTCTTGCCCTGGATGCATCATGAGAATCCACATGTAAACCAACAAATCCAGTCAAAGGAGGATGGGACTTGAAGAATTCTAGCTCTTCAAAAAGATTTGGAATTTTGGGAATTTTGGCCCTTTCGCCAAATGGAACATAGTAAGGCTTGTGAGGCTCTTCCTGACTTAGCCCAACTTCTGTCTGATAGAAGGGAAAAGGACAAGGATCATATGATTTCTGTTGAGATAAATCCCTTATTTTTTGCTTCAATAAGATTTCTCTGGGCAGGTTGCTACCCTTCCAGATGCATCTCCCTTCAGTTTCTTCAGACTCCCTTTCAGATTCTTCAGGATCTTCAGAGGATGATGAATGAGATGGAGGAGGTGATGGTGCAAGCTGGATTTTCTCGGATGGAGGTTCTTCTTCAATAGGAGCCTTCCCCTTTTTCCTCTTGAGCTCTTCCAACTTCTTTTTCCTCGCCTCTTCAGCAACTTGCTGAAATCTTACAGCACCAACTTCCTGAATCGATCTGCTTCTTGTAACCATTGAAGGTGCTTCTGCGATAGTAGAGAGCAATCTCCTTTTCAATTTCTTTTTCGGTGCACTGACCCTTATCCTATTGGTCCTAGATGCTTGTTCTATCCTCGCATTTTCAAGCAATGCTTTCTGGGTTGCAACAGCAATAGCATGATCCAGTTCTTCTTGCTCTTTTGTTTTTTTGGCTTCTTCTTCTTCAATCATATTGGCGATGGCAGTCACTTCCTGAAGTTCAGGATCTAGATTACTTGCGGCAATGGGTACGGCTTCAATAGTCTTTTCTGATGACCCATCTGAAGACTCAACCACCCCAGTCTTTCTTTCTCCCAGAGAAATAGGCTCAGAGAGCTGAGCACCACTCCCCTCAGCATTCTGACCCACAATTTCAGTAAGTCCCTTTTGAACCTTTTGAACAGGTTCAGAAGCATTTGATTGTGTATCCTCAGCCACCTCCAGAGGTGTTGATGTCAGTTGAGCAACCTCTTCAGAGGGGTGTAGTCTAACAACAGCAGGGGTTGGAACAACTTTCTTGATAACTCTGGTCATCTTCTTTTTGACGACTTTTTCAGGAGTGGGAGATGAAGGCACAAACTCACTTCTTCTTGGATCACCCCAAGGTCATTCTCAAGGATATCCAGAACAGATCTTCCAGTAGCAACAACTTTGCTAATGGCAATAGATTCCTTGATAGTTGGAGAAGGAGGAGGTAAAGGCTTGATGTCAAAGCCCATATGCTTCAGAGTTTTGGAGCCAAAATAAGCAGGAGCCTTTTGGTCGAACAATTTATGTACAAGCACCTTGAAGTGCTCCAGAGTGCCCATGATTAAGGTATTATGAGGGAGGCTGGAGGCGGAATCCTTCACTCTTTGAATCATGTGATGAAGAAGAATCTTGGGTAGGTTCAACTTCTTCTTCTTCATCAGATTCACTATACATAACCTTTTCAACTGAGAGACATGATTCTTCCCACCAATCTTAGGTAGGATGCAACACCCGAGGATGGCATGAAGAATGTGAGGAGTTCTGTACATCTTGATAGAGTCCTTGTTGGAAGGGTTTTCTTCTCCGTACAACATTAGGTTAATTGTCTTAGGTCCACTGTTTTGGCTTTCCCAGTCTTTCACAAACTCCAGGCCTTCACACTTCGTTCTGGTTACTATCTGCAGAACATTTGTATCAACAAACACAGTAGTATTCAGTACCTTGGCCTTGATGGAGACATAGCCATCTTTGCCTTTGACTTCTTCAGCAGTTTCCCAAAACTCAACCACACTTCCTGAGTGCCATGCACAGTTTACTGAGCGAAAGAAATATGACCACCCAACAACTTCAAATTCTTCTTGGTAATCATACCCATACTCAGCTAATGTAGACAGACTCACGACCATGTTGGGCACTATATTCCCAGAAGATTTGGAGGCAGCAACAGATTTCTTGGGTGCCATTAAAAAATGGAGTCTTGAACACTTGAGAGAGAGAAAGAATGCAGAGATTATTCTGAGGGTCGAGTGACTTGGTATGCAAGGAGACGTGAGAGAAGATTAAGACATCACCCCACACGCTTTAAATAGCCGTCACTAAACTTGTAATCATGGTAGCTACAGACTGCACATTATTGAAGATCGTGCAACGTGCAGTAGTGGAAAAGGTGAGGAAATCAACCGTCTCAGAGTGCCACGTCACTAAGTGACTATTTCAGAGAGCTCTTATGTTCAACAAGTTCAAGATTTCGAAGAGAACAATTATCTCAGAGAGTTCAAAACATCAGCAAGTAAAAAATTCAGAAAATTACTTCTCAGAAAATGCAAGAATGTTCAGATTCTCTCTAATGAATTTAAACCTATCTTCAATAAGAGGTTTAGTGAATATATCAGCCCATTGAAATTCTGTTTCAATGAACTTTATATCAATAACTCCCTTCTAAACATAGTCTCTAATAAAATGATGTTTGACTTCTATATGCTTGGCTCTGGAATGTTGAATTGGATTTTTAGAAAGATTTATGGCACTAGTATTATCACACAAAACCGGTATAGAAATATCTGAGATATTAAAATCTTCTAATTGATATTTAACCCAGAGAAGCTGTGAGCAACAGCTTGCAGCAGCTATGTATTCAGCTTCAGCTTTTGAGGGAGCAATTGTACTTTGCCTCTTGCTTGACTAGCTAACCATGTTGTCTCCAATGAAGTGACATCCTCCACTGGTTGACTTTCTTTCTATTCTATCTCCAGCAAAGTCAGCATTACAGTACCCTATCAATCTGTAATCCTTACTCTTCTTATAGCAAAAACCAAGATTAGTAATACCATTTAAATATCTGAAAATGCTCTTTACAGCTTTGTAGTGAGATATTCTGGGATCTGACTGAAATCTTGCACAGAGACAAACACTGAACATGATGTCAGGTCTGCTTGCTGTAAGATACAGTAAAGAACCTATCATGCCTCTATACAAAGTTTGGTCAACACATTCTTCACTCTCATCTTTACTTAAGATAGCAGAGGGATGCATAGGAGTTGACATGGGCTTGCAATCATTCAGTATGAATTTTTTGAGCATTTCCTTAGTATATTTTTCTTGATGGATCCATATGCAATTAGATTCCTGCTTAATTTGTAGTCCTATGAAAAACTTTAGTTCACCCATTAGGCTCATTTCAAACTCAGATTACATCAACCTTGAAAATTCCTTGCATAAAGAAGAATTTGTTGAACCAAAAGTAATGTCATCAACATATATTTGGACAAGAATAAGACCTTTGTTAGACATTTTTCTAAAGAGAGTTGTGTCTACCTTTCCCCTTTCAAAACCATTTTTAGTGAGAAAAGTGCTCAGTCTGTCATAACAAGTTCTAGGAGCTTGTTTAAGACCATACACAACCTTCTTTAATTTGAAAACATGTTCAGGAAAGCTAGTATCTTCAAAACCCGGAGGTTGTTTAACAAAGACTTCTTCCTCAATAAAACCATTAAGGAATGCACTTTTAACATCCATTTGATATAGTTTGATTCCATTATTTGCTGCATAAGAGAGAAAAATTCTAATAGCTTCAAGCCTAGCTACTGGAGCAAAAGTTTCAGTGAAGTCGATACCTTCTTGCTGATTGTAGCCTTGAGCAACAAATCTGGCTTTATTTCTGACTACTTTTCCATCTTCAGAGAGTTTATTTCTAAACACCCATTTGGTTCCAATAATAGTTTTCCCTTGGGGTTTAGGAACTAGAGTCCAAACATCACCCCTGGAAAATTGATTGAGCTCTTCTTGCATGGCTAGTATCCACCCTTCATCATGCAAAGCTTTGTCAATGTTCTTTGGATCAATTTCAGAGAGTAGGGCCAGGTTATTGACTTCCCTAAGTCTTGACCTAGTTTTTACTCCTTCTGAAGTTTCACCAATGATTTGATTTGGAGGATGGTGAGTTTTGTATCTCCATACTTTTCTGAAGGGCATTGCTTGCTCAGATTGAGACTCAACATTAACTTTCTGAAATGGATCTTCAATAGGTTGTTCGGGTGATTGATCAGCAGGTCTTTCAGAGGGTATATCAGCAACTTGCTCATCTTTTGCTTCTGTACATTCTGAAGTTGGATTGAGTTCCATACCTGCAAAATCATCTTCAAGACCTGATAGTTCCCTATCAGTCTCTTTAGATTCGTTAAATTTAACATGGATGGTTTCTTCCACAACTAAGGTTCTACAGTTATAGACTCTATAAGCCTTAGAAGTTTCTGAATATCCAATGAAGAATCCTTTGTCAGATTTTGAATCAAACTTCCCAATATCATCCTTGGTGTTAAGTATAAAATACTCACAGCCAAAGATATGAAAATATGAGATGTTGGGTTTCCTTCCTCTCCACAATTCATAGGGAGTTCTTTTGAGAATTGGTCTTATAACCAAGATTCTGTTTTGAATGTAGCAAGCTGTATGATTAGCCTCGGCCCAGAAGGATTTTGGTAGATTGCTTGAAAGGAGCATGGTTCTTCCCATTTCTTGCAAGCTTCTGTTCTTTCTCTCAACAACCCCATTTTGTTGAGGTGTTCTTGCCACTGAGAAATTGTGAGAGATCCCATTCTCATCACAAAACATTTTGAAACTTGAGTTTTCAAACTCACCACCATGGTCACTTCTTACGGCAGAAATGCAGTATCCTTTTTCATTCTGCACCTTCTTACATAATCTTGTGAAATTCTCAAAAGTTTCATCCTTGCTTTTGAAAAAGATAACCCATGTAAATCTAGTATAGTCGTCGACTATTGCCAACCCATATTTCTTTCCTGCAAGACTTTCTGTTCTTATAGGTCTAAACAAATCAATGTGAAGCAATTCTAAAGGTCTTGAGGTAGACACAACATTTTTGCTTTTGAATGAGCTTTTAGTTTGTTTACCTTTCAGACAGTTTTCACAAAGTATATCAGATTTGAAAGATAGCTTGGGCAATCTTTTAACAAGATTGTGTTTTGTAAGCTTTGATATTAGTCTCAAGCTTGCATGCCCAAGTTTCTTGTGCCAAATCTGTTTTTCATCATCAACAGAAAGTAAACATTTCACATTTTGGTTTGCAAGTTCCTCAAGATCAATTTTATACACATTGTTGTGTCTCTTGGCAGTAAAGAGGATTTGATCTGACGAATCTTTGACTATACAACCTTCTTTTGTGAAGGATACAACATAACCACTATCACACAATTGAATTATGCTTAGCAGATTGTGTTGTAAACCTTCAACAAGAAGAACATTCTGAATCAAGGATAAGGGTGATATACCTACAGACCCAATGCTGGTGATCCTCCCTTGCTGATTTCCACCGAAGGTCACCACACCACCATTCTTTGGTCTAAGGCTTTGGAACAAAGACTCTTCTCCCGTCATGTGATGCGAGCATCCACTGTCCAAATACCATTTTTGGAGTTTCCTTTGTCCTGTTAAACACATCTGCAACAGAAACAATCAAACTTTTAGGTACCCATAATTTCTTGGGTCCTTTCTTGTTAGTTTTGGGTTTAGATTTCCCTTTGTGTTTGCACCTAGACACATGATGTCCTGGATTTCCACAATGAGAGCACCCATTACCTTTACTCAAATCCTTTTTGCTTGGAACAAAAGTGGTATGATCAGAGGAATGTGATGATGAGATTTCGGAGAATCCCAATCCAGATTTGTCAAAGGAACCTTTTTGACTTCCTAACAGGTTTTTGAGATTTTTTTGTTCTTCCAACAGATCTGGCAAGATCTCTAGCAAGTTCATCAATCTTTCTTTTGAGTTTTTCAATCTCATCAGAAGGATCTTTTGAATCACTAGTCTCCTGCATCAAGAGTCTCTCTTTGAGTAAAATATTTTCTTTTTCTAAAAACTCATTTCTGTCACATACTTCAGTGTATGCTCTAGAAAGATCTTTGTACTCATTGAAAAGTTCTCTTGAGCTTTCCATCAGATCGTTATATTCATCTTGTAGGGTTTGAGGAATTACCTTAGACTCAGAACTATCTGATGATGGAAGACTTGCCATAAGACAAAGGTTGGCCTCTTCTGAAGATTCTTCATCCTCTGATGAGTCATCTAGATCCTCCTAGGTTGCCATCAGACCCTTCTTCTTCTTGAAAAACTTATTTTTCTTGAAGGAAGGTTTCTTTAGTTTGGGATAATCTGCCTTCACAAACCTGGTTGTTTACACTCAAAACAGGTAAGTTTGTCACTTGCAGAAATGTATTTACCTGTTTTACCTATTTTTGAGGATGACGATGGATGCCTTCTGAATTTTCCTTTCATTTGAAGCATCTTCTTGATCTTTTTACTCAACAGGGCTAGATCTTCATCATCTTCAGAACTTCCCTCTGAACTTTCAGAATATTCTGAAGTCTCTTCAGCTTGCATGGCTTTATGTGACCCATGCCGAGACTGTTTGCACCTTGAGTTCAATGCTAAAGATTTTTTAGCTGGTGCATCCTCTATCAACTCTAACTCATAGACCTTAAGAGAACCCAAAAGCTCTTCCATCTTAAGGGAGTTAAGATCTTTAGCTTCTTGGATGGCAGTTACCTTGGGTCTCCAAGCCTTTGGAAGACTCCTTAGAATCTTGCGATTATTGTCACCAGAGCCATAGGTTCTCCCCAGGGACTTGAGTGCATTTGTTATTGTCTGATATCTCCTGAACATTTGATCAATGGTTTCAGATTCCTGCATCTTGAACATCTCATACTGATGAACAAGCATGCTAATCTTGGATTGTTTGACATTGTCAGTTCCCTCATGGGCTGCAGCTAATGTATCACAGATCTCTTTGGCAGTGGAACAACCGTGCACTTTCTCATACTCAGGCTTGTTTAGAGAACATATCAAATAGAGTTTTGCCTTATCATTTAGTTGAACTCGAGCCTTTTGATCTCCCGTCCATTCGGTTTTAGGTATAGGTACACCACTATGCATTGGTATATAGTCACCATCAGTAACTATATCCCGCAGATCTATGTTGCTGCTTTCAATGAACAGTTTCATACGATCTCTCCAGTAATGATAATCAATACCACTAAAAGCCGGTGGCCTTGTCACAAATGCACCTTTTGTGATATAGTGGGGATTGCTGATTGGAGCTTCCATGGATCTACTTCCTCAGCATGATGAGATGCTTAACCCGAGGTTAAGCTCTGATACCAACTATAGAAAAACAGGTAAACACTAGAAGGGGGGTTGATTAGTGTTTTTATAAACTCTAAAGAGTTTTCGAAGCTTTTCGTGAAAAAGTGTTTTTCTGTAAGTTCGTAACGGACTCTCTGAACTGCCTTCAGAGCGTTGTTTAATAAAACTGAAACTTTTTGATGAAAACACTTAGAGTTGTATAACTTCAGATTCAAATCCCCTTAGTTAGCAATAATTAAATTTACGAGAGATAAGGGTTCAGAAGACTTAGCCACAAATTTATACTGGTTCACTCACAACCACCGTGAGCTACGTCCAGTCCCGATGCAACAACAGCAAAGGAGTTCCACTATCTGATCAGAAGTACAAGTATTGTTTTACAGACAAGCCTCTCCAGGCTCAAACCCAAGTATTCTTTTACAGACAAGCCTCTCCAGGCTCAAACCAAGTATTCTTTTACAAACAAGCCTCTCCAGGCTCAAACCAAGTATTCTTTTACAGACAAGCCTCTCCAGGCTCAAACACAAATAAGTATTTTAAGAGAAGAAGTCTAAGCTTATAAACTACAAAAGTTTAAAGCTCAAACTCTGTAAATGTACAAGATAACTGAGGTAGACTCATGATATGAAAGTTTTTTTATAGTGAAGATATACAGACAATATTTCAGCAATTCAACGTTTCAGCAAGTTGGCTTGTTCGTCTCTCTGTGTTTTGCATGAGCTTTGCTTGGGTATTTATAGAGTTGGATTTGAAATCCGTTAGACTCTATTTAATTCCCGTTGAAATAGCATTAAATGTATTCTCTCTCGTTGTGACACATAGCTCTGAAAGCTTGTTCTACAGTACGCAGTAGGTGTGCATAGCTGACTCGCTTTTCTGAACAGTTGTACTTGCAGCAGACAAGACTTCCTCTTTAAGGTATCATTTTTGAAAACGACTTGAGAGGGATTTCTGCGTTCATAGCTGAGAATGGAGAATGTGCAGAGATATCTGAGCAGCTTGGAACCTTGACAAGGTCTTTAAGAGGTCTCTAGGATTAAAGAAGTGGTGCGGAGACCAAGCCACGTCAGTCGGCATCAGAGAGTTCCTTTCAGTGAGTTAGTTTCTTCAACATGTTGATCACTTCAGAAAGGTTCCACAATTCAGCAGGTTGATCTTTTAAGAATACATTTCTTCGTGCTGAAACCATTCTTGCTGAAAACATATAAAACACTTTACGCATAGAATGTGTAAATGACTTAGTCAAATTTGTTATTCATTAAAACTTAGGATATGAGAGACTTGAAACATCATTAAATACTTAATAATATTTTTGAGACTCAACAGCAAGATGTCGGAAGATAGGGCAGAAGCAGTAAAGCAGCAAGTTTCAGAACTACTAGATGTCGGGTTTATTCGAGAAGTTAAATACACAACTTGGTTATCCAATGTAGTCTTAGTTAAAAAGTCTAATGACAAGTGGCTAATGTGTGTAGATTACACTAGTTTGAATAAAGCATGCCCCAAAGATTCTTACCCTCTGCCTAATATCGACCGTTTGGTCGACCAATCTTCCGGGTTTCGCCTTTTATCTTTCATGGATGCATATTCCGGATACAATCAAATTCTGATGTATCCACCGGATAAAGAAAAAACTGCGTTTATGATGGAAGGGGCAAACTATTGCTACCGTGTGATGCCATTCGAGCTGAAGAATGCCGACGCTACCTATTAGATCGGGAGAGTTGTGGAGGTCTATGTGGATGATATGATTGCGAAGAGTACCTCGTATGCAGACCACGTCCGGGACCTTGGTGAAGTTTTTAATCAACTGCGACGTTATAACATGCGTCTTAATCCGAAGAAGTGCACTTTTGGAGTCCGGGCTGGAAAGTTTCTCGGATTCATGCTTACAGAACGTGGTGTGGAGGCTAACCCGGACAAATGCCGGGCCGTTCTAGATATGAAAAGTCCAACATCAGTGAAAGAAGTCCAATAGTTGACGGGAAGGATTGCCGCCTTAACAAGATTTATTTCGAGATCTGCATCTCGGGCACTTCCATTCTTCTGACTTTTGAAGAAAGGGAAATCATTCATCTGGGATAAGGAATGCGAAGAAGCTTTTCAGCAGATAAAAACAATATTGGTATCACCTCCCATCTTATCAAAACCCATGCTCGGAGAAATATTATACTTATATTTGTCAATAGCTGATGAAGCAATTGCCGCCGTGTTGGTGCGAGAAACTGAAGGTTCTCAATTCCCAGTATTCTTTGTTATCAAAGTGTTACAAGGACCAGAATTAAGGTATCCTAAGGTGGAGAAAATTGCATTGGCATTGATCACGGCAGCACGTCGACTTCGTCAATACTTCCAAGCTCATCAAAGTATGGTAAGAACTAACCAACCTATCGGACAAGTCCTTCACCGTCCAGACCTGGCTGGAAGGATGGTAGCATGGGTCGTGGAGTTGTCCGAGTTCGGGATAGCATATGAACCCCGACAAGCAGTCAAGGCTCAAGCTATTTCAGATTTTATAGGGGAATTAATCCCGACACAACAGGTTTCGGATGATTGGTGGGAATTTCATGTTGATGGATCTCCAAATCCAAAAGGTAGTGGAGCCGGTATACTTTTGGAAAATCCACAAGGGGTAATATTAGAACATTCTCTTAGCTTTTCATTTCTGACATCTAATAATCAAACCGAGTATGAAGCTGTCATTGCTGGTTTGCGGATGGCATTTGAAGTAGGAGCATGTCGGGAACAAAAATGCAGCTTAAAGAAAGTTGGCAGAAAATTGGGAAGGCCTATACCGGGTTGTCTCTAAAACTGGTACTGGAGCATACCGATTAGAAACATTTCCCGGAGAAGCCATAACACGGACCTGGAATGCGGATAAACTCCGCATGTATTTTAGTTAATTTAATTGTAACATGTTCACTCCGATGTAACATCTGGTTTACAGATAATAAACAAAAATTTTGAAGTTAATTCGCTATTCTGCTAACTTAACTATCTCGGGCTTAGTCCCTCAACACCTCAGGCCTAGTCCCTCGACAATCTCGGATTTATTCCTTGAGTTATCTTGGGCTTGTCCCTTGAGCATATCGGGCTTGGTCCCTCGACACCTCGGGCCTAGTCCCTCGACGATCTCGAATTTATTCCTTGAGTTATCTTGGGCTTGTCCCTTAAGCATATCGAGCTTGGTCCCTCGACACCTCGGGCCTAGTCCCTCGACGATCTCGGATTTATTCCTTGAGTTATCTCGGGTTTGTCCCTTGAGCATATCGGACTTAGTCTCTCGACACCTCGGGCGTAGTCCCTCGACTCGAAGTTAAAGCATAATTGAGGTAAAATCTCGATTTTCATATACTAAGCAATATCAAAGGCCCAGACAGGGCACATCACACATGTCGCGACGCAAAGCAAAATTTGATGAAAATCAGAGTTAAATAAAAGGATAAATGTTCAAGATATCCAACATATGTTCAATATAAAGCAACAAGCCTGAAATAAGAAAAAGGAGAAGGTTACAAGTATAACCGACATTCCGGCCCTTCATTCCGCGGCTCCAGTAGGCGAAGTATCTTTAGGTGAAGCCTCCTGGAGATTTTCGGACCCCTCTTTGTCGTCCTTCTCTTCGTCCTCCTCGTCATCATGAACCTTTGGCGTCGGGGACTCCCTCCATGTTGCCGTCTGGTAACACATCGTACCACTTTCCATTATCAATAGTGCAAAGGGTAGACACTCCCCGGGTATTTAATTCTACTCCGGGATTCAAATACTTCATCTGTTTGATAGCGGCATAGAAGTAGATGGCGGACGCATCAATCCAAAGTTTTTCCGCGTACTCCTTTTCCGCCGTCTCCTCCGCAACCCGGGCCTCCAGCTCCTTCACCTTCTCTTGAAGATTGGCAACTTGAATTTGAGCTAGTTTAGCCGCCTCCGCTGCCGCAGCCTTGGCCTCTTCTTTACCTGTCTTGGCCTCTTCTTTAGTTGTCTTGGCCTTGTCAAAAGCCGTCTTCATTTGAGCTTCGACATTACTCTTCGCGACTGAGAGGTTCTCAACCTCCTTGGTTAGGGAGAAGTTGGTCTCTTGTAATTTATCTCTCTCCGAGGTGAGCAGCTTCACGTCGGCCAAAGCCTTCTACATCAACAACTAGTCTGTTTCCAGCTTGGTGGTTACCCTCTCCAATTCCTGCTTCATTGGGAAGAAGGCAGCAAGATCTCGGGTAGCGTTCAGAAAATATTGAGACATCATGGCATGTCTCAGACCCCAACTTGTTGAGCGATTTAAAAGTTCCTTTAGCTCAGCTTCTGTCCGCCCATGGAATAATGACTGGGCCTGAACTGCTAAATACTTCCGAACATCTTCTGCAGTCATCTCGGATGACGGAATTCCATCGACTGGAGCGTCGGGAAGCTCGAATTCTGTTGTTGTTCCTTTTCCTTTATTACCTGGGGGAGGAAGTGCAGATGATGAGCCTTTTGAATTTTGGATCCCTGCTCGTTGTGTCACCACAGGAGCTTCGACAGCCGGAGTTGTCCGAGGTATTTGTACAGATATCCTTTGACGCTTGTTTTTTGATTTGTCAACTCCTTGGCCGCCTTCCACCTCGACAGCTTGTTCTTCCTTCCTTTTCGCCTCTAGGGCCTGTTTTTTCAGAAGTTTCTCCGCCAATTTGTTTTATTGTTTCGCCGCCATGTCCTCTGCAAAAGATAAAGTCAGTAAGTATAGCGGAAATAATTATGAAAATAAATATTGATACAAGATATTACCCAAGGATTGTCGGGTTGCATCCCCGCTTTCAGATATCACACACGAAGTCTCTAATATTCCATTCTCTTTCACAAATGTTTTGATGGAATCTACCACGTCTCTCTCTTCCCGAGATAGCTCCTTATAGTCCGTGGTGTAAGCCTTTGACTCTCGTTGAAAATGGCCCACGTTCCAGTAAGGGTTGATGATAGGACGACCATCTTCCTTCAAGATATTCAATCTGCCTTCACCCTTGGGCACCACGAATACATATTTATCCTTAAAATTCTTATAAGAATCTTGGAAAATTTCGAAGATCTTTCCTCCAGCCCTAGCAGGCAGGGCTAACCACGAATATCGGCTAGGGCCGTCTTTGACCACCAAGGGCCGAAAGAAATAAAAGAAAATGCTAGAGTTAAGGGAAAGATTCAATGCGTTACATAAGATCATGAAGCTTCTAATAAACGCCCAGCCGTTTGGATGCAGTTGAGAAGGGGCAACCTCCGGATGCTGCAGAATCTCTTGTTCAAACCAGGTGAACAGAAGCCAGAATCCGAGGTCATCAAAAACCGTCTTATACATCTGGATGAATAGATTTTCTGCCAAGTCCCCTTGGGAGCAAATTTTATCATCTGAGTTTGGAACCTCCATCTCCCATTCATCTTTTTTGCCAGGTTCCACCCATTCAACATCTCGAAACCCTAGTTCCACAGCTTCGATGGAACTAAACATGCTAGATGTACCGATAGCTTCCGTGTCTACCCAGGTCATCCCGGATAACACCGGAGGCACAGGATAATTAGTGGCTGGTGAAGTGTGTATTTTCCGCCTTCCCATCTCAAACCTGTCCAATAGTCCATAACACATGTTAATTTTTTGAGATGGTGAATCTACTTTGGGATGGTCGGGGCCAACCTCGGAGGATCCAGCAGAAAACACCTCGGGATAGCCCCACTTCTAAAGGATGTGAGCAGTTTTTTTAACTGCACCACGCTGTAAATTCATTCCAACCATCCCAAGACCACGTCTTTGATAAGTGAAAATTAGTTGATAAATTAGAGCACTTTTAGTTCACTTATCAAGGATAAAATGATAATTTTGCCCCAATTTAATCCCTTTTTATTAAATATTAGATAAATTATATTTATTAATCTAAGATTTGAATTTGATGCTATTTTGATGGAAATATTGCGGAATTTTGCAGGATATTGCAAAGATTTGATTTGAAGGATAGATAACATTAAATGGGGGAGATATCTGCAAGATTTGAGATTAATTGAAGACATTTAATGAAGATTTGAAGAAGATATAATACAATTAATGAGGAGATCACTGCCAATCAATCAAGGATTCTGCAGACAAGCTTCCCAAATAAATCAAATATTGCTCAATAAATGCAAGGATTTTATCAAGAAAAGGGAAACAAGGAAAGACAAATCTGCCAAAACCAGTCTCGGGGAGAGATCAAGATTAAAAAGAGAAAGTTGGAGCTGCAGGACGCTACCTGCGCTTCACCTGCGCTATAGCGCAGGGTGAAGCGCAGACTCTCTGGAAGTTGCGCCCCATCCTGCGCTGTAGCACAGCCTGGAGCGCAGGTCACGCTGATTTGCTCCCTGTTGCCGTTTTTAGATAGATTTCTCCCCAAATTGCTTTGTCTTTCCTTTGTCTATAAATAGGAACCTCTTGTGCCAAATCCGGTGTGCACGATTATTGTAATTCAGTCTTATTTCAGTGATAATGCACCAGAGCTAAGTTTAGAGTAGGAGAGGAGGAGCGCTTCACAAGGATTGAAGATGGTGACAGCATCTTCGGTGGTTTGTATGGCTACCTCGTGTAGTTAACTCTCCATTAGGATTGAATGTAATCGATTCCATTCCCAAGTGTATGTTGAACTCTATCTATTTATTTATACAATTCCCTAATTATAGTGCTGGTAATCTCGTTCTGTGCTTTATTCCTAACTTCCACGCTTGCGCCGGAGTTATAGGCTAGTTTGTAATTAACGTTACGACTAGGATTGAGTTTGGGGGAGCCTAGACATAGGAAACTCAACCTCTGAGTGAATGAGAATACTCGGTTAACCACTGACTGAACCATGGGTGTTTACTAATGATTGATGGGTAGTGTGAGTACCATAATGAAGGGCATCTAAACATTAAGCTTGGTATTAATAAACCGATAGCGAAGGTTAGTTGATTGTCAATCCAGGATTCGACGCAAGGATGTATCTAATGAGTGAAGGGTAGTGACAGTACTGTAATGAGGATGTGTCTGTAGCTTTAGGCCTCGTTTATCAACTAATTCTTCTACAAACAGAATAAAAGAGAGTAAAATAAGCCGAGGGTAAGTCTGTCGCTTGGGAGAGCCCGCATGGATTACCTTTGAGTGTGAGGGGCGCCCGGTAACTTGGGGTCATTAGCAATAAAGTTTGTCTACAACGTTATAATTCAAAGCCTATAAGTAGTAGGTAGTCTCGACATACATGAGGGGTGCGATGAGATGAAGTTCATTCCTAATCCAAGCAAAGTGTCTCTAACTCTTCCTTTCTAATTCTATTGATATTAATCTATTATTTATAATTCTGCAACAATATACTCTAACCCGTTGTTTCTCCTTGATAATTAGATCACAGTCTACATAAATTGACTGTTCCCTGTGGATACGATACTCTTCTTACTATTATACTGCTGGATTTGTGGTTCACTTGCCAGAAACCCATCGGTCTTCTCCTCCTAACAAGATTTGGGATGCTCAGATCCTCAGGATCCTCAGTTACAATAATACACTACCGTCTATTTTCGATAGTAAGTGCTTTAGACCTAGCCCGTGTAAGCACCATCTAATGGAAATCAAATGGTTTAAAGAGGAGAAGACAGGATAATACCTCGAAGTATTCTAGAAGATAAATCCTTGAACTGCTCGAAGAAGTCAAAAATTCCAAAATTCATGCGCCATTCGAAGCAGAGGCAATGAAAGCAACAACAACTTCACACTCGTAGGGATGATGAGAGAAATGAATTTATAATAGTTTTAGGGGCAAGAAAACATCAATGCAATGAGATTTGGCTTCGACTCGGAACTGAGAAGGGCAATAGGAATTGAGGAAGATGAAAGGAAAGTGCAACCGTTCTTATTCTCAATCCTTATGTATATACGAATCAACGATCCAGATGATTCTAGCTAGTGAGGCCCAAGAACCCAAAAGCATCAGATGAAAACACGTGTCATAGCAGTTGAAAAATCATTAAATTTGAAAAATTAGAACCGTTACTCAAGAAAACCAAACGTTGCGATCCCAGATTTCACGCGAGAGAGAACAAAAAAAATCAAACCTCGGATTCTCACTAATGCCGGATATGCAAAGTCGATCACTCCATACCAGATTAACCGACTTGGGGGGCAATTGTTCTGGAGCATTATTATACTCCCGGCCGGCATCACAGACAAGGGTGCCGACATCAGCCGACATAACTCACAGTCATTAAATGAAGATCCGACATACCTAAGATATAACCGTAATAACCCGTGATAACACTTCCAAGGATCACCTGTCCGAGGATTACCGACATAGGGGCTCTGACATCGCATAACAGAAGTTAAGTATATTGACGTAATATTTATTCTAGCGCGTGAGCCCACTCTCTTGCAGGCGCGTCACGCCGGAAAATACGGGATCTGTTATAATCTATAACAGAATTTCCCGCCCAAACTCGCCTATAAATACTGTGGTTTTCTTCATTTAAGGTACGCTTTCTCAAATTACTATACTGTTACTCTGCAAAGCCATTACTTACGTTAAGCATCGGAGTCTCTGCAGGTACACCCTGCTCCGCCGTGGATCTGCCGTGTTCACCGTCACCAACCACCGTACAACGTTGCTGAACCCAACCTTGAGAGCTTCGGAAGTTCACCTGGTGTCAACGGATCATGACTCATATATATTTTATATTATTAATGAATGATGTATATTATTTAACAATGCATGAGTCTAATTCTTTTTTTTTTACTGAGAATACATCAAAATTAATTTTTTTTCTTAAGGATAAGACTTCTAAAACTGATTTTTAATTATATTAAAATAAAAAGTATTTATTATTCGTTTATAGGGAAGTCTTATGGTTGATGTTATCAAAATCATATAAATCTTTAAAGATTCCCTCTTTTAAAAGGTCCTCAAATTAATTATATTTTCTATCTTTTAATTTTTTTTTTGTTATAAAAATTTAGGGTGAGTGGATGATACCTAATCTAAGGTAGGGAAAGATTAATAATCACTGAGAGGAGGAAAGATGCTCCTAAAGGAGTCTTTCTTAATTATTCATTGTTTACTAAGTTTCACTTGTATAAAAATTGAATAGAATATAACATACTTTTATCTTAGAAGAGAGTTTTTCTTTTTCAAAGTAAAAGAGTAGATAATATTTTGAGCATTTCTTAATAGAGGGAAGTATATATAGTTTAATTAACTTTAAATAATGTATCTAATAGTCTATTATATAATTTTAATTTATATGTGAGAATAATATATAGACTAGTTGAAAAATATATAAAATGTGTATATGTCATTTCAACTAATTGAAAACTAATTTTAGTAGTTGAAAGGCTTCTTAAAGCAATATTAGTTCTGTTTGATAAAGTAATTTTTTAGTACCTACTAGTGTCCTTTTTTACATTTCTGTCCTTAAAATTTTTCATAATTACTAAATTTCAAGTTTTGATCAAATAAATATTGACAATCTCATCTACAATTTTACAGTACACGTTATTAACTAATTTTATTAAACATTTTTTATTCAATCAATTAACTTATCAGTGCCTGTTGGGAGCACAATTTCCAAATTCTTGAAATTATTCCATGTATTATCGATATCGACAAACAATACATTACAATGCTTAGGTACTCCAACCGTTACTTAAACATAATTTATCCAATCACAACTCAATGATTACAATTAAAATGCCACCTAATGGCTTAAATACAATACTAAAAATTCACATCCTATACACTACACTACCTTTCCCAAAAATGAGATTACAATATCAAGGCTGCAAACACCCATCCAAAAGAGCCCTCAACTCTCCAGTCAAGCATCCGGACAGCGACCTGCACATCTGAATGTAATTCCCACATCGCGGGATGAGACTACGTCCCGGTGAGTGTGATAAAAGCATGCAGTGTGGGGAGTCAGGCAAATGAGATGCAACGCACACATATATAATCCATAATTCCATCCAGAGTACAAATACATGAAGGTAAGCAAACATACTCAACAGTTCCAATACATATACAATTTCTATGAAGTAATGCAAACATGGCTGTGATGTGTTTTTACCCGACACCCGGGGTCTTTTCTCTATCTGTGACTATGATTGAGCACTCGACCATGTGACCAATGACCGTCGTCCCGGTCCACCTATGATTAAGTTTTATTAAGCATACATGGACAATGACTGTGATTATTTTTAGGTTGAGGATCCCACATCTTCCCCTTGGTTGAGAGGTCAATGAGATCACATCGTCTTTCTCAAACATGATTTCTTGAAGGCCTGTGATGGTCCGGAGACCCTGTGATGGTCTGAAGACCCTCTGAGAGTCCGAAGACTCCATGACATATTCTATGATGGTCCGAAGACATTAAAAATGCTCTGTGATGGCCAATGGCCCATGAATGCTTTGACAATATAGTAATTTCATTCACCATAGGTTCATGAGCATGAATATTTACATGAAGGAATACTTTTCCAAGGATTCATCCTCAACATACAAGCATTACACCAGAAATCCCAAATCTCCTAACCTAGGGTTCAAGCCATAAGAGCATACAACCAATTAATCCAACCAACAGTCCCAAAATCATCTCGAATCAACCAAAAATAAGCAATGTAATCAAGGAAAGTGAGAATAGGGAGCATACATGGGGATTCATTCAAAAATGAAAGTGAGTGGGTGAACCACACTCACCTCTAATGGAGGAAATAGAGAAGAATGGAGGGATGAGGATGAAGATCCAAACTCCTTGAACGGTGTGGGTGGCTCCAAACCATGACTCCTCCTTCAATCTACCACTTCACTAGAATGAGAGAAATGAGAGAAAATGAGGGCTGGAAGCCCTAGATCGTTGTTTTTAAAACTCAAAACACGTTCGCTCGCTCAAGCGCACACCAGCGCGCTTGAGCGCGCAAACTCTCTAACTTGGAAAGCTAACAACGTGCACTAGCGCGCTTGAGCGCGCAAACTTTCTTTCCAACCTCCAAAATTCCATTCCTGGCTCGCTTGAGCGAGCCCTGACTCTCTTTAGTGAGAATAAGCCTATTTGGAGGTGCAAGTGAGTTTGGAATACTATCGCATAACATATCAAATTGAAGCCCTGGATCTTAGCTTTCTAATGCAAGTTGAATCGCCTCAATTGGACACCTACAAATCTAGATATTATCAAATTAATGCACCAAGATCATTAGGCTTAAAACCTAAAATGAAGCAACAACCTCGGTTGAAGCCTAACGGGGCACACTTTGCATGAACCATGATGTAAATCATCAATTCACTTCAATAAGGCTAAGGTTAAGGGTTCTGATTGTTCATGGGACTATGCTCCTCTATTCCCTTGTTCCTTTCCATAAAATCACCTTTATACCCCGGTTCCTTGAGTCTACGCCTCTTCTCTTCCTTCCCGCCAATTCGTTTAACCTTAGTTCCTTCTGTCTTAATCTAATTCCCTAGTTCCAATGTCTCTACTTCATTCCTCACCTCTTCACCATGCTAGCCTTTCTACCACCGGGTGTGACTCCTACTATCTAATTCTACAGCCAGGTTGGGCTTAATACTTAGTTTTTCCCTTCTCGGTTCCCTCAAAACTCACAACTCTTAATTGATACCCTAACTCATGTCTTATTTTCCCTTCCAACCCCTAAGTTCTCATCTTACTTCTAACTTCCCTTATTTTGGTGGGATTCACAGCCTAACGCTTCCACGATATTTCTAGATTCTAATTTCTGGGATGTTACAATTCTACCCCCTTAAATAAATTTTGTCCTCAAAATTTGCTTCATTTACCCTCAATATTTCTACTTCACCCTCGTAAACCCCTTATAATTCTATGCCCATCTAGTGTTCCTACTCTCCACCTAACCGGTGACGCAAGTCTTCCGTGATTCCTAATCGGCTAGATCGTGCCTTAAGGGTCTCTACCTAATCCACTCATCCTTCCTATGACGTATGACAGTAATTCCGCTCTACCGATCTAGTGATAATACGTGAGTGGACCTACTGCGGTTATCTAGTTCTACTTAATTGAGAATTCCCTCACACCGCTAGGGACTCAGTGGCCTCTTGCCATCCTCTACCCTTTGAAATATACCTCTACCTCTACCAAGGTTGTCAGATTAGCTCCGACACCCAAAATGGTACCCCTTGGCAACACCCACAGGTTCTACCTGACTGTTATCTAGAGTGGTCCCTTAGAAAGGTCATTGTCCTTGTCAACCCACTTGGAGATGAAATGACAAGCACCTCGAACTCTGGCTCTACTCCTCAATATGTTGACTGTTGAGGAATCTGTGCGCGGTCCGAATTGCCTTCGTGATGGAAAAACGCCACTGGAAAAAGGCCGGTGGCAGACTTGCACTGTACTAGTGCTGGCGGAACTGTTCATGGCTGAAAGTGGAAAGGCAAAAAGAACACTACTCTCTAGCGAGTAAAGGGCTTGGAAAACGATGAGGTATTTCACTAAGTCCTCGCACCAAGGTCCTAAAGACCCACTCTTTCCCTTCTCAAAACTCGAATCTCTCCCCGGTTACCCTGCCCCCTTTGAGTTATGTAAACCTATTGGAAACTGGTTGAGGTTTCTACTGCGCACTCTGATCCTACTAACTTTGCGGTAGTTATCCCTCTAATGGTTCAGTACCCCTCTTCTTCCTTCTGGCTTTCTATCGACGTCTAGTCACAACCAGAGTCTCCTCGCCTTCACTCTCCCTCGGTGATGCCTCAACTCCTAGGTGTATCCTATTAGGTTTTCTCTTCATCTATTTCTCCCCAAATTTAGGTTTCCAATGTGTACCTCTCTCTGTACTCCCTGCCACCTAGTCCTACGGGGGTCTTTCTTCTTAGCATCCTATGGAACCTCGACGTCTTCCCAAATTGGCCCTACAAAGCCCTAATCTAATTGGGAGGGTTTGCTAAACCAGATATCGAAATTGATCATCCTCGTTACTTACCCTGATCCTTGGCATCCTGAATTCTCTCTTGTCCATTCATGGTTCCTCTAATCCTATTAATGACGACTTCCCGGTACCTAACCACAAGATGATCCTGAACTGTACTATATTTCTTGTTCACTTCCCGAAGCTACGACTATGTGATGAAGACATGAAAGGATTGGGACAAGAAAGTCCCCTTCCATGACCGAAAGTACGTTTGGTAGTGGATTTAAGGAACTTAAGACTATATCCCTAAGGTCTTGGGTTCGAATCCACGGAGGTTCCCCGAGGGGGAATAATCTACTTCAGGGGGTGGAAAAGCTTATTTAACACCCCCAGTGAATTCCTGGGCCCCAGTAGTTGGTCCCCAGGTCAAGTCTGGGGTGTTACACGTTGCAACAGTTGGTGCACTTGATAGCCATGGTGTGGGCACTTTCGAAGAAGATCTTGAAAGCGTTCCCAAGACTCACAGAGGGACTCTTTCTCATATTGAGTTAAAGTAGCAATATGTTCCACCATCTTGGATTAAAGTGCTGGTGGAAAGTATTGGGTAAGGAATTGGAGAGCCAATTGATCCCAAGTAGTGATAGAGCCTCTAGGTAGATAGTTCAACCAATCATTAACCTTTTCTGTCACGGAAAAAAGGAAAGAGCTCAATCTGATTGCATTGGTAGAAGCACCATTTAATTTAATCAATTAACTTATCAGTTTTCATCTTTCAACTTACATGTAGTATTACTTTCAGCTTTCAGCTAAGTAATACTTTTGTCAACCACACTCATAACCTTCTCATAGTATCTAATAGATTTATCTTTACGTGGATAGTTCTAAGGTGCACAAATTCAGATTTTGTGCAATGGTGCACAAGTGAAAGTGACCTGAAGTAGAATGTTTAGAGATTTTTTATTGTTTTTTAGCATTAGAATATTACAAGGTAGACCATGGATTATTATAATTTTTTTATCCCATCATTGTTATGTTTTGCTTCCCTTGAATATTTTGTTGTTATTGATTTGAGTGGTGCTGTGAGTTTTATCTCCGGCCAAGTGTACCCGTCGATTAAAGTAAAATAGAGTATTTAAAACCCCAAGTATCGTCCCATGAAGATTAATTAACAATATTAAATTAAATTAAATCCTTAATAATGAGATAAGAGAGAAAGATTATGATTTGATTTGTTGGTTGAGATTAATAATAATAATGAAATGGGGAAAGAGATAGAAAGTTAAACAAGGAAGCAGACAAGTGCAATTAGGATTCAGTTATGGAAGTGCCTAGGGCATCTGATTTTCACTTAAGTGCTTACTAGATTTCCCCCCAATTTCCATGATAAATTTTGCCAAGCTAATTGCCAATCACTTATTCTAATATTATCAATAACCAATGATCATGCAAGATAATGGATTAATAAAAGCATAAAAAATCAATACGTTTGTTAATCTAATAACTGATTGGAAATCTAGAATTAAAATTGATGCTACGGATCCAATTTACCTTATAGATCTGTCAATTGAGAATGGTACGATCGCCTATTACCCAACCAACTAAGATTTACCAAGGGTGATTAAACCTTGATATAGTAAAATATTAAGGCAAACACAATTTCAAAGAGAAAATAATAATTTATAAAGGGAAAAAAGGTTCAAATCAAGTTCACAACTTAAGATCCACCATAGCCCTTTGGATAGGTAAATAGTTACTCATAATAGAACATAAATAAATCAAAACTAAAAGTTTTAAGAATTCCATAACTACTAGGAAAAATTAGAAGAGCAAAACCCCTTTGACAGAATTGCTTAACTCTAGAGTTTCCCAAATCCTATTGCAAAAAGCTACCACTCTTGAAGAACCTTGAGAAGATAAGAAAGCAGGAAGAAGATTGAGATTCGGATGATCTGGATTATTCTCTTCAGTCATAAATGGTGTCCTTTTACAAGAGTTACAAGTATCCAAATTTGATTCCCACTTGATTTCCTCCCAAAAATGACCATTAAATCTATCTTTGGTTAAAATCTTATTAAAGATTCTCCTTTATTTCATCAAATCTTCTTTTCTTGACCAAAATCTCATTAAAGATTCTTCTTTTTATTTAGTGATAAAATAAGAAAAAATAAGTGAGATATCAAATAACAATAATGACCATAAATGCCAAAAACTCACTTAAATAACCAAAATAATATATAAAATAATGGTTTTTCAAGTATCTAAAATGAGTCAAGAACTGAAGCCTCGACCACTTCATCAACAAAGGACATTGATCTTAAATTCGTTTCACTTCTCATGTATGCTATAAAATGCTTTTCCACTGGCTTCCACATCGCGAAATATATCTTCAATTAATAAAAGCTTCGATCTTGGCCTCACTGTCCTCGTCTTTTGCTTCAAGCACAAGTACCCTACTTTTTTCCACAAGGTTCCTCACCCTTGTCGGCTCTCATTGCTTTGTTATTTAATTGACACTGAATTCGTCTTTGAATCTGAAGAAAAAACAATCCACACTAATTATGAAAATACCATCATCAAAAGGCTCTGCAAATTGCTCATGATTGAAATGGAACTTTAGTTAGTAGGTCAAACCATATAGTGGAAAGTAAATCCAATCAAATAACATCCTCTGAAAGTGAGGTAATTGAAAAAAAAAGTGAACTTGTGAGATAAAGTCCTGAAGCCGCGACAAAGACATGGTCGCAAAAGATCTTCTCATCGTATAGAACAGAGTCCTAATGGCATTCAACCAGCTCTTGATCTTCAACTCCAGCACCTCTCTGTCCATCTTCTGGATGTGATATTACTAAGACACGCTTTGATATGGTTTGCAATGAACATGGAAACTATGGACTTGTGCAGAAATAATGTTCCTTTCATACCCACGCTTGTATAATCCAAAACCCTTTAAAATGAAACTTGCAATCAGTTGCTTCTTTAAGATCTTGACCATTCAACACAAAACTATTATATATGACAGTTGGGGTTTAATCGTGCATAAATGCACAAATTTTTTTCTTGTGTATCTTATACTAACTCTCTTTACGTATAGTCAAGTTAGTAGTCAAGAGGTTGTTGTCTTAGTGCTTATTAGTTGTTTTGCTCTAGGACAATAGGTATTGTTTTATGGGAGATCTTGAGTCAAATACGATCATTATGTAAATGAAAGATCAAGTGCATAATTATTTATGCATATAGATGAAGATTTTCCCTTTCTTTTATCCTCTCAACAAACCGTAAACAAATAATCAAACATGGAAAGAGATAATTGGTAAAATAGGTATATATGGTGTCATAACATTAATAAGGATAATTTCTAAGTTATTTGTCGGCAAAATTAAATGCAAATTTCCCAACATGGATGGCAATACACATTCAAAATGTTACTAACAACAATTTCAATTTGTTGATAATGTGATAAACAATAACTATTTATGAATTTTTTTTGGGCGTCGTCGAGAATGCAAAAACTAGTTCTATTTATGCTAGAAAATATGACATACTTGTTCTTTATTAAAAAAAAATTAAAAAATTGTTTTCCTTTAAAAATGATTATTCTACTGAAAATAATTATTTTCTTAAAGAGATTTTCTTAAACATGATTTAGTGAAAATAAGAGTATATTATTATCATTTTGAAACTCCACAAATATTTTCAGCTGTTTGTGGTAATTATTTAAAATTCGTGTGGTAATTATATAAAATTTGTGTCATTTATACGATAAAAGTTGTGTTGTTTACTAATTTTTATAAAATGCAATAATTTTGCATTTATTATTTCTACATATAATTTTTTTGTTATTAAGTGTTAATGATACTAAAAAGTGAAATGTCCAGGTTGCCATCAAAATTGTGTTACAAAATATTATAACATAATGGGTAAAATGAAGAAAAAAACATCCATAGGATGGTCTATTTTCTAATATGGCTCCTTTATCTAATCCAACAACTACATCACTCATGAGTTACTCTTTAAGCTCATTTTTCCCATATTAAAGCCCATAAGTTAGGGGACTATGTGCCCTTCTGATCAAGTACATCAAATAATTGAGTATAATTAAATTGATCTTACCCCTCCCCTCAATTTGAGAACTCCATCAAACCAAGTTTCAACAAGGCATAAGCCTTGGCAAACTAGTCATTTAGGAAAGAAGAGACTTATAATCTAGGACCCTGAGCACTCTCAAATAGGAGTAATCTTAGTCAACTGTTGGGGGCTAAGAGTGTTCACCTGTAATAAAGGGACTGTATGTGAGCGTTTTAATATCAACAACTTGCTTAAAATGAAATAAATAAACTAGTAATTAAATAAAAGAAATTATTTTAAATAAAGAAACAATATTACTAATAAAAGGGAAATAAATATTCAAAGGAAAACCACTAGAGCATCAAGCTTCTCCCATGGATTAATTTGTTATATTTTATTCTCGTATAATTCCTATTTCATATTGAAACTAATCACCTACACTAATATGACAATACTAGTTCCCACTACATATAACAGTTATTGAGTATCAAGATTGTAAAATCTTAAGATCCCCCATTAGATTTTGATGATAACAAATTTTATGAGAATATATACAATGTTATATAAGTTTGAATACTTAACTTTCTTTGTTTCAAAAAAGTTCAAGATAAAGCTACTTCAGACAATATCTTCAAATTTCATACGGTAAAATAACTTATTTGAAGACCAACTTATCTAAAGTTTGAAGCTAGTCATTTGAAGATCATCTTTAAGAGAAGTCTCTGAAGGGGCGTGTCAAGTCTTTTAAAATTAAAAAAATTCCATTTCAATAGACATTGCACCTTGAGAAGAAAGTTGTGCATGAGAAAAGAAAGACAAAAAGACAACTTTATGTCTTACAGAACTTATTATTGTACAAAAATGAAAAGAAGCACTGATCTCTCTTCAAAAGACGACATATTTACATTTTTCAAGCTCTACAATTATAAAAAAACCATTTCAATGACTCTCAAGCATTTAATTCGTCTCAGAACAGATTAATTTCAAGAGGAGAGGTCCAACTCTATAAATAAGAGATGCAAATCAAGTTGAAGAACACACATATTTTAGGATACTTGTTAAAGCTTTTCTGTTGTGAAACTCTGATTTAAAAACCTCTTGCACAAAAATTTTCATATCATGTACCAAATAAAATTGTTTCTTGTAACTTCAGTTTTTCTCTTTGAAGAATTTTCTTTGAGAAAAACTTATCTTTTTCTTTAAACAGATTGAGAATATAGAGCCTGAAAAGGTTAGTTTAGCAAACAATACTTGTTTGTAAAGATCCTATAGAGGCTTGGTGAAAAAGACTACTTGTATATTGATCAAGAGAGTGGAAATATCTTGTCATGTTGTTGCAAGGACTGGACGTAGCTCACAGTGGTCGTGAGTGAACTGAGATAAATTCTTGGAACAAGTTTTTTACTCTTATATTTCTATTAACATTATCATATTATTAAACTGTTAATTTAATAAGGGGTTAAAGTGTGAACTATAAACACATTTGCTAAAGCCTTTGTAAAGCTAACTTGCAAGAACTCACTTGCGTTGGAACAAACTCTTTTTTAGGATATTTTAGTGATAACAACCCCTAAGACCTATAAAAATTGTGATCACTTTGAGATATGCCTTTCTTACTAATCTGTGTATTTAAGTGATAAAAAATTAGTCTTACCCATTACCCAAGAAGCATTCTGAGTTTATTAGAATCTTAAAGATTAATGATTTGGGAACATTAAAAGATCAGAAACTCTACTCAAATTATGTAAGCAAAATTAATTTATGCAGCAAGACATAAAGCTTAAGACTAAACCGAGTCAAATCTTAAGTCTTCCAAGGAGTTAAGAGCACTTAATTACGAAAAGAAGGAAAAGAGTCAGCTTCATCAGATTCGCACTTAAACTGTGAACTAAGACCAGGACCTCAGATTGAGACTTAAGACTAAAATGAAGCAACTTAGATTGTACCATCATTAATTGCTGACATGGATGGTCGTTGGAACAAAAAGAAAATTAGTACCATACCTCCCTATAATGGTCACTAACAACTAGTTAAAGGAGATGGCTATAAATAGAAGCCTAAGTTGTGAAGAAAAAGAGAGACTTTGCTAAAATTCTGCTGGAACTATTCTATCTATCTTAAGTCTCTTTTTCTTACACTAAGCCTATTTCTATCAATCACTTCTTTTTGTATATTGTGAGCTTCACTCAAAGAGTGATTATATCTAGTCGAGCTTTGTTGTATATCCGCACCTTGTGCGTAGTCAAGCTAGGAAATCCTATCTTTTCCATTTCTTTATAAATTCCCCAATCAAGCTGGGTAAAGACCTGGGTGTTGGTGTGGGCCTGTTATAGCTTGGAGAAGTTGTAAAATACTACTTAGACATTTGGAAAAGCTATATAAGAAGAATACTCGATAAAAAAAGTGTTATAATTTAAAATACTTGTAAGGTAACAAATTTTATAGTTTAAAATATCACTTGCGAGTGAGGACTGAACATAGCCCAATGTTGTGTGTGAACCGGTATAAATATTTGTGCGCTTTTCTTTCCCTCCTGCTCATTTACTTGCATATATATATATATATATATTTGTCTTTCAACTTTATAAGGTCTATCTCAGATTAGCGCTTAACTCATAAAACAACAACTAAACTTTGTTCTAAGCTAAACCTCAGATTAAGCTAAAATTCCTCCTAACACAGTAGATCTTTTACAAGTATTGTTATAATTTAAAAACTTCTCAAGCAGAAGTTTAATACAGGTCATTAAGATTAATATTTTTCTAAGTTCTAAAATTTGTTGTTGCTAATCTTTTGTTAAGATTTAGTCTGATTTCTATGCTGAAATCTTGAGAACAACCTTAGACTAAATCTAATTAGTTTTAGGAATCCAAAATCTTTAAGTCTATATTCAACCCTCATTCTAGAAACATTCGACAACCTTCAACTTGTCTAAAGCTTCAAACAAGTTGTGAAAAACTTCATACAACTCTATGAAAGACTGGTCTAAATTTCTTTTGAACTTGCCTTCCGAAATTTTTATGAAAACTCAAAAAGGTTTAGAAACACCATTCAACCTCATTCTTGTGTTTCCGTATGTATCTACAATAGTAAGTGACTAATACCTCACTCCTTGACTCCTGTCGGTTAAGCATCATGCATGGGGTTCCTTATTAGAAACTCATAAAGAATAGATAGGTTGCTAAGATAATTCCTTATTCCTACCTAATTAAGAGTGAAATACTAAGTGCGGTGTAGTCACAAATCAAATAGCTCCCACTTGGTTATATCGTAGATCGGTTAATTCCTACAATATAGAAATTGATAAATAAACTAAGTAAATGTAGGTCTATCCTTATATGAATGAATAACAACAAATATAAAACCATTGATATAAAAGAAATAGGCAATTATATTTAAATAAATAAGAAATTAATCAATAAAATCCACCTTAGCCTTAACTAAGGTTTTGGTAAATGTACGTGAAATAGAAATAAAAACCCTAAAAGAAATCATTATAGATTATATTCATCTTCTTCTCCTTCCTTGATGCTCAAATACTTCTACTAGATGACATTGGGTGGTCTAAGACTTGGCACGTGACTACTGATAAGATGGTATAGGACAATTGGTGCTCTGCCTCAAGCTTTATTTATAGTTTAAGGTAGCTTGGAAATTAAGCAGAATTACTAGGGAAGTATTAAATGTTTCATGGTAGCTTTCTCCTTTAGTTG
Source organism: Sesbania bispinosa (assembly GCA_026901365.1). Lineage (NCBI taxonomy): Eukaryota > Viridiplantae > Streptophyta > Magnoliopsida > Fabales > Fabaceae > Sesbania > Sesbania bispinosa. The sequence goes on along the minus strand of QLOH01000200.1, from coordinate 712,877 downwards.
GCACCTCTCATCAATAGCTGATAACCTGAAATCAATCCTTGTTTATTTAATCTTGGAGAGAATCTTCAATAATTTGTTAACAATCTACAATAAGAGGCAACACAACCTTTTTAATTATAAAGCGGTTTTTCTCTTAATCATCACAAGATTTTCGCTAATCTGGGAAGAATCTCTAATATTTTGGCAGATATTTTCATTAATGGTAAAGTCCCCCAATGAAAAATACAAGAATGTGATTGAATTATGTTTTCTAAATTTTTTGCAAAGATATATTTTCAAAAATATTTGCAAATTAATCAGACTTAAGGACCATGTGAAAGTTTTTAAAGATTATTTGAGGTTATCAGACGATCTAACTAAGAAATTGAGCAAAGATCTAAGTTATAAAATAGAATGATATAGACTTCATAATTTATTCCCAAGTTAGTCCAAACAAAATGAGTTAAAGGATAAGAGAGATAAGAGAAGCACATAAATGATTTATACTAGTTACTCTTAATCCAATAACCATGTCTAGTCCTTGGTACCCTACTAAACGTTTTCATTAATATTCAAATATTACAAGGTATTTGACTCCGCCTCCATTGGCTATTACAACAGGTTTCTGACTCCACCTCCGCCTCCATTTGCTAACAAATACAAATGAAAGAGATTTTGTTGAAATGTTTAACTCTTATAGATTCAAAAGGTAAGGATAATAAATGCAACTTCTAAAGCAAAGAGTAACACTTATAAATTCTCTAACTACTATACAAGTAGTACAAAATTTACACTTAATGAACCACCAAGACTTTTAAGGTAGTGAGCAACAAAAAAGGTTTTGGACATTGTTTCTTGTTGTCTAACTTCACTAAATGAGCTCTAATACATAGACATGCGATCTTTAGTCATGAGCTCCTTTTTTAATTTGGAAATTCTGATTTGCATTTAATGCATTTTCTCATTGAATCTTGCAGTAACTAGCCTTCGCTTTCTTTGGTCATTGTATACTCCTTCTACTTTTTTTGAAAAGTCATACTTATCCTTTTCTTTTGAGGTACAAAGTGGTTGACTTGTACATAGATGTGTTATACTTGTACTCTTTTATAACTTTATTTATTTCTTCCTGACAAAAAGTTTGAGAAACTTCTTCACAAAAATAGAAATGATCCTTAAGAGTTGCTTCTCGAAATTTTTGTAGAGATAATTGGGTCCTTAGATGAGACAGGCTTCAAAAGATAGAGCTAGTACAGACATTCGTTGTTCCATCAAATTGAACATTCCTCAAACCGTCTTAGAGTTTACCAAGTGAAAAATGACTAATTAAGTCTTGAGGGATCCTATTTTCTCTAAGCACATATTACTCTTGCACACAACATTAGAATGCCTTAATCATTAAATTATTTTTAGATTGTTTTATCAAAACATTGAAAGATTTTGGTCATCATCCTCTTGAGACTCAACAATTAATTGGGTGCAGATCTTTCTCATATTTGGCTAGAATTTTCATTGATTGAATGTAGATCTTCCTCACATCTGGTTAGTATCTCTCATAGTACCTTATAAATTTGGAAATAATTATTGTAGGAAGTTATTTAATTTAGGAAACTACTAATTATAAAATTTTGATCACTTTTAATGACTAAGCTACTAGTTTTGGGATTAAGAAGCGCATTGAAAGCCTGCTTCAAGAGATTTCTTCATGTAAACAACATTAGCAACACTCCCATGAGCATGTGAAAGTCCTACAAGAGTGTGTTAGTGTTGTTTTGTACATGTACGTATCACTGGTTCACATGGCCAAGGGGAGAGAAGAATTAATGAATACATTTCAACACCACCCTTTAGAGTTGAGTTTGTATTCCAACATACCTAGCTTGATTTTAGGGAAACTTTGTGTAAATCTATATCTATATACTTTATAAATGTGAAACTTACAATTTTACTTTTGAGTCCTACCCATTAGGAGGTATTTTGAGGTTTGTAGTTGTTTGTGGTGATAAAAGTTAATCTCGAAAAATTACTTTTAATCACTTTGATTCTAAGAACTATCTGGGGATTAGAATCAGATCCTCCCACGGGACTCTTTTAAAAAGTAGGTGTTTGTGGTGAAAAATTCAGATTCGAAAAGAATGAATTTTAACACTTTGATTCTACAAGCAATCTGGGGATTAGAATCAAATCCTCTTACGGGACTATTTTTAAAAAGTAGGTTTATGGTGTTTAGATTTTCAAAAGTTAAATTTTCTGGAAAATTTGGTTGATTGGTACAGAATTTCACCAAATCAATTGTTATGGTTTTCTAAAATCCAGAAATGATAAGTTTTCCAAAGATTGATTCAGAATTCTATCAAACTTATCTTTCAAACAAGAATAAAATTTACTTGATCCAGAATTTTATCAAGTTTCAAGATATTTGTAATTTTTCAAAGAAGTCAATGAAAGTCTCAAATAAATGTAAAGCAAAGAAGAATTGCAGAATGTAAACAAAGAAAAGAAAACGAATTGTAAGAACAATATGCATTAAGATAAAAATGGATGGGTTCATCACATACTTGCTTCCCTTTGTAACCTGTTTTGTCGCAGTGTTATCGGACTTGTAAGGTGTTTAAGAGAGTATGAGTATGAGTGATTTGCCAACCCTTATTACATTGTGGGTTCTACTATTTATAGATTCCTAATCCTAACGGCTAACTAATGTCTATGTGACACGTCATCTAGCCCTATGTGTTGGCAACATGTATGCTTGCCACCTTTTCTGCTCACCAGAAAACTGATTACAATTTTCAAAATAAACCACTAACTGATTGACACCTGTCTTTGTCTTTGTAACTTCCATTAACTGCTCTTCTAGTGTCTTCTGTTTTCTCGAAATCTTGCTCCTTGATTTCTCGAAATCTCTTTTTTGCTTTCTCGAATTTTGCCTTCTGATTTCTCGAAATCTTCTTTATGTTACTTCGAGATTTTGCTGTTCAAATTCTCGAAATCTTCTTTCTGGAATTCTGACTTCTGATTCTCGAAATTCTGATTCTTATTCAGAAATCTTCTAAGTCTTCAGATACTTTGTTTTCGAGTTTCCGCCTTCTGTTTCCTCGAAAACTTACTTCCAGAGTCTCGAAATCCTCTTCTGAAATCCTGACTTCATGTACTCGAAAATTCCTTCTTCTTTGATACTTATCTTTTTCTGTTGATACTTGAATTCACTGAGTACTTCCTGATTTTGATTTTCCAGAAGTCTTATGACTTCATTTTCCAGAATCCTTATGACTGTTTTTCCAGAATACCTTATGACTTCGATTTTCCAGAATCCCTTTTGATTCTGATTTTCCAGAACTCCTGACTTTGGTTTTTTCAGAGTCTCTTTTGACTTCGATTTCTCGAAGTTCCTTTATCTCTTTTTTCGAGTTTCTGAAGTTCTCTTTCAATGTTAACTTTAACAAATCTCTAAGTTAAGAGATTCACTTCTCAAACTCGAATTCTGGAACTTGTAAGCTTTCTAGAAACTCAAATTCTAGAACTTGTAAGCTTTCCGAAAACTCGAAAAGTATAAATGACATTCAAATTGTTGAAATTCGAAATACTTGAAATTCGAATCCCAACAGTAGGGTTACAGTGTTTTCTCTTTGAAGAATTTGCAAAAGATTTTTTTTAAGAGTTTGATACAAACTGATTCAGAATTCCATCAAGTAAAAACTCTTATTTGAAGTTTTTGAGAATTTAGAAATGATAAGATTTCAAAAGAAGTAAAAACCGAATTCAGAAAGAAGAAAGAAAAAGTTGCATTGAATGTAAATTGCAGAATAAAGAAAAAGAAACAAGAAAAAGTACTGGAAATGGTAAATAAAAATCAAAGTAAGAACAAGAAAGAAATAAAGAACATGTAAAAAACAATTGCATTGATTGAAAGTGGAAGGAATTCACATACTAACACTCCTTGTAACATTTTTAGTCGCTGATAGGATGGACGTAGGAGTGTTTCAGAGTGTTTGTACAAATGATTTTCCAACCCTTATTACATAGAAAGTTCACCTATTTATAGTTTTTCATCCTAACGGCTAACTATTGTACATGTGACACATCATCACTCTTTATGTGTTGGCAGCTCGCATGAGTGCCACGTTTTCTGCAAACCAGAAAACTACTCTTTCTTCTTTGCACTTTTCAAATTACTCCTCTAGGATGTTGACACCTGTTCTTGATCAACAAACTCCAATAACTTCTATTAACTGCTTTTCTTTTCTTTTCTGTTGGCTCGAACAAATCCTTTCTTGGTTCAGAAATCTTCTAAGTCTTCATGCACCTTGTTTTCGATTCTCTTCTTTCTGTAAATTCAAAAACTTGCTCTTCAATTTCTTGAAATCTACTTCTTAATTTCTTTACTTGTTGTAATCGAGTGCCTCCTCCATCTTTGACACTTAGCTTTTTCTGTTGGTAATTGGGCTCATTGAATAATTCCTGCTTTCAAAACTTGATTGTATTCCCTTGCATGCCACGTGTCAATTTCTGTTTGGCTGAACCAAAGGTTATGAAGACCATCGTCCACCGTCCACTCAACCTCTTTATGATGGTTCTTCTCATTGGACAATTGAAGAGGCTCATTTATGAACCTTCATTCCTTTTGCTCCTATAAATAGGAGCTTCATTTGGATGTTTCCTTCATTCCTTCTCATTATCCTTCTTCTCCTTTTCTAATTCCTTCAAAAATATGAAGAGGTTCATTCCTTTGGCTATTGCATTCAACCCAATATGGAAAGATTTCATTTTTGATAGGGTTGACGAAATAGCCAAAGCTATAAGCTTTTTCAACCTTTCTTTTTGAAGGTTTCTTTTTAGGTTGAACGTAATAGCCAATTGAAGGTTCATTTATATAATAAATGAATCTTTTTTATTACTTTCCCAGGCTGACTTTCTTATCACCCCATGCACCAAAGGCTACGCATTCATGTCGTCATAATACTTTTGCCTTGGCTCAATCAAAGCTTGTGGGGGAGGAAGAAGAAGAGGTTAGGGAGGCAGGAGTCAAGTACTCGTTGTAATTTAGGATAGTTTCTTTTCTAAGATGTATTTCCAATATATTCGAACTCTTATGTAATTCGAACTTGGATTATGAATAAATAAAAGAACTATCTTTTTCTTTTCTGAATACCAGAAATCCAATGTCTTCGAGTTCATTTCTCTATTCTTTTCGAATTTATGAAGTTCTCTTTATATCAACTTAATTTTAACAAAGAACTTTTAACCCTTCAAATTCATCAGCAAATTCGAATTTTGAACTTTTATGCTTTCTGTGAACTCAAAAATTGTGAAGGACTCACAACCTTGTGAAATTCGAAATACTTGAAATTCGAATCCCAACAATTACATAATGAATTTGCCTATTTATAGACTTCTAATCCTAACGGCTAACTAATGCCAACAAGTCACATCAGCACCTATATTTGTGTTGGCACAATACAAGAATGACACGTATTCTAACGGACAGAAGTCACTTGAACTTCCTAAAAACTATCTATAACTGCCCTACTGTAATCTTGACACTTGTCTTGAATATCAGATTTCCAATAACTGCTCCCATGTGTTTTTGAGGTTGTGCTTTTCTTTCGATTTCTTGAAATCTTTCTTCTGCTTTCGATTTTCAGAGTCTCTCTTGTCTTTGATTTTTGAAAGTCCTTTCTGACTTCGCTTTTCCAGAAGCATTATGACTTCGATTTTCCAGAAGCCTTATGACTTCGACTTTCCAAAAGTCTTTTGACTTCGATTTTCCAGAAGCCTTATGATTCTGATTTTCCGGAATCCCTATGACTTCGATTTTCCAGAAGTTCGTTCTTCTAAAAATTGAAACATAAGAATCTCATTTAGAGAAATATTTCAATCTTAATTCTTCTTATTGAAGGATTCTAAAAAATCGAAAACTATTCTTAATAAGCATTAGGTCTCTTTCGATTTTAAAACACTTTGGCTTCTCCAACACTTAGTAAAAATTTAACTTCTTTTAAAAGACACCTTTCAACAAACCAAGATTGATCATTCTGACTTTGTAGAAGACTTAAAAACCTTATGAAATTCGAAGTACTTGAAATTCGAATACCAACAGTAGTGTAACGTCCTAATTTCCAAATTTGAGAATAATGTCCGTTGGAGACACTATTCCCAAATTCCTGAAATTATTTTGCGCCATTACTGATATCTTTACATACACAATCATCAAACACTTACATAACTCCAACGATTACATAAGCCCAGACAATAAATTAAACACCATAATACAAATGCCACACCGTGGCTCAAAAATACATCATCCTCAATTATAGAGTTTCCTAACCTAACTTAACATAGCTTAACAATCATACAATAATTTCCGTCACGGAATACAAGATAGACAACTCGGGGTTGAATAATCCACTATATGAACTTCAAACTCCACGTCCAAGAATCCAGCCAGTTAATCCTGCATATCTAAAATGAACACCACAACACGGGGTGATACTAATGTCCCAACGAGTATAACTATGAATGCAAGCAGTGTAGGGAGGGCAAGCAAATGAAATGAAACACAAGGCTAAACCAATCATACCTAAACTAGTTAAACACGATTCACCATAGCATCATAAGCTCAACTAAATTAAACATGATATGCATGACCTGCATTACCCGGCAGACTGGGTCTTATCACTAAACTGGGGCTAGACCTGAGCTCAGACTACAAGGAACGTCTTCCTTGGGCAAACACCGCCAATTACCTGGGGGGCCGAAACCCGTGTTTTAACTGGGGACCGAAGTCCAATCTTGATTAATTAAGGTGAACTGGGGCCGAAGCCATTTTTACTGTGGTCGAAGCCAAATTCATTTTCAACTGAGAGCCGAAGCTCAAATTTATTTTCCAATTAATTGGGGACAAAGGCCTTAATGCAAATGTTCACACATAGCAAATAACACATATACCTAATGGTAGATCTAAGCACTTTTTTAGTCAGGATAATCCCCCAACATGTGAATCTCATAACCCAATCCCCACCATTCATTTTAACAGGTTATCGAAGTATAAATCATGAATATACAAGACAACACTAAAGGGGTGGGTGAAACCCTAAGTATGCCATACCCTAACTCCATATTTCTAATCAAATTCTCATCCACCGCAATCATAGAAGCTAATAAACCCAATCAAACACATACAAGACTAAAGAGAAGGGAAATGAGGAGATAGGGTTCATAGAAGAGATTCAAGCATGAATGAGTGAAGGTGTGTGAGCTATACTTACCTCAAGATCAAATCAAGAATATAGGGAAATGGTTTAGGGGTTGAGGATCCTTGGCTTTCCTCTTCTTTCTCCAAGCTCCAAGGTGTTTTCTCTCTAGAAAACCTCTCCCTCTCTCTAGAAGTGGAAGGAACGGAAGAAAAATGAGGAAAAGAGCTCAAATCATGTTTTTAAGGAATGTTGTCAGCGCGCTCTCGCTTAGGCGCGCTCGAGCGAGGCTGAGCGAGAGCCTCTTCTCGCTCAGGCACGCCTAGGCGAGACCAGGCGAAATTTTCATTCCAGAAAGCCCATTTTGACTCTGTGTTCTCGCTCAGTCTCGTTTAAGCGAGCCTGGGCGAGAAAACCAGAGCAGAGTCCTCCTATTTCTGCTGACACCCTCGCTCAAGCACGCTCAAGCGATCCTGGGCGAAATTAGCAAAATAGAAACACCCAATATTTCTGCCTGACACTCTCGCTTGAGCGAGCCCTTTTCGCTTGAGCGAGAATGTCAGGACTCAAACTCTTGATTTTCACCCTTCTTTGCTTCTAACTTAGTTCTACTTCCCCTTTCCTAATTCGTTTTATACAACACCCTCTAACTTAGTTCCTTTCTTCCAAATCTCTTCCCTCATTTTCGTTAATCCTCTAACTAATCCCTTCCTCCTCAATCTAATTCCCTCGTTCAATGCCTCTACTTTCTCTCTCATCTTTATACCTTATAATCCTCTTCGCCTTAGGGTATGATTTCTTCTAAGTTTGTTCTACAGTTTTGTTTGACTTAACATGTGGTTTCCCTTCTAAATTCTCTTAAAACTCATAGCTCTCAATACATTCCCTAATTTTTGTCAAAATTCACACTCAAACCCCCAAGTTCTCATCCCACTTCTAACCTCTCTTTTCTTGGCCAGATTCACAGCCTAAGGCTTCCACTACATTTTTTAGGCTCTAATTTTTTGGATGTTACACGTAGTTTTTATGGGTTCCACCCAACCAACTAACTCCAACTAATCCTTCTATTTTTCACAATTGTAAAATTACATTATTTTCTTAAATACTAAAAAATAAACTACAAAATATTTTCAAAAATTAATTTAGTGTATAAAAATATTAAATTATATTAAAATAAATTAAAAACTAAAAGATAAAAAATAAATATGTTTAAAGTTTTATACAAAATTTTAGAAAAACAAATTAACTAATGAAAAATTAGTTTGATGGTTGTGTCGTGTATTATTTTCTTTCTTACATTTATTCTAATTTATTTATTTTAAAATTAAACTAATAAACATATCATACATTATATGGATATTTTTGTGATATAAAAAAATATAGATATTGCAATGTTTTTATTTTTAAAAATTTAAAAACTAATTTAATTAATGAAAATTATTTTAGTGATATTTTGTTCCATGTATTGTTCATCTTTTTATTTTTTTAGTGATATTTTATTTTATTTTGAAAATAAAATAACAAATAATTCGAGTTTTGTGATAATGTTTTAAGAGAATATAAAAAATTGTAAAATATTTAATAATATTAATTTATTTGATAAAAATTATATTAAAATATGAATGGTGATTTTCCAGTTTAATACTTTATAAAATTTTAAAAATTAAATTAATTAATGAAAATTATTTTAATGATGTTTTATGTTACACATTATATTTTTATACTTATTCCTATGTTTTCTTGTCCTTAGAATTTTGAAATTAAAGTATCAAGTGTTATGCATTGTATGAGTATTTGTGTAATAGTAAACAATTAGTATGAAGTTAATTTAAAATAAAATAAAATAAAAGATTAATATAATTGATACAACTTATTTTTTTGTGAGTCTCATATAATTTAGTGAGATTCGTATACATTCCCTCCAATAATATAGAGTGTAATGAAAAGGTGTTAGAAAGTTTATTACTAATGAAAATGATTTAATTACTACTAACTTACACTTTGGCAGCAGATTTAATTTTTTTGCAGCAGATTTAATCTGTAATAGTAAAATTTATAGGTAGGTCTCTCATGGAAGCACATGGGGTGTATGCACGAAGAGATGTGCACGTTGAAAAGTTCACATGTATGCGCAGGAAGATAGAAAGCTGGTAAGAACGAGATAAAAAAAGAGACAATTGCATTGACTATAACTACACTGGAATACTAGTACAATTACTTAGCTGTAATTCACGCATGTGCGCAATTTGTTCCATCCCGTTCTATTTTCAACTTCACAAGCGCATGCATCCATCCACAACAGTACCATTCCATTGAAACAAGATTACAAAAATTATTCCATTCTATTGTGGCAATTTATGTTACATTATATTACCTTACTCTCAAATAAAATGAGTGTGAAACACTCATTCTTTTTATCATTAGAATTTACATCCATTTAACTAATGTGAGTGCAATAAAAAAGAGATATATAAGACATATGATAATTAAAAAATAAAAGAGAATGCATAAAATGATGAATATGAAAAAATATCACCCCCTAACGTGGGAACTAATTGTATACGAATATATGGTTTCCATTGCATCTATCTTGCTTGACTTAACTTCAATTCTGTCTTTTGCTTTGGCTTTAAGTTAAAGAAGATAGAAAATAAAGAAAAGATAGGAGGAGGGGAGAGGGGGTCCGGACTCCGGAGAGTGAGGCAGCTCTATAGTACTTACAGAACAGTACGGTGTTACTGTGTGCGTGCGTACTGTAGGCGTGTAGTGCGCAGTGTTAAACTGTTGTAAAACTGCTCTCCTGCCAGCTGGGAACAAGCACGCCAATCACTGCCTAATTTAAACTCGTTTGACTAGAGCAGTATATATTTTTTATTTATAATTAGGTATAATTGATTTTTATAGGATTATAAAATCAATTGCTAAAAATGAATGTGTCTAAAAAATTGAATTGTAACTTTGTAAGTAATATAAAATCAATTTCAATATAATACTACCCCGGTTCTATATATAAGAAACAAAAATGAAATTTTTTTGTCCTATATATAAGAAATATAGTATTATTTTTAGTTGCATTAATTGCTAAATATTTTATATGCCATTAATTTATTGTGGATAGTTAAGAGGTAACCCACTCATTTACTCATTTAATTCTAAGGGTATTTTTGAGAAAAAATTAAATTCATGATACTATTAATTACCACTAACATATTCCAATATGTTCTATACCGGAAATTACGAGCTCGGCACCCTAGTTTCGCAGGGCTTGAGCTCGAGGGGCTGTGTACTATATCGAGCACCGAGCCCTCCGATCATCACAGACTACGAGCTCATCGTCCTTGCTCCGCAGGACTTGAGCTCGAGGGGCTGTGTACTATACTGAGCACCGAGCCCTCCGATCATCACAGACTACGAGCTCATCGTCCTTGCTCCGCAGGACTTGAGTTCGAGGGGCTGTGTACTATATATACCGAGCACCGAGCCCTCTAGACACAAGTGGTCCTTTTTCGAGGAGATCTCCCTTAGTCCCCTAGCTCGAGAGGAGATCTCCCTTATCTCGCTCAACTCGGCCCAATTGTCCATCTATGGGCTTCAAGACCAGAAGGCCCATACTCGGCCTATAAAGGCAGGGAGGTCTCCTAGGTCAAGGGCATCTGATAGTCTCACTCTGACGGCTTGGTCTAATCCTTACGGGAGGAGAGCTCAGTCGTCGGGGACTTTTGAGAACACAATACATTCCCTAGTTTGGTCTTGATGATTTTAGTCCAATGTTTCTTATATATAGGACCGGAGGTAGTATAATTGATTATTACTATCACTAATTAAAAACCAAATGAACCGGAAGTTTTGCACTATATCACATTTAAATTTTAAATTAACACCATTAATCCAATTAATCAAAATTTATGTTTTTGGGTGAATAAACATTTGGATTGGTTTAAACGAATATCTAAACATGTTATAAAATTATTTTATATATGCTTTTTTTTAAGAAAAAAGAATAGGTAAACTCTAATTTAATTTTTACTCTCTTATTTTATCGAAAAAGGAAAATGTGAGCATAATATATCTTAACTAAAGTGATGACTTTTTCACACTCATACATTTCACACCTCATTTTTCATTTAATTTTATTTATCTAATTTTTCTTTCCTATCATATCAATTATCACATCTTTGATCTTCTCTCCTTATTTCTTTTTTATCTCTCTTTCCCCTACACATCACACCTTAAAAATAAGATTACAAAGTTTTATTCTACTTTCTACCATGATGTTGTACAACATCAAGGTAGGTTGACCAGCTTAGTGATAAAATGAATGGAACCTAGGAATAAATTATCAACAATGATGTAACGTCCTAATTCCCAGAATTCAGAAATTATGCCTGTTGGAAGCATAAGTCCTGAATTTAGGAAATTATTTTTCGCGACATTAACGATATCAATAATAGTGATATAGATTTGCTTAACTAAATCCAACATTTAATTAAACATAATATGAGAATTTACATATACAATTGTAACATGGATATTACAATACATGTTGAAGTATATGGTTGAATAACAAGAAGGGGGGTTGAATTGTGATTCTTTTAAAATTCTGCAATTTTATCTTCTAATAAAATTCTGCTCAAGATAAGTTCTTGGCTGTTTATTAGAAGATGGATCTCCACAAGTAGAATTGTAAGTATTAATGCTTATTATGTTGAAAATAGGATTCCTTTGGTGGAATCAATTTAGTTGCCACTTACTTAGGTATTATTAGTTTTGAAAACTTTTTGTGCACATGCAGAAGTTAAGAGAGTAAGGGAAAGAAGAAAACACAAAGGTTTTTATACTGGTTCACCTCTTCCAACCTGAGGCTACGTCCAGTCCCTACCTTCTGTAGGATTTTTCTCACTAACAAATCAGTTACAACCTTTGGGTACACACTACCACTAGTATTCTTTTTCCACAATCCTCTTCAGGCTTTCTACAGAATCACCAAACTCACAGAAACAGACCCTGACTTAATGCAGGACTTTCTGCAGAAGCACAGGTCCAGAAATCTGCAGAACTTCCTTCTGCAGACACCAAACACACACAGGCTCACACCAGAGCCTTTACAACCTCTCTAATAACTTTACCTAATGTGCCACAAGAGATTTTACAACAGACCAATCTCTTTGACCTTTCAGAAGCACAGAAACAGCAAGGTAAAGTACAAATAGCTCACTAGATTATAATCAGAGTAGCAGCAGACTTTCCTAGTGAGCAAAACTCCCCCTCAACAACTTGTATAATCAGATTAGAAAGAATTCGAGGAGAGAGAAAAGGTTCCAGAAGTTGGCAGTGAGACAGCAGATAATATTTTATGCTTCTGGAATGAGAGGTGTGTCTCAATGTGAAGAGAGCACCTCCTTTTATAGGTGAGGAGCCTTGTAGCCGTTGGAATGAGGTTAAAATGATTCAACTGTGATGTATTGACAAGTCCCTTTCAGGTACAGTTGCAAAAGCTGACAGGTAGAGTTGTCCAGTTGACTAGCCTTCATGCTTCTGCAGATAGCAAAACTGGCTCATTTCTTCACCAATGCTTCTGTGAATGTACTGAGGATGATTTCAGGATTATTTCAAGTGTATTTAAACTTGTGTTCCTCAGCTAAATCAACAGGAGATCATTTTAGACTTTCTGGTTTACTTTGCTGCTTCTGCAGAATCTAGACTTGCAAATTCCTTCTGCAGAAATGCTTCTGATCAACTGCAGATAATTCTTATGCTTCTGTGACATGTTTCATGTTCTGCAGTTGATATATCTTAAGAGTGAAATTCTGTTTTTGCTTTCTTCTTAGAATTTCCTCTAAAATGAATCTCCCTTCTAAAGCAATTTCATTTGAAGTCTTTGAGATGCTTCTTCTTGCTTCTGGAAACTGTGAGAAGTGCTTGATAGCTTCTGCATGCTTAAATAAGTTGCTTTCAACTTACTCATCTTTATTTCAAGTTTTCCTTCACAGATTTGTCATTCTTTCATCTTATTGCTTCTGTTAACCATTAAGATGAAGCTTCTCATATTTGTCCTTCTGCAAGATGAAACCTGTTGCTTCTGGACACATTCTCAAATGAAATGGTCAGTTCTTTTGGAATCAGAATTATGCTAAGTTGCATTTGATTTAGTTGTCATGATTAAAACCACTTTGAGGGGATTCTTGGACCTTACAATCTCCCCCTTTTTGATGATGACAACCCAATCAAGTATTACTTAGATAATTCTGATTTTTGATACCAAACTCCCCCTGAATTTTAGCATTTATTTGGGAAATAATGATTGTTGCAGATTATATGATTTGAAATCCGATTCACACTTCAAATTGATCTTTTGCAGCAAATTGTATGATTCAATCATTAAGTAAACTTAGAAATATGCAGCAAAAAATATGCAGCAAACATCATCATTTGTCATTCATCATTAATCAAAAGGATTACACCAAAAAAGTCATAATCACAAAACAATCATAGTCAGAAATCATAGTTTGCTAGCCATCCGAAAAAATATCAGCCCTAAACTACTTAGTACAACTTCTCCCCCTTTGTCATCAATCAAAAAACACAAGGGAAGTGTATGAGGAGAAGCAGAATCATCATCTTTCACTTAGATGGAGATGAGTGATCAGATGATGAAGAAGTAGAAGGCTGAAGAAGGTTCTGTGGTGGCTGAAACTGTGTGAAAGGCATAACTGGGGCCTGAGGTGCAATTACTGGAAGCACAAAAGTATTAAACCAAAACTGATGTTGTGTGAACCTCTCAATCATTTCATTTACTGTGTTTTGGAGAGTGTTCACATTGGAAAACAGTTTCTTCATGTCAGACTTGAGCTTCTGGATATTCTTCTCCATGGATTTGGAAGGAGAAGCAGCTTTAGAAGGTTCACCAGAAGCAGCAGCATCAGATTTTGGAGCAGCAGGCTCTTCAGCAGGTTTTTCACTGCTCAGTTGCTGGATAAAAGTGTTCATTGAGGAAAGATGTGAAGAGATAGCAGGTATATTATCCATAATTGGTGCAGCAGCAGGTAACCCAGAGTCCAGTATTGGAGAAGCAAGGAACTGATTAACCATATCAGTTCCAAATGTACCTACTGAAGGAGCTGAAACAGTAGCTTCCTTCTGCACTTCTTCCTTTTCTTTCTTCTCTAACTTCTGGAGCATCAGCAGCTGGAATTGATCTTGTAGGGGATTGAAATGTACTGGAGAATTATCCTGAGGGAAGGAGGGAAATCAGGAAGAGCTTGAGCCAAGTTGGCCAATGTGTCAACTGCCATGCCCTCTGCAGAAGCACTGATAGTTTCTTGAGAATCTTCATGGTGGGGTGCTTCTGTAGGTGGCGACTTGGGCTGAGAGACAGCTTCTTCCCCAGGAATGGAGTCAAGAGACAGTGATGTAGATGATGCAGACACATCTGGATCTAAAGAAGGAGAGGAAACCTTCAGATTCTTGGTTGAAGGTTCTCCAGAAGCACCAGCTGAATGGATCTTTCTTTTCTTGGTTCTGGGTGCTGTATTCTCCTCTTCTTCACTTTCACTTGGACTGGAGTAGTATTGAGATGGCTTAGGTTTTTCAATTAACATTCTCTGCACATTCATCTTTCCAAAAGTGCTTGCAAGTATCACTAGAAGCTTCATCTTCTAGGGAGATGTTATTGAGTCTAAAGATTCTTGTGAGGAGCATGCCATAGGGTAAACTAGCATATGCTCTCTGGGGATTAGCTGATGAAATCATGCTTCTAAGGATTAAGTAAGATAAGGAGAAAGGTTTTCCAAGAAGGAGGTGATAACATACCATTAGATCTTGATCAGTGACTCTTTCTAGAGTGCCAGCTCTAGGTAGGAGTGAATAGCAGCAGAGTTTGTGAAATAACCTACAAATGGGAATGAGTTTACTGGACAGAAGTTGTGAATTAGAATGGCTAAGGACTTTCTTTGTGACATCCTGCTTGGTCACACCAGCTGAGGCATACCAGTCATCATATAGCTTGTTTTGGACAACATCACATCCTAAGGCTTCATCAATAGTTTCTGAAGTGACTACAATTGTAGAACCTTTTATTTCTACAACCAGGGAATTGCCATCACTCCTATACTGACTTGCAGAAGCATAAAATGCTTTTACAAGCCTCTCATAGACTGGTTCTCTTAAGAGAAGATAATCTCCCCAATCCTGCTTCTGGACAAAATGTCCAATGTCCCATCCATATTTTTTAATTTCTCTAAGGAGAAATATCTTGCCAGGGATGACAGCCTTCCATTCCCATTTCTCATTGAAGATTTTCAGCATTTCCTCATTCTCAAAAAGGTCACAGTTAGTGTCTTGTGATCCTTCTGAGGGGTCACTTTCCTCCAATCTTTCACTTGAGCTTTCCTTCTTCTTTTCAGCAGTATTGAGGGCCTCATTGACATGGGAAGGGACTGCAGTGTGAGTGACAGAAGGAGAGTCTATTTCTATTGGTTTGTTAGGATCATTTCCTATGGTTTTGAAGGCAGGGCCAGCACGACGCCTTTCAGACCTTCTAACATATACTACAGAAGCAATTTGTGCTTTAGGTGTAGTGTCAGCTGAAGGTGTTGGTGTAATGGAGGGTTGAGAAGGTGTTTGGTCAGGTTGAGGTTCATTTGCTGAAGGTTCAGTAGGAGCAGAAGCTTCCTCTGTTGAATGGCTGGAAACAGAGGGTTCAATTGTGGGAGACTGAGCAGGTTCTGGTTCAACATATGGCACTATTTCATTGCCCATCACAACAAAATCATCAGATTCTGTGGAGGAGGAGTCTTTCTTTTCTAATGCGATTTGTTTGATTCTCATGATAAGAGAGGAATGTAAAGCAGAGACAGAGAGAGATGACAGAGGCTGAAAGTGAAAAGTTTGAGTTTGAAGAGGGCAGTGTGATGTTTCTTCATCTGAGAAACTCTCCTAAATAGTAGAACCCAACTAGCCGTTGCCTTATTTGAGAAGGAGAGAGGGAACGAGAGAGAGAGAGATGGAAGGAGTCATGTGCGCAGTTTTTTATGAAGTTGGTTAATGTCCAACGGTCATTAGCTTTTAATTTTCCTTAATCATGAACCAACTAACCTACCTGCTTTTAGCTAGAGACAAAAGCTAACTTTCTTTATTCCTTCTGTAGTTCCTATAGAATGAAAAGGCTACAGGTGCAGCTTTGACTTTGCCTAGAAAGGATAAACTGTATTGAGCTTTGAAAGTGACCTTTCCTAGTATGTGTGATGTGACTAACCTATGTTTGTTAGTCAACAATCACTGTTGTCACGTTTCTCCTGATAAGCAGGTGGACAGAAGCAGCTTTGAAATTGTCCTTTGAAGAAGGATGTCTGCAGAAGCTAAAATTTTTATTTACTAGATTATCCTAAAGTCTGCAGAAGGTGAATTATTTCATCCACCTTCTCAAGAAAGGTTTTGCAGAATGAAGAGTATTTCCATGAACTATTCTGCAGAAAGTGAGAAATTAATTTCAAGTACCAGAAGCTGCACATGCTACTGTAACTGTTACAGTTTTGTGCTTCTGCATGCAAATATGCTTCTCTATTTGCTTCTGTGGAGATATTAAGTTCCAGTGACATACAGATTTTGATTCACACATCAAGCAACAAGGTTTTTCATATTAATTTTATTTCTAAGAAACACAAATCTCTCTTCAATAAGAGGTTTTGTGAAAATATCAGCAAATTGAAATTTGGTTTCAATGAATTTTAGTTCAATGTCATGCTTCTGGACATGATCTCTAATGAAATGATGTTTAATATCAATATGCTTAGATCTAGAATGCTGAATTGGATTCTTGGACAAGTTAATTGCACTGGTATTATCACAGAAGATAGGAATATTAGTGTACCTCAAGCAATAGTCCTCCATTTGATGTTTAATCCAAAGCATTTGAGAACAACAGCTTGCTGCTGAAATGTATTCTGCTTCTGTGGTGGACAAAGCTATTGTGGGCTGCTTCTTGCAAGACCAAGAGATTAATGATTCACCAAGAAATTGGCAGCTTCCACTAGTACTTTTTCTGTCCAATTTATCTCCAGCATAATCAGCATCACAATATCCTGTGAGCTCAAAATCTGTGCCTTTCTTGTACCATAATCCAAGATTTGTAGTTCCAGCAAGATATCTAAAAATCCTTTTTACAGCTGCAACATGTGATTCTTTGGGAGAAGATTGAAATCTTGCACATAGACTTACAGAGTATAAAATGTCAGGTCTACTAGCAGTTAAGTATAATAGAGATCCTATCATTCCTCTATATTCCTTTTCAGAAACATGTTTACCATTTTCATCCAGATTTAAAACTGCAGAGGGATGCATAGGAGTCCCCATGGATTTTGAACCTTCCATTTTATATTTCTTTAAGAGATCTTTAGTGTATTTCTCTTGATTTATGAAGATACCATGCTTCTCTTGTCTGATTTGAAGTCCTAGGAAGAACTTCAATTCACCCATGAGACTCATTTCAAACTCACCTTTCATAAGATCAGAAAACTCTTCACACATTTTCAAATTAGTAGATCCAAATATTATATCATCAACATAAATTTGAACAATGAGAAGATCCTTATTGAAAGTTTTTCTGAAAAGTGTAGTATCAATTTGACCTCTTGAAAATTGATTTTGTAAAAGGAATGTGCTTAGTCTTTCATACCAAGCTCTAGGAGCTTGTTTTAAACCATATAAAGCCTTTGTTAATTTGAAAACATGATTAGGATGTTTTTTGTTTTCAAAACCAGGAGGTTGGTGTACATAAACTTCCTCACTTATGAATCCATTTAGAAAAGCACTTTTCACATCCATTTGATAAAGATTAAAGTTTTTAAATGCAGCAAAAGCAAGAAGGATTCTAATAGCTTCTAATCTAGCTACTGGAGCAAAAGTTTCATCAAAATCAATACCTTCTTGTTGGTTGTAACCTTGAGCTACTAACCTTGCTTTGTTTCTAATAACTTTACCTTCTTCATTCATTTTGTTTCTGAATACCCATTTAGTGCCAATTATGGTGTGATTGTCTGGTTGAGGCACAAGAGTCCAGACCTTGTTTTTCTCAAACTGGTCTAGTTCTTCTTTCATGGCTTCAACCCATGATTCTTCATCAAGTGCTTCTTGTACACTTTTTGGCTCAACTTGAGAAAGAAAAGCAGTGTCATTTATTTTTGTTAATTGTCTCCTTGTTTTTACACCTTCCTCAACATTTCCAATTACTTGGTCATGAGGATGGTAAGTCACAGATTTCCAGCTTCTGGGCAGATTCTGCTTCTGACAATCAGAATCTTCTCCAGAAGCACCTACAGCCTCTGCAGGTTCTGCAGCTTCTGCAGGTTCAACAGCCTTTTCTGCAGAGCTATGATTTTCAGAAGGCACTCTCTTTGGCTTGACTTTCATCATCAGAATCTTGCTTGTCACATGCTTGAGAAGGAGAGTTAGCATCATTGAAAATAATATGCATGCTTTCTTCTATTGTCTGATTTTTGAGGATTATAGATTCTATATGCTTTGGAAGTGATAGAATACCCAAGAAATATTCCTTTTTCAGATTTAGCATCAAATTTCTCAAGGTTATCCTTATTGTTTAATATGAAGCATTCACTTCCAAATATGTGAAAATAGGCAATGTTGGGTTTTCTTCCTTTCCATAGTTCATATGGAGTTTTATTAAGGATGCTTCTGATAGAGAACTCTGTTAAGTATGTAACATGCAGTGGAAACAGCCTCACCCCAAAAGTATTTTTGAATTCCACTGTCACTTAACATAGTTCTTGCCATTTCCTGGAGAGTTCTATTCTTCCTTTCTACAACTCCATTTTGTTGTGGAGTTCTAGGACAAGAGAAGTTGTGGGAAATTCCATTTTCATCAAAGTAGTTTTTGAAAAAATAGTTTTCAAATTCCCCTCCATGATCACTTCTTACAGAAGCTACCTTTTGGTTTCTTTCATTTTCAACTTTCTTGAGAAAGATTCTGAAAGATTCAAAAGATTCATCCTTAGTAGCTAAAACAAAACCCATGTGAATCTAGAGTAATCATCTACTATTACAAGCCCATATTTCTTTCCTCCCAAACTAGGTGTTTTAGTAGGACCAAAAAGATCAATATGCAATAACTCTAAAGTTCTTTTGGTAGTTATTACATTTTTAGGATGAAAGCTAGATTTGGTATGTTTTCCCTTTACACATGCTTCACAAATTTTGTCTTTATCAAATTTCAGTTTTGGCAATCCTTTGACAAGTTCTAGTTTGGATAATTTAGAAATGGACTTCATGTTTAAGTGACCTACCTTTCTATGCCAAATCCATTTTTCATTTTCAAAAGAAGCAAGACAGGTTTGATGTGGAAGTTCTTCTAGACTTATGCTATATAGATTCTTGCTTCTAATGCCTGAGAATAATACCCTTTTAGTAGATGATTCTCTAATTTCACAGAATGTAGGTTGGAACATAACTTCATAGCCACTATCACATAACTGACTAATGCTAAGAAGATTATGTTTTAACCCTTTCACATAGTATACATTATTAATTTGGGTAGAACCTTGCATACCTATCTTTCCAATACCTTTGATTTGAGCCTTGTTGTTGTCTCCAAATGTTACTGTTCCACCTTCCATCATGTGTAGTTGAGTGAATTTGCTTCTGTTTCCAGTCATATGTCTGGAGCATCCACTGTCCAAGAACCATAGCTCTTTCTTCTTGGATCCCTTTTGTTTGTTCCTACATCAGAGGACAACAATGATTTAGGTACCCAAATTTTCTTGGGTCCTGTGATGTTAGATACCTTTCTTCTGGTACTCCTTTTTCTTCTGTAACAGTTTTGGTCATAATGTCCAAGTTTGTTACACCAAGAACAATGAGGAGGTTTCCTTTTGGCTGGAATAAAAACTGTTTTGTGTGATTCTGTAATCTTGTCTTGATTAAATCCTAAACCTCTTTTGTCAGAGGTTTCTCTGCTGTTTTCTATTAATTTATTTAAATTGTGAGTGCTGTTTACAAATTTACATAAATCATTTTGAAGTTCATCAATTTTCTTCTGCAGAAGCAGATTTTCTTTCTGCAGACTTGCAGTTTTTTCTGCTTCTGCAGAGTTGTTTCTTACAGTTTTGACTTGTTCAAATAACTTAGAGTGAGATTGTTGTAAGACAATGATTGGTTTTAATTAACCTATTATTATCTTCTCTAAGTTTGTCATTTTCTTCTTTAGATTTAACTAATTGTTCTTTATGAAAAGCACATTTTTGTGCAAGTGTGTGTGAGACAGATAGCAAATTTTCAAAAGCATCTTCAAGTTCTTTATATGCAGAAGGAGTATAGGTAATTACCTCATTTTCTTCATCTTCTCCAGCCATGAAGCACAAATGTGCAGTTTCAGCTTCATCTTCTTCTTCTGCAGAGCTGTCAGAATCATCCCATGTAGCCATCATGGCCTTCTTCTTCTGGAATGGTCTTGATTCTTTCAGCTGTGGACATTCTGCCTTGATGTGTCCTGGTTTGTTGCATTCATAGCAGATGATAGGACCTTTGCTGTTTTCACCTTTTGGTCCTTCCTTCTTGAAATTGAAAAATTTCTTTCCTTTGCCTTTTCTTCTGATTAGCCTTTGTATTCTTTTTGATATAAAGGCTAGCTCATCATCATTTTCAGAAGAGGATGATTCTCCTTCTGAAGGTTTATCTTCTGCAGAAGCACTTCTTCTAGATGTGCTTGCTTTTAGAGCTATTGACTTTGTCCTTTCTTGGCAACTCATCCATGAGTTCTTGTTCATGGACTTTTAAAGAGCCAAGAAGCTCATCCAGCTTGAGTACAGCTAGATCCTTTGCTTCCTGAATTGCTGTAACCTTTGGTCTCCATATTCTTGGGAGACTTCTAAGTATTTTTCTTACTTGTTCTTGATTAGAATAGCTTTTACCAAGAGATTTTAAATCATTTATAATGATAGTAAACCTACTAAACATTTCATCTATAGTTTCATGTTCAATCATGTTAAACATTTCATATTGGTGAATTAAAATATTGATTTTAGATTCTTTTACTTGGTCTGTACCTTCATGAGCAATTCTTAAAGTATCCCATATTTCTTTTGCTGTGTTGCAGCCAGCAACTTTATCATATTCACCTCTACTTAATGCACAAAGAAGAAAAAATTTAGCTTTAGAGTTTAGAAGATACCTTTGTTTGTCATCTTGTGTCCATTCTTCTCTAGGTTTGGGTTTTGGTGCTTCTTCAACAACTTCAGACTCACCTTCTGTGGAAGGAGCCAGAACTCTGGTTCTTCTTGTAGTGGGAATGTAATTCCCATTTTCTATAATATCCCATAGATCAATATCTTGAGATTCCAAGAACAGTTTCATTCTATCCTTCCAATAGTAATAATCTTTTCCATTAAAAGCTGGTGGTCTGTTTGTGGATGATCCTTCTGGAATGAACATTGCAGCTCCATGGTTTGCCATCCCTTTGATCTTTTCCTCTCTCACTGTTAAGTGAGTTCAACCCAAGAGGCAAGCTCTGGTACCAATTGAAGTATATGGTTGAATCACAAGAAGGGGGGTTGAATTGTGATTCTTTTAAAATTCTGCAATTTTATCTTCTAATAAAATTCTGCTCAAGATAAGTTCTTGGCTGTTTATTAGAAGATGGATCTCCACAAGTAGAATTGTAAGTATTAATGCTTATTATGCTGAAAATAGGATTCCTTTGGTGGAATCAATTTAGTTGCCACTTACTTAGGTATTATTAGTTTTGAAAACTTTTTGTGCACATGCAGAAGTTAAGAGAGTAAGGGAAAGAAGAAAACACAAAGGTTTTTATACTGGTTCACCTCTTCCAACCTGAGGCTACGTCCAGTCCCTACCTTCTGTAGGATTTTTCTCACTAACAAATCAGTTACAACCTTTGGGTACACACTACCACTAGTATTCTTTTTCCACAGCCTCTTCAGGCTTTCTACAGAATCACCAAACTCATAGAAACAGACTCTGACTTATTGCAGGACTTTCTGCAGAAGCACAGGTCCAGAAATCTGCAGAACTTCCTTCTGCAGACACCAAACACACACAGGCTCAAACCAGAGCCTTTACAACCTCTCTAATAATTTACCTAATGTGCCACAAGAGATTTTACAACAGACCAATCTCTTTGACCTTTCAGAAGCACAGAAACAGCAAGGTAAAGTACAAATAGCTCACTAGATTATAATCAGAGTAGCAGCAGACTTTCCTAGTGAGCAAAACTCCCCCTCAACAACTTGTATAATCAGATTAGAAAGAATTCGAGGAGAGAGAAAAGGTTCCAGAAGTTGGCAGTGAGACAGCAGATAATATTTTATGCTTCTGGAATGAGAGGTGTGTCTCAATGTGAAGAGAGCACCTCCTTTTATAGGTGAGGAGCCTTGTAGCCGTTGGAATGAGGTTAAAATGATCCAGCTGTGATGTATTGAGAAGTCCCTTTCAGGTACAGCTGCAAAAGCTGACAGGTACAGCTATCCAGTTGACTGGCCTTCATGCTTCTGCAGAACTTGCTTCTGCAGATAGCAAAACTCGCTCATTTCTTCACCAATGCTTCTGTGAATGTATTGAGGATGATTTCAGGATTATTTCAAGTGTATTTAAACTTGTGTTCCTCAGCTAAATTAGCAGGAGATCATTTTAGACTTTCTGGTTTGCTTTGCTGCTTCTGCAGAATCTAGACTTGCAAATTCCTTCTGCAGAAATGCTTCTGATCAACTGCAGATAATTCTTATGCTTCTCTGACATGTTTCATGTTCTGCAGTTGATATATCTTAAGAGTGAAATTCTGTTTTTGCTTTCTTCTTAGAATTTCCTCTAAAATGAATCTCCCTTCTAAAGCAATTTCATTTGAAGTCTTTGAGATGCTTCTTCTTGCTTCTGGAAACTGTGAGAAGTGCTTGATAGCTTCTGCATGCTTAAATAAGTTGCTTTCAACTTACTCATCTTTATTTCAAGTTTTCCTTCACAGATTTGTCATTCTTTCATCTTATTGCTTCTGTTAACCATTAAGATGAAGCTTCTCATATTTGTCCTTCTGCAAGATGAAACCTGTTGCTTCTGGACACATTCTCAAATGAAATGGTCAATTCTTTTGGAATCAGAATTATGCTAAGTTGCATTTGATTTGGTTGTCATGATTAAAACCACTTTGAGGGGATTCTTGGACCTTACACATGTGTCCTATCAAAACGGAAACATCATGATATACACATGTACCAAAATATCCATCCCAAAAGAATATACATCAATGAACAAAGAAATACAATAAAAAAGGCGGATCCAAAGCCAAATAAACTCTAGGTTCCATCTGAATCATGGCCCTCAACGGCCTACCCGGGGATCTAAAATGTAAACCCACAATGGGGTGAGACTAATGCCTCTGTGAGCAATGCAAAGTATGCATGTGTAGAATACAAAGATTAATATGCAATAATGTAATAATGATATGAACTGGCAATTGATTCATGTAAACAATGATAACTTGAAACTGAATTTAACATGAACTAATAACCCATCAATAAGGGTCTTATCTCTTTTTCCTGTAGCTAGACCTGACCTCAGACTACGTGCAAGGGATATCTCCCTTGGGGACATAAAGTCGTCACTATTACCTGACGGCCAAAGCCTAGTTCTAACATGAACATGATGGTCCTAGACCCGTAATGGCCGAAGCTTAACATGATTTTCTTTTAACTTGAGATACTTAAAAACATGATTACATGAGTAGTTTATCACATGAATTGTTCATGAGTCTTAAGAATATATTTACTTAACACTAAACATAAACATGAACTACACTAACAAGCACCCTAACCTAGGGTTTCTTTCAAACGTGACTTAATGAAGCACAAGCATTAAGAAATACAACCGTCCACAAGTAATAACCATACAAACTAGTCCATTCACAAGCAAGTAAAAAGGGATGATAGGGATTAGGGCACATGAGAGAATTTCAAACAAGAGGAGGTGAAGTGTATGATCTTTACTCACCAAAAAGTGACCAAGAATGAGGGATGGAAGAGTTGATGAGGGTGAGGTTGAGCCAAAACTCCTTCTCTACTTCTTCCCCTAGCTGGAACTCCTTTCTCTCTCTCTACACACTCTCTCTAAACCATTAATGAGAAATAAATGAGGTTGGGACTAGGCTTTCTGTTTTTAAAAACCGATCATGCGCGTTCTCACTTAAGCGAGGATTTATCGCTTGAGCGAGACGACTAAAGGGGTTAAGCGAGAATACTCCAGAGAATATCTCATCTGGATGATTCTCGCTTAAGTGAAATTCTTCTCGCTTAAGCGAAAATCTTCCAGAGAGCACTCAAATCCTCCCCCTTTTCTCACTTGAGCGAGAGCCTTCTCGCTCAAGCGAGAATATCAGAACTCATTTTTAACCATTTTACTGATATTCTCGCTCAAGCGAGCGCCTCTCGCTTGAGCAAGAATACCAAGATTTAGGATCCTAGTTTCTCACCTTAAAACCTTTCTTTCCCAATTCCTTTCTCAAAATCCTATTATTTTACTACTTCTCCTTTACAATTTGATCTTAATTCTTGGGGTGTTACAATTCTACCCCCTTAAGAAAATTGTCCTGAAAATTTGCCTAGTCATTAATAAAAATTACTGAAAATTTAGTTATTAGGGATTACCTCACAAAGTTAACTCGGGATACTGAGTTCTGACATCGTCCTCCTTTTCCTATGTGGCCTTCTCCGGTGACTGCCCTTCCCAAATCACTTTCACCAACGGAATTGACTTATTCCTTAGGGTTTTGATGCTTCGGTTAATAATCCGTGCAGGTCTGGCTGGAAAAGTCAAATCCTGCCTCAGTTGTACCGACTCAGAACTAATGATGTGTGAAAGGTCATGAATGTACTTTCTGAGTTGAGAGACATGTAACACATCATGAAGGTTGGACAAATGAGGAGGTAGGGCTATTATGTAGGCTGCGGGACCAACTCTTTGGATGATTTGGAAAGGGCCGGTGTATCGGGGATTAAGCTTTTTGGCCCTGATGGCCCTTCCTATGCCTGTGACCGGGGTGACCTTGAGGAAAACATGATATCCTTCCTCAAACTCTAGATCTTTTATCCTCCTATTGGCATAACTCTTTTGTCTACTCTAAGCAGCCAAAAGTTTCTCCCTAACGACTTTGATCTTATCCGAGGTTTCCTGGACCAATTCTGGCCCCAAGAGGTTTCTCTCACCCACTCCATACCAACACAAGAGAGACCTACACCTCCTACCATACAAAGCCTCGTAAGGCACCATGCCAATGCTACTACGAAAAATTGTTATTGTAAGAAAACTCAATCAATGGCATGTACCTATCCCAGCTACCCCTCTCCTCCAAGACACATGCTCTAAGCATATCTTCTAAGGTATAAATGGTCCTCTCAGACTGGCCATCGGTCTGAGGATGGTAGGCTGTGCTAAAACTCAACTTAGTCCGAAAGGCATGATGGAGGGCTCTCCAAAGCCTAGAGGTGAACCTTGGATCCCTATCCGAGACTATGCTAGAGGGTACACCATGGAGCTTTACAATCTCCTTAATGTACAGGTTCACTAACTTATTCAAAGGGTAGGTGGCTTTGGTCGGTAAGAAATGGGCCGACTTGGTCAACCTATCAACAATGACTCAAATGGCGTCATGACCAGCTGTGACCCTAGGTAGTCCCATCACAAAATCCATGGCTATTCCCTCCTACTTCCACTCAGGCAACTCTAGGGGCTGAAGTGGTCCAGATGGCTTCTGGTGCTCTATCTTAACCTGCTAGCACACTTAGCACCTAGAGTCAAACTCAACTACCTCCTTTTTCATACCTTCCCACTAGAACATCTTCCTGAGAACTTGGTACATCTTTGTGGCACCGGGATGCACCGAGAATTTGCTCTTATGAGCCTCTTCCAAGATCTGTCTAAGGCTACCCCCTTAGGAACACACACCTTTCCTTGGAAGAGTAGCATCCCATCCTCTGACACTGAGAACCCTGGTTGACCTTGCTTGGCTTGGAGCTCCGGGTCCGAGCTCTAAGCCTCCCTAATTATGGATCTCAACTCACTGGACACCTCTAGCCAGTGCAAACTCAAGTGATCTGCCCCGACACTCACACTCAGGCTCAGATCCTTAAACTCCTCTATTAACTCTGACTCATGGACAATCATAAGGGATGCATGCAGGGATTTCCTGCTCAGGGTGTCCGCCACTGCATTGGCCTTTCCCGAGTGATACTTCAGCTCAAAGTCGTAATCCTTTAGGAATTCCATCCACCACCTCTGCCTCATATTAAGCTCCTTTTGGTAAAAAAGGTACCTAAGACTCTTATGGTCACTAAACACATCAAACCTCACTCCATATAGATGATGCCTCCAGATTTTGAGGGCAAACACCATGACTACAAGCTCCAAGTCATGGGTGGGATAGTTTTCCTCGTGGGGTCTAAGCTACCTAGAAGCATAGGCTACTACCCTCCTTTCCTGTATCAAAACGCATCCGAGTCCATTCCCGGACGCATCACTGTAGACCTCAAAGGTATTCAACGGGTTAGGCAACACTAGCACAGGGGCGAAAGTTAACCTCCCATTGAGCTCCGAAAAGCTCTTCCCATACTTCTCATCCCACACAAAGGTTTGTCCCTTTGCGTGTCAACCTAGTGAGGGGCAACACAAGCTGAGAAAACCCCTTAATGAATATATGGTAATACTCTGCTAAGCCTAGAAAGCTCCTAATCTCAGTGATAGTCTAGGCCTCTCCCATTCTAAAACGGCTTCTATCTTAATAGGGTCTACCGACACTCCCTCCCAGGAGATCACGTGGCCTAGAAAATGCACCTTATCCATCAAAATTCTCATTTCTCAAGGTTTGCAAAAAGCTTCTTCTCCCTCAATACCCCAAGAACTACCCTTAAGTGGTGGTCATGCTCCTTTAAGGTTTGGGAGTATATAAGAATGTCGTCGATGAACACAATGACAAACTTATCCAAAAAGGCCCAGAAGATCCGGTTCATGTAGTCCATAAACACCGCAAGAGATTGGTTAAGCCAAACAGCATCACCAAATACTCACGGTGCCCATGCCTAGTCCTAAAGGCAGTCTTAGGCATATCCTCACCCTTAATCTTAATCTGATGATACCCCGACCTTAAATCTCTCTTAGAGAAAACATATGCTCCCCTAAGTTGATCTAACAGGTCATCTATCTTAAGAAAGGGATATTTATTCTTAATGGTTAGTTTGTTTAACTGCCTATTGTCCACACACAATCTCATGCTCCCATTCTTTTTCTTGACCAAGAGTACCGGTGCTCCCCAGGGTGATACACTAGGCCTAATGAATTCCTTCACTATGAGTCCTTCTAACTTTGACTTAAGTTCACCTTGCTTTAGCGGGGACATCCTATAGGGTTCTTCGGATATGGGTCCGGTGCCCATAACCAAATCTATAGAGAATTCAATCTCCCTATTAGGTGGAAGGGTGGTAATCTCTCTAGGAAAAATGTCCTGGTACTCCTTGACAACAAATATACCGTCCAGGTCAGAGATCTTATCTACAATTGAGGAAAGAATTAAAATAAAATAGTCACTCCCATCACATAGGCTCTCGGAAACTTGAGTGACACAAGAAAACAAGATGGGTGGTCGCTCCCTCGGAGGAAGAGGAAGGGACGGGAAAACAACAACCTTATTGAAGCAATCCAGCATGACTTGGTTCTGTGATAACCAATCCATGCCAAGGATCACATCAATACCTTTGAGTGGTAAGCAAATTAAATCGATCTCGAAGGCCCTCTCTTTCACAATAATAGAACAATTCAAACAAACGAGAGGGGTGGAAATTGCCTCCTTGGCCGAAGCGGTGACATTTAAAAGATATGGTAAAGAAGTGACATGTAGGTCTAATTCCTTCACACAGTCATTAGCAATAAATGAATGGGTTGCCCCAGAGTCAAACAAAACAAAATAAGGACTTGTTATTAAGCAAACACATGCCTTGCATTAGATTGGCGGCCTTGGCGGCCGCTTCCCCACTAAGGGTAAAGACTCTCCCAGTGGTTTGGGGCTTGGGCTGGTCTCTCCTCTTCGGGCACTCGTTCTTCATGTTGCCCAATTCCTTGTAGTAGTAGCACTTTTGTTGCCCGAAAAGACATTCCCCTTGTGGAACTTCCCGCACTTAGAGCACTTGGGCATCTCCCCCCGGCTTCTGAGTCGGGCGGACGGAAGGGTTGGGGTTGTTCTGAAACTTGAGACAAGAGCCCTTGCCCTGAATAGGGTCTTCAAACTTTCTCTGGGATCTAATAAACTCAGAATGCTTCTTAAGCTAATAATAAAGTTATTTTTTATAGACTCAAGAACTTAAATTAGTATCAGAGGTATTAATCACAATTTTTACAAGTCTTGGGGGTTTGTTATAATTAAACATTATATGAGAGAGTTTGTTCTAACAATCCCCCATTTTTTTATGAAGACATACCTAGAAGTTGTAAAAAATTTGATTTTCAGAGTTATGAGAAATATCACCTTTTATTCATGTACTCCCCCTCAATTTATAATGCCCCCTAAATCTTAAAATCATTTTTTTGAAATAAAAAATAGTTAAGATTTTAGATCCAAATAAAGTTAAGATTAAGTTATGACAAACATAACAAAGATTAAAAATGTATCATACTATGCTATTAGACTTAATTATCAAAGAGGCATAATCAAAAAGTTCCATCAAAACTTTATTTCATTGCATGAGGAGTGATTATAATAAAGGTTCTGACAAACATTCAAAGAAAACAAAAGGATTACTTAAAAAAAGGGGAAAAGAAAAGGAGAATTACAAATTCTCATCTACTCCGCCTTTTGACATCAACAAACTCTAAGAATTACTTAGGAAAAGGAGAGGAGTTGGAACATGATGGGGAATCATCAGAATGTGGAACAAAAGCTGGAATTGATGGAGTAAGAGGCATATTAATAGTTAGATTGGAAAAGAGTGTATGAATCTGATCGTTTCTTTTTTGGACCCAAGAACTTCCTTAAGAACGAGATCCATGCCATTAAAGAGCTTATCTTGTCTCAGTCTTATTCTCTTCTGATCATTTTCCATCCTCTGAAGTTTCTTGGTCTAAGCAGACTACTTCTTAGCTTGCTATGTTCTGTACAGTCTTAAGTATCCTTCTCCTTGTCAAGTTGTTGCATGGATGCGTCAATGGATTTGGAGGGATGAGAGGCAAGCTCAATAGCTGTGTGGAAATATCTTTCTATGGAGCAGATGACCTAGTATGATCAAACTAGGGTGATTGCAGAAAAGAGGCCACAAAAGCTCAAGGGGTAAGAACAATAGTTTTGGTGTGAGTTGGAGAGTGAGATCGAGTCTGAGTATTAGTTTGAGGGCCTAATTTCCTACTCCCATCACCTTGAAAGCTAGGATCCTAAAAAGTATTTTTTGGTACAGTTTTTTTACAGGCTCATCTAATTTTTTCCTTAACACTTATGCATAAGCCCTTTCCTTTTTACCAGAACCCTCTTATTGAATGTCCTCATATAGTTAGACAACGAGTTGTTCTTTTTGCCTTCCTTATCCTGTCTTAGACTACAACATTCTTGAAGGAAAGCATTATGTTATTCATCAACCTCTTTTTCAGCAGACTTATCCTTGTCTTCATGATCCTTCTTAGAAGGAACAAGGTCATATTGGAATTTCTCAGAAGTGGGTGGTTGAGATTCCATTTGAGTCTCGAGTTGAGACTCAATGTACTTAGATTCAGAAGCAATCTTCTACTTCTTCCTTTCCTTTTTCTCTCTCTCTTTTTCTTTAATTTAATTTTCTTTTCTTCCTCTTCCAGTCTTATTCTCTCTTCATCTTCCAATTCCTTCTTTTATTCTTCTTTTTTCTTTATTTGTTCTTTATCTTTCTTCTCTTCTCATGAATCATTAACAAGTTTTTCAGTTACTAATTTCAGCTTTGAACTAACTGAAATGACATTGTTATGTATGGCTTAAATCCATTTACATATATAGTTAATAGTTATAAACCATTCAGTAAATTATGGTTTGGTTAATATGAATTATTAATAACTAGAGGCTTATGTTACTTGTATTCTAATATAAATAGATGCATAGGATTGTAACAAATAATTCAAGCAGAAAAGAGAAAACAATCTTTAGAGAGCATTGTGAGAGATAAAGAATTCATTGAGAATTCTACTTTGTAGTCTTGTTCTTTTCATAATAAAAGAGATTCTTCTTAGAGATACTTATCTTTCTTATAGTTATATTTCTACGTCAAATATGAATTTACCATAACAAACTGGTATCAGAGCTATGGCATTTACGAGGTTTGACGTTGAGAAATTTACCGGCAAAAATAACTTCAATTTATGGCGGGTGAAGATTCTCGCTCTCCTCACGCAACAAGAATGTGAGTTGGCGTTGGAAGGAGAAGCAAGGTTGCCAACTAATCTTACATCTACACAGAAGAATGCGATAATGAAAAAGGCGCATAGTATAATATTGTTATCGCTAAGTGATGAAGTTTTGGGAGAAGTCTCTGGAGAAAAGACTGCCGACAAGCTTTGAGCAAAGCTTGAAACTCGGTACATGACAAAGTCTCTACATAACGACTCTGCTTGAAGAAACAGTTATATACCATGCAAATGCATGAAGGTGAGTCCATTCATAAACATATTGATAATTTCAACCAAGTTGTTCTTAGTTTAAAAAATATTGATGTTGCGGTTGATGACGAGGACCAAGCCATTCTTCTTCTTAGTTCTTTGCCAAGAGCTTATGAAAATTTTGTAGACACAATAATTTTCGGTAGAAGTTCATTACCGATGGAGGAAGTTAAAACAACCTTACAATCTTGGGAACTAAAAAGGCGAATTAATGATTCATATAGTGGTACCAGCTCAGGTGAGGGTCTAATGGTAAGAGGAAGAATAGAGGAAGGGAAGAATAGTTTCTAAAGGAGATGGTCAAAATCACGCAATAAAATTAAGAACAACAACATATGTCATAACTGTCAGAGAGAAGGGCACTGGAAGAGAAATTGTCCCAAGCTCAAGAAAGATATAGCAAGTACTTCAGAGTATGGTGGAGCAGCAGTGGCCTTGGAAGAATTGGATGGTGGAAATGTTCTCTTTGTCTCATCTAATGTAAATGAGGATGACTGGATTCTTGATTCGGCATGTACTTTTCACATGACTCCTAACAGAGATTGGTTTGTCACGTACAAAGAGATTGATGGTGGCAAAGTTCTTATGGGGAATGATGGTGTTTCTAGTATAGCTGGTAAAGGTACAATACAAATTAAGATGGTTGATGGTATTATGAGAACATTAACTGATGTGAGGTATGTCCCTGAACTCTAAAAGAATTTAATTTCTTTGAGCACCTTAGACTCTCTTGGTTGTTCATACCGAGTTGAAGAGGGAGTCTTAAGAGTTTCTAGGGGTGCCATGATAGTTATGAAAGGAAAGTTGAAAAATGGACTATATATCTTGCAAGGCAGCACAGTGGTAGGTGCAACAACGGTTTCTTCTATTTCAGATATTGACCAGACTCGTTTATGGCATATGAAGTTAGGCCATATGAGTGAGCGTGGAATGGATGAGCTTAGTAAGAAAGGCTTGCTTGGTGGACAAAGAACTGGGAACCTAGACTTTTGCGAGCATTGTGTTTACGGAAAACAATGCAGAGTAAAATTTAGCACTGGAGTTCATAAAACGCGAGAGACTCTTGATTATATCCATTCAGACTTATGGGGTCCGTCAAGTGTTCCTTCTCACAGTGGAGCAAAGTACATGTTAACTTTCATCGATGATTATTCACGGAAAGTTTGGATTTATGTCTTGAAACAAAAGAGTGATGTATTCCTCAAGTTCAAGCAGTGGAAATCTCTAGTGGAGAAGCAAACAGAGAAAAAGGTAAAACGACTCAGGACAGATAATGGATTGGAATTTTGCAATAGAGAGTTCAATGAGTTCTGTGCAAATGAAGGAATAACTCGCCATAGAATTGTGCGACACACACCACAACAAAATGGAATTGCAGAACGAATGAATAGGACATTGCTTGAGAGAGCTCGTTGCATGCTCTCAAATGCAGGTTTGCCTAAGCAATTTTGGGCAGAGGCAGTTAATACTGCATGTTATTTGGTGAACAAGTCTCCTTCAAAAGCTATTGAATGCAAGACTCTGGAAGAAATGTGGCCAGGCTCTACGGCAAATTATTCAAATTTGCGTGTATTTGGGTGTTCAACATATGCTCATGTAAATGAAGGGAAGTTGGAACCAAGAGCTAAGAAATGCATATTTTTGGGTTATCAAGATGGTGTAAAAGGGTACAGGTTGTGGGACCCTAAAGAGTCAAAACTCATCATTAGTAGAGACGTAACTTTTGATGAGACAACCATGCTTAACCCAAGACCACATAAGGACCATGATAATAAAGTTGAATTTCATGTGCTAGCAAAAAGGTGGAGTTTGAAACTGAAGCTCTTTAAACAAAAACCAGAGGAGACACAAGACGAAGTCACAATAACAGAGTCTGAGTATATATTGGCTAGGGATAGGCCAAGAAGACAGACTAGAGCACCTCAAAGGTATAAGGATTTTGTTGCTTTTGCACTTAGTATGGCAGAAAACATTGATGAACTGGAACTTAGTTCATTCCATGAGGCAATTAATTGTGATGAAGCGTCACAATGGATTGGTGCCATGAAACAAGAGCTTGAATCTCTCCATAAGAATCAAACATGGGAGCTTGTTGAGAAGTCAATTGATCAAAAGATTGTGGGTTGAAAGTGGATATTCAAGAAGAAAGATGGAATAAGGTTCAAAGCAAGACTTGTTGCAAAAGGATTTACACAAAGAGAAGGTATTGATTTTAATGAGGTTTTTTCCCCTGTTGTAAAGCATAGTTCTATTAGAGTGCTTCTTGCTTTGGTGTCTCTACATGACTTGGAGTTAGAATAGCTAGATGTGAAGACGGCCTTTCTCTATGGTGATTTGGAGGAAAGAATTTATATGCAACAACCAGAAGGGTTTATTGTATTAGGAAAAGAAAATCACATGTTTTTGTTGAAGAAGTCACTATATGGGTTGAAGCAATCACCTAGGCAATGGTATAAACGATTTGACTCGTTTATGATTGATATTGGATATACAAGAAGTGAATATGATAATTGTGTTTATCATAAGAAATTGTTTGACAATTCTTATATTTATTTACTTCTTTATGTTGATGACATGCTAATTGCATGTAAGTATCCAACTGAGATTAATAAGGTAAAGACACAATTTAGTAGTGAATTTGAGATGAAAGATTTGGGTCCGGCAAGGAGAATTCTTGGTATGTAGATCATACGAGATCGAAAAGTTGGAAGATTATGTTTATCTCAAAAGAGTTATATTGAGAAAGTTCTAGAGACATTTAGAATGCTAAATGCAAAAACAGTTAGTACACCTTTTGCAGCTCATTTTAAGTTATCTGCAAAAATGTCACCACAAACAAAAGAGAAGGAGGAGTTCATGTCTCGAGTGCCTTACTCTAATGCAGTTGGGAGTCTTATGTATGCCATGGTTTGTACTAGACTAGATATTACACATGCAGTGAGTGTTGTTAGTCGTTATATGGCTAATCCAGGAAAGGCTCATTGGCAAGCTGTGAAGTGGATTCTCAAATACTTGAAGGGTTCAACAAACATAGGTTTATTGTATGGAAGAGGAACAAATGGTAGACACGTTACTGGATTTTGTGATTCAGATTATGCTGGTGATCTTGATCATAGAAGGTCCTTGACAGGTTATATTTTCACACTTAGAGGTAGTGCTATTAGTTGGCATGCAACTTTACAGTCCACTGTTGCTTTGTCAACTACAGATGTAACGTCCTAATTTCTAAATTCGGGAATAATGCCTGTTGGAAGCACTATTTCCAAACTCGTGAAATCAATTCGTTCATTTCGCGTATCGGCATACAACATAATCGCTTGAGTAACCCAACAATTACTAAAGCTCGAGACAATACATACATAATCCAAAGAAATACCAATACAAGGTTGCCATCAAGGCTCCAATACAATGCATTAAAATAACTATGTAATTTCCTAAGAACTAACATGCTAATTGATATCAGTAATAGTCCTAAGGCACGTGAATACATCAAGCATAACCAAACATTAAACTATTAGAATCCATGAGTCCTCTACTGCTCGTTACTACTCTGGGAAGTCACCTTCACATCTGAAATATATTCCCATGGAATGGGGTGAGACCAACGTCCCAGTGAGCGTGACAAGGGTGTGCAGTGTGGGGGAAAACAACCAAGAATCACCACAAGATACATAATAATTCAAGACATATAATGAAGGCAATTAAACATGATTCAACATCTTTAAATCAATACTTATAATGCAATGCATGACTGTGAGGTGTTGTTACCCGACACTCGGGGTCTTTTCTCCGTAACGTGACTGTGATGAGCGCTCGACCATGTAACCAAGGACCGTCGTCCAGGGCTACCTATGATTAAGTCTTAAATAACATTTAAATTTCATTCTGTGATTGGGGACCCCATCTCCCTCTTGGCCATGAGTTCAATGTGGTTACCTCGTCTTTCTTAATTAAATTGCCCGAAGGCCTGTGACGGTCAATGACCCTGTGATAGCCCAAAGGCTCTGTGATTTCTTACATTCATAATTTCATGGCTGTGATGGCCAAAGGCCCATGATTTTAGAATAACATACTCAAGATACATTATACATAATCATCCAAGTCATCTATCCTATGGTTTTGGCAATTCAATACAAACAATCATCAATGCATTCGTATTTCCTAAGTTCATCTAATACATATATCATCATTCCATGAAAGAAAGGGAAAAGAGAATAGGGGTCATGCTATGGCATCAATCAAGACAAACAAGTGAGAGTTACACCCACCTGAGGGACGAGAAAACGAAGAAAGAATGGAGAGTAGAAGGTGTTGATGGAGGAAAGATTGATGAAAGACTTGATCTTGGAATGTAGGAGTCGTTCCTGATCCTTACTGGGATGTTCTCTCACTAGAACCTCTCTTTCTCTCTCTGAAAATGTGAAGGAACGGAATAGAAACTGAGTGAAACTGACTGGACTTATATTTTAAAAAATGCTATAACCGTCTTCTCGCTCAAGCGAGCCAATTTCGCTTGAGCGAGATGCTCGAATCCACTTTCCCTCTCACATTCTCGCTTGAGCGAGAACACTTTCGCTCGAGCGAAAAACATCTAGAGAGCACTCTAAATTCCCCTGTTTTTCGCTTGAGCGAGAATTGCAGAACTAACCTGTGCAGTTTTTGCTGCATAATTCGCTCAAGCGAGACCTTTCTCTCTTGAGCGAGAATATGCTGTTTTGAAGGTGCAAATCAGATCGGAACCCTATCATATAACATATCAAACTGAAGCCCCGGATCTTAGCTTTCTATTCCAAGTGGAATCACCTCAATTGGATATCTGCAACTCTAGATATTTGCCATTTAGTTCACTGAGGTCATTAGGCTTAAAACCCAAAATCAAGCAACAACCTTGGTTCTTGCCACTCTTTGATTCCAATTCAATTCTCTCCTTCTTAAATCTAATTCCTCTCCACGAAAACCTTCTTCTAACTTAGTTCTTCTCGTCCAAACCTTCCCCCACTCTAATTCTTAACGAATCCATTCCCTTGACCATAAAGCTTATTCTTCCACACTTAATGGCTAAGATCTAGGGTGAAGCTCTTCTCCTTAACTCTTGGTCCCTCCTCTAAGCTCTTTTAAAACACATGGCTCCAAATGGATTTCCCTAATTTCTTGTCTGAAATCACACTTAACCTCCAAATTCTTACCCTACTTCTAACTTCCCTCTCTTGGCTAATTCACCACCTAAGGCTTCTCTTAGGTTTCCTAGGTTCCAGTTTCCGGGATGTTACAACAGAGGCAGAGTATATGGCAGCTACAGAAGCGGTGAAGGAATCTTTATGGCTTAAAGGTCTTGTTGGGGATCTTGGTGTATGTCAAAAAGACGTTACAGTGTTTTGTGATAGTCAAAGTGCAATTCACTTAACAAAGAACCAAATATGTATCACGAGAGGACAAAGCATATTGATATTAGGATGCATTTCATTCGTGATGTCACAACAAGTGGTGATGTATTGGTAGAAAAGATTTCTACTTCTGATAATCCAGCAGATGTGATGACAAAAGCTCTTCCATCATTAAAGTTTAAACATTTTTTGGACTTAGTTGGAGTTACAAATGTAACTTGACATTAGAAGTGGGTGGAGCAACACAAAGGAATGATGAAAGCAATTTGACATATGGAATTCAAGCCAAGGTGGAGATTTGTTATATATGGCTTAAATCCATTTACATATATAGTTAATAGTTATAAACCATTCAGTAAATTATGGTTTGGTTAATATGAACTATTAATAACTAGAGGCTTATGTTACTTGTATTCTAATATAAATAGATGCATACGATTGTAACAAATAATTCAAGCAGAAAAAGAGAAAATAATCTTTAGAGAGCATTGTGAGGGATAAAGAATTCATTGAGAATTCTACTTTGTAGTCTTGTTCTTTTCATAATAAAAGAGATTCTTCTTATAGATACTTATCTTTCTTATAGTTATATTTTTACGTCATATACGAATTTACCATAACAGACATGCCCAATACACTCATAATATTTAAAAACAATATAATCTAGCTCACATATTTTTCTTTAAAAGAAAAATTTTAAAATGGGGATTTAACTTTTCTAAAATAAAGAAATCAAAGAAAATTTAATAATAAATTAATGATCGAGATTTAAATAATTTCATAATTTATCTAACAGGTATATATATATATATATATATATATATATAATCTCAATCATTAGACATTAACTGTAATTGTTTATATTATTTTTTAAAATATCTCATTTACTTTGAATGAGTGAACATAAATTCACATGCTTAGAATGGCAGTATATGACTACATCTACCCGATCTTTAATTAATTCTAAAAAAGGTATACATTACTACAAATTTGCAATAATTAATTCAATGCAACCAAAATTTATCGCTTTGGAGTTTGGACTGATTCGTTTGGCAGTTTGGCTCACCGCCAATAATTGTCGATATAGTTTTATAGATTTAATGCACCATTTACTAGTTTTTCATTCGAATTAATTTGCAAGTCTGATTTTTTTTTTTGGTGATAGTTTGCAAGTCTGATTTAATTGTCGTTTGTTTCGAACTCTTCCTAAAACAAAAGAAATAAATTGTTTTGTTAACAATAAATTGTTTTTAAAATATATATTATAAACTATTTAAATATTCCATTGTATAAAAAGCAATGTTAAAAAATAAATTATATTTTGAAAAGCTACAATGACTAGCTTTTGAAGACAAAAAAAAGATGCAGTAATTAAATAAGGTAAAAATAAACCATCAAAGCAGGATAACTTATTTTGAATAAAAATGTACTTAAACAAAATATTTAAAATAAAAAGTTTATCTTATAGTTGTATTCAAGTATAAAGTAATTTTTATTTCCATGAAAATTCTAATAATTTTTTTTTTGTAGAAACTTAAATGCAAACTCAAATAAATGATAGATCCACTTTTACTGGTTTAGTGTGCAGCAATCAAATAGGGACTCTGTAGCTTAATAGTGGTCAAGTTTTATCGTTTGAGTAATCAGTGTTTGACATTCAATTCAACTACTATATTGCTCAATCTCATGATCATACTTTTTACATATATCTGTTATAATTGTAATCAAAACAAACAAAAAAGTACAAGATACATAAAGCTGAAAATGAGTGTTAATGGTTTTGAGGACGCTTTTTATCTACACAAAACCAACTTCACACATATTTTTTAAAAGCAGTAATTTTGCTTGAAATATTATTATAAAGTCAATCCTGACTGCAAATTTCTGACACAAAATTAAAGAAATATATAGAAGATTCTACAGAATACTACTAATTTCGAATGGTGGCTCACAATAAATTTGGAGGGAAAGTGTTCAGCTGTCATGACTATGTGGCTTTGGTCCCTTGTAGTCCCCATATGTCATCCTTACATGACATTGAAGATTCTCTCTCTCCCAGAAATGATAACGCCATTACTTGTGGTCTATAACTGATCGTACCATTCTTCAATGGAGCTTCTGCAACATTAGGTTTGTTGAGCCATTTGAATACTCTTGAATTTGATGGACAACCAAAATAAAAAGGGATATTTCAATGGTGGGGGCTCACTGCTTACTTTGGATTTTTTTTTTTATTTTTTATTTTTTCCATCTAGTTGCCTTATAGAAGAATAAAGAGAAAATAGACCCCCACAACAAAATTATTATTTTCCTCATACCCCTCATCCAGCACCACTACTACACTAATTTTCAATGGAACCAGCTCTCAGTTATCATAGCAATGGCAATTGCAACACTAATACTGACTCTGATATCATTACCTGGTTTGAAGATGTGTCAAA
Source organism: Sesbania bispinosa (assembly GCA_026901365.1). Classification (NCBI taxonomy): domain Eukaryota; kingdom Viridiplantae; phylum Streptophyta; class Magnoliopsida; order Fabales; family Fabaceae; genus Sesbania; species Sesbania bispinosa. The sequence continues at coordinate 674,216 of QLOH01000200.1, read as the reverse complement.
GAATGCTGGTTCTGTTCAGACTCAGATACTATGCAGGATTCTGAAGCAGAACCATGGGGTAGAATATCTGAACAAATGGTTAGGGAGCTACAATATTCAAGATATGGATGCATGTGCATTGGAATCTCTTTTCACAAGTGTTGTTCCCCTTGCCTCACATGCTGATTTTGAGCCATATATCCAAAAAATTGCAGATGGAGAAACAGGTCCTATACTCACTCAACAACCCTTAACCACCCTTTCCTTAAGGTAATAATTAAGTACTATTTACCCTTAATTAATAACTTCCTTTTATTTCTTCCTTTCTTCTTTAATGAGATTCATAGCTAAATTTTCTTTCATTTTATGGCTATGTCCACATTCATAGATAAGAATCAGGATATAGAATACTAAATAAAGTCCAAACATGGCTTTCTCCTTTTTGTTCTCTCCCTCACTCACTCACTCTCTTTCATGCATATTGATTATAGTAAGATGTAAAACTGGTTTTCCTTTTCTTGTATATCAGATCTACCTCCTTTTTTCTCACAAGAAAAAGAAAAACTTGTTCTGTGATGGTTGTGCAGTTCAGGAACCACAGAGGGAAGGCAGAAGTTTGTGCCCTTTACACACCATAGTGCTCAAACCACCCTTCAAACTTTTACTTTAGCAGCAGCCTATAGATCAAGGTGTGCCTTTCATGTCTCATTCTACTTCCTTCCTTTCTTTCTTTCATGGATCATGATGACTAATTATCTTATCTATTACACACACATTTATACATTGAAGTTTTTTGTTTTTTTTTTATTCTTGTGTTTTTTATAGGGTTTACCCCACAAGGGAAGGAGGCAGGATTCTTGAATTCATATACAGTAGCAATCAGTTCAAAACAAAAGGAGGCTTAACAGTAGGAACAGCCACAACACACTACTATGCAAGTGAACAATTCAAAATCAAACAGGAGAAAACAAAGTCATTTACTTGCAGTCCGTACGAAATTATCTCAGGAGGAGACTACAAACAATCAACATACTGTCACCTCCTTCTTGGCCTCTTCTTCTCTGACCACGTGGAGTTCATTTCCTCAGCATTTGTCTATGGCATAGTGCAAGCCTTTAGGAGTTTCGAAGATCTTTGGAGTGAAATATGCAATGACATTAGATATGGTACTCTGAGTTCAACAATCAAGTTACCAAAAATGAGAGAGGCTGTTTTAGGCATCATTTCTTCAAACCCCTCTCTGGCTTCAAAACTAGAAGCAGCTTGCAAGGAGCTAGAATTGGTGGATTGGTTTGGTTTGGTTACAAAACTCTGGCCAAATGCTAAGTTTATATATTCCATAATGACAGGTTCAATGCAACCATATTTGAGAAAACTTAGGCATTATGCAAATGGGTTGCCATTAGTAAGTGCTGATTATGGCTCAACAGAGAGCTGGATAGGCATTAATGTGGATCCTAGTTTGCCTCCAGAGGATGTTACATTTGCTGTAGTACCCACTTTCTCTTACTTTGAGTTCATACCACTTTATAGACACAAACAAGATTGTAGCAATTCAGTTGTTGATGATGATTTCATTGAAGACAAACCAATCCCACTATCCAAGGTTAAGGTTGGACAAGAATATGAAATAGTGCTCACAACTTTCACAGGTAATAATTACCCATTCTTCTTCTCCTCTATGATCTAAAAATGCCTCATTTTGCTTACTTTCTCATGGACTATGATTTACATCTTTAACATCTTTGCAATCAAAACCATATTATAAATATAGATCCATGGATAACCTAGATAACCTGAGTAGAGTAGCATTAGTCCAGTAACATGATTTTTATGAAATCAAAGCACAGTTTCTACATCTTTTGACCATTCTCTTGAGGTAAAAAACCTATTTTGAATTAAAATATTGGAAGTTTTTAATTAAGGTTTAGCGAGGGCTGATTTGACTAATTGTCCTCACATAAAATAATATTAATGCCTAGCGGGGCATATTGATTCAGAAAGGGAGCAACCTTGGCGTGTCATGTACTAGTGATATATATGACCTCACTGTTGGACATGAACAGGGAACTGTGGGTACTAACTATTATCAGGGAGACAAAAAAAATGCCAGCTGAATCTAGCATCTTTTTCAAATAGGGATTCAAATATCCTATTTAATATCATCCAACCGGGTTTGTTTAAGTGGTACATTCTTAATTTCCCATAAATAAAATCTCGAGTTTGAGTATGGGATAAAAAAAATCCCCGAAAAGAGTAGTCTCACTATAATGTAGATGTTCCTATTTGAGCAGAATTATCTCTCAGTGGAGGAATATGTTATTTATACCAAAAAAATAATCTTTTCACTACTCTTGGTAAAAGTTCTTTAAAACCAAGTAACTAACATTTTGTTGAAAATTTTTTTTCTTTGATATTTTTTTATTGAAAGTTCAAAAGAGAAGACATGAAAAAGGAAAGATACGTACGATTTCAACCCTCTATGATATATGGTAATGGTAGCACATCACATATTCAGCTCTAGAAAAGTTGGTTTAGACGTTTTGGGAGTTGCTAGCTAGATGCATAATTGAAATACATTCTGCTTATGGGCCTTGATAACTTCAGAAATTCTTGACGGTGTTGGTCATAATTTGGCTTTTTGTGGCCACAACCCACGGGGTTATTGTCATTGATGTTATGTACATGTCATTTCAGACTCTCCTGACAAGGATTTACCATGACTTTGTTGGTATGGTCATTTTCAAAATTCTATATATTGATACTGTAATGGTTCTGAAGAATGACAATATATTTATTTTCTTGTTCTTCTTTGTGATTCTATTTTGTTCTATATACAAATTGAAAAAGATAATTTTTTTTTTCTTTTTACTTTCAGGGTTATATAGATGCAGATTAGGAGATGTGGTAGAAGTGGCTGGTTTTCACAATGGGACCCCAAAATTGAACTTTATATGTAGAAGAAAACTGATTCTAACAATAAATATAGACAAGAATACAGAGAAGGACCTTCAAATAGTGGTAGAGAAAGGGTCACAATTGCTGAACAAGGCACATGCTGAGCTTGTTGATTTTACTAGTTATGCAGATGTGTCAAACCAACCAGGATGCTATGTCATTTTTTGGGAGATCAAAGGAGAGGCAGAGGACAAGGTACTTGATGCATGCTGTTGTGAAATGGATTTGGCTTTTGTTGACCATGGCTATGTGGTTTCAAGGAAAACCAGTTCAATAGGGCCATTAGAGCTTTGCATTGTTGAGAGAGGAACTTTCAAGAAGATTTTGGATTATTTTGTGGCTAATGGAGGTGCATTGGGCCAATTCAAGACTCCTAGGTGCACCAACAACCCTTTCATCCTCAATATTCTTAATGCATGCACCATTAAAACGTTTCGCAGCACTGCTTATGATTCAACTGAATCATAATGCATCATTGCCTTTTTTTTATGTTCAAAATTTCACTCTGGTTTAATTTCTTCCTGTGTGAACAAGATTCATGAAGTAAGTGCAAGGCAATAACTAGCTAGCTAGGATATGTTTCAAGTCTCCCTTGTCTTGGGGGTGTTGTACCTGGTCTCTAGATTTTCTTTCAAGTTTAATTAAGGGTGTTCATGGAATAATTACGAAGACATAAGTCACCATATTTAATGGAATTGATTTATTTTTTGGACTCACAATCATTTTTTTATATGATGCATACAAATCATTATTCTTTTAGGACAAAATGCTTTATTTTATTTTGGTATAAGACCACGTGTATCTTTGTCGAGAATTAATCATATTTGAGATAGATAAAATCTCTATAAGCAATAAAGGATGATTTAGGTCCGAACAAAATTATTAAAAATACTGAATTTAAGAGAGAAAAAAAATCTCCTTCCCATTTCCTTCTCCCTCCCATGTCCCATCAATCTCAATTTAAATGTTCACGCCAGATTCCCACTAGCATAACGCTAATTAGATTATTTCATGAAGTTTTCCCAAAACCGTTGACAACTTCAATTAATTTGCTAATTACGTCTCATGCTGGTTCACAAATCACAATATTCATTCAGTGTGAATGTTCCCTAATCTAACTCAATTGCAATACATACCATATATATCTCACAGGAAAATGAAACATGATATTTTGATTTCACTCTTTCTCTCTATATTTTATTAAGAGTTTTGATTTTTTATACTTCCTTTTTTTTATATTTTTTTATTTATTTTTCTAAATACATTGATTATCACATCATATTATTTTCTGGTTTTTTATTTCTCTTTTTTTATATTTATTTTCTTACATCCAAAATTTTCAAAGTATTTTTTTTTCCTTTATTAAATGTAACTAACCTTCTGTCTGCTGAGCTGCTTGAAAATACAAAACTATCTAATCTATTTTAATCTAAATTAATTTTGATTAAGTATTTTTTAATAACTTTTTAAAGGTAGTTTAAATTCAATAATTAGTTTCTCATGACCCAAAAAGAAAACTCAACCCATTTTACCTGTTCGGATGATGGTCGACAAATGTCAATTTGCGGCAGGAAATCTATCATTTGAAGTTTGAACAATACGTGTGTTTGGTTAAAGATGTGAGATTAAATAAATCAATTTTTCAAAGGGTGTTTCCGTGGCATCATTTGAATTTAAAGGGTTTTATGGTGAATCATATGATTCACATCATATTATGAGATAAGTCTTCTGTGGTGAATTTTATGGTGCTTCTGCTTCTTTTATGGGCATCAATTAATGCCTTTTTATATGGACTAGTAAAAATTATCCATGTGTCTTATTATAATTATATCTATTTTAAATACTTTTTAGCATAACCACGTTGGTTTGAAAAACTTAAAATCTTCTTACAAAGGCATCCTTAATAATTGAAAAAACCTAAACCATATTCCTAGCTTGCTCCGCGACAACCGTTACATCTCTAATCTCAAGCTCATTGGCTCCACCCTGTCTATCTTCATCATTGTGTTGTCTTAAAGCCTAATCTTTGTATTGTTCCAAAGCTTATTATCACAATTTTTGACCTCCTGCACCAAGATTGGGAAGTGATGTAATAAAACCATGTCTTGGAAGGGACTTTTTCTTACTCTCCAGCAGATTTTTTAGCAAAGCTTGGAGTCTTGCAGTTGCACAATGAATGATGGGTGTTTTGCGCTACCATGTTCTGCCCTTTGCTCTTTTTTTTCTTGCCTCCAAAAATATTGGGTATAATAAATTTGTATTTAATTACTATTGTAAATTTTAAGTTAAAAATAATAAACTGGCCGGGCTTAGGGTAGAGGTTAAAAAAAAGAGATTAGAGATTTGCAAATTAGGGTTTAAAGAACAATAAACGTATATTAAAACTGTAATGTAAAAATAAAAATTAATAGGACCTAAAAGAAAAATTGATTTGATTTTAAATATTAATATTATATTGGCTCATATTCCCTAGACATTTGAAACTTTTAAACAACGATTTTTCTAACATATGTAATATAATCTGTGTAATATTACACATGATAAAAAAATCGTTAAAATAATAAAAGCACCATAGAAAGCACCATTTCATTTTAATACATGGAAATTAGTCACACGGTTTCATAATTTTAACTATTAACTTCAAGGCTATTTATATCTCTTTTATATGAAAACCTAAATCCAAAGTTTTTTGTGAGAACAGTCCATAAAGCAATAGCTTATATTCTCTTGAACTAGATTTGTTGGTTCTACAAGCAAAAAGACCAGGGTTCATATCTATTTTTTTCATGCTTCTATTTGAAAAATTAAATTATCATACACTTTGCCGCAGGAAAAAGAAAATAGCAAGCAGATTCACATAAACTTAATCACTACTTGTTAGGCATTACCAAACACTGTTTTCCTTATTAAATGAAATTAAATTGGACAAAAAACATCACAGTGAGATGCCACAATTGGTTGAGAGGGAAGAATTGTTTGGAAGGAAAGTGCTGAAATTGGGAATTTAGGTTAGAGAGATTTAAACATAATACAATTACAATGTCAATTATAATAACTTTAAACAAAGGACTTTTTGCAATTTTTAAAACAATTACATGAGAACACAAGATAGTTGATATGTTATCATTAAATTAAATGATAAGTGAACATCTAATTGGTCCACTAGTGTTGCTTCTCGTGAGTGATGATTAACCAATATCAGAATCTAAGAAAGATATCAACGCATTCCTGTTGCGATACTGAAAGCTTTTATTGGGTATTATCATATCACGGCCTGTATCATTCAAAGTGGTTTATAGTTTGCCTTTTGTCTGTGTGGGTCACCCAATATTGCATTCCGAATAAGATAAGATGACAAAGAGATTAAGAAAATCTTGTAATATCACTTTCCCCAAATTTCCAACATGGACATGGTTGAGAAAATATTATATTGTCTTCACACTACGTTATTCCAAGTTGCCAATAGTTGCATACAGTACAGGACAGCCCACCTCAATCGATGTTGGAAATTTTTCATTTTCGCTAGCTTTGATGTGACATGTGAATTCAATGCAATGGAGCTAAATTATTACTTTAGTTAAATGGTCTATTTAAATTTATTTAATTTCGAGTTAGTTGTGAGTAGTAGAAGCTACTTCAAAAGCTGTCATTATGCACCTGTTCATAATATAAATAACTAGTTCATTGATTTCATTCTATTATGGCTTGTCAGATCAGCCTTGTTTCAATTAATAAATAATAATTAATCTGATTAAGCAGGCATTGAACAGTGAACGTTAGAAATTGGATTTGGAGCCATTAATTGTGTTGCATAACCAAACACTTCTAATATATATACACCACCAAACAAGCACCTTAATTAGTTTACCTACACAACTCCATTTTCCTCTGTACTAAAACATGAATTATTGAAAGAGAAAGTTCCTCTGCAATTTTGTTCATTTGAATTTGATTACGAATTAGGAGCGTGTGATGGGCTACACAATTTAGTGATCACCGGTCATACAATCAAGTGTATCTTAAGTTTTTTTTTTTTTTGACGTCAAGTGTAGCTTAAGTTGGATCAAGAGCTAGGAGGTAAGTAATTAGAGAATTTAGATGCCACGATATGTGATCTGTTGTTTGGAAAACAATCCCTTAATTTCATATTAAAAATATTTTATATGACTTACAATGTTAAATGTTTGTTTCTATTTTCTTTTTACGAATATTAATTAAATTTTGGTGTGGATCACAGTTATTCCACACACAAGACAATGTTACTCAAGGAGAATCATATGTGTTCGACTTGAACGAATCCCCCTCGGTGAATATTAATTAAATGAAATCATATTAAAAATTATTGATATATATCTATAAAAAATAAAATAGAAGAATACACATATATCTTCTACAGTTGTTTTGAGTTAGAGCCCTCAGCTGTGTTAATATTCGGAGGGAGAGTTTTGCAACCCACAGAGGTTCTACCCGGCTCGAACAGGATTGTCTCCCGTGGAGGATACATGTGGTATTGCACCAAAAAAAATCTTCTACAGTACTAGTGTTTCAAAAACTGCACAAAATCTTGACCGTAAAAAGGATTGTAGTATTAAAATGCAAAATATATATTAAAAAAAGGCTTATTTTATAAAATTTTAACGGTGAGGCAAAGAACTGCACGCCCTGCACAGGTTTATTGACAACGGGAGATGAACTCCTCAATCCGAGAAGATAGAGAGAGCAGCACTGAAATATGGTTTTTTGAGCTGTGGGTAGATCACTGATGCATTGCATGCGCTGTGTAGTTGCAGTCAGATTGCACTCAAGCATTATGAATGTGGTGTTATGAATATATATCAGACAAAGTGGTCCAGGTTGAGGAACAGAGCCATAAGTAACAGTGACCACTTATTAGGGGAGAGCCTAATAACTGTTACACTTCCACTCCCATCTCAATGAATGCTTTAATTATCCACTACATATAAGAGTCCATATAAATATCCGGTGAGATTTATAGTTGCTCATCAGATTTTTCAGTGTAATTAATTAAGACTCACATTTGGACCCCAACATATTCATTATATTCATTCCTATTTATCGAATGCTAATATTGGTTCATTGGGACCAAAAACTAGAGGTGTCAAATGCTAATATCGATTCAACCTGGTGAGTCAATGCAGCTCATTGATGGATCATGGATTGACAAAAGCTAGGCATACAGTTTTGCCGACAATTAACTACTCCCTTCTCTCTGGTGCTATTTATATAACAACAATTGCTCTAATTTATAAGATAAAATATATAAATTTAGAAACATTTATTCTTTTTTCTCATATTTATTCTTGTTGAGACATTAAAGGTTTTAAATTGACACAATTACTATGGTAGTGAAATTTAATTTTTAATGAGTAAACTTGTAGTAATCTTATAGAGTAATTTTTTGAAAATCAATGCAATAATTACTCTTCTTAATATATATATATATATATATTTATGTGTGTTTTTGTCTGAATTGTCTTATAATAACACCGGAGAGAGTAGTAGTATTAGCCAACATTTTTAATGTTGGTAAAAGTTTCACTAAAAATTATATTGAAGTGTTTTCCGATAAAAAAATCCACTAATTAATGAATAGGAAGAATAGAGGGTTTCTAGCAACAATTTTTATCAATATCTGTAATGGCCACTAAAATTGACTTAAAAATATTTTTTTTATGAGAAAATAAAATTATACAACAACTCATATAACACACTTTTTGTTCTCTGTATCACTCCATCATATCACTCATAACATCCCTTCTCTCTCTTCTTTCTATTTTCTATCTTATCTTTTTATGTTGTATATGTTGTATTGTTGTATATATGAAAAATAATACTCTTTCTTTATTGCTGCTAAAAGTTTAAGGGGGAATTTCCTGGACATTACTCTTGTCAAGAAGAGTCGTGTTTTTTCCTATAAAAATATGGATTAATTATTAATCTGGTGGTAGAACTCAGACTCGGGCCTGCGAAGTCGAACTCAAATATGGGTGTTGTTGAGAAGCGGAGCCGGTTTATCTACAGATGGGAGTGTACCTGCAAAGGCAGATATATAACTGAGTAAAGATTGCATACCTTTGTGAATTGTCGATACCTCCTATTTATGGTAACCAGGTATCTTTATAAAAGGGTAAGTGCGGGTCTTGGGCGTGCGTAAATATGGTAAGCAAGTATTATAAAAGTAGTAATTAGGCAGGTATATAATTGTCGTAAGTCGGCAGATATATAATTGTAGTAAATATGCAGATATGTACTGTCATAAGTATGCATATATATAATTGTAGTAAGTAGGCAGATATATAACTGTCGCAAGTGGGCAGATATGTAATTGTAGTAAGTAGGCATATATGTAATTGTAGTAAGTAGGCAGATATATAATTGTAGCAAGTCAATAATGACATAACAAATTATGCTAAGATTGTTTTGGGTCATGCTGATTAATGGGCCTAAAGGATTAGTCCATAACAATTATCAAATTTTTTACAAATGTTGATTAACAAACCATCTAAAAGTTCTTTAAAAAAGATATATTCCACTAAATTCACAATAAAGAAACAAATAACTAGTAACCGTTATAAGGTTATAAGTTTCAAAACATAATATTTAAACAACCATATGATTGTGGCTTAGTATGTGAAGCTGAGATCGTGTGAGAAGCTATCGGGTTTGATCCTCACTAAACACATTTTTTGGGAGGAGTATGGAGTCTTAACTGTGACTAAGTCTTGGGCAGAATTGCCGCTATTAATAGGAGATACATGTGATTAACAAAAAAAACATAATAAGTATTAATACCATTCAAATCTAATTTCGAGTGTCATTTTGAGTCCAAAAATTGATCTAATTACATGGTCACTATTCAAAAGTGACTTTCATACAATGTTTTTAAAACGAGATAGGTTATTGAACCAGTGAAGGCTCTGGTTCATGATTCATTGCTTCAACCGTAGTTGAGTCGTTGTTAAACTGGTAATAATTATATATATATATATATTAATATTATATAATATTTTTAAGAAATAAAAAAATAAAATCATAAAAAAATTAATATATATAACTCGAGCTCCGCACATAACCTTCTTAAATATTTTAAATTATTTTAGAAAAATACACTTATGATTTGAATATTATTAAATCTATTAAGTTTATACTTAAAATTTATCTTTCTAATTCAATATTAACATATTTTTATATAAATTTTTTATTCTCCTTTGTAACATTAAAATATTTACTCATGTTTTAATATAAGTTTTCCGTCCTCACATATATGTGATTAAAATATCAATATCTTTTAATATAAAAAATTTTAAAACCTAGAGTTTTTAGTTTTTGGGTTTTAAAAATTTTGAAATAATATTTTACAATTCAAAACCAAAAATTGAAAAACCACTTTTTGTGGTTTTCAAAATGTCTATTTTGAAAACCACAAACACAAGTTTTCAGTTTTTTGTTGTTTTGAGTTGTAAGGACTTAATTGAAAATTTTTAAAAACCAAAAACTGAAAACTCGCAACCACCCCGAACGGCCCCTAAGGGATTGATCGGAATAAGACGTCTGCGATCTCGCATTTGATTAAGTTGAAATTACTATATGATACTTATTATAAGATTCTCTTGAAAATTTTATTTTGGTTCATTTTATAAGACCTTTTACAAAATTTTAGAAACATTTTTTAGTTTTTTTCTATATTTATCCTACATAATTAATAAATTTTTATAGTTTGTAAGATTTGGTTAAAGTGAGAAATAGAGTTTGATTTTAAATAGGGGTAAACTTGGAACCTATAACAAAGTTTTAAAAATTTAAAATTAAAAACATATTTTCTTAATATGTGTGTTTAAGTAAAAAAATGGTCTTATAAATAGGAACCAAGTACTATATTTGATGCAAATTTTTTATAGTGTAATATCACCATTTTACCCTTGATTTTTTATAACAAAAATTATCCAACCACATATGATGTAACTATTTACACTACAAGAAAATCACAAATTAGCGACGACCGTCGCTATAGCCCACTTAGTGACAACTTCATGGACATCGCTTAAATAATGCTCGTCGTTAATACAGTAGCGACGAGCAAAATAAGTTATCGCTACGTAGCGTCTGCTAGACCGTCGCTTAAGTCGTCGCTAAACTAAAGGTCAACACTAAGTGAATAAATCAATGATCGTCACTTAGTCGTCGCACTTTAGCGACAACCATGGTCATCGCAACATATATTATGTTATTTTTTATATTTTTTTTTACTAGCGACAGCCATGGCCGTAGCTAGTGATAATTTTTTTAAAAAATAATTAAGTTTATTATTATTTATTTTATTTTAATATTTGTTAATTTTAAAATTATAAGCAAAAATACTAAATACTATATAAACACACTGATAGAGGAAAAATATATATAAAAATATAAATACAAAGAATGTTCAAACGTAATACAATAAATGTATAAAAAACATAATAAAAAATAAAAATCATGGGTGGCAGTGACGACTCTATTGTGGTGGGCGATGATCCTCATCCTCATCCTCACTCAATGGCTGGCTGAGCTTGAGCTTGAGCCTAATTGAAGCTGGTAGAACCACTTGCACTTTGGTCCTCTAGCAACATTTGCATCAGTTGTCGGAGTCGTGTGAAGTCCTCCTCCAACCGTGCAACCTTCTCTTCAGCTCAGGTGGCCTTCAAGTTGGCTTCAAGTTTCTCCTGACTCAGCGCCTCCTCAGACGAATAATGCGACCCGTCGTTCCCACTAGTATGGGCTCGGGACTCCTGAGTGAGGCTAGTCACACCAGGACGAATGTTGGTTGACAAATCCTCGGTGCCATAACAACGGCCTCGGGTCTTACCACCCGCAACATCCTTCCAGACCTGTCGCTTGGTGGAGCCATCAAAGCTGGAGTTGTCCCCCCATCTATGACTCCACCTCCCTCAGGAGGTCCTGATAGTTTGTCTATTGAGTACAGGTAAACGTATAATTAGTTAGTTATATATTCACTTGCAAATATATGAAATAATGTAAAAAAACATTGATAAGCACAATATGGGACTTACATATGTGGACAGCACCCGATCATCTACCTAGCCGCCACCCTTTTTTTATGTGGGTGGCGACAAAGAACTCATCGGGCTCTACCTTCCGCCCCAGTTGTCGAGCCTACACAGAATAATTACACAAATTAATTATTTTAATAACAAATACAAAAATAATACAAGGATGCTTGTTTATACATACCATATCCAACATCACCTTAATGTGGGCCTTGCAGCCCGTTGTGTGGATTGCTCCCCCGCGAGTCGAAGCCTGATTGCTCTTGTTACAAGTGGACTTCCCCTTAAACTCATTAGAGGCCAAGTAAGCCAAAAAAATAGGGTAAGTTAATAGAAAATGACATAACTTAAGAAAAAATATAAAGTGAAGACATATTATTTACCGTAAACTCGGCCCACCACTTGTTCCTTACATCCTATGGGGTGACCTCCCACAGGTAGTGAGGACCCTGGAACTACAATCGAATCACATGACCAATGACTGAGATGAGTGGGTTGTTAGGCACCCAACTGCAAAATAAATAAATTCAATATTAACTATTAAAATAAATAAAGAGCAAATAATATCAATTTAAAAGAAGTAAAAATAAATAAACAAACTCACACTCTGCCAAAAGGTCGGATAATAACCCTACGGTGAGGGTCTACCTCATGAGGACCTCATGAGGTCTACTGGAGCTGGCACCCTGGAACCGAACAGGCTCCTCATCAGACTAGGGGTCAGTCTCCTCATCAATCGCAGTCTGAGCATTCTGAGCGTCCATCTCGGGCTCAGATATATGTGGACGCTTCTGCTGCAACTCGGAATGGATCTCATCATATCCCAATGTAGGGATGAACCTCATTCCATCGAATGAATGGTCAGATGCAGCAACTTCGTCAACAGGTGGAGGGGAGAAAGAGGAAGATTGGACGTATGCCGCTGGAGGCGCTGTAGCAGATGGCTGCTCTGCCATCTGATCATATTTAGTCCTATTTTTAGGCCAAATACATGCAATTTTTCTTTTAGAAGAGGGAGTTATTTTGAATTTCTGTAATATTTTGTTGGGGAAAGAGACAATTTGGAAAAATACAAAAAGAAAGAAGATTCAAAAGAAAAGAAATACAAAAAGAAAAATAGTCAAAAGAAAATAAAAGAAAAGCATTCAAGAAAAAGAAAAGAAAGTCAACAAAAAAATATGTGTAGAGGAAAAGTTAATCCTCAATAGTTAAAAAAAATTGATGTAAGAAAGAGCCCAAAAATTCATCCCTTTTTTATTGTAATTTGCAATTTGCTTGTATCACATTTATTTGAGTTGTAATTTGCAATCTGAAAAGTTTGGCAACATTGGTTGCTTTTACCTTTGAATAAAAAATAAACTGAAAATAATTTTCTTTGAAATTTTTGTGTGTTTTGTCTTGTTTGCAATTCATTCTTGTGTATAAGCCATTTTTCTAGCTAGCTTTTCTTGTTTGTCACATGAATTCTTAAGTTATGTCTTAGGAAATTTCTGGATTTCCGTAGATAATCTTCATTGCTTGTGCGTTTCTAGCTTGGGTAGTTTGTTAAGTCTGACTGTTTGGTTTTCAAAAGCCTAATCAAACCTTACCCGAGTAGAAGAGGCTAGAGTGATACATAATAGAAAATGCCATAAAAGAGTGACATACACAAATGAATCAACTTTTGAGTGAAACCCTTAGCGAGAGGAAAGGTCAAAAGAAACTTTGTTAAAAAATGATTGCTAGGAATATAACACCTCCCACACCTAGAACCTTAAGATATAGGGCTGAATTGGAGGCCATGTCTCAAAATTTATCTAGGATGATGAGGAAGGAGATAAAAATTTAAGGAGAGAACTAACTATAAGTAGGAGAGGTGAGAGAAGACACTCTTATCAAAATGAAGAAAGTGATGGAAGAAATAGAGTAAGAGATGAAGATAGGTATCACATAGAAAGTAGTGAGGGAGAAAGAAACTCTAGTCATACCTATAGAAGTAAAGAAGATGGAGACAAAAGAAGAAATAGAAGGCATGAGGAAGAAAGGGAAGATTATTATGATGATGGGTATAGAAGGGGAAGAAGAGAACCTAGGAGGGAAGAAGAGCCTAGGAGAGAGCAAGGACTAAGAAGAGTCAAGCTTGAAATTCCAACCTTCCATGGGCGAAATGATGTAGAACAATACCTAAAATAGGAACTTAAAATTGAACTAATCTTTAGTTGTCATAAGTATCATAAAGATGAAAAGGTCAAAGTAGCTTCTCTTAAGTTCAAAAATTATGCTTTAGTGTGGTGGTATCAGCTTCAAGCTAATAGGAGAAGGTGTGATGCACCCCTAGTTTCCTCTTGGGAGGAAATGAAGGCAATAATGAGAAAGGGGTTCATACCTCAATATTACACTAGGGAGTTGCACACTAAACTCCAATCACTTAAGAAAAGAAGAAAGAGTGTTAATGAATACTATAAGGAGATGGAACTTGCACTTATTAGAGCCAACATCATTGAGGATAGTGAGGCTACAATGGCTAGGTTTATTAATGGCCTTAGTTTTGACATAAGAGACATAGTGGAATTGCATCCTTATGTTGAAATTGATGACTTGGTTCACCAAGCCATCAAAGTAGAAACCCAACTTTAAAGGAAGAGGAATTATAGGCGCTAAAATTCGAGCTACCAATCTAAACACAACAAGGAAGTTTTTAGGAAAGAAGAGAGACAACCCCAAGAGAGAGAGAGGTAATGAAAACCCTTAAGGTAAATCCTAATCCCTCCTCTTCTAAACTTGTGAATATAAACAATGTTAATAAAAGGGGAGTATACTAGTGTAAGCTCTAAAGAATCAACACCGATTAATAATGATGAAGAGAGTGAAGAAAAATATTTGAATAAACACTATAGGACAGAGGGAAAGGTCTTTATGGTTAGAAGAGTCCTAGGTAATCAATACATCAAAGAGTATGATCAAAGAGAAAACATTAATTTTTCACACTAGGTGTATAGTTAATGGTCAAGTTTTCTCCTTAATCATTGAGGGAGGTAGTTGCACAAACATAGCTAGTGTGAGAATGATAGAAAGGATTAGATTGAGAACCACCCCTCACCCTAAACCCTATAAGCTAAGCTGGATAAGTGATGAAGGGGAAAGGGTGGTTAAAAAACAAGTCTTAATGGCCCTTTCTGTAGGAACATACCAAGATGAGATCATATGGGAAGTAGTTCCTATGGAGGCTACTCATATTTTGTTGGGTAGGCCTTGGCAATATGACAAGAAAGCTATCCATGATGGCTACTCTAATCAATTTTCCTTTAAACATAGAGGGATGAAAACCACTCTAATGCCTATATCAACCCATGAAATATGTGAGGACCGAGCCCTAAAGAAAGTAGGGATTGAGAAAGATAAAACTGAAAAACTCAAAACTAGAAACTTAGAGAAAAAGAAAATGAAGGAAGAAAGTGTAAGCAATAAAAAAAGAAGAGAAAATGAAAAGAAAAGAAAAACAAAAAAAATAAAGGGAAGCACTACTCTTACTTCAGATACCTTTTGCTACTAATCTTGTTTTTTGTGATGAAAAACAAAAGAAGGATAAACTTTTGCTGACAAAGGAGAAAGAGGAATGCTCTACGCAAAGGGGGTCTTCTTTACCCTTAACTTCTTCTCCCTCTAGTCCTTTGGTTTACATGATTTCCAAGTATTTTTGCTATGAGCCTCAACTTTGAAGAACATTGGAATAACACTTATGGGTTTCTTTTCATGATGCTTAGGTTGAAGGAAGCTCTTTTCAAGGAACCTCCATGAGACCATCGACTAAGGGAAGCATCTTCTTATCTCAACTCCATGTCATCGATCCCATTTTTTCTACCTACCTTCTACTCATGACTTCTTTTATTACGTTTTCAAATTTAATGACAAATTCTCTCTAGAGGGAATGATGGAACCTGGAAGTGAGACCCTATACTGCTTATGGATGCCTTAGGGGCATAGGGGACATGACCCACAAGCTGCTTGATTTTGACTCTCCAATTCATGGGTCAACCTTGGTTCAAAGCTTCATGAATACCCATAATAGGATTTTCATTTATTTTAGTAAAATGTTCATTTCTAATTAGGATTTTCTTGTATTTTAATTAATTGTAATTTCCTAATTAAGATAAGCCTAATAGGGGCGCTACCTTTAGGGAGTATTAGTGGCTAGCAGCCTCCAAGCTACTTAACCTTAGGAGTCCATGGGTTCAACACCCATGTAGAGTAGGAATTATATTTTATTTATTTTTCCTTCCCACCACTTGGACACCCTTTTTTTTGCTACAAATAGAGAGGCTTCCCTATTGTATTACACACTTCATTTGATATAGAGAAACCCTATTGAGATTCCTCCTCATTCTGTGAGTTAGAGCAAGGTTGATGGTGTTGAGTCTCAAAATATTATTAAGTGATTAATAATGTTTAAGTCTCATAACCCTAAGTTTTAATGCATAACAAATTTGGTTAAAGTATTATGAGAAATAGTACAAATTCTCTTAAGGGTATTTTATTTGTTTCAGCAACCCTCTGAAGTGGTGCAACCTTCTGAAGAAGTAGAACCTGCTGAAGTTATTCAACCCTCTGAAAGAGATGTACTATTTGAATCAAGAAGACCTGCTGAAGACTCTCTACGTGGCATTTGTCTAAAGTTTGAAGGCTTTCTGCTCAAGACTTAAATGCTTTCTCAACGTCTTCTACAAGCTTGTCTCATTTAAGGAAAGAATACATAGACCATTTTTTTATCTTTTTAAATCATCTTACCAGAAAAGGGAAACTACTGTAACATAGTACCTGCAAACGTGTCAGAACTGTATCAAGGTCTGCACACTTGCACTGCTCAAGTCAGAAGCTATCAGAAGATTGTCTCACAACGGTTCTCACAACATTTAATGCTATCTCTCAATGGTGGTTTCAAACAATCTTCAATGGACTCAATCCTGTTTCTATATAAAGCTTCGTGAAGGACTTCAAAAATAATAGAGAAAATTTTATATCAAGCAAAAACACTGTCAAAATATACGATGCTATTCTCTCTGTTTCATTGTACATCAAATTTCATTTATCCTGAGTCTTACTCAGTTATATTGTACAAGGTTGTTTCAATTTAAGTTAGGAACTTGTTTTGGTTCTGTAACTTAAACAAATTCATTTGTAAACACTCTTAAGTGTCTGAGAGCCTAGAGAGGCTTGGAGGAACAAAGAATACTTGTTGCTGAGCCTGGAGAGGCTTGTAGATAAACAATACTTGGTTTAGAGCCTGGAGAGGCTTGACTGTAAAAGAATTCTTGGTGTTGTAGAGCCTGAAGAGGCTTGATAGAAAAGAATACTTGTAATCTCTGAGATTAGTGGAAAATCCACTGCTAGTTGGCTTTGGGACTAGACGTAGCTATAGTGGAAGTGAGTGAAACAGTATAAATCCGTGGCTAAGTTTTCTCTTACCCTTATCTCCTTATATTTGATTTAAACTAACTTGGAGGGTTCCGAGTAAACCGTTTTATAAGTTGAAACTGAAAACAAATTCAAACGAATTTAAAAACAAGTTTTCAAAACCATTTTATTGGACCCGCTGAAGTAACTTCAACAAGTACCTTAACTCCCAGTTTCAACAAGTTGCTCAAATTTCTTTGTGAAAAGTTTTGCTTGTTTAAAGGTTTTCCTAAAATCAGTTTGAAATTATAAAACACTATTCAATCCACCTTCTAGTGTTGTCCATTGGTTTCTACAGATGGTGCTTTCCCAAACCATTCAAGAGAGTTATCTAGCTTTCCTAACATAATGGTGTCTGGCCTTGAACTTATCTGCTGAAGGAGTTGCCTTCACAACGACATTCATCCACCTCTTATCTCCTCAATTTTCGAATTTCTTTTCACTTTTGTCTCATTTTATGCCCTGATTTTTCAGCTTGTTTTGCTCAATTTTACTCTGACCCATTGATTTATCGCTTTAATTCTAGATCCTTACCCTTACTGCTATCACTTAATCCAATATTTTGGACACATATTTAAAGGAAAATAATTCTAATGTGGTATCATGTTTATATGATTTATTTTGCATTTATCAATAGTTAAAATACAAAATATTAATATAAAAACAAAATATGGAGCCACTAAAATTAGGTGTGTATTTAGACATTATTTAATTTATTGATATTTTAAAGCATTTAGTTTAGAAATTTACCTTATTTAAGATTTTGAGTAAATTATGCATATTGATAATATTTAAGTTATTTGAGGAATATAATTTTTTCCTTCAATATTGTCTTTAAAGTTTTTATCTTCATTAGAGTGATATTTGTCCAATTATGTTTATATTTATATTTTCTAATTATTCAATAATAAAATTTAATAAATATTTCTAAAAAATATTGATGAAACTTTCAAATTTGTTAAACTCCTTGTTTGAGAATTATTTCGTTCTTTGAAATCTCTAGATTATTAATCTTATCAAGAAATTAAGTATTAAACAATTTTCCTTAATTCTAAAATCCTTATTTGCTATGTAAATTGAATTTATAGTTCTATAATGTTTTAAAAATTAGAAATATTTCAATAAATTAGATCACGTATAAGTATTATAATAAGTATCATCACTTCAAAAATTTGATAAATAAAGTTTTTTTATAATAAATTACATTTTGATTGTTTAATAATCTATGTTTTAAGATTATACAAATTATATATCAATATAAATTATTTATCTTTATCATTTGAATGCTAATTTTTCTAAATAAAATTTTTGCTTAATGTAATATAAATATTAAAAATATATAAATATAAAACAATACATATTTGAAAGTAAATCTAACTTTTAAAAGATAAATTGAAATATTTTAATAATAATATCATATTTATATATTTATTTACTTAAAATATGTTATATTATATCTTTTATATAACTCAACTTTCCCTTCCTTTCTCTTTATATAATTTTGAACCCTAAATTTGTTGGTATCGGGACAATCTACCATCATCGCAACATGCCACCTCTAGCGCATGATCTCCATGGAATTAATTCACCACCAATTCTGACAGACGAACTCATCCAAGAAATCCTATCATGGCTTCCAGTAAAGTCTCTTACTCGATTCAAGTGTATGTGCAAATCGCGGAATTCCCTTCACTCGGATCCCCAATTTGTGAACTTACACATTCGTCGATCGTCTACAAGAAATTTCAACTTTTACCACCTCTGTTTACTATTCCTGTGCGAAATTAGCAATGAAGGTAAAACACATGCCTCATCTCTCTCTGTGAGTACCTTTCTCGAAAACCCTTCAACCATTGTGGATAAATCACATTTACTCTGTAGATTAAAGAAAAAGTATCAGGTAATAGGTTCCTACAATGGATTGATTTGTTTGCTTGGTTTTCATTATTGTTTCGATCTACAAAAACAATGTTGCTGGGTCCAGTTTTGGAACCCAGCTACAAGGTCAAGATCTGAAAAGTCCACATTTTTATATCCTGAAGAATTCACAACTTTAAATGAATGTACTGGGTTTGGCCATGATCATTTAAGTGGAACTTACAAAGTGGTTGTAGGGCATTCCTTTCCAAAGGATAAGGTTGGTTCAAAAAACCTTGTGAAAGTCTTCAACATGGGGGACAATTAATGTTGGAGAACCATTGAATGTTTCCCAACCTTTTTCTCTATGCCTCCGAATGACATTGGAGTTTATTTGAGTGGCACTCTCAATTGGGTAACATTTCGGAAAATCGAAGGTAATGTTTATCCTGATCTTGATTTATTTATAATTGTTTAAATTGATCTAGGGAAGGAGAAGTACGCACAATTGTCAACTGTAACGCCTTAAATTTCTAACTCAGAATTTAGTCCGTTGGAAATCAAATTCCTAACTTAGAGTTTAAGACATTTCGATTTAGTTATCAACTAATTCCATAAATCATTAATCATCCAACGAGAAATTAACAATTCAAGGAACAATACTCAAAAGTTCATAATATAAACAAGATAAGCTTCTGTACACCAGGACACTAAAATTTTCTTTTAAAATAGGTCTCTAATACAATACCAGTTCTATTGCCATAACTACATCTATGTATACACATATTATTACATCATCACAAAACATTAAGGAATAGAGAGTCCATTCCTCTTGCACTTCACTTCCCGGACTGAGAGTCTGGTAAAGGAGGTACCTGCTCAGCTAAATGAAATCCACATAACGCGTGGTGAGATAAAAATCTCAGTGAATACAAATCATATGCATGAATGCAGGGAACAGATATCTATGTCAAGGCATAAGTCATAAGAATTCAAGCAATCAACATTAGAATAAAATGCAAACATGATGCACTCACTGCTGTGCCCAACAGGCATGTTCTTATCTCTTTCTAGAGTTAGAACTGAGCTCAGACTACAGGGAATATCTTCCCCGGGGATGAATCCCACCCAAACTGGACCGAAGTCATGTTTTCAATACAATATAACATTTCTTTTACTCACAGCGCGATGACCGGCTTAATTTACTTCAATTAATCATAATCATAATAACATAACAATACAAGGGTTCATGTATAGTAAATATGAACAATCTGCTAGTTTTGACTATTTCGAGAGTTTCGACCCTACGAATAACAATTACTTCCAAACCTCAATTCAAACTCTAATCCAGCCATTATAATCCAAGAACTATAATAAACAAGGAAATATAACCGATTCAGATATTAATATGAGTTACAATTAAGCGGTCTCGATAGTTTCGATAGTTTTGATAGTTTCGATAGTTTCGATAGCTTCGAAACTAAGGATTCCGATGCTCAATTCTAAAACCATATGTTCAATCCATCAATTATTACTCCAAAACAGCTAGAATACACCAATACAATCAATAATTTACAACATTGAGAAAGGGGGAAGAAGAGGGTTAGGATCATGCATATAGAACCAACAAAACCACTACCATACAAGTGAGTTGTACTCACTAAGTGTGGAAATCCAACTTGGAAGGGTAGAAGAAGTAGATTCTTGCTTCAATTCTCCTTTCCTAAGCTTTGATTTCAATCCTCTTTCTAGAACTCTCTCTCCCTCTCTCTAGGTTGGAAAGAATAAAACACATGCAATCTGTTTTTAAGTTACAGATTTCAGTGCATTTAAGTGATGGTAATCGATTACAAACCCATTGTAACCGATTACCAGCAGCGAAAATAACACTAAGAACCCTTTCTGGTAATCTGGTAATCGATTACAACACCTGGTAATCGATTACCAAAAATTCTGCTCTCAGGTAATCGATTACAATCCCCTGGTAATCAATTACCAAAAACTCTGCTCTCGGGTAATCGATTACAATCCCCTGGTAATCAATTACCCAAAACTCAGCTCTCTAGTAATCGATTACAAACTCCTTGTAATCGATTACCAGCAACCCAAACTCCCTAAATTTGCTTAAGTGAAGACCCTGAAACTTAGTTTTAAATCTAAGTTTTGACTTCCTAATTCTTCAACTTTCCTTTCCTTAATTATTCACATATTGACCTCCATTTAAACCTTATGAATTAATAAAATCTATTAAGCGGGATGTTACATCAACACCATTGTGCATGTCTGAGAATGGTGATACCCTGATGCTACAATGAAGAATTTTGCATTATCAGAGAAATAAAAGATTGGAAGTTCTTGAAATCCTTAACAACATATATCAGTACATGGCCACAATCATATTTTGTCTAGTCGTTTATTATTCACATTGTATATAATTTTGAATTATAAGTATCTCTAGCTAACTCAAAAAATCAAAATTAAGTTGAATTTTTTTACTTCCCTGATGTATTTTTTAAACATTTTGTGATGGCATACTTAAATTCATCCAAAAAAAAAAACATGAATTTGAAATGTATCAATAGTTTTGGTAGATTGATGAGTTGTTCACTTTCTCATTATGCTATAGCTTTTCCTTAAGCATGCTTTTAAAATTCAAAAGCAAGTTATCAAGGATGACATTTTTAGAGACATAAAAAAGGAGATGAATAGTGTAACACCCCTATTTTCATAAATGAAGTTATAAATAAGAATTTGGAATACAAAAGATTTTTATAAAAGAAACTAGGCGAAAAGAGGCTTAACAATGTGTTTGAGGGCATAACACTGCCCCTTGCTCGCTCAAGCGAGAAATGGCTCGCTTGAGCAAGGAGGAATGGAAATTTGGAAGTTTCAATCTGAAGAAGGATTTTCGCTCAAGCGAGGGCATTCTCGCTTGTGTGAAAATATCAGTTAAAATGGGTAAATTCGTCGCTGACATTTTTGCTTGAGCGAGGGTCTTCTCGCTCAAGCGAAAAAGAGGTAGAGAGGGGGTGCTCTCTGCACATTTTTCGCTTAAGAGAAAAGGCCTCGCTCAAGCGAGAAATGTGTTCTTGCTTAAGCGAGAAAATCTCGCTTAAGCGAGAATCTTCCAGAGAGTTACTGTCACAGTCTCGCTCAAGCGAGAGATTCTCGCTTGAGTGAGAGTGCACGAAATCATTTTTTAAAAAGCATTAATCTAGGGCACCAACCTCATTTCAAACATTAAATACCTATTTTAGAGATAGGATTCTAGAGAGAGGAGCTCCCTAAAGCTTGGATTGAAGAAGGAGAAGGAGATTGCTCAATGACACACCTCACTACCTCTTCTCGTTTCACTCTTGAGCTTGATATTGGTGAGTTTAACTCACACTCTCACTCTATTTTGTTTGTGTTATTCTTTTATGACCTCTCCTCTATTATTCCCTTTCCAATATTGCTTGTGGTACGATTTTTTATTATTGATTGATGTTTTCCTAGTTCTCCCCATGAATATGATTAAATGGTTTAGGGTTTAGGGTATGGGAGCTAGAGTGGGATTTGGGGTCCCCCATTATGTTGTTGTGTACATACCATGCAATTTTAATTTCATTATTATCATGAGTTTCATGAAAAATCCTTAAGTCTCATTGTTTAAAGTATTAAAGAGATTAATATCATGTTTAACTCTGGCCTCACGGGTCTATGACCATCAGGTTCATGTTGAGAAAAAAAAATTAATGTTTCATGTTCAATAATAATCGATTTAGGTAACGGCGGAAACATTATATCCCCAAGGAAGACATTCCTTTAATTCGGAGCTCAGGTCTAACTTTATGTCAAGTGATAAGACCCTTGCTGCTAGGTTTAGCAGTTCATGTTAAGTTATGTTTTAAGTTATCAGTCATGTGCTTATGTAATCATGTCCAAGTTATCATGAATGTGTTGTTGCATTGCATTTTCTTTATTCCCTACACTTGCATGATTAGTTGTGCTCATTGAAGCATTAGTCTCACCACAAGTTTGTGGATTACATTTTAGATTCCTAGGATCCTCCCTAGGACGACCGTTAAGGGTGTTAGAGCTGGTGGAGAAATTATTGTCATATGTTGCTTCTGTAGAGCATTTACTATTGTATTTCACTTTTTGTAGTACATTGTTAATATATTCATTTTGATGGATATTTAGTACATGTGTGACCCATGATGGGAGTTTCTATTTTGTTGAGAACACATGTATTGTAATATCCATGCCATGTTATGTATTTAGATTACTTTGATTATGCGTATAAACGTTGGATTACTTAAGCAAATCTATTTCATGTTTATCGATATCATTAATGTAACAAATAATAAATTCCCTAAATTTTAGACTTATGTCTCCAACGGGCATAAATCCTGACTTTGCGGACTTAGGACGTTACAAATTTTTGAAATGGTCACATAATTCCACCCACTAAATAACTCACTTGACTTGATGTTTTAGTGAGTAGATTTTTTGCTTGATCTCTATCTTTTGTTTCTTTACATTTTTGTATCTCTTTTCAAATCAATACGTTAGGGAGTTGCAGGGACATTAATATTCACATTTGGAGAATAAGGCTTGAGGGACCAAATTGGAGGATCTTGGCAAGCTTTTACTTAACATATTTGCCATGTAGGATAATAAAAAGGAGCCTAGTTATGAGCAAATGTGACAAGTAAGAAGTTAACGTCCCATATTGAAAGGTCAGTAATGACAGATACTAACATGAAGGATGGTGCAAAACTTCATGGATGCTTTAATTAATTTCATTACTTTGAGGACGAAGTAGGAGACAAAAGACAACTGTAAAGACGAATTTGAGCGTTTATTCTATAAATAAATATCATGATCTATGAAAAATAAAAAAAAACATTATGCTAAATGCTAAAAAAAAGTTTGAATTTAACTTTTGCTTAATCCAATATTTTGGACAAATATTGAAAAGGAAAATAATTCTAATGTGACATCATGTTTATATGATTTATTTTGTATTTATCAATAATTAAAATACTAAAATATTAATATAAAAACAAAATAAGGAGCCACTAAATTAGGTGTGTGTATATAGACATTATTCAATTTATTGATATTTTAAAGCATGTAGTTTAAGAATCTACCATATTTCAAATTTTAAGTAAATTCTGCATATTGATAATATTTAAGTTATTTGAGGAATATAAATTTTCCCTTCAATATAGTCTTTAAAGTTTTTATTCTCATTAGAGTGATGTTTGTCCCATTTAGTTTATAGTTATATTTTTCTAATTATTCAATAACAAAATTTAATAAATATTTCTAAACAACATGATAAAACTTCCAAATTTGTTAAATTCCTTGTTTGAGTATTTATCGTGCTTTGAAATCTTTAGATTATTAATCTTATCAAGAAATTACGTATTAAATAATTTTTCTTAATTCTAAAATCTGTGTTTGCTATGAAAATTGAATTTAAACTAGTATAATGTTTTAAACATTAGCAATATTTCAATAAGTTAGATCACATATAAGTATCATAATAAGTATCATCTCTTCAAAAATTTGATAAATAAAGTTTTTATAATCAATTACACTTTGATTGTTTAATAATCTAAGTTTTAAGATTATAAAAATTATATATCAATATAAATTATTTACCTTTATCATTTGAATGCTAATTTTTCTAAATAAAATTTTTGCTTAACGTAATATAAGTATTAATAATATATAAATATAAAACAATACATATTTGAAAGTAAATCTAACTTTTAAAAGATAAATTAAAATATTTTAATAATAATATCATATTTATATATTTATTTACTTAAAATATGTTATATTATATCTTTTATATAACTCAACTTTCCCTTCCCTTCTCTTTATATAATTTCGAACCTAAATTCGTTGGTATCAGGACAGTCTACCATCATCGCAATATACCACCTCTAGCGCATGATCTCCATGGCATTAATTCACCACCAATTCTGACAGACGAACTCATCCAAGAAATCCTATCATGGCTTCCAGTAAAGTCTCTTACTCGATTCAAGTGTGTGTGAAAATCGTGGAATTCCCTTCACTCAGATCCCCAATTTGTGAAATTACACATTCGTCGATCGTCTACAAGAAATTTCAACTTTTCCCACCTCTGTTTACTATTCCTATGCGAAATTAGCAAGGAAGGTAAAACACATGCCTCATATCTCTCTGTGAGTACCTTTCTTGAAAACCATTCAACCATTGCGGATAAATCACATTTACTCTGTAGATTAAAGAAAAAGTATCAGGTAATAGGTTCCTGCAATGGATTGATTTGTTTGCTTGGTTTTCATTATTGTTTTGATCTACAAAAACAATGTTGTTGGGTCCGGTTTTGGAACCCAGCTACAAGGTCAAGATCGGAAAAGTCAATATTTTTATATCCTGAAGAATTCACAACTTTAAATGAATGTATTGGGTTTGGCTATGATCATTTAAATGGAACTTACAAAGTGGTG
Organism: Sesbania bispinosa; assembly: GCA_026901365.1. NCBI lineage: Eukaryota > Viridiplantae > Streptophyta > Magnoliopsida > Fabales > Fabaceae > Sesbania > Sesbania bispinosa. Next base: position 648,436 of record QLOH01000200.1, on the reverse strand, counting down.
GTAGGGCATTCCTTTCCAAAAGATAAGGTTGGTTTAAAAAACCTTGTGAAAGTCTTCAACATGGGGGACAATTGTTGTAGAACCATTGAATGTTTCCCAACTTTTTTCCCTATGCCTCCGAATGACATTGGAGTTTATTTGAGTGGCACTCTCAATTGGGTAACGTTTCGGAAAATCGAAGGTAATGTTTATCCTGATCTTGATTCATTTATAATTGTTTCACTTGATCTAGGGAAAGAGAAGTACGCACAATTGTCACTGCCTCCCAGTGAAATCAAATACTCGGGTCCAACTATTGGGGTTTTGAGGGATTGCCTATGTCTTTCTCATGGTTACAACAAAACCCATTTTCTGGTTTGGGAAATGAAGGAGTTTGGATTTGACTAGTCTTGGACTCCATTGCTGACCATTACCTATCAACATTTTCAAACTCTTAGATTGGAATTTACCTCTATGAATATTATCTCAACACCATTGTGCATGTCTGAGAATGGTGATACCCTGATGCTACAACGAAGAATTTTGCATTATCAGAGAAATAAGAGATTGGAAGTTCTTGAAATCCCTAACAACATATACCAGTACATGGCCACAACCTATGTTGAAAGCTTGATTTCACCTTGTTGAAATTAAGGATGTTTACTATCAGACTTAAATGTTAATTCATGTATATCGCTTCAAGTCATTTTAAATTCAAGTAGGATAGATAAATGCTACTCAAGAGATAACCATAATATTTTGTTGGTGCATCAATGACTAATTTGCTGGATTATTATCTTTTGTAAATGAAAACATCAAAATCTAATGTTTGGATTAGGTTGTTTTTGTTTTATCTTTTATTTATCATACATAAGAAGATGATTTTCCGTATTTCTAGAGATCAAGTTGATTTTTTCCTGATTATGCTAATTCGGTTGTTGGTTTGGTCTCCATCAAGTTTCAAAACTAATTTCCGGTATGGAAAACTAGAAAGTTGAGTATCCTTTTCATTTTGTTGAATTTTTATAATGAAGATGATACTCAACATTCTAGTTATCCATACTTGTTTGATTTTTTTTCGTACCTCTATGTCTGAAATAATTTTGGAATTTCTAAAGGAAATAATAAATTACCATAACCTTCACAAAATGTTTCTTTTTACTAAACCGGAATGCATTTAAATTAATTATCATATGTGGATTTACTTGTAATTTAAATTTCCACAAGTTCTTGATAATGATGTATTCTCTAGTGTTCTCTAAGTGTTTATTATCTACCATGTAGTCCAATCATATTTTGCCTAGTTGTTTATTATTCACATTGTATATAATTTTGAATTAGAAGTATCTCTAGCTAACTCAAAAAATCAAAATTAAGTTCAATTATTTTACTTCCCTGATGTATTGTTTTAAACATTTTGCGATGGAATACTTAAATTCATCCAAAAAAATCATGAATTTGAAATGTATCAATAGTTTTGGTAGATTGATGAGTTGTTCACTTTCTCGTTATGCTATAGCTTTTCCTTAAGCATTCTTTTAAAATTCAAAAACAAGTTAACAAGGATGACATTTGTTGGAGACATAGAAAAGGAGATGAATAATGTAACATCCTTATTTTCATAAATCAAGTTATAAATAACAATTTGGAGTACAAAAGATTTTTATAAAAGAAACTAGGTGGAAAGAGGCTTAACAATGTGTTTGAGGGCATAACACTGCCCCTTGCTCGCTCAAGCGAGAAATGGCTCGCTTGAGCGAGGAGGAATGGAAATTTGGAAGTTCCAATCTGAAGGAGGATTTTCGCTCAAGAGAGGGCATTCTCGCTTGTGTGAAAATATCAGTTAAAATGGGTAAATTCGTCGCTGATATTTTTCCTTGAGCGAGGGTCTTTTCGCTCAAGCGAAAAAAAGGTAAAGAGGGGATGCTCTCTGGACATTTTTCGCTTAAGAGAAAAGGCCTCGCTCAAGCGAGAAACGTGTTCTTGCTTAAGCGAGCGAGAATCTTCCAGAGAGTTACTGTCACAGTCTCGCTTGAGCGAGAGTGCACAGAATCATTTTTAAAAAGCATAATCTAGGGCACCAACCTCATTTCGAACATTAAATACCTATTTTAGAGATAGGATTCTAGAGAGAGGAACTCCCTAAAGCTTGGATTGAATAAGGAGAAGGAGATTGCTCAACGACACACCTCACTACCTCTTCTCGTTTCACTCTTGAGATTGATATTGGTGAGTTTAACTCACACTCTCACTCTATTTTGTTTGTGTTATTCTTTTATGACCCCTCCTCTATTATTCCCTTTCCAATATTGCTTGTGGTACGATTTTTTATTATTGATTGATGTAACATCCGTTTTTCCCCGTAACGGAAAATCGTGAGCACGGTAACCCCGTTTAAAATAATTAATAAATATTTGGTATAAAATTTCATGAAAATAATTACATAAATAGTCTTAGTATAATTTTTCAAAGTTTTGAGAATTTTTCCGGAATTTTCTGAAGCCATTTTGGTACAATTACCAAAATTGTCACTGATTGTGAGCACCTGACAAAATTAATTTTATTAATTGAAATAAAAATCTAAAAATTTATTAAAAATACGTTTTAAACATAAAATTTTATTTAGAATATAAAAATAATTTTCTGGAAATTTTCTAGAATTTTTCTGAAATTTTGGTAATTTTGCAAGAATGCCCTTAAACTTTGTGAAATTGCAAAATGGTCCCTCACTTCCACCTACTAAAATTCGGCCCTATTTAGTTAAATAAGAGAGAGCCCAAATTTTTGTCACATTTTACCAATTAATGAAGACTTGATTTGGTGGAAAATCTCTAACCATTCATTAGTGTGATGTGTTTAATTTTAAACCTAGTTTTCTACCTAATAATCCCTTGATCTCCATAAAGCCACATCACCCACTTCTTCACCACACTTTGCCTCACCATTCGTTCACCTTCTCCCTAAAATTGTTCTTCACTTCTTCATTTCATTTCCCTTTCCCCAAATGAAAATCCTCTCCTATACTCACACTAAGAAATTCACTCAAGAGAAATATCCCTCTCTTGAGCACCCAAAATTTACCCTAAGCTCCAACCCTTTCAAGATGATTCCACATTCTCCTCTTTCTCTCTTGGTTCAGCCGTGAGGTACCCCTCCTCACACTATGGATTCTTCATTTTCGTTTTTTCTTCTTGATGGTGTAAAACCTAACCAAGTTGTGTATTTTTCATGGTTTGGTTTTGAAGTGTTGGGGGCTTTGATTCTAACCACTTGAAGGAAGAATTTTTGGATAGTTTCTTGGTCATCTCAAGGTTTTGCTTTGGCTGAATCTACCACTAGGTAAGGGGCGGGAGGGAAAGCTTGAAAACTCTTAGGGGAAAGTAATGGAGAGTTAGGGTTATGAGGAAAACCCTTGCCTCTATCTTGATGTGGGTGAAAACCTAGTGTACCCAAGGACTTGAGAAGAGACCATAATGGTGTCATTCTCTTTAGAATTGGTTGAACAAAATCTGTTTTGTACTTGTATTGAGTTTTATTGATGTTTGATATGAATATGAATTTCGATGAGATAAGATATATGATGAATGTTTGATGAATTGATCATTTTGTTATGGAAATGTACGTTGTTGAGTTGCTGCACATGATTGAATAAGAATGGGGACATTTTAAATTGGTTGTTGATGAGTTTAAAGTTGATAGTAGTGAAAATTATGCTGAAATATAAAAAGTAGACTTTGAAAACTCAAAACTATGACTTTCAAACTTGAAAAATGGGATAAATAGGCCATAAGAGATCATAAAAGACTTTAAGAGTTAGAAACATGAGGAAGAGTGTAAGTGAGGGAGAGAGGTATCTCATAAGCCTTGAACATCCTAAAAATCGAGTGGATATGATGAGCTGAGAAATTCATGATAGCAACAGGGTAGGTTTGTAACTGTAGAACAAACAGTTTATAACCGCAGGCTAAAACAGTTTATAACTTGGTGTGCAGAATTTATGACAGTAAGTTTTAAAAATCTGTAACATAACCTTAATACTAATAAGCTTATACTAGAAGAAATAAAGGGTTTTTGAAATAAAGCTAAAGGAGTTGTAACACCATATTTAAAGAAGCTATAACATGAGGTTAAGAAGGTTATGACAAAAAGTTTATAACCTGAAATTTATGGATTCATAATAGGAAATTGGAAGTGTCATAATTAGAGTTCACGGAGTTTTAAACCTAAACCGGAAAGATGTATGACAACAAGATTAATACTTATGACAGAAAAGAACTAAGAAGTTGATAACAAAGGGAATGAAATTATGACATAAGACTAAGATTCATAATATGAGAAGTAAGAGAGTTTTAACATAAAGTTAAAGTAATAACAACAGAAATTTAAAATATCTATAATAAACCCAATCCAAATTGTTTATCACATATAAAGAAGGATTATGATTTGAATTAGAAGCAAGTTGTAACACATTGAAAGAGGAATTTGTCACCAAAACAGAAACCTCTTTAACAACTAAGGAAAAAGTTGTAACCTGGATTATAAAGGGGTTATAACTCATTGTGGAGGAGTTTGTAACAGAGCACAGAAATGTTTATAACGTTAGAGAAAAAGGTTTATAACCTGGAACAGAATGCTAGTAGCTAGCCCATGAACTTAGAAACATTTAATTGAGTATTTGTGATGCATGATTCTGATTGTTGTTAACACTTAGAACAATTTATTAAAGACTCCACGTTCTAAGTGCTTGTGAAGCATGTTTCTTATTGATATGCACTATTGGAATGGTATTGAAGATCTTGAATTCTAAGTGTTTGTGTTGCATATTGGTGAATGTTATGCATTGTGGAAAGCCCCAAAGTATATGGGAAGTTCTGCCGGATTCTCAACAGAAATGGATTGAGATTGTTGGCCTTAGTGCCTTGGTTATTGTGGCCTTAGTGCCTTTGATGTACCGTGAGAATCCCGCAATGTGATGTTGGGCATGGCCCTGTTGTTGTGTGATCATGCATCATGGCATTGTTCATGGGGAAGCTACGGTCAGGTACAGCCGCGATATGGCCGGAGGGGAGGCCGATGGTGTTGCCTAGCGGGTGGACTTGGTGAGGAAATATGTTGCCATGGTCCAGTGAGCGCCCTGGAGCCGGAGCGAGTACCGAGCGACACTGGTCCACCCTGACAATCCCCTGGCCATAATCAGGGTCGGTGGAGATTGTTTTGGCCTCTAAATCTTGCAAGTAATGGATGTTGTGTACCTGGTTACACCTTGAGTTAGCGATGGTAGAACTCTAACTCCCGATCGCTTCTCCCAATCATTGTTTGGATCAAGATATTGATATTAGTATCAACATCTTCAAAGGTGTTGGCACTGGTATTGTTGAAGATACTAATATGAATATGCTGGATTGTTTGAAGGTGCACCTGATATTCATCATTGAGTCTGCATGCCCATGACATTGGTAACATTGTGTTTAAGTCTTTGCATTGCATGCATTGACTATCGTGATGATTGAGATATGGAATGATATTCTTGTGACTTATTTTTATGATTGATTGTATATGTCTTGGTTATTATAGGAATGGGTGTATGCCTTAACTCATTCGTTACTTTCTGCCAGTATGATTTTCATGACTTTCTCTCACCCCTTTGCTTTTGTGTTTTGTTGTTTGTTTCTTGTTAAGTGTTGCCATGCTAGATGGATTGCTAGAAGGGATCTTATCTCATTCAAGTGGACCGCGGCTTGGGCCGAGGTAGAAGTTTTGTATCGAGTTAAGCCGGATCATAGTTACGTCAAGAGTCTTCATCATTATTCCTTGAGTCATGTATTCAAGGGTATTCTAATTTGTATTGTATAATTAGAAAACCCTCTTATGATCAAATTTGGGATTTAGGAGTATTTGTTTAATTGAATTTTCCAAGCACCTCAAATATTTTATTTTCCAAAATGATCAACATGTAGAGTGAAAGTGTTTTAATTGAATAAATATTATCACAAGTATTTCAATTTCTTCCCTTTTGAAAAATGATTAGTATAAATATATGTTCTTATTTGTATTTGTTTCTTTAAAAAAAACTCTCCCTTTTTCCTTAAAGTGTTGTTAGAGATTTACGTAAAACCAAGTAACGTCTACCCCTAGGGTGGGTGTTACAATTGATGTGTTCCTAGTTCACCCCATGAATATGATTAAATGGTTTAGGGTTTAGGGTATGGGAGCTAGAGTGGGATTTGGGGTCCCCCATTATGTTGTTGTGTACATACCATGCAATTTTAATTTCATTATTATCATGAGTTTCATGAAAAATCCTTAAGTCTCATTGTTTAAAGTATTAAAGAGATTAATATCATGTTTAACTCCGGCCTCACGGGTCTATGACCATCATGTTCATGTTGAGAAAAATAAATTAATGTTTCATCTTCGATAATAATCGATTTAGGTAACGGCGACAACATTATATCCCCAAGGAAGACATTCTTTTTATTCGGAGCTCAGGTCTAGCTTTAACTCAAGTGATATGACCCTTGCTTCTAGGTTTAGCAGTTCATGTTAAGTTATGTTTCAAGTTATCAGTCATCTGCTTATGTAATCATGTCCAAGTTATCATGAATGTGTTGTTGCATTGCATTTTCTTTATTCCCTACACTTTCATGTTTAGTTGTGCTCATTGAAGCATTAGTCTCACCACAAGTTTGTGGATTACATTTTAGATTCCTAGGATCCTCCCTAGGATGACCGTTAAGGGTGTTAGAGCCGGTGGAGAAATTATTGTCATATGTTGATTCTGTAAAGCATTTACTATTGTATTTCACTTTTTGTAGTACATTGTTAATGTATTTATTTTGATGGATATTTAGTACATGTGTGACCCATGATGGGTGTTTCTATTTTGTTGAGAACACATGTATTGTAATATCCATGCCATGTTATGTATTTAGATTACTTTGATTATGCTTATGTAAACGTTGGATTACTTAAGAAAATCTATTTCATGTTTATTGATATCATTAATATCACGAAAAATAAATTCCCTAAATTTTAGACTTATGTCTCCAACAGGCATAAATCCTGACATGAAGGATGGTGCAAAACTTCATGGATGCTTTAGTTAATTTCATTACTTTGGGGACGAAGCAGGAGACAAAAGACAACTGTAAAGACGAATTTGAGCGTTTATTCTATAAATAAATATCATCATCTATGAAAAAAAAACATTATGCTAAATACTACAAAAAAAATTGAATTTAACTTTTGCTTAATCCAATATTTTGGACAAATATTGAAAAGGAAAATAATTCTAATGTGATATCATGTTTATATGATTTATTTTGTATTTATCAATAATTAAAATACTAAAATATTAATATAAAAACAAAATAAGGAGCCACTAAAATTAGGTGTGTGTATAGACATTATTCAATTTATTGATATTTTAAAAGCATTTAGTTTAAGAATTTACCATATTTCAAATTTTAAGTAAATTCTGCATATTGATAATATTTAGGTTTTTTGAGGAATATAAATTTTCCCTTCAATTTAGTCTTTAAAGTTTTTATTCTCATTAGAGTGATGTTTGTACCATTTTGTTTATAGTTATATTTTTCTAATTATTCAATAACGAAATTTAATAAATATTTCTAAACAACATTGATGAAACTTCCAAATTTGTTAAACTCCTTGTTTGAGTATTATTCCGTGCTTTGCAATCTCTAGATTATTAATCTTATCAAGAAATTATGTTTAAATAATTTTCCTTAATTCTAAATTCTTTGTTTGATATGAAAATTGAATTTAGACTAGTATATATAATGTTTTAAACATTAGCAATATTTCAATAAATTAGATCACATATAAGTATTATAATATATATCATCACTTCAAAATTTTGATAAATAAAGTTTTTATAATAAATTACATTTTGGTTGTTTATTAATATATGTTTTAAGATTATACAAATTATATATCAATATAAATTATTTACCTTTATCATTTGAATGCTAATTTTTCTAAATAAAATTTTTGCTCAATGTAATATAAGTATTAAAAATATATAAAAGTATTAATCAATACATTTTTTAAAATAAATCTAACTTTTAAAAGAGAAATTCACATATTTTAATATTTATACCATATTTATATATTTATTTACTTAAAATATGTTATATTATATCTTTTATATATCCCAACTTTCTCTTCCCTTCTCTATATATAAATCCAAACCCTAAATTTGTTGGTATCAGGACAATCTACCATCATCGCAACATGCCAACTCTAGGGCATGATCTCCATGGCATTATTTAAAAACCAACTATAAGAAAAATCGATAATTAGCGTCGGCCTTACGCCGTCCGACGCTACAGGGGGAAAACCATCGCTATTTCATAATTAGCGAAGGCCAAGCGTCGGCTCACCCAAGCGACGATATTTTTATGGCTGACGCTGTGTAGCGTCGCCATAGCTATCGCAAAGGACGACGCTAGTTCCATGGCCGTCACAACATAGCGTCGTCCGTAGATCGTCGCAAGTTGAAATACCGTAGTGACGGCCATAGTCGTCGAAAATTGTAGCAACGGCTAAAACGTCGCAAACCCTATTTAACTATAGTGGCAACTCTTTTGTATCGGTGAGGATGTCGTTAATTCTTAGTTTTTTATTTGTGATTTAAAATGAGATAAAAAAATGTGGAGAATATAAAATAAGATTATTTTTAATTTGGATCCTATATATTAAAGCTAAAAGTAGTACACATCAATATTAATATAATTATACATCATTTTCATCTTCTTGATCTTCATCATCCTCTTCATCTTTGTTGTTATCCCACGCATCTTCTTCATCCTCATCTGATGGGATGTCTTCATTCTCAGATTCATCATCTTCAACCATTTATTCAAGGATAGGTTGAATTATTGGTCCGTATCGATTCTCAGCTAAGCGTAACAATTGTTCAATGTCTACAACTGGTAAAATAGTTGAACAACCATGAGCTTGATAAGACACTTCATCCTCAGCCCCATCAACTTCAACATGATCCCTTGGTTTTGTTGTGATTGCCACAATCCAACCTTTTAAATATTTACATAATTCTGGATAAGGGACAAAATACACTTGTCTTGCTTTTTGTGCAAGAATGAATGGATCATAAAGATTATACCTTCTACTCTTCTTCACTTATACAATATTTTATTGCGGTTAAACTCTCATTCCACTTATTCTTGTTAGATCAAACCATTCACAATAGAAAAGAGGAATCACGTTACTCAAACCAAGATATTCCAATTCATATATATGGTGGATAATGTTGTAAAAGTCATATGCACTGCCATCGGTAAGACCTTTTACATGCACCCCACAATTTGTGGTCTTTGTACCCTCACGCCATTCCTTTGTCTAAAATCTGTAGCCATTAACAAAGTGTCTGTTCCATGATTTTTCTTTAGAGTTGGGTCCCCAAGCAAATGATTTAACTTCATTGTTGGTCACCCCATTTCATTCATCACGAACCTAATCATAAGAACCATTTAAGATTGAAATCTTATTATTGAGTAATAAATACAAGAAAAGTGGATGATCAAACTTACATAGTTCCTAAACCATGCTAGAAAGTCTGCATGTATTCGAGAAGAAGAATCCCGATCGTCGATCGAGTGAAATTATAAGAATAAGCTGAAATGGAATAAATAATTAATAACACATTCATTCCTAAACCATAAACTTTATAATTAATAAAAAATTACCACTTACTCAAGGTATGCTTTAATCTCATTGCAGTTTATTAGTATATCTACATGAGTTGATCTTCATTCATCATCACTTAACCAGAGATGACTAGACGTCTTGACTTATTCAAGATTGACAATGTGGAATTGCTGTATTGAAGTCAAGTTTGAGGATCATTCCTCAATGTAGTGTTTGACAGCAAACTTACGTTATGAAAATAGTGCGAACAAAAATATGTGGTTTCACGATGTAAGTCGAATGAGCATATTGAGCCTTCCACCTTAGCCAAATTACCCGCTGATCATTTCGCATCTCCCGTCATTCTAAAAAAAATAAAAAATTGTCACCTGACTTAGATTAAAAACAAAATAAGTAATAAAGTCTTATTCATTAACCTTTCAAATGGATACACACACCGATATTGAACTGAACCCCCAAGTCTTGCTTCCATAAGAAAATGAATAGGTAGGTGTTCCATTGAATCAAAGAATTCTGGTGAAAAATGTAACATCCCAAAACTAATACTTAGAGAATATATAAAAAGCCTTAGGTTGTGAAACCCACCAAGTGAAGGAAGTTAGCATAGAAGACTAATTTAGGAGTTCGGGAGGAATCAAGAATTAAGCTCCAAATGCCTACTTTTAAGAGACTTAAGTAAAACCAAGTTAAGATTCGAAATGTAAATTATAGAGGTGAAGGAAATAAGAGGGATAGGCTTTGATTAAGGAAATTGGAGTGAATTGATGATTTATATCATGGTTTAAGTGGTATGTACCCCGTTGTGATTCAACTGAAGTTGTTGCTTAATTTTAGATTTTAAGCCTAATGACCTATGTTCACTAATTTGATGATATCTAGAGTTTTAGGTGTCTAATTTAGGTGATACAAGATGCATTAAAATGCTAAGATTCAGGGCTTCAGTTTGATATGCTAGATGATAGTATTCCGGTCTCATTTTCACCTTCAAATAGACTCATTCTCGCTCAAGCGAGAAATCCCTCACTCGAGCGAGGATTTCAACAAAATCAGGGGAGGCTCTCTGACTTTGCACTCACTCAAGCGAGCAGGTCAGAGAGGGGGAATTCCCTACTAGGTGTTCCTCAATCAAGCGAGCCCCAACTCAGAGAGCCGGGGTCTTTGCTCACTCGAGCGAGCTGACGCTCACTTGAGCGAGCAAATGCGTTTTCAGTCTTTAAAAAAATAGTTAACCCTAACCCATTTCTTCATTTTATTTCCAACATTAAGGTTCTAGAGGGAGAGGCAGAGAAATTCTAGTGAGAGAAACAAGCATGGGAATAAGGAGGAAGCTTTGAAGCTAGGATTCACCCACCGAACCTTCTTCAACCTCCTTCCCCTCCTTCATTTTAGCTCTTGAGGTGAGTATAGCTCACACACTTCCACTCATTCATGCTTGAATCTCCTGCATGAACCTACCTCCCATTTCCCCTTCTTCTTTAGTTTTGTATGTGTTTGATTGGTTGCTTGTTCCCCATGATTGGTAGTGCTTGCATGTTTAGTTAGAAAAATGGATTTAGTGTATGGTATGCTTAGGGTTCCACCCACCCCTTTTATTGTTGTCTTGTACATTCATGATTTATACTTGGATATTATGTTATTATTGATTGTGAGGGGATTGGGTTATGAGATTCACATGCTGGGTTATTATTCTGATTAGAAAAAAATACTTAGATATATTATGAGGTATGTAATATTGTGATGTGTGAGCATTTACTTAAAGGCCTTTGGCCCCAGTTAATTGGAAAATGAATTTGTGTCTCGACTCCAAGAGAAAAATGAATTTGGCTATAGCCCTAGAAAAATGGCTTCGGTCCCAGATTCGGCTCTGACCCCAATTTTGGCTTCGGTCCCCAGAGTAAAACTTAGACTTCGGTCCCCAGAGTAATGGTGGGATACTTCCCCAAGGAAGACATTCCTTGTAGTCTGAGCTTAGGTCTAAACCTAGAATTAGTGAAAAGACCCTGTCTGCCGGGTAATGCAGATCATGCAAAACATATTTAATTTGAGCTTGGCATTTGATATCTTGATTTATGATGCATGGCATATGCTTGTTTCCGCCTCACTGTATGATTGCATAGTTATACTCACTGAGACATTAGTCTCACCCCATGTTTGTGGGTTTATTTTAGATATGCAGGATTGTTTGGCTGGATGCTTGGTTGGAGAGTTTGAAGCTCCTTGAGGGGATTCTCCCACTTCTAGCTTTTTCGTTTATTTCCATGAGGGATATAGATATATTTGAGTTATAATATATGGTATTAGGTTAGAAATGATGTATTGTTGGAGAATGTTATTTTGAGCCACTGAGTGGCAATTGGATTAGGAGATTTGTAATGTATCGACTGTTTATGTATGGGCTTACGTAATTAATTACTTAAGCATTTTATGATCGTGTATGTAAAGATATTGGTAATGGTGCGAAGTAATTTCAAGAATTTGAGAATATTGTCTCCAACAGACATTACCCTTGAGTTAAGAAATTAGGACGTTACATTATGGCATCAGAGCAGTTCAATCCAATTGGACCGTGGTTAAGTTAGTTTCCTGTGACTTACTATGATCCTACAGTACCCCGTACTTGTATTAGGGACTCATCACCCTTATAATGTGTGCGTTATATACAGGATCATGGCTAGTGACATGAATATGATTCCTTCGTCAGAAAGTTTAGAATGCTTCCCTAACAAGGTTAGTACAAACCACCTGTTAGGGAGAGAGGATAACATAAACCTTTTCCCAAGAACAGAAACCTTATCCAAGGAACCCAATAGAAGTCACCCCTAAATCCTAGTGAATATAAGACACACTTAAAGAAACCAATTTAAGTAAACTACCTACCGATGAGAATGTTTAATTTACTTTGAATTATGATCCTTGATTTTCTTTGATTGATTGAGTAATATGATTGTAATGTGTGTATGTGATTGATTGTGTATCTCTTTGTTATAATTTATGTGATTTTGAAATTTCTTAGGATTTGGAGGGATTGTTTGATTTGGGACCCTTGATTTTCAATTTGGAATTTTTCTATGCCTGGAGTTATAAGTATAGTGATTAGGATGACCCATGAACCATAAAGGGCTTGCATTAAGATTGGAGGAGGGAGACTATGTTTAGGTGAACATAGACCACAGTTTTGGGCCATTAAGAACCATGATAGAATTCGGAGTGCAAGGCATAAGGGGAGAATATTTAAGCTTAATGACCGTAACTTAATATCAGACTTAATCTACTTTAAAGTTTCCCTTATTGGTTTGACCAATTGTATACAATTACATTATTGATTTTTGGTTTTGGATGATTGTTGTTATTTGATGTTAATAGCATATTCAGTTGCTTGAGTTAAGGTGTAAATTCAGTAATATGAAGATAGTTGTTGAGCCTAAAAGCTTAGAGGTTACGTTTACCTTGATTATTAGTATAATGGTGGATTCTTTTAAGTTATATACTTACTAACCTAGTTTTTTAGAATTTAAGGGAGGAGGTTCGTTGTTTCTACTGTTTGGATATTAGAAAAATATTCATAGAATCCATGCTTAGTTCTTAAATCTCTCTATACTTATCTGTACCAAAAAAATCTCTCTATACTTATAAATTTGGTTTCCACTCTTGATAGGCATAAGTAATCCTTTAATGTTTTTATATGATGTGTTACAAAGGTTTACCTAGGAACCCCATTTAATCAAGATGAGTATTCCTTTTGAGTCTCAATATAAATTAAGTATTCAATTTAACTCAAGACTCATTCCCCATGGTTTTAATGTTTAACAAATTTGATTGCAAAAGAAGCAGATGCTACTGAGTAAGGCAGTTTATTTTTGTTGTTTCAGGAACTCAGAAAAGAATACATTCAAGCTAAAGCATCTACCTAATAGGATTGATCAACTCGCGGAAGAATTGAAGCAATTATTTGAAGATTGATCAACCTACTGAAACGCATAACCTTCCAGAAGTATGTGTGTGTACTAAATTTGCACTTACTAAAGTCTGTGGACCTGTTGAACACATACTCTCTGAATCAACATTTGTTGACGTAAGCAACATGAGCAAGTGAAGAACTCTCTGAAGTGTTTGAATTCAACTGAAGAATCAATCAACCTTCTGAAGAGGCGCACTATCTGAGTTGCTAAGAAGACTTTCTGAAAGACGCTCAACGAGAAAACTAACAAAGTCAGAAGACCCTCTGCACTATAGAATTAAAGGTCTCTAAACGTCTTCTGCAAAGCGTACGCAACAAGGAAGTCTACAAAGTTCTCTCTACGCTTAAGGAAAAATAGTACATGAAAAATAACCTTTATGCCTGCTGTGTGTCAAAACGATACAATTTATGTAAACCTACTCTGCTCAAGATAAAGGCTATCAAAGGGCTACTTGCTTATTCCTCAATGACTACTTTCTCAACGGCTATTTCACTGGATGTTATAAATAGCTTCTCACAAGTCCTTGAAAAGGTTGGCAAAAATTCTGAAAAATCGTACTTTGAAGCTGCTGACCGATAAAAAAGAGAGCAAGTGATACAAAGAAGAGTCAAGAAAGTAGTGATAAAGAAGAAGATCTCTCCAAAAGAAAGAAAAGAAGAAAGAAGAGTTTAGCAGGAAGAGTGAAAGAGGCCAAGTCAAAAGAAAGAATTATTTAGCCAAACACTCGATAGAAATTCCATTCTCGTTGTACTCAGAATTTGTTTCGTGTATCCTGAGTTATACTCAGTAATCCCTATTTACAAGAGAACCTGAGTTTAAGTTTCTTGGAAACTTAAACTTATCTTTGTAAACACTATTAAGTTTCTGAGAGCCTTGGTGGAATAAAAAATACTTGGTTTTCAGCCTGGAGAGGCTGGGTGTACAAAGAATACTTGGTTAAGCCTTGAGAGGCTTGTCTGTAAAAGAATACTTCGTTGAGCCTGGAGAGGCTTGTCTGTAAAAGAATACTTTTGAGCCTGGAGAGGCTAGGTGTGCAAAGAATACTCGGTGTTGATCCTGGAGAGGCTTGTCTGTAAAAGAATACTCGTTGGGCCTGGAGAGGCCAAGTGTGCAAATAATACTCGGTTGTAATCTTGCGTTATTAGTGGAAAATCCAGTGGTGTGTTTGCTCTAGGACTGGACGTAGCTCACTGTTAGTGGGTGAACCAGGATAAATCTTTGTGTTAAGTTCTCTCTTCCTTTACCTCTCTACTTTCCGCTGATATCTGTTTATTACTAAACAAGGAGGGTTAAAGAAAACTCATTTTATTAATCTAAGCAGAAAACAATCTTTTCTTTAAGAGAAAATAATTTCAAAAATGTTTTTATTCAACCTTCCGAGTTGCATCAGCAAGTTGCTGAACTTTCCAGTTTCGGAAGGTTGATCACATATTTTCAAATCAGTTTTTCTTGTTTTGAAAGATTTTCCAAAAATCGCTAAAGATTATAAAAACACTATTCAACCCCCTTTCTAGTGTTTTCTGTGGTCCTAACAATTCCTACACATGGTTTCGGTCCTCGTAAGTACTTGCGAATTATCTAGTATGGATTTTGGTTATTTTGTGTATCCTTAACACTTGAATGATTGGATGGCTCATTAGTTTAAAATCAAGTTGAAATCTAACTTAAATTATTGGTTATGATTCTGGTGGTTTAATCATGTGGTGCTAACGATATTGCTTGAAATGATTATTTGGAAATTTCTATGTTTTTTAGAGTGGTAGGACTTGAACGGAACTAAAGTTTTAACTTCCCTCTTTCCTTTCAATTCGGTTTAGGCAGGTTGTTGTTTAGACCAATTTGATCTTCTAATTTACTACTTGGTGTTAGAAATTAATGATCTATACTTGGACTTGTTGTTGACATCTTTCCTAGTTCAAATGGAATGGTTTATTTAATGGTTTAAGAACAAATGGAATCCATGACTGTAGCTCGTATAGAATTCGGACCTTAGCGATCAAAAGGTAAAATCTAACTATTTCCACTTGTTATTGCTTAGTGAAGTAATTGGAATGATTGAATCTTTCTTACTACAATTCGGTTTCAATATATATATATATGGTGCGGTTAGGAGATTTTATAATCTAAGAATGGTTAGTGATATGTAGATAAAGTAGAGAGTATAACATATTTGACTCATAAGGCATTTGTGAGTGATATGAATGGTAGGGTATAGATTCTTGATGAATTGATCACTTGTTTTTTTTTTTTGTATTGAATTCGATTTTGGAAGGCACATATAGGTCTATAATTAAGTTAGAGAGGAATTTATCTTCAATCTAAATGATAATAGTACACCACTACATCATTAGCATTATTAGATCATAGCTCTTGATTTAGTGATTTAGGGGCTCAGCCCTGCAGGGCCACAAGAAACACTAGAACGGGGGGTTAAATAGTGTTTTTATTAACTTTAGCAGTTTTGGAAAACCTTTTAAAACAATCAAATAAGTTTTTAATGTTCAGACTACTTGCTGAAAATAAGCTTTCTAAATCGTGCTGAAGTACTTCAGCAGGTTCAATAAAATTTTCTTTTTAAAACAATTTGAGAGATAAACAGAGTTGCTTTTGCAGCGTAAGTTATAAACTCGCTTTTCAGAACCCTCCACAGTTAGAGATAAATAGATAGCAGCGGAAAATAAAGAGTAAAGAGTTGAGAGAACTTAACACAGAGATTTATCCTTGTTCACCCACTAACCCAGTGAGCTACGTCCAGTCCTAGGGCAAACACACCACTGGATTTTCACTAATCTTGGATTTTTGGAAAGATTGATTGCACTCGTGTTATCACAGAAGACTGGAATGGATTTAATATGAATAATAAAATCTTCTAACTGATATTTTACCCATAGCAGTTATGAACAATAGCATGCTGCAGAAATATATTCGGCTTTAGCAGTTGAGAGGGCGATCGTGCTTTGTCTCTTACTGGACCAACTAATCAGATTTTCTCCAATGAAGTGACATCCTCCACTGGTTGATTTTCTTTCAATTCCGTCTCCAGCAAAATCAGCATCACAGAATCCTACTAACCTGCAATCCTTACTCTTCTTGTAGCACAGACCAAGATTAGTAGTACCTTTCAAGTATCTAAAGATTCGTTTTACAGCCTTATAATGAGTTACTCTTGGATCAGATTGAAATCTTGCACACAGACATACACTGAAGAGAATATCAGGTCTGCTTACAGTAAGATATAATAAGGACCCAATCATTCCTCTGTACATAGTTGGATCAACAGATTCTTCTCCCTCATCTTTGTTTAAAATAGATGAGGGGCGCATAGTAGTTGCCATAGGCTTGCAATCATGCATATTAAATTTCTTAAGCATCTCTTTTGTATATTTTTCCTGATGGATCCATATACAGTCAAAATTTTGCTTAATTTGAAGACCCAAGAAAAATTTTAGTTCTCCCATTAAACTCATTTCAAATTCAGATTGCATAAGCTTTCAGAACTCAGTGCACAAAGAGGAGTTTGTTGATCCAAAGATAATATCATCAACATATATCTGGACCAGAATCAAGTCTTTGTTAGACATTTTTCTAAAGAGAGTTGTGTCAAATTTTCCTCTTTCAAAACCATTTTGGAGTAAAAAGTTGCTCAGTCGTTCATACCAGGCTCTAGGAGCTTGTTTCAGACCATACAGAGCCTTTTTCAGTTTGAAAACATGATTAGGAAAAGTTACATTTTCAAAACTAGGGGGTTGTCTAATAAATACTTCTTCCTCAATGAAACCATTTAGGAAGGCACTCTTAACATCCATTTGATATAGTTTGATGCTGTTATTAGCTGCATAGGAAAGTAAAATTCTAATAGCTTCTAACCTAGCTACTGGAGCAAAAGTTTCAGTAAAATCAATACCTTCTTGCTGATTGTAGCCTTGAGCAACCAGTCTAGCTTTGTTTCTGACGACTTGACCATCTTCAGAGAGTTTGTTTCTGAATACCTATTTGGTTCCTATGATCATTTTTCCATCAGGTTTCGGAACAAGAGTCCAAACATCACTTCGAGCAAACTGATTTAGTTCTTCTTGCATGGCTAGGATCCACCCTTCATTATGTATAGCTTCTTCAATATTCTTTGGTTCAATTTCAGAGAGAAAGGCAAGATTGTTGACTTCTCTTAGCCTTGATCTTATTCTTACTCCTTTGAAGTGTCACCAATGATTTGCTCTCGAGGATGATTATTTCTGTATCTCCACTCACGCCAGCGAGGGAAGGCTTGTATATTTTGAGACTCGTTATCCACTTTCTGAAGAGTATGAATATCAGCAGGTTGAGAGGTTAGGTTTTCAGTGGGTACTTCAGAAGGTCCTTCAGTAGGTGCTTCATCCTTTATTTTTGAAGTTCCTGAGATATGATTCAGCTCCATACCTACAAAATCATCTTCCAGATCTGATAGTTCCCTATCAGTCTCTTTAGCATCATTAAATCTAACATGTTTGATTTCTTCAACAGTTTGGGTTCTAGAGTTGTAAACTCTATAAGCCTTAGAGGTTTCTGAATAACCAATGAAGAATCCCTTGTCAGATTT
Organism: Sesbania bispinosa; assembly: GCA_026901365.1. Taxonomy (NCBI): domain Eukaryota; kingdom Viridiplantae; phylum Streptophyta; class Magnoliopsida; order Fabales; family Fabaceae; genus Sesbania; species Sesbania bispinosa. Next base: position 630,229 of record QLOH01000200.1, on the reverse strand, counting down.
AGAATCAAATTTTCCCAGGTCATCTTTGGTGTTAAGTATAAAACACTCACAGCCAAAGATTTGAAAATATGAAATGTTGGGATTTCTTCCATTCCATAATTCATAAGGAGTCTTGTTAAGAATTGGTCTTATCAAAATTTTGTTTTGGATATAACAGGCTGTGTGAACAACTTCTGCCCATAATGACCTTGGAAGATTGCCTGAAATGAGCATGGTTCTACCCATCTCCTGCAAGCTTCTGTTCTTTCTCTCAACAACCCCATTTTGTTGAGGTGTTTTAGCCACAGAGAAATTGTGAGAGATCCTATTCTCATCACAGAACATACTGAAGCTTGAGTTTTCAAACTCACCTCCATGATCACTTTTGATTGCAGATATTCAAAATCCTTTTCATTTTGCACCTTTTTGCAGAATTTTGCAAAGTTCTCAAAAGTCTCATACTTGCTTTTAAGGAATATGACCCAGGTAAATCTAGAGTAGTCATCGATGATGACCAAACCATTCTTTTTACCAGAGAGACTTTCAGTTCTTGTGGGACCAAACAAATCAATATGGAGTAGTTCTAGGGGTCTAGTAGTTGAAACAACATTTTTGCTTTTAAAAGAACTTCTAGTTTGCTTCCCCTTTAAGCAGTTTTCACACAAAATATCATATTTGAATGAGAGCTTAGGTAAGCCTATCACAAGATTGTGTTTTGTGAGCTTTGAGATTAATCTCAAGCTGGCATGTCCAAGTTTCTGATGCCAAATCTGTTTTTCATTATTTACAAAAAATAAGACATGTAACATTTTGATATGCTAGGTCCTCAAGATCAATTTTGTACACAATGTTGTGTCTCTTTGTAGTAAAAATTATTTGGTCAGAAGAGTCTCTGACTATGCAACCATCTCTTGTGAAGGATACAACGAAACCACTGTCACATAATTGACTTATGCTCAGCAGGTTATGTTGGAGACCTTCAACCAAGAGAACATTATGAATGAAAGATAAAGGAGATATACCTACTGATCCTACACCAGTGACTTTTCCTTTCTGATCTCCTCCAAAAGTCATCCCTCCACCATCCTTAGGTCTAAGGTTTTGGAACAAAGACTTTTCTCCCGTCATGTGTCGCGAGCAGCCACTGTCCAGGTACCATTTGAGGTGTCTCCTTTATCCTGTTAAACACATATGCAACAGGAACAATTAAAGTTTTAGGTACCCACATCTTTTTTGGTCCTTTCTTGTTAGCAGGAGGTCTACCTTTTTTGTGTCGGCACTGTGACATATCATGTCCAGGCTTACCAGGCATCCCTTACCTTTCTTAGCCTTATTAGCACTTTTAACTTTAACATCATGCATAGAGGAAGTGTCTGAATGACCTAGACCACTTTTGTCCTTGGGATTTGTTTGGACACCTAGACGCATATTCAGATTCTTGGTTCCGTTGAGAAAAGTAGCCAGGTCCTTTGTGAGTTCAGCAACTTGTTTTCTAAGATTTTCATTTTCAGTTTTTAAAGTTGCTGAATCACAGATATTAGAATTAAAAAGCTTTTCCTTGAGTGACAAATTTTCAGCTTCAAGAGTTTCATTTTTAATAGCCACTTCAGTGAATACTCTTGATAGCTCTTTGTACTCATGAAAAAGTTCCTTAGAACATTCCACTAAATCATCATACATGTCTTACAGGGTTTGTGGTATTACCTCTGATTCGGAGCTGTCTGATGAAGGAAGGCTTGCCATCATACACAGGTTGGCTTCTACAGTATCTTCCTCAACCTCATCAGAGGTGAACTCATCAAGATCTTCCCATGTTGCATATACCCTTTCTTCTTCGGAAACTTCCTCGTCTTTGAGGAGAATCTTCTTAGTTTAGGACAGTCGGCCTTCATGTGCCCAGGTTGTTTGCACTCATAGCATGTTATTTTGTCAGAGAAGGTGTTTTTTCCTGACTTGCTCATCTTGTTGTCAGATGAGGGCGAACTTCTGTATCTGGCCTTCTTTTTGAAGCATCCTTTTGATCCTTCTGCTCAGCAGAGCAAGATCATTATCCTCATCAGAGTAATCTTCTTAGTCTCCAGAGTCTTCTGAGGACTCATCTACCTTTAAGGCTTTTTGAGAAGTAGTTTTCCCCAGCTTAGACTTGGCGCTCAAGGCAAGAGACTTCTTTTTAGGAGCATCTTCTCCTAGTTCCAGCTCATGGATGTTGAGAGATCCCAAAAGTTCCTCCATTCGTAAAGAGTTGAGGTCTTTTGCCTCTTGATTGGCAGTTACCTTGGGCCTCCAAATTTTGGTAGACTTCTCAGAATCTTCCGATTATTTTCTCCTGAGTCGTAGGTCTTTCCCAGAGATTTTAATCCATTGGTGATGGTCTGGAATCTCCCGAACATCTGATCAATTGATTCAGTCTCATGCATCTTGAACATTTCATATTGATGCACTAGCATGCTGATTTTAGACTGTTTCACATTGTCAGTTCCTTCATGAGCCGTAGACATAGTGTCCAATATTTCCTTGGCAGAGGAGTAGCCATGTACTTTTCATATTCTGATTTGCTCAGGGAACAAATCAAATAGATTTTAGCTTTAGCATTGAGTTGTACACGTCCCTTCTGCTCTCCCCGACCATTCTGCCTTGGGGATGAGCACACCGTTGTTGGTAGGAGTATAGTCACCATTGGTCACAACGTCCCAAAGATCTATGTTGCTGCTTTTGATGAAGAGCTTCATGCAGTCTCTCCAATAATGATAATCTGAACCATTGAAGGCAGGAGGCCTAGAGACTGAGGCACCTTCCGCTATGTAGTGAGAGTTTCTTGTAGAGGTATCCATCTGGATCTTTATCCTCAGCACTTGTGAAATGCTCAACCCGAGGTCAAGCTATGATACCAACTGTTAGGGCCACAAGAAACATTAGAAGGGGGGTTGAATAGTGTTTTTATGAACTTTAGCAGTTTTGGAAAACCTTTTAAAGCAAGCAAATAAGTTTTTAACGTTCAGACTACTTATTGAAAATAAGCTTTCTAAATCGTGTTGAAATACTTCAGCAATTTCAATAAAATTTTCTTTTTAAAACAATTTGAGAGATAAACAAAGTTGTTTTTGCAGCGTAAGTTATAAACTCACTTTTCAGAACCCTCCACAGTTAGAGATAAATAGATAGCAGCGGAAAATAAAGAGTAAAGGGTTGAGATAACTTAACACAGATATTTATCCCGGTTCACCCACTAACCCAGTGAGCTACGTCCAGTCCCAAGGCAAACACACCACTGGATTTTCACTAATCTCTCAAGATTACAAGTATTCTTTTACCCCAACCTCTCCAGGATTAACTCCGAGTATTCTTTGCATACCTAGCCTCTCCAGGCCCAACAAGTATTCTTTTGCAGACAAGCCTCTTGATGGGATCCTGGCAAGTGTACCAAAAGTCCAGCAGTTGTAGAGTAAGTAAGATATCGTATCCACAGGGAGCGGTTTTAATTTGTAAAATAGTAGCGATTGTATTTTCAATAAAAACGGTTTGTAAAATGGTTTGGTTGTTTTCGCGATAATAATAAAATAAAATAAAATAAAAGCAAACGGAAAAATACGAGGAGAGTAATATTTCGGACTAGGATTTGACTTCGTTTCATCTCCCCTCTTGTGTATGCGAATCCCTTCCCTTAATTATGATCATACTCGTAATCACCTTAGCATTGTTTAATTACAATAATTATAACGCATGCCTTGTAATTATCGTACCCGAAAATTCCCCTATAACATCATAATTAAACGCCAAAAGCTATTCTCTACAGGCATTCAAAGTGGCTTGGCGACCCCGAACATTCCCCGTATTTGCAATCAGCGCTATCGATTTTGTAAGTGCCTCTAGTTGCCTTTTGAGTAGTTGTTGTTCAGCTAGGATGGCATCATTGGAATTGAGCTCTATCATTCCCTTTGCTTGCATCTGTACTGGTTGCCTTCTATGTTGAGCCTGTTGGTCATTATGAGCCATGTTTTCAATGATCATCACAGCTCTTTCTGGTTCCACGGACAAGATAGTCCCTCCTGCTGAAGCGTCAATGAAGGATTTGGAATCTGGTCTGAGTCCTTTGCAAAACATTCAATTGAGCAATATCTTCGTAACCATAATTTGGGCATTTCCTCAGCAGGGTCTTGTATCTTTCCCAGGCCTCATAGAGTGACTTATTTGTTCCTTGCATGAAAGAGGATATTTCTGCTTTTGCTTGGATGTGCTTTCCTGCTGGAAAGAATCTATCCAAGAACTTTTCTTCCACAATATCCCAAGTATGCAAACTTTGATTAGGATGAGACTTCAACCATTCTTTTGCTTTACCTATCAAGGAAAAAGGAAAAAGACGTAAATATACAGATTCTAAGTCTCCTTCTTCAAATCCCATAGTGCCTATCAATTCATAAAAATTAGAAAGATGATTATGTGGATCCTCATGATCCAATCCTGCGAATGATTTGCATTTATGAGGTTGAGATGAGCAGCTTTCAACTCCAAGTTCCTTGCAGTTATGGATAGCACAATGCTGGAATGATAGCGAGGGCCTTGATTTCTGACATAGTCCCCTAAAGTCCTTCTGGGTTCTGCCATATCTTGAGGTTCGTCTGTTATTATCCTCCTCCTTCTTCTTTGACTTCTTCTCTTCCTGGTCGTCCTCTCGATTTCTGGATCGAAAATCAATTGCTTTGGAGACACCTGGCTTCTTAAAAGCATAAACAAAGAATCTAGAGATTGGATAAGATAACAGATAAATAAATAATATTTTTTTTATATAAAAATAAAATACGAAAAATAAAATAAAAAAAAATATGAAAATTTAAAATTTAAAATACACTTTTTGAAAATTTTGAAACAATTGAAAATTCAATCTACTAAAATTATACAAATTGAGACACCGCTCCCCGGCAACGACGCAAAAAACTTGATGGAATCCTGGCAAGTGTACCAAAAGTCCCAGCAGTTACAGAGTAAGTAAGATATCGTATCCACAGGGATCGGTTTTAATTTGTAAAATAGTAGGGATTGTATTTTCAATAAAAACGGTTTGTAAAATGGTTTGGTTGTTTTCGCGATAATAATAAAATAAAATAAAATAAAAGCAAACAAATAAATACGAGGAGAGTAATATTTCGGACTAGGATTTGACTTCGTTTCATCTCCCCCTTGTGTATGCGAATCCCTTCCCTTAATTATGATCATACTCGTAATCACCTTAGCATTGTTAATTACAATAATTAGAAGGCATGCCTGGTAATTATCGTACCCGCAAATTCCCCTATAACATCATAATTAAACGCCAAAAGCTATTCTCTACAGGCATTCAAAGTGGCTTGGCGACCCCGAACATTCCCCGTATTTTGCAATCAGCGCTATCGATTTAGTCATACTTTCATATAGGGCACCTATGAAGGGGTGTGTCACTCACTGAACCTTCAATCGTTAGAATACAATCCTTATACTACGATATGACTAAACCGAGTATCTTCAGCAATCCGAGATTAAGCTTCATAGACAGCTCCATGCTCACCTAACTCTGCTACTAGCCGGAGTTCCACTTTTGTATCCAGAGCACTAGCCTACCACCCCGGCTCACGCGCGGAGGTGATGCATTACAAACAGCATAAAAATACCGATAAATTACAAATAGAGAATCATAATTAAAAAGAAAGAGAATTCTATACACACAAGGGGATTGAATCCACTACATCAATCCTACTGGAGAGCTTAGCTACTCATAGTAGCCATTACAAACCACTGAGAAATCTGTCACCTTTCTCAATCCTAGAACTACTCTCTCTCCCTGTATCTGTGTCTTTGTGACCTATGCAAAGGGCTCTATTTATAGATTTGGAAGACCCTATTCAAATTGGAAGAGATCAGGTTGTGATGTCACTTGCGTGAAGCTTATCCAATCAGGAGCTGCCTTTTCATAAATTGTCATCACTTGCGCGAAGCCTATCTAATCAGGAGCTGCCTTTCTATAAATTGACGTCACTTGCGCGAAGCCTATCAATCAGGAGATGCGCTTCATGCGCGCTTAGCGTGTGTGAAGCCTAGTTAATCGGCTGCTGCGCTCCACTTGCGCCTGGATCTGCGCTCCACATGCGCTTTGCGCGTATGGAGCGTGTTACACGCTACAAACTTTCCTTTAAATCTGGATCTAACCTCTGGATCTCTTTCTGATCTTATCTGGTTTTCCTTTATCCCTTTATCCGAATTATTTTTGTATTTATTTAATTTGAAATTGAATTGAAGAGGTTATCCACAAGATTCTCTGATTATCTCCTCTTTATCTGAATTTGAATCTGCAACAACCTCCTTTTCTGATGCTATTTTCTCTCTCTTTCCAAAATCTCCTGTAAATCTGCATAAAATAACAGATTTCTCTTCAAAATAGCATCATATTCAAATTTGAACCAAATAAATACAAATATTGTAAATATTAATAAAAAGGGATATTTTGGGGCATAAATTACTATTTTAACCTTGATAAGTGTAATAAAACTATATGAAAATAAAGCTAATTTTACACTTATCAAATAGCCCCCAACTTAATTTCTTGCTTGTCCTCAAGCAAGACACCTTTACAGTCAAAATTTCAAACACGCCCTTGATTATAATTCTCAAAATAACTACAAGGAATTTTTTTTTATTATCTCTTTATTAGGTAGAAGTCACTTTCCAAATTAAGAAAAATTAAGATCAAGAGATATTATCATGATTCAACCAAAATTTGAACCTAATCAGCAATTTGAATTTTCTCAGGAGTAGTAATTAAAGCAATAAACAAAATACCAAGGAATTTCACTCATGCTCACGGGTACTGTTTCCCTCAATATTTTTACCACAGCTGAACAACTAAGATTGATAGTCGTTTCTAGTTCCTAAGAATGTTTATGGTTGATATGGATCAAAAGGTCTTTTAAGGTTGTAATGAGGCTGGGTTATCAAGAAATTATGATTTTTCTGGATAAACAATGCATCTTTGGATGTTGCTTTTGATTTTCTCTCCTTCCACCATTTCTTTCTTGATTTTGTTTCTCTTCTTTGCAGGCCTCTTTCCTTGTTTGAAGATGCACTCCCCCCAACTTATTCAATCTATTCACTTTTTTTTTATTTTAGGGGGAGTGATCTTCTTTTCTTTTTTTTTCTCTGTACCTGCTCTTTAGATTTTTGAACCTTTTCTTCCCATTATTTTTCGCTTGCCACCTTGCTCTCTATCCCAAATGTGTAAGGGACAGGATATAGAATTTTAATTTGGCTTGGGTGAACAAGAATAATCAAATAAGGCTCAAAATAGGTTTATCAAAAATTGGAAAAATTATATCAAAGGTTGGCTTTTTGGCACTAAGCAAATATATTGAAAAACACAAATTTTTGCCTTTGTCATTTTCCATATTTTCCATAAACAGTATATGCTCTAAAAACTCAATCAATAAAAATGATAGACAACGGTGAAAAACTCTCAATTTGGTGTTTGGGCTCTCAACTCACCGGTTACTTGGCTAAATTCCATGATAAAATATTTATTGGTTTTAATTAACTACACTAATTGATTCTTATGTGAAGTATCCTAATCTTAATTGATTATGGGATTAATCACAAGACCTTTTTCCTTCCTAATCTGGTTATTTAACTGCCTAATTTCAGAAATTTTGAAAAATTTTCCTTTTATTTCCTAAATCCTAAGTCCTAAAAAAAAATAAATACGGGAATGTATTGCTGCATAAATATGTCAGTGTGAATATATACAGTACACTGCCAAAGAAGAAAATAAATAAAATAAAAGAAAGATAAAATAAAGAAAAAAAAGAAAATTAAAGAAAAAAGAAAAGAAAAGCACAAAAAAAAATATCAATGGTTCTGGTCCTGGTCCTGGTGGTCCTGCTCCATGTGATCATCACCAGCAGCTGCTGCTCCACCCCCCTCTGGAGCAATAGGCATGTCCCCAGGCCACTGAAGATACTCTCCGAACTGCTCAGGTGTCATGCCTGGGTAGGGGTCAGGCCTAATGAGTATAAATACTCCTGCAGATGAAACCTGACCCCTATGAATGGAGGTCAACTGGGCAAAAAGATGCTGATGATGCTGATGGAGTACTGGGTCTGTTGCTGCTGGTGGTGGTTCCTGTTGCTGCTCCTCATCTTCCTCCTCATAAGGCATACAGTAGGCCTCAATATATCCCCTAGTCATAGGGTTGTGGATACGAACCGAGGGGGTTCACATCCACACCCCTAGATCTGCAAAGGGCAGTGATAAGTGCAGGGAAGCCTAAACTGATCCTGGTGGTGGCAGTGCGACGTGAGAGATGGTGGAAATAAAGTCTGCCATCTTCTGGGTGACTACCCTAGAGATATCTATGTCACCGCCAGTGAGGATGGTATGAATGAGGGTGTGCCACTGGCATCTGAATATCAGAGATATGGTTGGTGGGGCTGACATTAGCGAGGATTAGCATAGTCCACATCCTCGCTATGGCCTTCATGTGCTGCCTATAAATGCGAGCAGCCTATCCTGATGCATTCCTTTCAAAGGAATGCCCCGGTAAGCATAAGTCTGGGCTGCCGCCAAATCCATAGGATCATGACCACTAGTCCCCACCTCTCTTATCCGGAGGTGATACTGGCACTCCATTAAGTCTCTATCCATGGTGCTGGGTACTGTAGTAGGGCATTGATTGCGTCGCAATGAAACCTAATCTCCATGCCCCTCACATATGATACTCTATCTGGTCCATGGGCATTGGCATAAAACTCCCTCACCACAGTAGGATCAAAGTGGTTGTCTGGCCTGCTGAGGCGCACCCAGTTCTTCCTGTGGATCTCTGCTCTGAACTCTTCAAACTCATCTGGTAGGAGTCTGACAGGTCTCTCTATGATGAATTTACAGTCATGTATGTCACTGTAAGCTTCTGCAGCCTTGGGGTCCCGAAACCTATGAGGATCAAAGTCAGCATCCTCCTGTGGTGCTTGGCGGGATCTTTTGCCTCTTTGGGTACCACTTCTAGATGTACCAGCTCTGCTAACCATTTTGGTTGGTGCGTGCCATCTGCAATATTTGTTACCAAAAATTTTATTTATGCAATAGTAATAGATTATTTAAAATTTATTGAAATAAATGGCCACTTTAAGTCAACAATTAAAATAATCATTCAATAAGGCATTTGCACAAATTATTAATTTTAAAATTACCTCTTTATTTAATTAATTAATTTATTAAGAACATGCAAAAATGATCAGTTCAAGCAAGCCCTAATTAATTATTTAATAACAAGAGTAGGTAACCAATATTAATGCTCAAAAATCATGTTATTGGCAAACATGCATAAAAGCACAATTATTTTTATTTTGGTCATGCACAAACACTATATATTTATTTAAGAAACATGCACAAAAAATAAATAATTTGCAATAATTCATTGAGCATTTTAGTAAAACTACCACCTAACATCCTAAATAAATTCCTAGCAGTATGCATAATAAACTTAACGTTTTTCTAAACAAATATTTCTATCCTAAAGTGTCCTAAAAGCCTAAGTCTCTACCCTAAAATTAAAAAAAAAAAGGACTCAAATCAAAATTCTGATCGGTGTAAAAGATTTAAAATACAATTAACATACCTGGTATAGCCTCAGAAATGGGTAAAAGTAGGGGTAATGTGAGTAGAAACAGCAAAAAATGGTAGTTAAGATTTCAGAGAATCGGGGAAGGATTTTGAAATGTGAAAATTTCGCAACCTCCCCGTAAAAATAGGTTGAGCGCGCATGTGCGCTGCACCCGCGCTTAGCGTGGGTGCAGCGCGTGTCTTCCAGCGAAGATGAAGCGTTGTGCACACGCTGGCATTATGCGCTTAGCGCATATGAAGCGTGCGTGCGCTTTATTATGCGCTTAGCGTATTTAAAGTGTACATGCCCAGTTTTTCTTCCTTTTTGTTGTTTTCATTCATTTTAACCTTTACTATACCCTTTCATAATTTACACACGTACAAACTCAACAAAATAAAAAATAACAAAATAAAATAAAATAACTAAAAATAAAAAAAAAATGTTGGGTTGCCTCCCAGGAAGCGTTTGTTTAACGTCTCTTAGCTCGACGCCTGGTTCTTTTGTGTTTTCATGGTGGCCTCAATTGGAGGATGATGGTTGATTCTGTGCCACTCCATCCTGTAAACTCCCATCCTCCAATCCACTTGTTACTTGTTTCTGCTTCTCTGCCTTCCTCTTCAGTAGTTGATATTGTTCTTTTCCTCTTCTTGAACCCCCAAACATTGTGAGGCTGCTTTACCCTCATTCTTGGTTTCCTCAGAATTTTAGAAACCTTCTTTTTCTTCTTTATTTCTTGATCTTCAATCAAGATTCCTTTCTTTTTGTCCTTCTGCAGCTTTGCTTGGAATTGATAGATCCTATCAGTAGGATCTTTTTCAATCTGTTGTGGAGGTTGTAGGATCTTGGATCTCCCTTTATCAATGTGAAAGGTAATACTTTCATCCTTAGAACTTACCTGGTACTCCCCTTTATCAATATCAACAATCAGCTTGGAAGACTTCATGAAAGGTCTTCCCAATATGAGGGGGACATCAGCGTCCACTTCTTCTATCTTGCAATGATGAAATCTACTGAATACACAAACTTGTCCACTCGAACAGGTAAATCTTCTATTATCCCATAAGGGCTTTGAGTAGACTTATTTGCAAACAATAGTTCTACATCGGCAGGCTTGACCTTCACATCACTCAACTTGTTAAAATACATAAGCGGCATCAAATTGATGCTCGCTCCAAGATCTAGTAAAGCATGAGTGGTAGGTAAATTCTTAATATTTAATGGGATAGTGAACTTACCTGGGTCAAGCACCTTTCTTTTGATAACATCCTCATTAGATACCTTCTCTTTTTCTTCAACATCTGTCACTGTCTCTTGACTTTCTTCTATCTCACATGGTTCATGGAATTTTTCTTCTGGGGATGACTGTTCCTCGAGGACAATGTCCTCATCCACCTCACTATCTTCTAACTGATTGCCATCAGTAGCAATCAAATGACACTGTTCCTTGGGGTTGGTAATAGTATGCGCTGAAAAGTGGCTCTTCTTGAGTTCTCCCATGTCTTGTGCTAACTGGCCTACTTGATGTTCCAACGCCTTGAGTGATGCATCATTGTTCTTTTTGTACCCTTCAAATCCTGATATGAATGCATCAATCTTTTCCTCCAACCTTGAAATCTTGTCATTCACTGAAGGTTGTTGCTGCTGATAAGGAGTCTTCCTATTCCCACCATTCTGACCCCATCCAGAATTGGCTTGGTTGTTCCTCTATCCTTGAGAATAGTAGTTATTGTTATTGTTGGAGAAACTTCCTTGCCCCCTCTGATTTCCCATGAAATTGACTTGTTCTGTTTGTGTCTCTTGAAAAGAACATTGACCATTTGCATGGTCTCCTCCGCAGAAGTCACAGTTCATTGGTTGGGTCTGAATTGGTTGAGTATGAATGGCCTTTAGTTGCTGAGGGAGTGCTTCCAAAGATTTTGTAAGTGCCTCTAGTTGCCTTTTGAGTAGTTGCTGTTCAGCTAGGATGGCATCATTGGAATTGAGCTCTAGCATCCCCTTTGCTTGCTTCTGTACTGGTTGCCTTCTATGTTGAGCCTGTTGATCATTATGGGCCATGTTTTCAATGATCATCACAACTCTTTTTGGTTCCACGGACAAAATAGTCCCTCCTCCTGAAGCGTCAATGAAGGATTTGGAATCTGGTCTGAGTCCTTTGCAAAACATATTCAAATGAGCAATATCTTCGTAACCATGATTCAGGCATTTCCTCAGCAAGGTCTTGTATCTTTCCCAGGCCTCATAGAGTGACTCATTTGTTCCTTGCATGAAAGAGGATATTTTTGCTTTTGCTTGGATGTGCTTTCCTACTGGAAAGAATCTATCCAAGAACTTTTCTTCCACAATATCCCAAGTATGCAAACTTTGATTAGGATGAGACTTCAACCATTCTTTTGCTTTACCTATCAAGGAAAAAGGAAAAAGACGTAAATATACAGATTCTAAGTCTCCTTCTTCAAATCCCATAGTGCCTATCAATTCATAAAAATTAGAAAGATGATTATGTGGATCCTCATGATCCAATCCTGCGAATTGATTTGCATTTATGAGGTTGAGATGATTAGCTTTCAACTCCAAGGTCCTTGCAGTTGTGGGTAGCACAATGCTGGAATGATAGCGAGGGCCTTGATTTCTGACATAGTCCCCTAAAGTCCTTCTGGGTTCTGCCATATCTTGAGGTTTGTCTGCTATTATCCTCCTTCTTCTTCTTTGACTTCTTATCTTCCTGGTCGTCCTCTCGATTTCTGGATCGAAAATCAGTTGCTTTGGAGACACCTGGCTTCTTAAAAGCATAAACAAAGAATCTAGAGATTGGATGAGATAACAGATAAATAAATAATATTTTTTTTATATAAAATAAAATACGAAAATAAGAAATATGAAAATTTAAATTTAAAATACACTTTTTGAAAATTTTGAAACAATTGAAAATTCAATCTACTAAAATTATACAAATTGAGACACCGCTCCCCGGCAACAGCGCCAAAAACTTGATGGAATCCTGGCAAGTGTACCAAAAGTCCAGCAGTTATAGAGTAAGTAAGATATCGTATCCACAGGGAGCGGTTTTAATTTGTAAAATAGTAGCGATTGAATTTTCAATAAAAATGGTTTGTAAAATGGTTTGGTTGTTTTCGCGATAATAATAAAATAAAATAAATAAAAGCAAATAGATAAATACGAGGAGAGTAATATTTCGGACTAGGATTTGACTTCGTTTCATCTGCCCCCTTGTGTATGCGAATCCCTTCCCTTAATTATGATCATACTCGTAATCACCTTAGCAGTTTAATTACGATAATTATAAGGCATGCCTAGTAATTATCGTACTCGCAAATTCCCCTATAACATCATAATTAAACGCCAAAAGCTATTATGTACAGGCATTCAAAGTGGCTTGGCGACCACGAACATTCCCCATATTTTGCAATCAACGCTATCGATTTAGTCATACTTTCATATAGGGCACCTGTGAAGGGGTGTGTCACTCACTGAACCTTCAATCGTTAGAATACAATCCTTATACTACGATATGACTAAACCGAGTATCTTCATCAATCCGAGATTAAGCTTCATAGACAGCTCCATGCTCACCTAACTTTGCTACTAGCCGGAGTTCCACTTTTTGTATCCAGAGCACTAGCCTACCACCCCGGCGCACGCGCGGAGGGTGATGCATTACAAATAGCATAAAGATACCGATAAATTACAAATAGAGAATCATAATTAAAAAGAAAGAGAATTCTATATACACAAGGGGATTGAATCCACTACATCAAATCCTACTGGAGAGCTTAGCTACTCATAGTAGCCATTACAAACCACTGAGAAATCTGTCACCTTTCTCAATCCTAGAACTATTCTCTCTCCCTGTATCTGTGTCTCTGTGACCTATGCAAAAGGCTCTATTTATAGAGTTGGAAGACCCTATTCAAATTGGAAGAGATCAGGTTGTGATGTCACTTGCGTGAAGCTTATCCAATCAGGAGCTGTCTTTTCATAAATTGACGTCACTTGCGCGAAGCCTATCCAATCAGGAGCCGTCTTTCCATAAATTGACGTCACTTGCGCGAAGCCTATCAATCAGGAGCTGCGCTTCATGCGCGCTTAGCGTGTGTGAAGCCTAGTTAATCGGCTGCTGCGCTCCACGTGCGCTTAGCGCAAGTGGAGCCTGATTAATCTGGATCTGCGCTCCCACATGTGCTTAGCGCGTATGGAGCGTGTTACACGCTACAACTTTCCTTCAAATCTGGATCTAACCTCTGGATCTCTTTCTGATCTTATCTGGTTTTCCTTTATCCCTTTATCCGAACTATTTTTGTATTTATTTAATTTGAAATTGAATTGAAGAGGTTATCCACAAGATTCTATGATTATCTCCTCTTTATCTGAATTTGAATCTGCAACAACCTCCTTTCTGATGCTATTTTCTCTCTCTTTCCAAATCTCCTGTAAATCTGCATAAAATAACAGATTTCTATTCAAAATAGCATCATATTCAAATTTGAACCAAATAAATACAAATATTGTAAATATTAATAAAAAGGGATATTTTGAGGCATAAATTACTATTTTAACCTTGATAAGTGTAATAAAAACTATATGAAAATAACGCTAATTTTACACTTATCACCTCTCAGGATCAACACTGAGTATTCTTTTCACACCTAGCCTCTCCAGGCTCAACAAGTATTCTTTTGCAGATAAGCCTCTCCAGGCTCAACACCAAGTATTCTTTGTATACTCAGCCTCTCCAAGCTGAAAAATCCAAGTATTCTTTTAACATAGCCTCTTCAGGCTTACCCAGCAAATACAGATTGAAAGAAAGAATGCTCAAACTCTGAAACTACACAAGTTTAGAGCTTGAACTGGGAACTTGTATAGGTAATTGAGTAAGTCTCAGGATATAGAAGTGATTGTATAATGAAAGACTTTGAAACAGATGAGTATGAATTTTAGCAGCGTTTCAACAAGTTGATTTATCTATTCTTAGTTTTATGCTTTTTTCGTCAAGCAGTTTGGTATTTATAGATAAGACATTTTTGGTCCGTTGAACTCCAATTATTTTCCCTTTGAGAGATGGCATTAAATGCAAATGCTCCCGTTGTGACACATAGCCTGAGCCCTTAGCTGTAGCAGATGGTAGAGTCAGCTCGCAGACTATACTTTTTCTGAGTCGCATGTACTTTTCTGCAGACTTTTGCCTTTTGGTGAGAGAAATTTGAAATGTTCCAAAAAGCACTTTCTCTAACTGTCTAGAAGAATGATAGGCATAAGTAATCTGAGACTGCTACACGGGACTTGAGTCTTCAGGTTGATTTTCTAAAAATACAATATTGAAGACGAACAGGTGAAGGAACATTGTCGCACAACATCAGTAGGTTTGCTACCTTCAGCAGGTTGTATCCTCTCAGTCGGTTTCCTCGTTTCGGAAGGTCTTCATGTACTTCAGATGATTCGATTACTTCATATTGCACCTTCTGAAATACTGAGCAAATACCTTCAGCAAGCCAAATTTGTTATTCTTTAAAACTTTAAGATTGTGAGACTTAAAAACATTATTATCTCTTAATAATATATTTAGTCTCAATAAGCCCTAAGGTCAAGACTTAGATAGGAAGTAGGGTCATAATTATGAACCTTTGGGAAACTTAATAAAGTACGGTGTGAAGTTATGTGTATAAGTTGTCCTAAGAGGGTAGTAATCAGATATAGAAATCCCCTTTGGACGGATGGTAAATTCGTAGAGCCTAGGGAATTGGTTATAGTTCTACTGGGGGCTTAAAAGATCCCAGGTGAAAGAAGTTGTTAGTATTGCTCTTATGTCTTAGAATTATTGGTTTGATTACGGGTAGACTTAAGTGTTTTGAAAGTAAATATCCGGTTTTGAACCTGATAGAAACTCATATAAGTATAAACATGTGATTTAGGGATGTTGATTTCGTAGTCAAACCTAGATGGATTTCGATAAGGATATTTTGTGAACTCAATAGTTTGTGATTAGGATGCAACCACGAGTCAAGTGACAAGAAAGTTACAACCGTTTAGGTTTCGATCCTTGCGCCTGATGCGACTGTGTTTTGCAGTTACAAAGTTGGTCTAAGAAAGTACCTAAAACTCTCATGGTGGGGCTTAGAGCTTGATTTAGGAGGGGAGCGCTCAATCTCCTAAGCTATGATGAACGGAGTCAGTAACTTAATAGACTCGGTGTAGCTAGGAACGTATTTACTTCATGTTGTGGATAGCGAGGAGGGTGACAAACCCAACCCAGAGGTGACCTATGTAAGCGATGTAGACATAAGTACAACAAGACAAATGTATGACACCTAACTAGGTATAGAGGTGGGAACATGAGGTTAGTTCACTAAGTACTTAAAGATAGAATATAGTGAGATGGTGAAATTCAGGGTTAATGAAGCAAATTTTGAGGACAAAATTTATTTAGGGGGTTAGAATTGCAACATCGCAAAACAAGTACTTAGAGAATATATAGGAAGCCTTAGGTTGTGAATCCCACCAAGTGAAGGAAGTTAGCATAGAAGGAGAGTTTAGGAGTTCGAGGAGGAATCAAGAGTTAAGCTCCAAATATCTACTTCGAAGAGACTTAAGGAAAACTAAGTTAAGATTCGAAATGTAAACTATAGAGGTGGAAGGAAATAAGAGGGATGTGATTTGATTAAGGAAATCGGAGTGAATTGATTATTTATATCATGGTTCACGTGGTATGTACCCAGTTGGGCTTCAATTGAAGTTGTTGCTCAATTTTGGATTTTAAGCCTAATGACCTATGTGCACTAATTTGATGATATCTAGAGTTGCAGGTGTCCAATTTAGGTGATTCAAGTTGCATTAGAAAGCTAAGATTCGGGGCTTCAGTTTGATATGCTATGTGGTAGTATTCCAATCTCATTTTCACCTTCACCTTCAAACAGACGCATTTTCGCTCAAGCGAGAAATCCCTCGCTTGAGCGAGGGTTTTAGCAGAATCAGGGGAGGCTCTATGATTTTGCACTCACTCAAGCGAGCCAGAGCTCACTCAAGCGAGAACAAAGTCAGAGAGGGGTAATTCCCTACTGGGCATTCCTCGCTCAAGCAAGCAATCGTTCGCTGGAGCGAGCCCCAACTCAAAGAGTTGGGTCTTTGCTCGCTTGAGCGAGTAAACGCATTTTCCGTTTTTAAAAAACGATGAACCCTAACCCCTTTTCTTCATTTTATTTCCACGATTAAGGTTCTATAGAGAGGGGGAGAGAGATTCTAGTGAGAGAAACGAGCATGGGAGTAAAGAGGAAGCTTTTTAAGCCAAGGATTCACCCACCGCAACCTTCATCAACCTCCTTCCCCTCCTTCATTTTATCTCTTGAGGTGAGTTAGTCACACACTTCCACTCATTCATGCTTGAATCTCCTCCATGAACCCTACCCCTCTCTTTCCCCTTCTTCTTTAGTTTTGTATGTGTTTGATTGGTTTCTTTCCCCATGATTGGTAGTGCTTGAATGTTTAGTTAGAACATGGATTTAGTGTATGGTATGCTTAGGGTTCCACCCACCCTTTTATATTGTTGTCTTGTACATTCATGATTTATACTTGGATATTATGTTATTATTGATTGTTGAGGGGATTGGGTTATGAGATTCACATGCTGGGGTTATTATTCTGAACAGAAAAAAATATTTAGATCTATTATGAGGTATGTAATATTGTGATGTGGTGACCATTTGCATAAAGGACTACTAATTTACCCTTTGTAATGCCAACTAGATAACATTCCATATGCCTGGAAAATCATTGATAGTCCACATCAAACATGCTCGCATGACAAAGTTTTGTTTCATGGAAATATCAAATGTCAAAACACCATACCTCCACAACTTTGGAGATCATTATTCAAAGGCTACAGAAACACATCTACGTTTGATTTTGGGTTAGTTGGACCGGGTATTAGACAAGTCAAAAACATATATGGCTTAGTCATGCACATTTCCGGGAGGACATTATATGGTGTAACAATTACATACCAACATGAATACGGTGAATTCGAAGCTTGAATGCAAGGTGGTAAACCCATCAGAACATAACTACCAATCTTACATTTCTTTGCTCATTTGCAAAATTCTGGATGCACATTATCAAAGTGTTTTCATGCTTCCCCCGTCCGATAAATGATGCAATAAACTAGAAACCATTCTTGTTCTCATGATGTAATCACATTTGTGCAGTTGATTCTATTGACACATACAATCGTTGTAACCTTGGAATAGTTGGCAAATAGAACATCCTCTTCACCCTACATCTTTGTATCTTCCCATCCAAACCTTACGAGGAACAACCTTAGAGAATTAAAAAACTTGCATTCGGTTAAATGTTTATCATCCATGTAATACAACATGCACCCATTCATACAACAATCAATTTTTCAGCCTTCAAACTTAACTTAGACACATATTTCGTCGCATGATAATAGTTTTCGGAATGTTATTAGGTTCTGGTGCCAGTTAGTTCTAGCTGTTGATAGCCTCACAACTATTGATAACATAGATTCAGATGCTCCATCATAAATTGGCTTATTTGCAGAAAGTAACATATCATTAAACTGTTGGGAATTTGGGTTTGGTGGCTTATGGTCATTATCATGTGGTTCATCATGTATGGGCCTAAATGCATCATACACCATCTGAGTCACTAAGGTAAACTGAGGTTCATAATTCATATATTCAACACTATTATTTTTCATCATCCCCAAGGTCAACATTATTAGACCCTTCTTCTCCGTGTTTAGTCCATACCCATATATTGGTTTAAATATGGACTTCAACAAATGAGCTCTAAGTAATGGTGGTCTTAGAATCTTCTCATATCTCAGTTCACACATGGACACCTAATCCCTCCTTCAGACATAAACAAAGGTTGTTCCGTAGCATTTTTAAAAATTTCAGAAACCCAATTGATATACTCATAACTCAATCTCCTAGAAGAAATAATCCTATTATACATCCATCTACGATCTATTGTCTACAATTCAACAATTATACCAAATTCAGCAGAACAACTTCACATATCACAACAAAAACATGCATAATTCTATAATATCAGTACACAGCCAGCACCCTTCATAGGGTCTCACCTATCGAGCTCAGCGCTTCACTAACAAACAATATAAACACATACACAATTCTTTATTATCAACACACAACCAGAACCCTTCTTAGGGTTGCACCTATTGAGCTCAATTTTCCACTAACAAACAATTCATATATAATACACAGAGAAATACAAATAAGAACAAATTCATCAAACATAAGAGGTGAACAAAATACCAGTTGGATGCCCACGGAGGAGCTTGATGGCCGGCAATGGCGTCCCACGGTGGTTGGTCGCCATCCACCTCCCCTTTCACCAAATAAGGAGTTGTCTCACAAAATAATCGGTGAGATTGAAGAGCTTAGGGAGAGGAAGAGGTTAAAGGAGAAAGAGAGCTTGAGGGACGGTTATAATTGAAGTCGCGACGGAAGAGAGAAGAAGAGAAGGGAAGAAGAAAGGAGGAGGAAGAAATGGAAAGTCGTTCTGCGTATAAGTTTTAGAATTAGTGTCGGCTTTAGCGACGGTCGAACCGTCGCTAATATTGTTTTTAAATAGCGTTGACCTGGCGGACACTAATTTCAAACATGACCGTCGTAAAATGTTAATATTAAAATTACGAATACGTTTAAATTTCAAACATAGCATCGGCCTTAGCGATGGCCAAGCCGTCGCTAATTTCATTTTGAAGTTGGTTGGATGTCTCTAGAAGGCGGGTTCAATAGAGACTTGAAAATTTTGTTCCAGAAAACTTAAGATCAATCTGAGCTTGTCTCAAGCTTGCTTGCTTGGAATCTTAGATTGACTTATGAAACAAGTCTTATCAAAGCTCAGGTTATACAAAAACAAATATGAATAGAGATGAGACTCAATCTTAACAAGTTCTTTTTTTAAATATATTACTTATAGTATCAGAGTTATGTTGTGATTTGGTGATATTTATATTAGCCACGATAAGTAAGCAACAGAGATAGAAGAGATGCACACAGATTTATCCTGTTTCACCCACACCTTGGGCTACCTCTAGTCCTCACAACCTTGTGAGATTTCCACTATGACAAACTGTCAATTACGAGTATTCTTTCCTCTGCCTCTTCAGGCTCACTTCTTGAGTATTCTTATTGCAGTGCCTCTCCAGGCTTACACTTGCTCACACTAAGCTTAGGCACCTCCTAACTTAGCTGAGACTGGGTGAGATGGGATGAGATTGAGTTGATCTAGCTTGAACTACATACAAGGTACGAATACACAGTGAGCTTAGATAGGTACAATCACTCTTTGAGTTACAAACAGAGATTAGATGAAAGAGATGATTGTTTACAGAAAGGAAATTGATGTATGAAAGTTGAGATTCACTAAGACTTGGATTTTCTGAATTGTACAGTAGCGTCTCTCAATTTTCAGCATCAATGAGACTTTCTTTTATATGCGTCACCAACTAGCCGTTAAACTAGCCATTACAGGTGAGTGTTGTACTTTTTACACTACAGTGGTTCAGTGTGTCAGCGTACTTGCGTTGACTCGCTCCTAGTTCTGAGTCTTAGTTTAAGTGCATGGATCTGGGGTACAAGTCTGAGTCTCCGTCTTAGCTGGTGAGTCCGAGTTTGAGTCTCACGAGTCTGAGCTTAGCCAGTTTTATGTTGACTTTTGCCTTGTCTTTGTGCAGTTTTTCCCTTCAATTTGTGTCTTTGTCATGCTCAGACTTAGCCTTTGTTGTTTGCGAGATGTTATTGATTTTCCTTTACCTTAGTTCTTTTAACCATATTGAGTCTCAGTTGATCCTCATTGTTTATCTTGCATCTTAAAATCTTAAGACCCGCAATATATAGTCTAAAAGTTGCACAGTCTCAATGCACAGTTAGGAAAACAAATGAATCTTAGATATACCAAGGATGTTTTCATATTTTTAGGGGTTTGTTATCATTAAAACACCAAGAAGTGAGTTTTTCTGAACATGTTTTTCAATTAGCGTCCAACTAGCCGACACAAATCTTAATTAAGGTCGTTGGAAAAAACTTTTTTCACCTTAGCGACGACCCTTCCATCGCTATAGGTTGTCGCTATGTTTTATGACTAATTACCAAATCAAATTAAAATATAAAAGATGGTAGGATCTGTTGTGCAACGGCCCGGTCGTCTCTATTTGTGTCGATGAGAGATCGTCTCTACGTTTCATTGTCTAAAAACCGATTTTCTTGTAGTGACCGATTATGCCTGACGAACTAATCCAAGAAATCCTATCATGGTTTCCTGTAAAGTCTCTTACTCGATTCAAGTGAGTGTGCAAATCGTGGAATTCCCTTCACTCAGATCCCCAATTTGTAAAATTGCACCTTAGTTGATCGTCTACTAGAAATGTCGACTTTTCCCACCCGCGTTTACTATTCCTGTATGAAATTAGCGATGAATGTAATACACATGCATAATCTCTCTCTATGAGCACCTTTCTCGAAAACCCTTCAACCATTGTGGATAAATCACACTTACGATGTGGATTAAAGAAAAAGTAACGGGTAATAGGTTCATGTAATGGATTAATCCGTTTTCTTCTATTTCATTATTGTTACGATCTACATAAATAATGTTGATGGGTCCGGATTTGGAACCCAGCTACAAGGTCAAGATGTCCAAAGTCCACAATTTTAAATGAATGTATTGGGTTTGGCTATGATCATTTAAGTGTCACTTGCAAATGTTTAGTCACAAAATCAATTTAAGTATTCAAATTGGATTCAAGACTCATTATCCTTGGTTTTAAAGTTTAACAAATTTGATTGCATAAAAACAGATTCTACTAAGAAAGGTAGTTTGTCTTTGTATTTCAGCAACTCTGAAAGACGGAACTCTCTGAAGTTGACCAACCTGCTGAAACAAAGAACTCTATGAAGAACTTGGATCTGCTGAAGATTATCCAACCTTCTGAAGAAATGTACCATCTGATATGCTGAAAAGTCTTACTGAAAAAGTTCAATGTAGCATCTGCCAAAGTCAAAAGGCTTTCTGCGCAAAGACTTAAAGGTCTCTAAACGTCTTCTGCCTATGTCTACAAAAAGGAAGTTTTACAGATTTCTTTTGCATCTCCTGAAACATAGTACATGAAAAAGGAACCTTTGTACCTACTGTGTGTCAGAACCGTACTATCTTTGCACACCTACTAACTTCAAGTCAAAAGCTATCAGAAGATTGTCTCCCAACGACTATATGCTATCCTCAACGGTTACATTTTTGGGTTCTATAAATAGCTTCATGAAAGTCTTTGAAGGTGGTGAAGCCCTGGCGATGCCCAAGAGAAAAGATTAAGAAAACGAGTGAAACGACCAAGTTAAGAGAAAATTTATACCAAGCCAAAACTCTACCAAAATTCTGTTGTAACACTCTGTTTATCTGTACTTAGGTTTTTTATCATTTGTATCCTGAGTTCTACTCAGTTATCCTTTATACTAGATCTTTTGTGTTCATAGTTCTTCAAGAACTTGAACAATACATTTACTGTAAACACTGTAAAGTTTCTGAGAGCCTGAAGAGGCTTGGAGAAACAAAGAATACTTGTTGTTGTTAGCCTGAAGATGTTGTGTCTAAAGAATACTTGTGGTTTATCCTGGAGAGGCTGTGTCCAAAGAATACTTGGTGTTTAGCCTGAAGAGGCGGGGGTCAAACAATACTTGTATCAGATTTGAACAGTGGAAAATCCAATGGTGTGTTTGCCCTGGGACTAGACGTAGCTCACTGTGTTAGTGGGTGAACCAGGGTAAATTGCTTGGTTAAGTTTTTCTCAACCCTTATCTCTTTACTTTCTGTTTTAACTAATTAAGGAGGGTTTTGAAAAGTGATTTTATAAATCCACGCAGCAAAACAATATCTTTATCACGCAAAAATATTTCAAAACCATTTTTACTCAACCTGCTGAGTCATATCAGCAAGTTGCTGAAAACACCTGTTTCGGAAGGTTGCTCAAATCTTTTCACAAACAATTTGCTTGTTTTAAAGGTTTTTATTAAACCTGTAAAGAATTATAAAACACTATTCAACCCCCCTTTCTAGTGTTTCCTGTGGTTCTAACAGTTGGTATCAGAGCTCAACCTCAGGTTGAGCATCTAACAAGTGTTGAGGGAAGAAGATCCAAATGGAAACCTCAACAAGCTATGGTGTCTATATCTCTGAAGGAGCATCTGTAACCAGACCACCAATCTTCAACAGAAAAGATTATTCTTTCTAGAAAGAACATATGAAGCTATACATGGAAAGCTATAATCTAGATCTCTGGGATATAGTTACTGATGGTAATTGTGTTCCCATTAGAAATGGAATACCCATTTCCAAAGTTGAGTGGTCCCATGAGCAAAAACTTAAAGTTCAACTCAATGCTCAAGCCAAGCTCTATTTGCTTATGATTCAAGTCTTATGAATTATGTACATGATGAATACCTTGGGTTTTGGCCCTAGTTATTACGAAAAATGAAATTGGCTTCGACCCAACAAATCTTGAATTAATTCTTGGTTTCGGCCCAGTAACCGTGAAAATTAATTTGGGTTTTGGCCTCAGTTATTAGTCGGGTTTCGACCCCAGTTATTGTTTGGGTTTCGGCCCCAATAATTATGTATTAAATTTGGGCTTCGACCCTAGTTATGGCGGGTATTAATCCCTAAGGGAGACGTTCCTTTTAGTCTGAGCTCAAGTGTAGCCCAGTTACGTGATAAGACCCCTTATACCGGGTTAAAAGCAAGTTATGTGTAATTATATATTATGGTGAGTTTGTGATTTAGCCAGTTTATGTATGAAGTTGAAATGTAGTTGTTGCATCTCATATTCCTATTTTCCCTACATTGCATGCATGCATAGTTATGCTCACTGAGACACCAGTCTCACCACATGTTGTTGGCTATATTTTAGAAGCACCGGGTCCCCCTCAGGACGGTCGTTGAGGGAGTTGGAGCTGCTAAAGTTTTATGTCATTTTTGTACTTCAGCACCATATATTTTTGTATATCTTAATACATTTGTTCATGTATTCTTTTGAGGGATAACATTGTACATGTGTAGCCCATCATGGGTATTTCTATTTGTTGAGAGCACATGTATTTTAATATCCTAACCATGCTATGTATTCAGTATTTAGATTATGCTTATGTACACGTTGGCTTACTTAAGCAGGTCATTGTATGTTATTGATATTGATAACTCACGATAAATAATTCCCTAAATTTGGTACTTATGCTTCCAACGGGCATAAATCCTAGG
This sequence comes from Sesbania bispinosa, assembly GCA_026901365.1. Taxonomy (NCBI): domain Eukaryota; kingdom Viridiplantae; phylum Streptophyta; class Magnoliopsida; order Fabales; family Fabaceae; genus Sesbania; species Sesbania bispinosa. The sequence continues at coordinate 606,324 of QLOH01000200.1, read as the reverse complement.
TTTTTGGAATTAGGACGTTACACTGGAGCTTTGAAACAGTAATGATGCCAGGACACTGGTGCTCGAGCACTATGTACCTGGTGCTTGAGCGTTGAAACATAAATGTTGTCAGGATGTTGACGCTGGAGCGATAAGGGGTGTTCGTGGGACAGGTTTGGACATGTTATGCTTGTTGTAACACCCTAATTTCGTAAACCTAGAAATAATGCTGGTTGGAAGCATATTTCCAAATTTACATAATTATTTTCACGACATTACTGTTATCGTCATACAATCACAAACATTTCTTAAGTAACTCCCATGATTACATAAGCTAAAAACCAATAACACCAATCCTTAAATACAATCCAAATGCCAATAAGTGGCTTAAAGTACATAATTAAACATATCCAGTCAAATCCAGCATGTAAATATACATATACATCAATCATCTTCAAAATAAATCAAACGAGGAAAGACAAGTCGGTTAGCCCACTTTCGAGCTCTAAAGCTCTCCGGTCATGCGTCCAGGTGAGAACCCTACATGTCTAAAATGAAACCACAACATGCGGTGAGACTAAAGTCCCAGTGAGTGTGGTTAAGCATACAGTGTCGGAATTCAGGAAAATGTAATGCAACAAACAACCATGTGTTCAATCCCATCATAAATACATTCATAAACATATGTATATCCTCAATGCTTAACCTAACATTTGGGTTCTTTTCACTTAACATGAGACTAGATCTGAGCTCAAACTCTAACAGGAATCTCTCCTGAAGGCCATAAAGACCTTGCCCTTAATCCTCATAGATTATTAGCAAACAATCATGAATTTCATTTTTATCTTGCAATTCAATCCTTCGTTTTTCCTCTTGGCCAAAGGCCCATGAAGTTCCTCTTTACATGAGTAGGAGGTGAGGTTGAGTTCCTTGGTCTTCTTCTTCCTTGAGGGGTTACTCCAAAGCTCTACTTCTCCTTCTCTCTTTCCTTTCTCTCCTAAGCCATAAGAGGAGTTTGAGAAATTATGTTTTGATTGGGTCAAATGACCCTTGAATCTATGTTAGAAAACTGAAATCGCGCTTTCTCGCTCAAGCAAGACATAGGCAGTAACTCTATTGCATTCTCGCTTAAGCGAGAATCCTCTTTCTTAAGCAAAAACTTGATTTTCTCTTGAGCGAGCTCCCCCTCGCTTGAGTGAAAATCAGGCAGAGAACCCCCTAACTCTCTGCCTCTTTTTCGCTTGAGAAAGAATGCCTTTGCTTATGCGAAAAACAATCAGTAGAAAATTACCCCATTTTATCTAATATTTTCGCTCAAGCGAAAATTCTCTCGCTTGAGCGAAAATCCAATTGAACGGAAACTCCAAATTTCCATTCCCACTCGCTTGAGCGAAAAAGGGACAGTGTTATCCCTTTTTAAACATTTTTAACCCTTTTAAACCTAATTCCTTTTATGAAACATTTCTTACTCCTAATTTCTCTTATGAAAATGATTTGATATTTGGGATGTTACACTTGCCCCTCACCTGGCCCTAAATATTGACCAGACCAATTTTATGGACCCTAAAATGTCCTTAAACCTGAAGCAACTGGAAGGTGTGTGAGTCTATTTAAGATCGGGTCTTAAAAAAATGGGACCGAGTTGACCCGAAGTGTGGTGAGATAAGGAAGGATGGATAGATTTAAAGGCAACTATCTTTTCAATTTTCATAATAGTGCCACTATGTTTAACTATTACAAATAAGAAACATTCTTAGGTTCAAGAAAAGGCATCAAGCAGTAGCTCCTAGCCTACTACTCATTCAATTTAAATGAAGAAAGAAATGGTAACCATAAATCCTTAATTAGAACTAAAAAGTAAGAATTACCTTGGTAAGTGAGTAAGAAAATGATTCCAATTGCAACTCAACTCCTAGATAAAAATTGAAGAAAGTATTGTAAGACTTCTACACAATGACACTTGACAAAACCTATATCATAAGAAAAAGAAAAACTAGTGAATACAAATTTCTGACAGAAATAGCTTACAATTAGTCATGAGGATCAATATATCCCTCAAAATAAATTCAGATAGAATTTAAAGATTGTATATACCTCTGATTTTATCATATATGTGACAAATTCCATCTCACAATTGTAAAATTCAATAAAAATTAAAATAAACTCAAAAAAGATCTAAAAAGTGGCAAAAAATAGTATATGAAATGTTATTTTATAACAATAAAATTTAAATTCTTACCGCAAGGCTGCAATAATTAAATGTTTAGATGCGGATGCTAGGGGAACTTGGTTCCTAGAGATTTTTTATTGTTTTTGTTTTGTTTCTTGGGGCTTAGCCCCCTATATCAAAAAATAAATAAATTAAATGTCATAAATGGAAAAGGCTTGTTATACTACGAATAGGTAGAAAGCGAAAGCATTCATTAACATTAATTAGAAATGCTTCATCTTACAAAATGTTTCATGTCATGTTAGACTTATATTTTTCAAAAGACATAACAAATAAACTAAACTGCAGCTATGTATCAAAAATGAACTACAGCAATACATGAATCCCCACAATTTCTAAAACTTAGTATCTAACTATTTCCAATTAATCGGACCCTCCTAAGCTTTATATACTAAGGACTAAAAAAAACTTTACAGTAGAATCCCCCTCCAAAAGAGTACCCAGGCCTAATTATCTTTCAATTGTTGAGATCGGAAGCTCCCAATACATATCGCAGCAGTATAATAGTAAGAATAGGGGTTTTCGTACCCACGAGGAATGGTACAAAATAAATTCTTAGTGCTCAAACTTACTGAGTAAGAAATATTGTGAATGATTGCATTTGTTGTGAAGATTATAATAGTAAAATAAAGGAAAATTGAGACAAAGAGAAATATGGATGAAATTGAGCAATCAAGAGAAACTAGGGGATTGAATTTCGTCTATCGCACCCCTCTTGTTTTGGGAATCAATGATATCTAGGAATTTATAATTATAAATATTGAAGCACAAATAAATTTCATTCACATTGATCCCTCAAGTATGAAATCCTAACTCAACTGAAACAAGAAAATCCTAATATCCATACTGCATAAACTGGTCAATATGTGTCAATAACAGTACAAATGTATTAAATGAAAGAAAGGAAAAGAAAATAAAATGAAAGAAAAGAAAAGAAAAGAAAAAGTGAAAAAAGAAAGAAAGAAAACACCGTGAAAAAGAAAAAAAAATCAATCGTCCTCCTCTGCATCCTGCGGTCCTCATCCTGTGCTCCAACTGCTGTTGCTCCACCCCTCGGAATAACAGGTCTATCCCCAGGCCACTGTAAATAATCCTGAAACTGCTCCGGTGGAATGACGGGGAAGGGACCTTGCAAGTTGTGGTACAAGATCTGTTGGATGTAAACCACCCATCTATGAATAACTATGTTCTGGTGACATAGGTGCTCATTCCAAAGGTGGGGTGGAATGTCAGCTGGTGGTGGCTTCTGGGGATCATCCTAAGGCTCTGGAGGTAGGGCCAACTCCTTATCTGGTATACAATAAGTCTCAATGTACCTCCTGGTGATAGGCCCTTTGATAGGAGAGGTAGGCGTACAATAATCCCCTGAGACCGGCATAGGGCAATGTTGAGAGCGGGGAATCCCAAACTGATCTTGGAGCGCTCGCTGCGACGCTCCATAGCAATCACCGTGAGGTATATCTTCTCAGAAATAACTCTGGCGATGTCGACATCCACACCAGTCATAATACAGTATATGAAGTGTGTCGTCTCATTGGTGATGTCAGACACATGGTTGGTTGGCTTAATGTTAGCCAACACTAGAACCATCCATATCCGATATACTCTGCAGGTCCCTCCTAAAAATCCTGGCTGCCTCCCTATAGGTGTTGACATCATAAGTACGCCCAAGCAGACACGAGTATTGGGTCGTCCTAGTGTCAGGCATCTCATTCCCATAAATTCCAATACTCCTCAACAGCTCGTGGTACTGGCAAGGAAAGTCCTCACATCATTAGGAGTTGGGCGGTCGAGAAAATCATTGATCGCATCGCGATCGTAGGTCACCCACCTACCTCTCACATATGACTCCTCTCAACTCCACCACCTAGATCGCCCGTAGCGTTGGCGTAAAACTCCCGAACCAGCTTCGAATCAAACAGCCTCTCAGGCTCAGCCACCCTCCTCCATTTTCGTCTGGTGATATCCATGTTTAAATCATCGAACTCCCAGGATGGAGTTCCACTGGCCTCTCCAAGATAAAATTACAGTTCTGAGGGAATTGTATTTGTCTACAGCTTGGGCATCCTTGAAGTGGAAGCGGCAACGGCGTTGGTGACCTTGGAATCCAGTGTATTTCTCTGCGCCCCCTTTTTCCTCCTTTGTCGCTCCTAGAAGTGGAAGCGGTAGCGGCGTTGGTGACCTTGGTGCGAACCATACGCAAAAGCATGAACAATAACCTATTATCAGTACATAAAATTAGTTCTCAAGGTCACAAAACCAATTATTAGCAGTGTATGAACCTTAACCAATAAACTCATTGAAAATTTGTTGGACACCAGGTAATATCAATAACCAATTTGTAATGCATGAGTAATCAATTAAAGCATGTTCCTCGATGGAACCAACAAAACTCAAAACAGAGCATTCAATTGGCAAATGGTATTAGGCCCAGTTAAACAAAATTATTCAGGCATTCAGCAAGAATCAATTCAAAATTTTCATAGAGTTGTTAGTGTAAAATTTTGAAATAAAAACAGAGCATCAACGCTTTTAACCATAACAACTTGCAAAAATTACTGAGCATGCCAACAATCATCAGTTTACAAATGCAACCACAGCCAACCAATCATCCAAAAGCTACATTGACAAATAATCCTAGAAACATGTAACTCTACAAGCCTAAGTTTGCTAGCCTAAGGTTCAATCCACCAAAACAGAGAAATAGAGGAATTGAATCGGTAAAACTAACTCAAAAACTGAAAAACATACCATGAATAGAAAAGGAAGTAGAAGAGGAAGAGGGTGTTGTGAGTGAAAAAGTGAAGGAAAAGGGTAGGGAAAGCAGAGGATTACGCCCAAAGCTTTGAAGAAAAACAGGGGAAAAGGTTTGGGATGACCCTTCCCCTGTTTCTTTCAAATATATGTATTAGCGCGTCACTGCGCTTCACCTGCGCTCAGCGCAAGTGGAGCGCAGGTTACAGTTATGCTGCAGCGTGCCCCTGCGCTTCACCTGCGCTAAGCGCAGGTGAAGCGCAGAAAACATAATTAAATTTTACAACACTTAGTCAAATTTTCTCTACTTCCTATTCAAGGTGTCTGTATCTCTTTCTCACACACTTACTCAACCAGTTCCTAACAATTCCTAAACTCAACAAGCACAAAAACCTAACTAACACACAATATATATAAACCACAAAAAAATCAAAAATGAAAACTGTAAAATTAATAATTAAATATTGGGTTACCTCCGAGGAAGCGCTCGTTTAACGTCATATAGCTTGACGCCTGTTCGTTTAAGGTTCCTGAAGATGGAGTTTTGTGGTGAACCTTAGTGATGCACCACTGACTTCCTTTAACAATCCTTCACCCCTCCTTTTGTTTCCTAAAGATGGAGGTCTTTGGAAGCGCTGGTGTTGCACCACTACTTCCCTTTAACAATCCTCCCAACACTCTTTTTGTTCCACCAACATCTCTATCAGCAACTGCTGCTAGTTTTTGTTTTCTTCTTTTGAAGTTGGCTCTCACAAGTGATTGTTGTAGCTGTTTTCTTCTTTTTGTCAGCTTCTTATTAAGAAGTTTATGAATCTTTTTCTTCCGCAGCTTGTGAGTATTGTGCCAATCAGTTCTCTCTCTTGATCCCTTGCAATTGTGGCTCAGCGTTGGCATATGAGACTCCCTCAGTAGAGTCTATCTTCAAGCAATCCGGTGGTTCCTTCTGTTATGGAGCTACCTTGAACACATTAAAGGTCACCTCATCATCCTGCGTGCTGACCGTGAGTTTACCTCTGTCAACATCAACTACCACCTTTGTCGTCTTCATGAACAGTCTACCCAAAATCAATGGGACATCAACATCCTCTTCCATGTCCATGATGATGAAATCCACAGGAAACACAAATTGTCCACCCTTACTAGAACATCTTCAGCTAACCATATGGATGTGTGATGGACCTGTTTGCTAGTTGCATACTCATTTTTGTAGGTTTCACCTTCACATCACCAATCTTCTTGAGCATAGATAAAGGCATCAGGTTTATGCTAGCTCCAAGGTCTAGCATTGCCTTTCTCATTGTTAAGTGGCCAATGGTGACTGGAATTGTGAAACTTCCAGGGTCTTGTGTCTTCTGTGGTAGAGGATTTTGAACGATAGCACTGCATCCAGCTTCTAACTGCATTGTCTCTTCATTAGATATCTTTCTCTTCTTGGTCAGAAGATCTTTCATAAACTTTGCATAACTGGGTATGTGTTCCAATGCGTCAAGAATAGGAATACTGATTTGTAATCCCTTGAACAATCTCATGAACTGAGCAAACATCTTGTCCTTGTCCTTCTTGGATGGGGAAGGTGGATAGGGCAGCCTTTTTTCTGAATACACATTCTGCTCTGAGATTTTTGCTTTCTTCTCACTCTCTTGTTGTTCTTTACCCGTTCTTCTTCTGGCAGCACTGGCTTTTCAACTGTCAAGTTGTCTCCCATACCACTTCCCACTAGTGTACCACTCCTTGTGGTGATTGAATTGCATCGCTCCTTGGGATTGGTTTGGGTGTTAGTTGTGAACTTTCCCTTTTGATGTTCTGCTATGTGCTTTGCTAACTGGCCAACTTGTGTTTCTAAATTTCTGATGGTTGCTTCTGTATTTTTCTGATAGGTAGCGGAAGACTAGATGAAATTATCCAATTTCTCCTCCAGTTTTGATAGTTTGTCATGTATTGGAGGATAACCTTGTTTCTACTGTTGAAAAGGAGGTGGCCTGTTAGAAGGCCTTGCATCTTGTCTCCAACCATAATTATCGTTCTAGTTATTTCTCCAACCTTGTGAGTAGTTATTTGAAAATTGGTTGTTGTTGGAGAAATTGGTTGGTCTTCCTTGATTTCCCATGTAGTTAACTTTCTCTTCTTGAGTGCCTTAGTAAGAGCAATGACCATCGGGATGGTCACCTCTACAAAAGTCACAAGTCAATTGTGGTGACTGTCCAGGATAGGACTGCATTGCATGCAATTGCTGAGAAAGCTTAGACATCTGCTTGGTGAGTGCTTCTATTTGCTGAATAAAGATCTTATTCTGAGCTAAGATCGCATCAGTAGTGCTCAGCTTTTACACTCCCTTCTTTTGAACTGGTTGTCTTCCATGTTGAGCTTGTTGATCAATTAATGATAAGGCATCAATAATTCTGGTAGCTCGCTCTGCATCCACTGACATCATTGTGACTCCTGCTGCAACATCTAGAATCATCTTGCTATCAGGTCTGAGTCCATTGCAGAAGATATTCAGTTATGCATATATCCTCAAAACCGTGGTTGGGACACCTCCTCAGCAAAGACTTGAATCTCTCCCAGGCTTCACAAATGATTCCTCTGGTCCCTGCCTGAATGTGGAGATATCTGACTTGGCCTTGATATAGCGAGATGGTGGGAAGAATCTGTTCACGAACTTCTCTTCCACATTGCTCCAACTGGTCAGACTCTAATTGGGGTATGACTTCAGCCATTCCTTATTTTTACCTATCAAAGAGAAATGAAATAGACGTATGTAAACAGCCTCTAAATCACCTTCCTCAAAATCCATTGTACCAATCATTTCATAAAAGGTAGGGATGAATGTGTGGATTCTCATGATCCATTCCCATTAATTGATGAGCACTAATGAGACTCAAGAATGTTGGTTTCATCTCCAGAGATTTTGCAGTAGCGGGTATGGCTATGCTTGAAAAATATCGTGGTGCTGTGCATGACATAGTCTCCTAATGTCCTTCTTGGTAGAGGGGGATCTTGTCGCTCCCCAGCCATCTCTTCAGCTTTTACTTCACTTATGGTGGTTGAACAGAGAGTGTTGAGATTGTCTCCTTGACCTAGTCATTGCCTTCTTTTCCTGTTTTATTTCGGTTCCTTCTAGATGTCCTTTCGATCTCATGATCAAATTCCAGTTGGTCTTGAGACACCTGACTTCGCAAGAGCATAAATTAAGAAACTAAAACAAGGGTTAACTCAAGAGAGGAATAAAAATAAAATAACTAAAATAAGAATAAAAAAAAAAAAATATTCACAACTCAATAAGATGAACTAAGAATTTAAATTGAGACAACGTTCCCCGGCAACGGCGCCAAAAATACTTGTTGAGATCTTGGCAAGTGTAATAATATTATAGCAGTATAATAGTAAGAATGGGGTTGTCGTACCCACGAGGAACAGTACAAAATAAATTCTTAGTTCTCACACTTACTGAGTAAGAAAGATTGTGAATGATTGGATTTGTTTGTGAAGATTATAATAGTAAAAAAAGGAAAATGGAGACAAAGAGAAATATGGATGAAATTGAGCAATAAAGAGAAACTAGGATTGAACTTCATCTATCGCACCCCTCTTGTATTTTGGGAATCAATGATATCTAGGAATTTTTAATTATAAACATTGAAGCACAAATAAATTTCATTCACATTGATCCCTCAAGTATGAAATTTTTAGAACAATTCCCTAAACACCAATCCCTTGGCTGCTTAACAAATTGCCTAGCTTTAAGATCAGTTGTTAAAGTTATCAATAAATTAAACCCTATCCATAGGTATTCAACCTATTGAGTGTTTTTACCCAAATCAGATTTAGAAAACTGCTTCCCAACTAATTCAATAAATCAGATCATAACTCTGGTACAAAGACGAAAGTTAAGCATTAAGAACAGAAATAAAAACACCGATATTATAAAAATAGGGATTCCTAAAAAACAAAAATTCAAAATACAATTGGGGATTGAATCGACTACGTTCAATCCTAAAGAGAGATTTAGCTACTCATGGTAGCCATAGACTGTCACACTTTTCTCCTAACTCCGTATCTACTCAAAAACTTCGTATCAAACTCTCTCAATGTATAAAGTCTTTCCTAAAAGTCCTTTATAAACTGTCTGACGGCCCATTTAAACTCTGATTGTGGCCCCTTAAAAATTAGGTTACGTTTCTTGCGCTTTGCCTGCGCTGAGCGCAGTTGAAGCGCAAGAAAGGGTAACTGAACAGGCATTTCTGTGCTTTGCCTGCGCTCAGCGCAGATGAAGCGCAGGAAACACCAACTGATTCCTTTGAATTGTCATCCTTTGAAGCTTGTTCTACACTGTTCATGTCCTTGCTCACTGTTCTCTTGATGCTTTACTTGTACCTTAGCTTTTCATCTATAAAAATCAATAGATTCTTCATTAAAATATCATCAAGTTCATATTTGATTTCAATAAATCCAAGAGCCACAAATTAAGCTAAGAAGGGTGAAATTGGGTTATAAATTCAACAATTCATCATCAATAAGTGCTGTAATTTACCTGGAAATTTACTTAATTCTATCACTTATCATCAATCAATACTCATGATTTCTTGCTTGTCACTTGCTCCTTGTGAGTCAATAACCTTAGTAGACACATCTACAAAACACATAAAGTCAGTAGGTGGAAAATACATATTTAGAATATTAATCAACAATGAAAAATAAAAATAAACCCACCATAAAAAATCTTTTATGTGCAATCAAATCGATCAAATCCTTATCATCAAATTTGAGGCCAAAAGGGTATAATCATTTCTGAGTGCAAAATAAATGCTTCTACCATATTTGGTGACAAAGAACTATGAAAGACATCAAGCACACGCCCACTACTACAAAAGCATGACTCGGATGCCACGGTAGAAATGGAACAACCAATACATCCCGAGCTAAGATAGAAAGGATCCTATATTTTGATAAATTTGCCTTCCACAAATCCAGAATGTTAAAGTCATCATTCTCATTGTCATCTGTAAGGTCCTAATTTCTAAATTCAAAATAATTCCTGTTGGGAGTATCATTTCCAAATTCGTGAAATTATTTCGCGTATTCATAGTATCATCAAACACATACACTCATCCGCTTAAGTACTCCCACACTTACATAAGCAACAATCTCAATGCACATGAATAACATTAATAGTAATGCATAGTTGCCACAAGGGGCTCAAATACATCATAGCTAAAATGCATAATAGGATATAACTATACATGTGTCCTGGAAGATTAACAGATCCCTAACACCTCACATGTAAATTTCTATCCTATGTAAATAACCATACCTAAGCCTATACAAAAGAAATAAAACATCATAGGCTATCCAAAAGAAAGTGGTCGTTACTAGGCACACAACAACCCCTACTGGCCTTTTTTGCCCTAGTGAGGTCCCTGGGCATCTGAACATGATTCCCATAATGGGATGAGACTGCGTCCCAATGAGAGTGATAAAAGCATACATGGGTGGGAATAGCATTCAGATGAGATGCACCAAGCATATATCAAGTCAAGTGAATCATATGACATATATGAAAGTCATAAATACAATGTTAGTCTTGAAGTGTTTACCTAACACCCAAGGGGTTTTCCAACTTTACATGAGGCTAGACTGAGCTCAGACTAACAGGAACCGTCGTTCCTGAAGGCCCTAAGTGTAACGCCCTAATTTCCTAAATCCAAAACAATGTCCGTTGGAGACATTATTCCGAATTTCTGAAATTATTTCGCTCTATTTTAAGTATCGTCATACATACTTAACGCCTAAGTAATCCAACGTTTACTTAGATGTTCACGACTTTCATGCATCACAAGGTAATACCAAAACTAAACTAAATTATAGGGGAAGAACTAACACTTTGGAGTGTTAAAGTTCATAAACTCCTACCGAAAATTCGGCAGAGTTTCCCCTATAAACTGGACATTTCCAAATTTTAGAACTTCATCTGAAACCCAGAAAATACCAGTGCAGTTTATAATGACAATCCACTAATATCAAATAGGGCCTCCGTGGCCAAAATAGGAAATTCAACCACATATACAACAATATCCATCTACCTACCAATACATATCAAATAATTCATCAAACATTCTTATTACAAATAGACCAACTTTAATACAAGGCATCCTATTCTAATACAGTTAAGCTCCACCAACTCTTTCCCAATCCTCAATGTCTTCTGGACGCCTGCACACTAAAGAAATCCCCGAAACGTGGGGTGAGACTAATGTCTCAGCAAGTATAACTCTATGCATGAATGCAGGGAACAGATATCTATGACATGTTAAATAACATTTATATCATCAATAATAATAACTACATCATTTCCACATCAGTCTCATATCATTTCCTATCAATATCAGTATCATTTCATATCAATGACAGTATATATGCTTATGCTGTGCCCGAAGGCTATGAAACAATCACAGTCTAGAGTTAGACCTGAGCTCAGACTACAGGGGATATCTCCCCAGGGGACGAATCCCACCCTACAGTATTTGACCGAAGTCCAGTATTGACCGAAGTCCAGTATTGATCGAATAACTAATTAGACATACGAATTGATAGGTAGTTCGTTCTCGATAGTTCGATCCTTTCGAAACTGACGAGAATCCACGTTCTATGTGAACCCGTATCAACTACCCATCAATTCCTATATCGTAATCAGTCACCAATCCTTAATTTCCATCCCGGATCAATTATAATTGGAGAGAATAGAGCGTTTCGACGTTACGATAGTTTCGAAACTTTCGATAGCTTCGAAAGTTTCGAAACTAAAGAATATCAAGAACCGCTCCGTTGTGACCAATTAGAATTACCCCAATCTTTCATCATCAATCACAATACAATTTAACAATCAATATTATATACACATTAGGCATATTTGAATCAATGGTAAAAGCTAGAATTTCGAACGTCTCGAGTGTTTCGATACTTTCGCAAGTCTCGTAACTTCGTAACTTCGAAATTCCTTTATTCACCTTCAATCCAAACATCCTTTTATCAATCTCATTCATAACATCACAATTTCAATCAATTTAATCATAAAGAAAGGGATTCGAGAGTTCGGGGTCATACAAGGGACATATCGACTCTACCGCTAATTACGACTTTACGATCCTACGTCTCGATTCTCATTTCAAACCATAATCTAACCATAATTAACATAAACAAGAAGTATGAACTTAATGGAATGCTTGAGTGAATCGAAATCGAAGGAAATACGATAGTTTCGTAAGTTTCGTACATTTCGTAAGTTTCGACATTTTTCGTTAACTCCGAAACTAAGGATTTCGACTTTCGATTTCAATTCATAAGCTCAATCAAACAATCAACATCCCAAACAATCAAACAATCATCAATCATTCAAGTATTCAGAGAGAAAGGGAGGGGAGAAGAGGGGACATGCAAAGGAGACCAATCCTAACCTAAGGGTGAGTTATACTCACAAATTGGATGAATCCAAGAGGGAAATTGAGGGTTAGAGATGATCCAATTGTTGATTCTAGCTTCAATCTACCTTCAATGCTTCAATTTTAGCTTCCTCTCTCTAAAACTAACATTTTCTCTCTCTAGGGTTCGAAGAAGGGGGAAGGAGAAATGAGTTTCTGCTGAATTTTCGCACCAGCATATATATATATATACTGCTGGTAATCGATTACCAAACCCTGGTAATCGATTACCAGAGGCCAAAATGCCTTCCTGGAGATCTGGTAATCGATTACCACTTCTGGTTCTGGTAATCGATTACCAAACCCTGTAATCGATTACCATCAGCAAAACTCTCTGGTAATCGATTACCAACTCCTGGTAATCGATTACCAGGGACCAAAAACTCCCAAAATGGTTCTATTAAGGTTCCAAACTCATATCTTACCCTTTCCTTACCTATTACTCATAATCCTAAGTGGTCTTACAAGGTTTAGACCTACTGAACACACATGTTATCTTAACTAAAGGTTGGGATGTTACACTAACATCCTAAGATTGGTTTAACCACTAAGATTTAACTCCTAAGTTCTTGACGTACCTTCTTCTTAATCTCTAACACAAGGTTAATTATCTAATCCCTATGGAGTAAACAAGCTCCTGGAATGCGGGATGTTACACTCTAACCTCTACCCCCTTAAGACAATTTGTCCTCAAAATTGCTTAAGAGGCGAAGGAACTTAAGGTTAACTTCAACTAGGAGGTTTTCAGAAATCCTCCCCACAGGCTTGATAACGAACATTCTAATACTCAGGAGTGGACGTAGGATTTCTATCTTACTTGACATTGGAGGAAAACTAAAGGTTTGACATCCGTCCTAACATAAAAACTTCTAACTTACTAAGAAAGGAGGTACTTCTAGTAGGTAGAAAAAACGGGCTGACTTGTGTAATTGGTCTAATACCACTTGGATGGCTTCAAATCTAGCTTGGATTCGAGGCACTCCCACTATGCTTCCGCTGCTAAACTCCTCACTTCCACTCAGGGTTTCTAGTAACAGTAGGAGTTCTAGTTGGTTGAAGTCCTACTACTGACCCATCGACATCCTATAGGTTGAAAAACACGATCTACCCACTACTACCCTTCTGATAATTTCCCCTAACACTGGATGCCTTAGGCTACCCCCCCTTAAAGATACTGACTCCCCTCTTAGAAGGAATCGTCTCATCGCCTACTCCGGAAACACTAACTATTGACTTCCCACCTTGAAGACTTGAGTCCAAACTCAAAGCCCCTCTAATTAGAGCTCTTAGCTCATCAAGGGTCTCCTTTAACTGTACTTGGCACTATGCTCTCCAGGGTTACATCTAACTTGGGTTTCCAATCTCCCTATCACCACTCTCTCCCTGTATTCATACTAAAGACATAAGGAAGACTCTCTACCCTCTCTAAGTTCTCTAAAACGGGCTTGAATAAACAACACACTAGAAAATCGGATCATAAGAACATGTTCATGCTACAACTTATTAAGGGTTCTAACTCCAAACCTAATCCAACATTAACCTATGTTTTCTTTCAAATTTTATTTCTAAGTTTCCAGTTATTTTACTAGTACTTAGCTATAAACACAGAATAACTCAATCCCTCGAATCACTAAGTTTGTGTTGACCAAAACATCCAACACTCACGTCGTGTTCCGAGAGATTAAATTTGCATAGAAACCATAAATAAACACATCACATGAAAAAGAAAACAACATTCATGCCACAACCTTAGAGGTCTCCTCTCTCCGGTCACGACATGAACACGGGGCTCTACCTATTCTCCTATCATCCCTTATGGGGATCTTCTCTATATCACCCTACCCGGTCAGGCTAAACTTATTGTTGTTTGGAGTTCTAAGGAAAAAGGAGAGTGAACTAATCTAAGTCACTTCCTAGTCCTCTAATAAGCAAGGATTTCTAATGCTCTAGAGTTCTAATCCGGTGCACGCGCTTACTAACAGATCAACCCTCTAATAGCACACTAGCTAAGCTTAACTATACATGATCAAGGCAAACTTTAGGTTGGGTGAAATTTTCTTGGTTCGAAGTTAAATCTACCCTATCTTAAAACAACCTATACCGGGGTTATCTAGCTTGCTTGAAATTTGGTCCCCTCCTTAAGGGAGCTAATACTGGGTTTCTCTTCTCTTGATAACAATAAGTGAAAATAGGTGGTCTAGAATGGTGGAGTTACTAAGTTAGATTTCCTGAGAAGTTTGGTTCTTCCTGAATCCCCTAGCTAAGGCCATTACCCAATTCTATTCCCGGTTACTACCTTAGGGTCACCAACTAGGATAATGATTCTAAAGGTTCGGATGGAATAATTTAGAGTGTTTCTCCTAAGGGTGAAAAGGAACTAAAGGTACTATTTTTATCTCATAATTTACCCACTTGCTAGGGCTAAGAATATTACTAGGACAAAGTCTAGAAGAGTTCTAGCACTAGACAATAAAAACCCCCACTACCATTCACTAGAAATTTCTATCTCATTCATTTTCTAACGTAACTTCAACTCCTAGCAGTTACTAATGATAGTGTATATCTTCCTAAAAGGCCTCTTAATTTGCTGGGTACTGAAGCATTGCTCCTAAGGTCACTAAAAGTTTTCTAAGTAACAAACTACGGGGTGAGATGGTGGTGGTTGCTATGCCCACACACTCTAATGAAAGTTTAGGATTCGTTCATGTAATTCATGAACAAAACAAGGTAAAGTGGCGAAGAGAATCCTTACTCTCTCGACCGACTCCCGACTACCCCTTAACGTGGCCCTAAAGGATGCATCTAGTCTTACATTGGTTTTAACGGAAAGTCTCAATTCACTAATTCCCCTTTCTAAGGTTGAGTCTATATGCCTATGTGTAGATGTATTCCTACTAAGCTTAATAACTTTAGGTGAGGTCTTAAACCTACTTAAGTTAAAGCCCCTCTATACTTTTTCCCTTAAACGGAATTTCTATTGTATGTTAAACTACAGCCCCTCACTCCTTCTACCATGACCTCACAAGGTTGAAACCCCAAAGAAGTCCTAGCTATGGATTATCACTACCAAACAAGTACATAATTACATCCTATCATACATGTTACTCAATCATTCAAACAACTTAACATTACCAATCATTAGCAAGCCACACCAAACATCTAGCTCATACAAGTCACTTCACACAAAGCACACCACAACCAATGTCATAATCATACAACCATTCATCGAATGCAATCATGTCACCCACACCAATTTAATTCACATCATAAGTCATACACAACCACCCTTCAATCATTAAATTATCCACTACTATCTAGCTCAAAGGTGCCTAACTTTTATTAGGTTTTTAAGGTCACATTCTATAAGGCTCCTAGGGTAAAGGGTTCCCTAGGTACTTAACCTAAGATATCTCCCTTCTTATATAAGAATAAGGGTGGCTCTAACTTGGTTAGAGAAGTGTCCTAACTTCCGAACCAAAGCATCCTACTCACATAACAAACTATAATATTCTCATACATCACACATCATAAGAGTAATCAGTTTCCTATGATGAGTATACGCACTAGAAGATCATAGTAAGTTACGGGCAACTAACCTAGCCACAGTCCAATTGGATTGAACTACTCTGATACCAAAATGTAACGCCCTAATTTCCCTAATCCAAAACAATGTCGTTGGAGACATTATTCCGAATTTCTGAAATTATTTCGCTCTATTTTAAGTATCGTCATACATACTTAACGCCTAAGTAATCCAACGTTTACTTAGATGTTCCACGACTTTCATGCATCACAGGTAATACCAAAACTAAACTAAATTATAGGGGAAGAACTAACACTTTGGAGTGTTAAGTTCATAAAATCCTACCGAAAATTCGGCAGAGTTTCCCCTATAAACTGGACATTCCAAATTTTAGAACTTCATCTGAACCCAGAAAAATACCAGTGCAGTTATAATGACAATCCACTAATATCAAATAGGGCCTCCGTGGCCAAAATAGGAAATTCAACCACATATACAACAATATCCATCTACCTACCAATACATATCAAATAATTCATCAAACATTCTTATTACAAATAGACCAACTTTAATACAAGGCATCCTATTCTAATACAGTTAAGCTCCACTAACTCTTTCCCAATCCTCAATGTCTTCTGGACGCCTGCACACTAAAGAAATCCCCGAACGTGGGGTGAGACTAATGTCTCAGCAAGTATAACTCTATGCATGAATGCAGGGAACAGATATCTATGACATGTTAAATAACATTTATATCATCAATAATAATAACTACATCATTTCCACATCAGTCTCAGTATCATTTCCATATCAATATCAGTATCATTTTCATATCAATGACAGTATATATGCTTATGCTGTGCCCGAAGGCTATGAAACAATCACAGTCTAGAGTTAGACCTGAGCTCAGACTACAGGGGATATCTCCCCAGGGGACGAATCCCACCCTACAGTATTTGACCGAAGTCCAGTATTGAACGAAGTCCAGTATTGATCGAATAACTAATTAGACATACGAATTGATAGGTAGTTCGTTCTCGATAGTTCGATCCTTTCGAAACTGACGAGAATCCACGTTCTATGTGAACCCGTATCAACTACCCATCAATTCCTATATCGTAATCAGTCACCAATCCTTAATTTCCATCCCGGATCAATTATAATTGGAGAGAATAGAGAGTTTCGACGTTACGATAGTTTCGAAACTTCGATAGCTTCGAAAGTTTCGAAACTAAAGAATGTCAAGAAACCGCTCCGTTGTGACCAATTAGAATTACCCCAATCTTTCATCATCAATCACAATACAATTTAACAATCAATATTTATGTACACATTAGGCATATTTGAATCAATGGTAAAAGCTAGGAATTCGAACGTCTCGAGTGTTTCGATACTTTCGCAAGTCTCGTAACTTCGTAACTTGAAATTCCTTTATTCACCTTCAATCCAAACATCCTTTTATCAATCTCATTCATAACATCACAATTTCAATCAATTTAATCATAAAGAAAGGGATTCGAGAGTTCGGGGTCATACAAGGGACATATCGACTCTACCGCTAATTACGACTTTACGATCCTACGTCTCGATTCTCATTTCAAACCATAATCTAACCATAATTAACATAAACAAGAAGTATGAACTTAATGGAATGCTTGAGTGAATCGAAATCGAAGGAAATACGATAGTTTCGTAAGTTTCGTACATTTCGTAAGTTTCGACATTTTTCGTTAACTCCGAAACTAAGGATTTCGACTTTCGATTTCAATTCATAAGCTCAATCAAACAATCAACATCCCAAACAATCAAACAATCATCAATCATTCAAGTATTCAGCCGAGAAAGGGAGGGGAGAAGAGGGGACATGCAAAGGAGACCAATCCTAACCTAAGGGTGAGTTATACTCACAAATTGGATGAATCCAAGAGGGAAATTGAGGGTTAGAGATGATCCAATTGTTGATTCTAGCTTCAATCTACCTTCAATGCTTCAATTTTAGCTTCCTCTCTCTAAAACTAACATTTTCTCTCTCTAGGGTTCGAAGAAGGGGGAAGGAGAAATGAGTTTCTGCTGAATTTTCGCACCAGCATATATATATATACTGCTGGTAATCGATTACCAAACCCTGGTAATCGATTACCAGAGGCCAAATGCCTTCCTGGAGATCTGGTAATCGATTACCACTTTTGGTAATCGATTACAATGAACCCAGAAACCTGGTAATCGATTACCAAACCCTGTAATCGATTACCATCAACAAAACTCTCTGGTAATCGATTACCAACTCCTGGTAATCGATTACCAGGGACCAAAAACTCCCAAAATGGTTCTATTAAGGTTCCAAACTCATATCTTACCCTTTCCTTACCTATTACTCATAACCCTAAGTGGTCTTACAAGGTTTAGACCTACTGAATACACATGTTATCTTAACTAAAGGTTGGGATGTTACACTAACATCCTAAGATTGGTTTAACCACTAAGATTTAACTCCTAAGTTATTGACGTACCTTCTTCTTAATCTCTAACACAAGGTTAATTATCTAATCCCTATGGAGTAAACAAGCTCCTGGAATGCGGGATGTTACACTAAGACCTTACCCAATTAATCCTAATAGATTCAAACATGAGTGCTTAATTTTATCCCGAGTCCATGAACCGAAGACAGGGTCTTAGACCATGAGTCCATGGACCAAAATCTTGATTATTACCATGCGGTCAAGAGACCCAAATCATCCCATGAGGTCCTAAGACCCAGAGCATTTTCATGAGGTACGAAGACCTAAAATCTCTTCTTTATCATGATTAGGTTTAGGACTATGAATCATCATCCATAAATACATGAACATGAAGAAAAACATGAGTGTATAGTCATTCAAGGCACATTTCCTAAAACCCTAACAATACCTAGGGCACATGTTATTAGCATCATAACAGAACAAGATATTAATATGTCAATAGCAACCAATCAAACAATTATTCATCATCTACAAGAATGGGAAAAGAGAAGGGGGATCATCCAAAGAGCCACTTCCTAACATGAGAGTGACTGTGTGATCACCCTCACCTTGAGAGTGGATAAAAGATGGAGAAGGAGGGATGTTGGGGATGAGGAGAACCAAAGAGCACTTGATCTTGAGGAGTGTGGACCTTCCTTGACCTTCAATGGGACTTCCTCTCACTAGAACCACTCTTTATCTCTCTAAGTTGGTGGAAGATTGGGAAGAAGAATAAATAAGAACGAACCCTAATAAAAGCTTTTAAGAGTTGTAAGTGGACTCTCGCTCAAGTAAGCTGTTCAGAAAGGCTAAGTGTTGAAGGATCTAAAAGTACCTTTCGATTTTAATAAATATGAAAATCAAAAGAAAAGCTTTGTCTAATGAAGAGAAATGTTAGATTTGATGGATCATAAAACTCGAAGAACAAGCTATATTGTGATCAGAAAAGAATTGACTGAAGACTTAGAGAAAATTTATGAAGTGCATTCAAGGGAAACCATAATCAGAAGGAGCAGTTAATGGTAGTTATTGAAAACCTATTGTCCAAGATAGATGTTAGAATTCTAGTGGAGCATTTGCAAAAGTTCAAAAATGAAGAAGTAGTTTCTGCTTGTTAGAAGATGCGGCAGCCATGCATTCTGCCAACACATGGAGACTGTTGATGTGTCTGATATACATTAGTTAGCCGTTAGGCCTTAGAAATCTATAAATTGGCAAATTTATGATGTAATAGGGGTCAAAAACCATTAATACTGAAACTTTGAAACACCTAACGTCCATTCTATCAGCGACTAATTGGTTACAAGGAGATCAAATATGTGATTCCACCCACTTTTTCATTAATGCAAACACTTTTATACTGTTCTTCTTTGTTCTTTGCTTTTACTTTGTTCCTGTATTTACGTTTCCTGCATTATTTCTTTCTTTCTTTCGTCTTATTTTCTGTTCTTGCTTTCCTATAATTCTTTTCTTTCTGTCTTTTAATACTTCAAATTCAATTTTTACTTGATTAAACTTTGGGTAAATTTATTTTGAAATTTCAGGATTGAGATATTTTGATTTCTTAAAAGCGAAAACACTGTAAACCTACTTTTGAAAAGAACCCCTTTTGAGGATCGGATTCTAAGTCCTAGATTGATCATAGAGTCAAACTGTTTAAAAGTAATTCTTTCGAGATTCACTTTTATCACCACAACAAATTGGCACGCCCGGTGGGACAGTCTTGTCAAAAGGTAGTGTGTGTTATTCATTTATAGAAACTGATCTTGTATGCGTTTGAGAAGTGGTAGAGCAATATCTGTTCTAATGGAAAATAACACAAGACATGTAGGAAATGGAAACAATAATAGGAATGTAACTACAAATACTGGGAGTCCAGGACCCCAGGCGAATGAGTCAGTAAACAATAATGACAATATTTGGGCAAATAGAAATACTAGTGTTAATAGAGATCAAATTGTTTCTGCAACTTTACCAGAAAACCCAGTAATAAGTCAAGTTGTTCCTAGCATTCCCATTCCTAGTAGTGTTTCTATGACACAAAGTGGAGATCCAATTTATGGATTACCTTATGGTTTCATTCCAAATACTGGAATGGCTCCACCAATAATGTCAACAATTGGTCCAACAACGATGCCTTTCGCAAATAGAGGACCAAATTCTAATCCTATTTTAGGAAGTTCTACATCCATTACGAATTCTACATTACAATCATTGAGACAACAAATGGATGAAAGTAACCATGAGATGGTGAACATGTTGACACAACAGATGGCCACGGTGTTCAATCCATTAGTATAGACAACCAATACTAACTACAATGTTCTGGCTAGGCAAATGGCAAGGATTGCAGATGTGTTTGGGGCTCCTACAGATCCCATTATTCAACAAATGGCCGATAACAATGTGAATCCTCCAATAAATCGAGAGGATCAAATAATCAAATCCAAAATCCAATAATACCAGTCAAAAATAGAGATGAAAGCCTCCTAGAGTTATTCTGAATAGGAATCAAAATGCTGATGAACTCCTAGAAA
The DNA here is from genome assembly GCA_026901365.1 of Sesbania bispinosa. NCBI lineage: Eukaryota > Viridiplantae > Streptophyta > Magnoliopsida > Fabales > Fabaceae > Sesbania > Sesbania bispinosa. The sequence continues at coordinate 585,328 of QLOH01000200.1, read as the reverse complement.
GGATAAGGATAAATAACTTAGGGGAGCAACAGAATGTTGTTAGGATCGTCGACCAAGTTTTGAATAGGCATGGATTTAATGTAGGATTTGCAAATCATCCATATGTGGTATCTTTCTTTTACTCAAATGGTTCTGCAAACTGAAATACCTAGGGGATGGAAAGTCCTTAAATTTACTAAGTTTGCTGGAGAGGTAGGAGAATCCACTATTGAACATATTGCTCGATATCAAATTGAAGCAGGAGATTTAGCTAATAATGAAAATCTTAAAATGAAGTATTCTCCTAGTTCATTAACAAAAAAGTGCCTTTACTTGGTTTACAACCTTACCTCCCAATTCAATTCATACATGGAATCAATTAAAAAGAAGAATTCATAAACAATTCTTCATAGGATAAACTAAGGTTACTGTTATGGACCTGGTTAATATTAAAATATCATCAAATGAATCAATATAGATGATTATTTGAATAGGTTCAGGCAAATGAAAGATAGATTTTTCACTCAGATTCTTGAATATGAATTGGGTCAAATGGCTACAGGTGGTTTAGATTATTCAATTCGTAAAAAGTTGGTTAATCAACAACTTAGGGATATGGCTCAGTTGGCTGATAAAGTAAGACAAATAGAACATCTTAAGAAAGAAAAGGAAAGATTCAAGAAACCTGAAAAAATTCTAAGGAAAGATAAAATAGCATATTTAGAGGTTTCCGATGATAGTGATGTTGAAGATGACTTAGAGGATAATGATGTTCATGTACCAGAACTCAAACCAGGATCTCCTTATGTTTCTTCATCCTTAAATCCAAATAATAATACTAATAATAATTCAAAGATAAATTTGCTAAGAAGACTTATGGCTTTGATATTTTGAAAGTAGATCAGATTTTCGATATATTAGTAAAGGATAAACAAATTATTCTAAGTGATGATCATAAAATTCTTTCTCAAGAACAGAGAAGAGATCGAAAATATTTCAAGTATCATCATACATATGGTCATTGGAATAACAGTCGTGTTCATTTCAGGGATATTATTCATGAGGCTATTAAACAGGGGCGATTGAAGTTCGAAGAGAAAACTCCCATGGCAATAAAGATTGACTCAGACCCACTTCATGTGAATGTTAACTATGTTGAACCTCCAAGTGTCAACATGGTTGAAGTTCAGGACTCGAACTCGATAAAAGAGGCCACTAAAATGGCTTTAGATGAAGTTTAAGAGATTCGAGATGTTTACCTAAGGAGGGGAGTCACTCATTGAATTTCTGAATAGGAAAAAGTTGGAAAGATACTTCGATTGAGCTCTGTCCAAGTTGTCAAGCAGTGTTTGACAAATCTGCTGCTAAGATGTGATGGGTTTCTGGAAAGCGAACCACAAATCCAGCAGTATAATAGTAAGAGAGTATCGTATCCACAGGGAACGGTCAATTTACGTAGACTCTGATCTATTTATCAAGGGAAAGCAATGATTTAGAGAGTATTGTTTGCGGAATTGTAAATAACAAAGTAATAATCAATGGAATAGAAAGGAAGAGTTAGAGACACTTTACTTGGATTAGGATTGGACTTCATATCATCACACCCTTTATGTATGTAAAAACTATCTATTATTTTAGGTTTACTCTATAATATCCTAGACAAATTTTATTGCTAAGACCCCGAGTTACCAGCGGCCTCACACACTCAGAGATAATCCATGCGGGCTCTCCCACGCGACAGACTTACCCTCGGCTTATTTTGCTCTTTTTTAGTCAGTTTGTAAAAGAACTAGTTGATAAACGAGGCCTAATGCTGTAGACACACCTTCGCTCCAGTACTGTCACTACCATCACTCATCAGGACACGCCTATGTTCGGTCTTGGATTCACAATCAACTAATTCTTTGCTATTGGTTTATCAATACCAAGCTTAATGGTCGGATGCCCTTCATTATGGTACTCACACTACCCATCAATCATTAGTCAACACCCATGTTCAGTCAATGGTTAACCGAGTATTCTTATTCAATCAGAGAATGAGTTTCTTCAGAATCCGCTCCCTCACTCTCAATACTAATCAAAACTAACTTAGTTAAGACTAGCCTATAACTCCAGGCGCAAGCGTGGGAACTAGGAATTAAGTACAGAATAAGATTACCAATATTATAGACAGAGAGCACAGAAATAATAATATAGAGTTTACATACACTTGGGGATAGAATCAATTACATCCAATCCTAATGGAGAGTTAACTACACAAGGTAGCCATACAAACCACCGAAGATGCTGTCACCATCTTCAATCCTTGTGAAGCGCTCCTCCTCTCCTACTCTAAACTTAGCTCTGGTACATTATCACTGAAATATAGACTGGATTACAATGATCGTGCACACTGGATCTGGTGCAAGAGGTTCCTATTTATAGACTAAGAAAAGACAAAGCAATTTGGGGAGAAATCTATCTAGAAACGGCAACAGGGAACAAATCAGCGTGAGCTGCGCTCCAGGCTGCGCTACAGCGCAGGATGGAGCGCAACTTCCAGAGAGTCTGCGCTTCACCCTGCGTTATAGCGTAGGTGAAGCGCAGGTAGCATCCTGCAGCTCCAACTTTCTCTTTTTAATCTTGATCTCTCCTCGAGACTGGTTTTGGCAGATTTGTCTTTCCTTGTTTCCCTTTTCTTGATAAAATCCTTGCATTTATTGAGCAATCTTTGATTTATTTGGGAAGCTTGTCTGCAGAATCCTTGATTGATTGGCAGTGATCTTCTCATTAATTGTCTTAAATCTTCTTCCAATCTTCATTAAATGTCTTCAATCAATCTCAAATCTTGCAGATACCTCCCTCATTTAATGCTATCTATTCTTCAAATCAAATCTTTGCAATATCCTGCAAAAATCAGCAATATTTTTATCAAAATAGCATCAAATTCAAATCTCAGATTAATAAATACAATTTATCTAATATTCAATAAAAAGGATTAAACTGGGGCAAAATTACCATTTTATCCTTGATAAGTGAACTGAAAAGTGCTCTAATTTATCAACTAATTTCCACTTATCAAGATGTTTCGAGATTCCAAGATGAAGAGGCATTATTAGTCAATGGCTATGAAAGGCCATAATAGTGATAACAAACTAGTTATGGTGGTCTTGCTGCTGGAGGATGGATTCCAAAATCAAGTTTGATTTCGGAAGAAAGACTACCTCAAGCAATGAATATAGTTAATAATGGGAAGCAAGTTTTGTACCCTAATTTCCATGTGACGGGAAAACCTCGAACCTTTGTGCCACCTTCTACAGTCCCTCAAAATAAGTTGATTCGTTTAGGAAATCCAAAAGTTCAATACAATCATCAAGGGTTTCACCAAAGACCCAACTATGGGAATAGGAAACCTATGACGAAGACACAATGGAGAAGGGCACAAAGAATGAGAAAGGCAGCTTTCGAGGAGCAGAAAAAGCTGAACAAAATGGTCGAAAACAATAGTTCACAACCCGAACAAGTTCAAGCCAAAAATGCATAAGTCATCCAAGTGCAAGGTACTTCAGATCATCCTTCTTATGCCCAAATAGTGAAGAACAAACCACCTTTCCAAGTAAAAGGAAGTTTCGTGGAAGAGGAGGATGATTTGTTAACTGAAAACTTTGAAACTGGCTTCACAGATAGTTTGGAAGAAATCTGTGGAGTAGTTTCAGTTTTATCTGCAAAATATGCAGAGGAACTTGAAAAGGGGTGGGAGGATGATGATTATGAAGATGATGATATAAGGGATGAACCAATATATTATCCGTATGTTGGGAAACAAATCTACCAGAATGACTCAGGTGTGTTTGAGAGGCCAACAGAGGAAATGCAGTTACATATGAAGCCATTCTTCATAAGGGCCTTGATTAATGATGTAAATATAGGCAAAGTGCTTGTGGATTCAGGTGCAGCTGTGAACTTAATGCCTAAATTTGTGATGAGAAAGTTGATGAAGTCGAAGGCATATTTGATGCCTCATCAAATGGTTATCACTGATTTCAGTGGGAAAACATCAAACTCTGAGGGTGTGTTAGGTTTGGAACTGACTTTGGGAACCATTATGAGGCCAACCATGTTCGTAGCGGTTGATTCAAAGGCTAATTACAAATTACTGTTAGGAAGAGAGTGGATTCATGGGGTAGGTGCAGTTCCATCTTCAATGCACCAGAAACTTTGTTTGTGGAGTAAGGAAGGTGTGCCTATTTACGTGGATGGAGATAAGAATTACTTCAATGTCGAAGAAGATGTTGTAGATGTTAGAAGTATGGAAAAGAAAGTGATGAAGGTAAGGCCTTACGAAGTGATTGACAAATATATGTTAATGCCAACGAAAATGCCTTGGCCTTGAAGAGGCCATGAGGATCTTGGAATGGACAGATCATGAGTAAGTTCGAGCTTTTGAGCTCGAATTTCGGCCTATATGGATGAAAAGAAGGAAGAAGCGTCTCTCGGAGCCGAATATGAAAAAAATAAATATAATAATGATGTAACGGCCTCTGAGGCCGAATGGCAAGAAGGAAGAATTGTCACAGAAGAAGTAAAGGATGAAGAAATTTCATCAGCTCAGAAAAACTTACTTTCTAAGGAATTTTCTGAGGATTCTGAAAAGAGATGCCTTGACAAAATGGTTAAGAAAGTCGAAACTTATATTCAGGAACAAGGAAGGGTTGAGTTTGATAGATTGGATTGTATATATGATGACTCCCCTTTAGGTTTCGAAGGAATTCTGTCCCAAGGTATTAAGAAGATGGAAGCTCATGATCCTTTAGAAGAAGTTAATCTGAGAACTGATGATGAAAGAAGACCTACTTTTATAAGTCAGAATCTCGAAGGAAGTTTTAAGAAGAAAATGATTGACTTGTTAAAAGAATACAAAGATTGCTTCGCGTGGGATTACCACAAAATGCCTGGATTGAGTCGGGAACTGGTAGAACACAGATTGCTAATTTATCCAAACAAAAGACCAGTGAAACAAGCTCCTAGAAGATTTGCTCCAGAAATCATTTCAAAGATCAAAAAGGAGATTGAAAGACTTCTAAAAGTTAAGTTTTTCCGGACTGCCAGGAATGTAGACTGGGTTTCTAATATAGTTCATGTTATTAAGAAAAATGGAACTTTAAGGATATGTATTAATTTTAGAGATCTTAATCATGGAACCCCAAAGGATGAATATCCAATGCCATTTGTTGATATGTTAATTTATTCAGCGGTGGGAAATGAATTATTAAGTATGTTAGATGGATATTCAAGATATAATCAAATATTTATTGCTGAAGAGGATATATCGAAAACAGCTTTTCGATATCCCGGTGCAATAGGAACTTATGAATGGGTAATGATGCCATTTGTCCTTTAAAATGCTAGTGTAACTTACCAGAGGGCCATCAATTCGATTTTTCATTATTTAATAGGGAAATTTATGTTAGAACCACAGGAAACACTAGAAGGGGGTTGAATAGTGTTTTATAATTCTTTACAGATTTTATGAAAACCTTTTAAAAACAAGCAAAGAGTTTGTAAATAGATTTGAGCAACCTTCCGAAACTGTTGTTTTCAGTAACTTGCTGATATTACTCAACAGGTTGAATAAAATGGTTTTGGAATAATTTAATGTGATAAACAAGATTGTTTTGTTGCGTGGATTTATAAAATCACTTTTCAGAACCCTCCTTAGTTAGATAAAATAGAAAGTAAAGAGATAAGAGTTGAGAAAACTTAGCCAAACAATTTATCCTGGTTCACCCACTAACACAGTGAGCTACGTCCAGTCCCAGGGCAAACACACCACTGGATTTCCACTATCTGAACGGATACAAGTATTGTTTGCACACCTAGCCTCTTCAAGCTCAAATCACCCAAGTATTCTTTGAACACACAGTCTCTCCAGGCTAAAAACCCAAGTATTGTTTGAAGACAGCCTCTTCAGGCTTAGACGAAAAAACAGTTTGAAAGATAAAGTTCAAACTCTTAAACTACACAAGTTTAGAGCTTAAACTGGGTAAAATGTACAGATTACTGAGTAAAACTCAGGATATGAAATTGTTGTACAAAGAAGAGATAATGAAATAGATGAATGTAAATTTGAGCAGCGTTTCAGCAAGTTGATTTCTCTGTGTTCTCTGCTTTTGTTTCTTCATGGAGACTTGTATTTATAGAGTGAAAAACTTCAGCCCGTTGAGCTCCATTTGATTTCTCGTTGAGAGATAGCATTTAATGCAAATGCTCTCATTGTCACACATAGCCTGGAACCTCTGCAGTAGCAGGTAGTAGAGTCAGCAGCACATGCTTCACTTTTTCTGAACAAATTGTACTTCACAACAGACTTTTCCTTTTTGGTGAGAGAAATTTGAAATATGCCAAAAAGTAAGTCTTCTGACTTTCCAAAAGAATGAAAAGCACAAGTAACTAAGACAGCTACGGTTGACTTGAGTCTTCAAGGAGAATAAGTGGAGAAGTCTATTTCCAAGACGTACAGGCTTTAGTACGACGTCTCACAACTTTAGGAGGTTCTTTAACTTCAACAGGTTATGATCTCTCAGCAGGTTCCTTTTCTTCATAAGGTTTCACTACTTCAAAGGGTTGAATTTCTTCAGCTGATACCTTTTGAAATATTGAAAACCACCTTCAGCAGAAACTGTTCTTTCTCATAAGATCGTTAACCAAATTTGTTATTCATTAAAACTTGGGGTTATGAGACTTAAAACATTATTAGCATTTTAATAACATTTTGAGACTCAACAATTTATGCAGGTCTATATATATGATGTTGTGGTAAAGTCTAAATCGAAAGACTCCCATTTAGATCATTTAAGGGAAGCTTTTGAAATAATTAATGAGAAAGCATGGTCTGAAAATGAATCCTATTAAATATGCTTGTGGGGTGTCTGCAGGTAAATTTTTGGGATTTCTTGTTCACAAAAAAGGTGTTGAGATCGATAAGAATAAGACTAAGGCAATCTTAGAAGCTTCTCCACCTACTACAAAGAAGCAACTATAGTCTTTCCTAGGGAAAGTAAACTTTCTTCGAAGGTTTATTTCTAACTTGTCAGGAAATACGAAAATATTTTCCCCTTTTCTTAAACTGAAGAGAGAAGAAAATTTTAACGGGGAAGATGAACATCAACAAGTTTTCGAGGAAATCAAGAGATATCTGACAACATCTCCGATTATGACTCCTCCTTTACCAAGAAGACCACTTAAATTATATATTTCTGCTTCAGAAGCCACAATTGGAAATATGTTGGCTCAAGAGGATGAAAACAGTGTCAGAAGAGCTATTTATTATCTTAGTAGAGTCCTCAATATGCAGAAACTCGATATTGTGCTATTGAGAAATTATGTTTGTGTTTATATTTTTCTTGTACTAAACTGAAATGCTACATCAAACCTTGTGATGTATTTGTAATTTCTCATTTCGACGTAATAAAGCACATGTTATTAAAGCCTATATTGCATAGTAGAGTTGGGAAATGGGCATTAGCTTTAACTGAATTTTCATTAACGTTTGTCCCATTAAAAGCAATGAAAGGGCAAGTTGTAGCTGATTTTTTGGTAGATCACCCTCCAATTCCAATTGAAAATGCAACATATGTTGGATTAGAACCGTGGAGATTATATTTTTTATGGTTCTAAACATAAAAATGGAACAGGAATTGGAGTATTAATAATCTCATCAAAGGGATTTCCAACTCGAATAATGTTTGAAATCAAACATCAATGTTCTAATAATGCAATAGAATATGAAGCTCTTATTGTTGGCCTCGAAGTTTTAATTTCTATGAACTTGAGGAACGTATTTATTAGAGGAGATTCTCAATTAGTTATAAAACAAATAACTAAAGAGTATAAATGTCTAGATCCAAAATTGGCTAAGTATTTAATTCGAGCCAATAAACTTTTAGAAATGTTTGATGAAGTCAAAATCGAACATATACCAAGAGTACAAAATTTCGAAGCCAATGAATTGGCTCAAATAGCTTCAGGGTATAGATATTCCATTGGAACAATAAGGAAAATCAGTAATATTCAAGAAAGACTTCCAATGAAAGAATTCAATATCTGTAATATAAATCTCCTCGATCAAAATGATTGGAGAAGAGAGATTGTGAATCTTTTACAAAATCCTTCTCTTCCCAATAACAAGAAGTTAAAATATAAAACTCTTAACTACTGCATTTTAGGTGAAGAGCTTTATAAAAAATTTGCTGATGGGAATTTACTTCGATGTCTTGGAGAAACTGGAGCTTATTTAGCTTTAGTGGAAGTACATGAAGGAACTTGTGGAGCCCATCAGGCAGGAAGAAAAATGGAATGGATTTTGAAAAGAAAACCATTCTATTGGCCTACAATGGCCAAGGATTGTCATAATTTTGCTAAGTCTTGTGAAGAATGTTAAAAACATGGGAATGTGCAACAGGTTCCGGTAAGTGAATTACATTCCATAATAAAACCTTGGCCCTTTAGAGGATGGGCTTTGGATTTGATTGGAATGATACATCCAGCTTCTTCTAAAAACCATAAGTTTATTTTGGTAGGAGTTGATTACTTTACTAAATGGGTATAAGCAATTCCTTTAAAAGAAGTTTCTCAAGATGATATCATTCGATTTATCGAAGAAAATATCATATTTCGATTTGGTATACCTGAAACTATTACAATAGTTCAGGGAACCATGTTTACTGTTCGAAAAATGATTAGGTTTGCTGAATCGAAAGGAATAAAGTTACTTTCTTCTACACCTTATTATGCATAAGCCAATGGTCAAGTTGAAGCAGTTAATAAGACTATTATTTCTTTGGTTAAAATACATATTGGACAATGTCCAAGAAATTGGCATGAAACACTTAATCAAGTTCTATGAGCTTATAGAAATTCTCCAAGAGAAGCTACTCGAACTACTCCTTATAATTTGGTATATGGACATGATGCTATATTGCCAGTTGAGGTTAGTTTACAATCAATAAGGGTACAAAGACAGTTCGAGTTACCTTGTCAGGATTATTGGAGTTTAATGTTTGATGAGTTAAACGAACTTGACAATGAAAGATAAATTTCTCTTGAAAACATTATTAGGAAAAAAGAACAAGTTACCATTATTATAATTGAAGGGTTAAGAAAAAAGGTTTCCAAATAGGTGATTATGTTTGGAAGTTAATTTTACCTGTTGACAAAAAGTCTAAGAGATTTGGAAAATAGTCACCTAATTAGGAGGGACCCTTCGAAATTGAGAAAGTTTATTCGAACAATGCGTATTCAATTCGAGAATTAGTTGGTGATTTACGCATAATGTCAATAAACGGTAAATACTTAAAGGAGTATAAGCCTATGTTGCAAGAAATAAAAATTGTGCATAAAAAGTAAAAGTGTTCTTAAAGGAAGTAAAAATCAAGCCCTTGCTCGAACCAAAATATTCGAAATTACATAAAAAATTTAAAAAGAATTCGAAGATGCATGAGATTAAAAAGGAGGATCATGTTGCATCTTGGCAAAGTCATGCATAAGATCTTCATATTGAATCTTCAAGTTGTATTCAGTCTTCTCCAAAGTGATGATGTCCTTTGAGACATTGACAGCATCCTTTGAATTCCTTTGACTGAATTGAGAATTTCAATGCGTGAAGATCTTTGCTTAGAAATTGTAGCTTCAAGCTCATCTTTGGTTGTCTTTAACTTTGCAGCATCCTCTTGGGTGTTTTTTTATGGCATCTCCGATTTTTCTGATTTTCTTTGTTAAGATCTTCAATTTTAACCAGATTTTATTGGATAGACTTTTCATATTTGGATACTTTTGCCTTACTATCTTTTAGTTTATCCATCAGATCAGCTTTTTCCATCTTCTGACTACCCAACCGCGAAGTAGTTTGTTCGGTCTGACCAGAGTGTTGATGGCATTCTGATATAATTCAAGGAAACGTTGGATCCCTTGACGTTGAGCTTCAGAAAATTCTTCTTTTCTTTTCTCAAAAAGAACTAAGTAGCTCTTTATTTCTTCTTTGTAATGAGGATCCTTAGGAATGTGCTTCAACATGGTTTTATCAAAAATCAGCTTCTTGAAGTTATGAAGAACTACTTCAACTGAAGCATTATCATCTGTAGGGTTTTGCAGGGTTGCTTCAGAATGGGTAGAGGACAAAGAGATTTCACCAAAAATAACATCCAGAAGCAGAAAGGGATTCTCGTCTAGATTATTAAGACACTCATCCAAATCAGTTGGTGCGTATACAAGAGTGGATCTAGACGATTCTTTCGAGAATCCTGGGTTTGCTTTGGGGTCTTCGATTCTGTTTAAACAATAGGAACCTCTTTGATAGGAGAAGTTTCTTTGTGTTCCTTTTGCGTAAGTCAAGGAGATGGCATTGAAGAATCATCTTTGATTGGAGAATCTAACTTTGACCAAGTGGAAGGGGATTGAACTTCTTCTTCTTCGCAATTTTCTTCGTTGTCATCCATAAACTTATCCTTCGATAAAGACCTCCTCGAAGAAGTATCTTGGAGCGGACACTCAATTGTTTTATTTTCTTTGGCATCACTTTCAGTCCGTGAACTCGAGAAATATCAATCTGCAGAAGAAGAAAAAATTAAAAATCGAAGAATCAAGTGTAAAAGATTTTCTTTGTTAATGATAGAAAAGTATGTAGAGATTACTTGACTCAATGCCCCACTTGGAATATGTTTTCTATTGGCCTTAACTTTGAATCTTTGGCCAACCCTCTAAGATTATATGAAGAAGACATAAATAAATTGGAATGGGAAATATGGAAGTTAAAAGAATAAAAGGAAAGAAAAGAACAAGGCCTTACAGCGCCTGTTGTTTTGCCTGGTGGAATTACTGTGAGCACTTTTTTCTTTTCCTTTGGAGCATCCTCTTCTCTCGAAGGCATAATTTGTTTTTCAGGGGTGGTTTCCTGTTAAAAAAAGTAGAAATTGATAAACATTAATAGGAACCCTGAATTCACAAAAGACCAAATTCAAAGGAGAATTTGAGTCTACCTTTAAGAGAGATTCTCCATCAGATTCAGTTGTTTGCTTCTTCTCTTTTTCTTCTTCTACCTTATCCTTGGCCTTGGCAGAATCATCTACTTCATTTTTCTTGCCTACAGAAGTAAATGGGATTTGATCAAAAGGTTCATCATTCTTATCGACCTTGCTGGTTTTTGCCCTCTTTCGAGACTTAGAAGTGATAGCCTACAACAAAGTAAAAGTTATATGATTGCATGTGAAGTATGAGAAATTTAAAAAAAAAAGGAATTTAACTTACAAAAGGTTTCTGAGAAGTAGAAACACCTTTCATTTTTTAGGTTTCTTTCCTTGTTCTTCCTCACTATCCCAATCTTCTTTAGTTTCTTCTGAGAGTATCGTGCTTCGAGCTAATAAGAAGATAAAGAGTGATAAGTATAAAGTTGGATTATGGTAAAGAATTAAAGAATATCTTGTATTCTTACCATGAACTATGGAGTTCTTATATCGAATTCTCACGTGTTCTAGATCCACATGAGGTGTAAAAGGATAGTTATCAAGGGTATATTTTGTTAAAGTAACTCTTTTCGAAAAGGGGTTTGGCATCATTAAAAATAATTTCGAGATGTACATGTCTAGTCCACTCAGGACCATGTAAACTCTTAGCCAAACCAAAATTTGCAATAGGTAAAGATGGAAATCAAGGACAGTACTTTTCGAAAATAGTTGTACCCTTAGAATTGATAACTTTATAATTTTGCATGTTGGAAGAAATCTTTTTTTTTTAAAGAAAGAGGAGCTTCAAAAATTGTTCTAGGTATTTTATCAGGGTTATAGAATACATGAAAATACTTCTCGAAAGCTTCAATCTCTTTAATATGCATACCTTTTGTCTTCTTTGTTGGTTTCTGCACATAAGAAATGTCCTTTGTTAATCTTGAAAACAACTATCTTCATCAACTTGAATGATTTTGTGAGACTTAGACCACCATTCCTCGAAGGACAATGTGCAATAGTAAGAAGGCTCAAAAGAAACTGAAGAAATGGATAAAGGCCTTTTAGCCTTTGCTGATTGAAGCTCTTTAAAGCCCTCTTCACCATTAACTAAGTCTTCCACCAAGACTTGAGATCTAGATTTGAAAAATGGTGTTGGACAAAGTTGACTCAGCCCAAATTGTCGAGAAACCACTTGTGGTTGATAAGAGTAAACTCGAAAATCCTTTACGTGGAAGCCACAGTATAGAAGATCATAGGAAAGAAAGTGCTTCCAAATTTCTAAACTTTCAGCTTGTGCACCTGGAGTGTCACAAGGGAATTTTCGAGTAAACCACTTAGGTCCTCGAGGTTCGAGTTGAAAATAGGGCAAGATTGGGAGAGTGTTTCTTGATGTTTAGGAAAGAAGAGAAGTAAGATTTAAAGGACTCCAAATGATCCTTTTTGGGAGGAGGATTGAGGAAGGTTAATTTGTAACCTTCGATAGAAGTTGGCAGATTCGGATTTGAAGGTTCTGAACTTTGAAATTTTCCTTCAAAAATGGCATTGAACCAAAGTTGAAGAAACCAGAAGGGACCACACAAGTTTTTGATAGGTTCTCAAACTTTCAAGCAGAAAATGTTCTCGGTGAGCATATCATATACATTGGCTAACAAGAACCTACTGAGATCTAATCGAATCCCTTTTGCAATAACTTGAGCTAAGGGAAGATAGGATTTGGGGACTTGAAGAGATCTAGAACAAAACACAAAATCAAAAAGCCACACTATTAGAAAGGCAACATGCTCTTCCTCAGTAACCTTTCCAAATTGAGCATTAGTTTGGATGAATTGGGTGTAAAATCAAATTTTTCCAATTTGGTTCAACATGAGGTTTTGGGACCTTCATGATAGGAAGAATGAGTTGACCTTTAGGTCGAAGGCCAATAATGGCAGCCGCATCAAAGAGAGTGGGTGCGAGCATGCCATAAGGAAAATGAAAAGAATTTGTTGTTCTTTCCTAGAACAGAAAAGAAGCAAGAATCAGGGTAGGATCCATACTCAAATCAAAGTTAGTAAGTTGAATAAGATCAAAACTACCAAGTTGTTTCCACAAAGGGCCCATGATACTTTCGATCCTATTTAACCACATGACATAAAAGTCTTTTCGAGTAACAGGAGTAGCACGAAAGATATTCGAAATATCATCTAAGTGGTCTACTTGAATGGTGTTTTTGAAAGAAAGAATCCACTCTTCTTTATAACTTGGAAAGAAATCAATATATTGATCAAGATAGGAAGGATTTTTGTAAGGACCCAGGAAAGAAAATTGTTTTTCTCTAATGGAATAAGGAAACAGTACATGGGATTTCCAGATAGCCATTTTTTCCTCAATATTTTCAAGCTCAGGAACATAAACAGTGTCATTCCTAGCCAATAGGTCACCTTTAATCACAGCAAGAGGAACAGACTTTGAACCTTCAGACGCCATTGATGAAAGCTTTCAAGAACAGGTTTTTTAAAAAAGAAAATAGTGATGAAGAAGAAAAGAGAGCTCTGAAATCATGCAAGAAAAGAAATTTCAGCTCACCTCAATAAAATAAACTATGAAATACTGTTTAAATGGTGAAAATGAACAAACAAAATGAGAAAGATCAGAACTTGGAGGAAACGGGAAGGACGCTATGCGTAGTGAAGAAGAGAGAGAACAGAGCATTCTTGAGGTTGAAGAAGAAGCGTGAATTTGAAAAGGTAAAGTAAAATAAAAAATCTTTTGGGTATTTATAGGATAAGCAGCAATGCTTATGACAAGCAAATGAAAGATACAAAAGTAACCATCATTACACGTTTTTGGAACGTGGGAAAGTGACCTAGAATCTTGGATTGACAGTTACTTTTGTTAATTATGTAACTGAAATTTCAAAAATTAAATGAGAAGTTGAAAGGTTTATCTAAAAGTATTTTAGATTTTCCTTTTTCTTTTTTGAATTATTGTTACGAGCTAGGAATACCAAAGGTTTGTTCTAAAAAATATCTCTTTCTTAAAATTAAAAATAAGTCAATTCTTGAAAGAGAATATTTTTGGGGGGCATCTATTGGTATTAAATTTCTTAGTCTTTCGAATTACATGAGTCTTAAGTCTTTTTGCAATCGAAGAAGGTTCATTTTGAGATATTGAGTAGACAAAAGAATATTGTTAAGATGAAAGATGAAATATGACTAAGTTATGAAAAAGCCAACATCTTCGAGTCTAAAGAACAAAAGATATTTGATAAGTGAAAAATAGTTGATAAATTAGTATATATTTTATTTCACTTATCAAGGATAAAATGATAATTTTACCCCATTTTTATCCCTTTTTATCTAATATTTACTAATTTGTATTTATTAATCCTAGTTTTGAATTTGATGCTATTTTAATAGATTTATTGTTGATTTTTGCAGGATTATTGCAAAGATTTAATTCAGAGATTAAATGACACTAAATGGGGAGGATTTATGCAAGATTGTAGATTGATTGAAGACAATTAATTAAAGATGTGAAGAAGATTTGAATCATTAATGAGGAGATCAGAGCCAATCAATCAAAGATATTGCAGACAAGCTTCCCAAATAAACAAGGATTGCACAATAAATATAAAGATATCAGAAAATAAGGGGAAACCAGGAAAGGCAAACGCGTGAAAACCAGTCCCGGGGAGATTACAAATTACTGTTAGGAAGAGAGTGGATTCATGGGGTAGGTGCAGTTCCATCTTCGATGCACCAGAAACTTTGTTTGTGGAGTAAGGAAGGTGTGCCTATTTACGTGGATGGAGATAAGAATTACTTCAATGTCGAAGAAGATGTTGTAGATGTTAGAAGTATGGAAAAGAAAGTGATGAAGGTAAGGCCTTACGAAGTGATTGACAAATATATGTTAATGCCAACGAAAATGCCTTGGCCTTGAAGAGGCCATGAGGATCTTGGAATGGACAGATCATGAGTAAGTTCGAGCTTTTGAGCTCGAATTTCGGCCTATATGGCTGAAAAGAAGGAAGAAGCGGCTCTCGGAGCCGAATATGAACAAAATAAATATAATAATGATGTAACGGCCTCTGAGGCCGAATGGCAAGAAGGAAGAATTGTCACAGAAGAAGTAAAGGATGAAGAAATTTCATCAGCTCAGAAAAACTTACTTTCTAAGGAATTTTCTGAGGATTCTGAAAAGAGATGCCTTGACAAAATGGTTAAGAAAGTCGAAACTTATATTCAGGAACAGGGAAGGGTTTAGTTTGATAGATTGGATTGTATTTATGATGACTCCCCTTTAGGTTTTGAAGGAATTTTGTCCCAAGGTATTAAGAAGATGGAAGCTCATGATCCTTTAGAAGAAGTTAATCTGGGAACTGATGATGAAAGAAGACCTACTTTTATAAGTCAGAATCTCGAAGGAAGTTTTAAGAAGAAAATGATTGACTTGTTAAAAGAATACAAAGATTGCTTCGCGTGGGATTACCACAAAATGCCTGGATTGAGTCGGGAACTGGTTGAACACAGATTGCTAATTTATCCAAACAAAAGACCGGTGAAACAAGCTCCTAGAAGATTTGCTCTAGAAATCATTTCAAAGATCAAAAAGGAGATTGAAAGACTTCTAAAAGCTAAGTTTTTCCGGACTGCCAGGAATGTAGACTGGGTTTCTAATATAGTTCATGTTATTAAGAAAAATGGAACTTTAAGGATATGTATTAATTTTAGAGATCTTAATCATGGAACCCCAAAGGATGAATATCAATGCCATTTGTTGATATGTTAATTTATTCAGCGGTGGGAAATGAATTATTAAGTATGTTAGATGTATATTCAAGATATAATCAAATATTTATTGCTGAAGAGGATATATCGAAAACAGCTTTTCGATATCCCGGTGCAATAGGAACTTATGAATGGGTAATGATGCCATTTGGCCTTAAAAATGCTAGTGTAACTTACCAGAGGGCCATCAATTCGATTTTTCATTATTTAATAGGGAAATTTATGTTAGAACCACAGGAAACACTAGAAGGGGGTTGAATAATGTTTTATAATTCTTTACAGATTTTATGAAAACCTTTTAAAAACAAGCAAAGAGTTTGTAAATAGATTTGAGCAACCTTCCGAAACTGTTGTTTTCAGTAACTTGCTGATATTACTCAACAGGTTGAATAAAATGGTTTTGGAATAATTTAATGTGATAAACAAGATTGTTTTGCTGCGTGGATTTATAAAATCACTTTTCAGAACCCTCCTTAGTTAGATAAAATAGAAAGTAAAGAGATAAGAGTTGAGAAAACTTAGCCAAACAATTTATCCTGGTTCACCCACTAACACAGTGAGCTACGTCCAGTCCCAGGGCAAACACACCACTGGATTTCCACTATCTAAACGGATACAAGTATTGTTTGCACACCTAGCCTCTTCAAGATCAAATCACCCAAGTATTCTTTGAACACACAGTCTCTCCAGGCTAAAAACCCAAGTATTGTTTGAAGACAGCCTCTTCAGGCTTAGACGAAAAACAAGTTTGAAAGATAAAGTTCAAACTCTTAAACTACACAAGTTTAGAGCTTAAACTGGGTAAAATGTACAGATTACTGAGTAAAACTCAGGATATGAAATTGTTGTACAAAGAAGAGATAATGAAAGAGATGAATGTAAATTTGAGCAGCGTTTCAGCAAGTTGATTTCTCTGTGTTCTTTGCTTTTGTTTCTTCATGGAGACTTGTATTTATAGAGTGAAAAACTTCAGCCCGTTGAGCTCCATTTGATTTCTCGTTGAGAGATAGCATTTAATGCAAATGCTCTCGTTGTCACAGATAGCCTGGAACCTCTGCAGTAGCAGGTAGTAGAGTCAGCAGCACATGCTTCACTTTTTCTGAACAAATTGTACTTCACAACAGACTTTTCCTTTTTGGTGAGAGAAATTTGAAATATGCCAAAAATTAAGTCTTCTGACTTTCCAAAAGAATGAGAAGCACAAGCAACTTAGACAGCTACGGTTGACTTGAGTCTTCAAGGAGAATAAGTAAAGAAGTCTATTTCCAAGACGTACAGGCTTTAGTACGACGTCTCACAACTTTAGGAGGTTCTTTAACTTCAACAGGTTATGATCTCTCAGCAGGTTCCTTTTCTTCATAAGGTTTCACTACTTCAAAGGGTTGAATTTCTTCAGCTGATACCTTTTGAAATATTGAAAACCACCTTCAGCAGAAACTGTTCTTTCTCATAAGATCGTTAACCAAATTTGTTATTCATTAAAACTTGGGGTTATGAGACTTAAAACATTATTAGCATTTTAATAACATTTTGAGACTCAACAATTTATGCAGGTCTATATATATGATGTTGTGGTAAAGTCTAAATCGAAAGACTCCCATTTAGATCATTTAAGGGAAGCTTTTGAAATAATTAATGAGAAAGCATGGTCTGAAAATGAATCCTATTAAATATGCTTTTGGGGTGTCTGCAGGTAAATTTTTGGGATTTCTTGTTCACAAAAAAGGTGTTGAGATCGATAAGAATAAGACTAAGGCAATCTTAGAGGCTTCTCCACCTACTACAAAGAAGCAACTATAGTCTTTCCTAGGGAAAGTAAACTTTCTTCGAAGGTTTATTTCTAACTTGTCAGGAAATACGAAAATATTTTCCCCTTTTCTTAAACTGAAGAGAGAAGAAAATTTTAACCGGGAAGATGAACATCAACAAGTTTTCGAGGAAATCAAGAGATATCTAACAACATCTCCGATTATGACTCCTCCTTTACCAGGAAGACCACTTAAATTATATATTTCTGCTTCAGAAGCCACAATTGGAAATATGTTGGCTCAAGAGGATGAAAACAGTGTCAAAAGAGCTATTTATTATCTTAGTAGAGTCCTCAATATGCAGAAACTCGATATTGTGCTATTGAGAAATTATGTTTGTGTTTATATTTTTCTTGTACTAAACTGAAATGCTACATCAAACCTTGTGATGTATTTGTAATTTCTCATTTCGATGTAATAAAGCACATGTTATTAAAGCCTATATTGCATAGTAGAGTTGGGAAATGGGCATTAGCTTTAACTGAATTTTCATTAACGTGTGTCCCATTAAAAGCAATGAAAGGGCAAGTTGTAGCTGATTTTTTGGTAGATCACCCTCCAATTCCAATTGAAAATGCAACATATGTTGGATTAGAACCGTGGAGATTATATTTTTTATGGTTCTAAACATAAAAATGGAACAGGAATTGGAGTATTAATAATCTCATCAAAGGGATTTCCAACTCGAATAATGTTTGAAATCAAACATCAATGTTCTAATAATGCAGTAGAATATGAAGCTCTTATTGTTGGCCTCGAAGTTTTAATTTCTATGAACTCGAGGAACGTATTTATTAGAGGAGATTCTCAATTAGTTATAAAACAAATAACTAAAGAGTATAAATGTCTAGATCCAAAATTGGCTAAGTATTTAATTCGAGCCAATAAACTTTTAGAAATGTTTGATGAAGTCAAAATCGAACATATACAAAGAGTACAAAATTTCGAAGCCAATGAATTGGCTCAAATAGCTTCAGGGTATAGATATTCCATTGGAACATTAAGGAAAATCAGTAATATTCAAGAAAGACTTCCAATGAAAGAATTCAATATCTGTAATATAAATCTCCTCGATCAAAATGATTGGAGAAGAGAGATTGTGAATCTTTTACAAAATCCTTCTCTTCCCAATAACAAGAAGTTAAAATATAAAACTCTTAACTACTGCATTTTAGGTGAAGAGCTTTATAAAAAATTTGCTGATGGGAATTTACTTCGATGTCTTGGAGAAACTGGAGCTTATTTAGCTTTAGTGGAAGTACATGAAGGAACTTGTGGAGCCCATCAGGCAGGAAGAAAAATGGAATGGATTTTGAAAAGAAAACCATTCTATTGGCCTACAATGGCCAAGGATTGTCATAATTTTGCTAAGTCTTGTGAAGAATGTTAAAAACATGGGAATGTGCAACAGGTTCCGGTAAGTGAATTACATTCAATAATAAAACCTTGGCCCTTTAGAGGATGGGCTTTGGATTTGATTGGAATGATACATCCAACTTCTTCTAAAAACCATAAGTTTATTTTGGTAGGAGTTGATTTCTTTACTAAATGGGTATAAGCAATTCATTTAAAAGAAGTTTCTCAAGATGATATCATTCGATTTATCGAAGAAAATATCATATTTCGATTTGGTATACCTGAAACTATTACAATAGTTCAGGGAACCATGTTTACTGTTCGAAAAATGATTAGGTTTGCTGAATCGAAAGGAATAAAGTTACTTTCTTCTACACCTTATTATGCATAAGCCAATGGTCAAGTTGAAGCAGTTAATAAGACTATTATTTCTTTGGTTAAAATACATATTGGACAATGTCCAAGAAATTGGCATGAAACACTTAATCAAGTTCTATGAGCTTATAGAAATTCTCCAAGAGAAGCTACTCGAACTACTTCTTATAATTTGGTATATGGACATGACGCTATATTGCCAGTTGAGGTTAGTTTACAATCAATAAGGGTACAAAGACAGTTCGAGTTACCTTGTCAGGATTATTGGAGTTTAATGTTTGATGAGTTAAACGAACTTGACAATGAAAGATAAATTTCTCTTGAAAACATTATTAGGAAAAAAGAACAAGTTACCATTATTATAATTGAAGGGTTAAGAAAAAAGGTTTCCAAATAGGTGATTATGTTTGGAAGTTAATTTTACCTATTGACAAAAAGTCTAAGAGATTTGGAAAATAGTCACCTAATTAGGAGGGACCCTTCGAAATTGAGAAAGTTTATTCGAACAATGCGTATTCAATTCGAGAATTAGTTGGTGATTTACGCATAATGTCAATAAACGGGAAATACTTAAAGGAGTATAAGCCTATGTTGCAAGAAATAAAAATTGTGCATAAAAAGTAAAAGTGTTCTTAAAGGAAGTAAAAATCAAGCCCTTGCTCGAACCAAAATATTCGAAATTACATAAAAAATTTAAAAAGAATTCGAAGATGCATGAGATTAAAAAGGAGGATCATGCTGCATCTTGGCAAAGTCATGCATAAGATCTGCATATTGAATCTTCAAGTTGTATTCAGTCTTCTCCAAAGTGATGATGTCCTTTGAGACATTGACAGCATCCTTTGAATTCCTTTGACTGAATTGAGAATTTCAATGCGTGAAGATCTTTGCTTAGAAATTGTAGCTTCAAGCTCATCTTTGGTTGTCTTTATCTTTGCAGCATCCTCTTGGGTGTTTTTTTATGGCATCTCCGATTTTCTGATTTTCTTTGTTAAGATCTTCAATTTTAACCAGATTTTATTGGATAGACTTTTCATATTTGGATACTTTTGCCTTACTATCTTTTAGTTTATCCATCAGATCAGCTTTTTCCATCTTCTGACTACCCAACCGCGAAGTAGTTTGTTCGGTCTGACCAGAGTGTTGATGGCATTCTGATATAATTCAAGGAAACGTTGGATCCCTTGACGTTGAGCTTCAGAAAATTCTTCTTTTCTTTTCTCAAAAAGAACTAAGTAGCTCTTTATTTCTTCTTTGTAATGAGGATCCTTAGGAATGTGCTTCAACATGGTTTTATCAAAAATCAGCTTCTTGAAGTTATGAAGAACTACTTCAACTGAAGCATTATCATCTTGCAGGGTTGCTTCAGAATGTGTAGAGGACAAAGAGACTTGACCAAAAATAACATCCAGAAGCAGAAAGGGATTCTCGTCTAGATTATTAAGACACTCATCCAAATCTAACTTTGTGTTCCTTTTGCGTGAGTCAGGGAGATGGCATTGAAGAATCATCTTTGATTGGAGAATCTAACTTTGACCAAGTGGAAGGGGATTGAACTTCTTCTTCTTCGCAATTTTCTTCGATGTCATCCATAAACTTATCCTTCGATAAAGACCTCCTCGAAGAAGTATCTTGGAGCGGACACTCAATTGTTTTATTTTCTTTGGCATCACTTTCAGTCCGTGAACTCGAGAAATATCAATCTGCAGAAGAAGAAAAAATTAAAAATCGAAGAATCAAGTGTAAAAGATTTTCTTTGTTAATGATAGAAAAGTATGTAGAGATTACTTAACTCAATGCCCCACTTGGAATATGTTTTCTATTGGCCTTAACTTTGAATCTTTGGCCAACCCTCTAAGATTATATGAAGAAGACATAAATAAATTGGAATGGGAAATATGGAAGTTAAAAGAATAAAAGGAAAGAAAAGAACAAGGCCTTACAGCGCCTGTTGTTTTGCCTGGTGGAATTACTGTGAGCACTTTTTTCTTTTCCTTTGGAGCATCCTCTTCTCTCGAAGGCATAATTTGTTTTTCAGGGGTGGTTTCCTGTTAAAAAAAGTAGAAATTGATAAACATTAATAGGAACCCTGAATTCACAAAAGACCAAATTCAAAGGAGAATTTGAGTCTACCTTTAAGATAGATTCTCCATCAGATTCAGTTGTTTGCTTCTTCTCTTTTTCTTCTTCTACCTTATCCTTAGCCTTGGCAGAATCATCTACTTCGTTTTTCTTGCCTACAGAAGTAGATGGGCTTTGATCAAAAGGTTCGTCATTCTTATCGACCTTGCTGGTTTTTGCCCTCTTGCGAGACTTAGAAGTGATAGCCTACAACAAAGTAAAAGTTATATTATTGCATGTGAAGTATGAGAAATTTTAAAAAAAAAAGGAATTTAACTTACAAAAGGTTTCTGAGAAGTAGAAACACCTTTCATTTTTTAGGTTTCTTTCCTTGTTCTTCCTCACTATCCCAATCTTCTTTAGTTTCTTCTGAGAGTGTCGTGCTTCGAGCTAATAAGAAGATAAAGAGTGATAAGTATAAAGTTGGATTATGGTAAAGAATCAAAGAATATCTTGTATTCTTACCATGAACTATGGAGTTCTTATATCGAATTCTCATGTGTTCTAGATCCACATGAGGTGTAAAAGGATAGTTATCAAGGGTATATTTTGTTAAAGTAACTCTTTTCGAAAAGGGGTTTGGCATCATTAAAAATAATTTCGAGATGTACATGTCTAGTCCACTCAGGACCATGTAAACTCTTAGCCAAACCAAAATTTGCAATAGGTAAAGATGGAAATCAAGGACAGTACTTTTCGAAAATAGTTGTACCCTTAGAATTGATAACTTTATAATTTTGCATGTTGGAAGAAATCTTTTTTTTTAAAGAAAGAGGAGCTTCAAAAATTGTTCTAGGTATTTTATCAGGGTTATAGAATACATGAAAATACTTCTCGAAAGCTTCGATCTCTTTAATATGCATACCTTTTGTCTTCTTTGTTGGTTTCTGCACATAAGAAATGTCCTTTGTTAATCTTGAAAACAACTATCTTCATCAACTTGAATGATTTTGTGAGACTTAGACCACCATTCCTCGAAGGACAATGTGCAATAGTAAGAAGGCTCAAAAGAAACTGAAGAAATGGATAAAGGCCTTTTAGCCTTTGCTGATTGAAGCTCTTTAAAGCCCTCTTCGCCATTAACTAAGTCTTCCACCAAGACTTGAGATCTAGATTTGAAAAATGGTGTTGGACAAAGTTGACTCAGCCCAAATTGTCGAGAAACCACTTGTGGTTGATAAGAGTAAACTCGAAAATCCTTTACGTGGAAGCCACAGTATAGAAGATCATAGGAAAGAAACTGCTTCCAAATTTCTAAACTTTCAGCTTGTGCACCTGGAGTGTCACAAGGGAATTTTCGAGTAAACCACTTAGGTCCTCGAGGTTCGAGTTGAAAATGGGGCAAGATTGGGAGAGTGTTTCTTGATGTTTAGGAAAGAAGAGAAGTAAGATTTAAAGGACTCCAAATGATCCTTTTTGGGAGGAGGATTGAGGAAGGTTAATTTGTAACCTTCGATAGAAGTTGGCAGATTCGGATTTGAAGGTTTGAAATTTTCCTTCAAAAATGGCATTGAACCAAAGTTGAAGAAACCAGAAGGGACCACACAAGTTTTTTATAGGTTCTCAAACTTTCAAGCAGAAAATGTTCTCGGTGAGCATATCATATACATTGGCTAACAAGAACCTACTGAGATCTAATCGAATCCCTTTTGCAATAACTTGAGCTAAGGGAAGATAGGATTTGGGGACTTGAAGAGATCTAGAACAAAACACAAAATCAAAGAGCCACACTATTAGAAAGGCAACATGCTCTTCCTCAGTAACCTTTCCAAATTGAGCATTAGTTTGGATGAATTGGGTGTAAAATCAAATTTTTCCAATTTGGTTCAACATGAGGTTTTGGGACCTTCATGATAGGAAGAATGAGTTGACCTTTAGGTCGAAGGCCAATAATGGCAGCCGCATCAAAGAGAGTGGGTGTGAGCATACCATAAGGAAAATGAAAAGAATTTGTTGTTCTTTCCTAGAACAGAAAAGAAGCAAGAATCAGGGTAGGATCCATACTCAAATCAAAGTTAGTAAGTTGAATAAGATCAAAACTACCAAGTTGTTTCCACAAAGGGCCCATGATACTTTCGATCCTATTTAACCACATGACATAAAAGTCTTTTCGAGTAACAGGAGTAGCACGAAAGATATTCGAAATATCATCTAAGTGGTCTACTTGAATGGTGTTTTTGAAAGAAAGAATCCACTCTTCTTTATAACTTGGAAAGAAATCAATATATTGATCAAGATAGGAAGGATTTTTGTAAGGACCCAGGAAAGAAAATTGTTTTTCTCTAATGGAATAAGGAAACAGTACATGGGATTTCCAGATAGCCATTTTTTCCTCAATATTTTCAAGCTAAGGAACATAAACAATGTCATTCCTAGCCAATAGGTCACCTTTAATCACAGCAAGAGGAACAGACTTTGAACCTTCAGACGCCATTGATGAAAGCTTTCAAGAACAGGTTTTTTAAAAAGAAAATAGTGATGAAGAAGAAAAGAGAGCTCTGAAATCATGCAAGAAAAGAAATTTCAGCTCACCTCAATAAAATAAACTATGAAATACTGTTTAAATGGTGAAAATGAACAAACAAAATGAGAAAGATCAGAACTTGGAGGAAACGGGAAGGACGCTATGCGTAGTGAAGAAGAGAGAGAACAGAGCATTCTTGAGGTTGAAGAAGAAGCGTGAATTTGAAAAGGTAAAGTAAAATAAAAATCTTTTGGGTATTTATAGGATAAGCAGCAATGCTTATGACAAGCAAATGAAAGATACAAAAGTAACCATCATTACGCGTTCTTGGAACATGGGAAAGTGACCTAGAATCTTGGATTGACAGTTACTTTTGTTAATTGTGTAACTGAAATTTCAAAAATTAAATGAGAAGTTGAAAGGTTTATCTAAAAGTATTTTAGATTTTCCTTTTTCTTTTTTGAATTATTGTTACGAGCTAGGAATACCAAAGGTTTGTTCTAAAACATATCTCTTTCTTCAATTAAAAATAAGTCAATTCTTGAAAGAGAATATTTTTGGGGGGCATCTATTGGTATTAAATTTCTGAGTCTTTCGAATTACATGAGTCTTAAGTCTTTTTGCAATCGAAGAAGGATCATTTTGAGATATTGAGGAGACAAAAGAATATTGTTAAGATGAAAGATGAAATATGACTAAGTTATGAAAAAGCCAACATCTTCGAGTCTAAAGAACAAAAGATATTTGATAAGTGAAAAATAGTTGATAAATTAGTATATATTTTATTTCACTTATCAAGGATAAAATGATAATTTTACCCCATTTTTATCCCTTTTTATCTAATATTTACTAATTTGTATTTATTAATCCTAGTTTTGAATTTGATGCTATTTTAATAGATTTATTGCTGATTTTTGCAGGATTATTGCAAAGATTTAATTCAGAGATTAAATGAAATTAAATGAGGAGGATTTATGCAAGATTGTAGATTGATTGAAGACAATTAATTAAAGATGTGAAGAAGATTTGAATCATTAATGAGGAGATCAGAGCCAATCAATCAAAGATATTGCAGACAAGCTTCCCAAATAAACAAGGATTGCACAATAAATATAAAGATATCAGAAAATAAGGGGAAACCAGGAAAGGCAAACGCGTGAAAACCAGTCCCGGGGA
The DNA here is from genome assembly GCA_026901365.1 of Sesbania bispinosa. NCBI lineage: Eukaryota > Viridiplantae > Streptophyta > Magnoliopsida > Fabales > Fabaceae > Sesbania > Sesbania bispinosa. The sequence continues at coordinate 560,301 of QLOH01000200.1, read as the reverse complement.
GAGATCAACAAATAAAAGAGGAAAGTTGAAGCTGCAGGACGCTAGCTGCGCTTCACGTCTCGCTATAGCGCAGGTGAAGCGTAACTCTCTGGAACCTGCGCTACAGCGCTGTAGCGCAGCTTGAAGCGCAGAACACGCAGATCGCTTCCCAGTTGCCGTTTTTAAGAGGATCTCTTCCCAAATTTGCTTTGTCTTTCCTAATCTATAAATAGAAACCTCTTACACCAGATCAGATGTGCACGATTATTGTAATTCAGTCTTATTTTAGTGATAATGCACCAAAGCTAAGTTTAGAGTAGGAGAGGAGGAGCGCTTTCACGAGAATTGAAGATGGTGACAGTGTCTTCGATGGTTTGTATGGCTACTTCATGTAGTTAACTCTCCAGTAGGATTGCATGTAATTGATTCTATCCTTGAGTGTATATAAATTCTATATTATTATTTCAATGAGCTCCCTATCTATAATAGTGGTATGTCTTATTCTGTGCTTATTCCTAATTCCCATGCTTGCGTCTGGAGTTATAGGTTAGTCTTAACTAAAGCCGTTATTACTAGGAGTGAGGGTGGGGGTGCCTAGACATAGGAAACTCATTCTCTGATTGAATAAGAATACTCGGTTACTACTGACGGCTGAAAAGGGATGTTTACTAATGAGCGAGGGGTAGTGTGAGTACTCTAAGTGAAGGAGCATTCGACCAATAGGACTTAGTAATCGGTAGCAAAGAATTAGGGGGTTGTTAATCCAGGATCCGAACATAGGCGTTTCTTAATGAGTATAAGGTAGTGACAGTACTGGAGCGAAGGCGCGTCTACAGCACTAGGCCTCGTTTATCGTCCAATTCTTTACAAACTGAATAAAAGAGAGCGAAATAAGCCGAGATAAATCTATCGCTTGGGAGATCCCGCATAATTTATCCTTAAGTGTTAAGGTCGCTGGCGAGGGGCCTTAGCAATATAGTTTGTCTACATTATTATAGAGTAAACCTAAAATAATAGATAGTCTTTATATACACAATGGGTGTGATGAGATGAAATCCAATCCTGATCCAAGTAAAGTGTCTCTAACTCTACCTTTCTAATTCCAATTAATTATCTACTCTCTTTATCATTCTGCAATTATACTCTCTAAACTGTGCTTTCTCTTGATAAATACGATTTCGTTCTACATAAATAACCGTTCCATGTGGATACGATACTCTTTCTTACTATTATACTGCTGGATTTGTGGTTCGCTTGCCAGAAACCCATCAATATTCGAATTGATTAAGATTAGAGAAGATTAAAATTCGAATGATCATTGGCTAAATTAACTCAGTAAAAGTTGAGTTCATTAAGATTCGAAAAGGAATTGTAATACAAATTCGAAAATAGAATATTTCGAATATTTAGAAGAGACAGAGATAGTTTCTTTTATTCATGAACAAAGGAAATTCGAATTACATAAAGTTCGAATACAATCTAAAAAGTACATGTTAAAAGAATAATATATACTATGTATTCTAATATAAAAGGATAGACTATTCTATATTCCACAATGTACTTGACTCATGCCTGCCGGACCTCTTCTTCCTCCTTCTCTTCCACAAGCTTTGATTGAACCACCAGGGGAAGAGCTTCGTGCAAGAAAAGTGAAAGATGGAGTGAAGACAAAATAAGATTAATGATTAGCTAATACGTTCGACCCAAAAGACAATCTTTAAAAAGGGTTGAAAAATCTTATAGCTTAGTTATTACGTCGACCTTATCAAAAATGAAATCATTAAAGATCAGGTCGAACGTAATAGCCAAAGGAAGAAATTTTTTCATTTTTGAAGTAAGGAAAGAATGAGGAAGTGTGGAGAGAAATGAGAAGATTCTGAATAGAGACCCTATTTATAGGGGTGAGAGGGAGAAGAATCATTAATGAGCCTCTAAAATCAACCAATTAACATTAGCGTGTTAATGGAGGTAAATGGACAATGGACGGTGGTTAAGCTTGACCTTTGTTTCGACCAATGGAGATTAGATACGTGGAACATGTTGAAGAGAAGCAAATTTTCGAGGAAGCCTTGACCCTAAGGTTCAAAAAGGCTAAGTGTTGAAGGATCTAAAAGTACCTTTCGATTTTAATAAATATGAAAATCGAAAGAAAAGCTTTGTCTAATGAAGAGAAATGTTCGATTTGATGGATCATAAAACTCGAAGAATAAGCTATATTGTTATTAGAAAAGAATAGATTGAAGACTTAGAGAAAATTTATGAAGTGCACTCGAGGGAAAACATAGTTAGAAGGAGCAGTTAATGGCAATTATTGAAAACCTATTGTCCAAGACAGATGTCGGAATTCTAGTGGAGCATTTGCAAAAGTTCAAAAATAAAGAAGCAGTTTCTGCTTCTTAGAAGACGTGGCAGCCATGCATTCTACCAACACATGGAGACTGCTAATGTGTCTCATGTATATTAGTTAGCCGTTAGGCCTTAGAAATCTATAAATAGACAAATTTATGATGTAATAGGGGTTGGACATCATTAATACTGAAACTCTGAAACACCTAACGTCCATTCTATCAGCGACTAATTGGTTACAAGGAGATCAAATATGTGATTCCACCCACTTTTTCATTAATGCAAACACTTTTATATTGTTCTTCTTTGTTCTTTGCTTTTACTTTGTTCCTGTATTTACGTTTCCTGCATTTTTTTGCTTTCTTTCTTCTTATTTTTTGTTCTTGCTTTCCTACAATTCTTTTTTTCTCTCTTTTAATCCTTCAAATTCAATTTTTACTTGATTAAACTTTGGGTAAATTTATTCTGAAATCTTAGGATTGAGATATTTTGAATTCTTAAAAGTAAAAACACCATAAACTTACTTTTGAAAAGAACCCCTTTTGAGGACCGAATTCTAAGTCTCAGATTGATCGTAGAATCAAAGTGTTTAAAAGTAATTCTTTCGAGATTCACTTTTATCACCACAAACACCAAGTTTATATCGTGGATCCAAGAGAACAAGCTTAAACAATAATGTATTAATTTTTTTGACATTTCCCCAATATTTATTAAACTTTCCTCTCATTGAAACTGTTATAAACCCTAAGAGTGCAGAATGATTTTGAATCCAAGATGTCAACTCAAATTGTATGGTTGCAATTTCATTGAAGCACTTATTTGATGTCACATGCAAAGAACCATAGAAACACAAGGTTACTTCATAGAAAATTTTCAAGAATTGAATAAATACCCTAGCATATTGCCAGTCTGAATTAGTAGGTGGACCAACCTTCTTTTTCCCCTTGTCATCTTCACGAAACCATCTTCGAAAATTTGTTTCTTAATCATAAAGGCTACCAAAAGATTTTTCAAATTTATTCGCATGTTCCAACATAATGTAAATGGAATTCCACCTAGTTGGAACATATAAGCATATATACAAGACTTTGAGAGTTAATTACTTCAACCTCTATGCATTCTTTAAAACTTTCAAGTCTTTGGGGAGAAGACCTGACATACCCCACAACATTACTAATTCTTTCAATACAATTTTGTTGTTCCTTCAAGCCATCATTCACAACCAAATTTAGATGTGAGAACCACACCTCATAAGCAAATATTTGCCACCACACACTAGTCCACCCCTATCATGTATTATTTTTTAAGGTATGCAATGGCTCCATCATATGTGCTTGCATTATCAATTGTGATGGTAAACACATTCATGATTTCCTATTCTCTTAAACATCTCATTATTTCTCTTCCAATTGTCTCTCCCTTGTTGTTTTCAATATACAAAAGTTTAAAATTCTTTTTTGAAGTCTCCATTCTCCATCAATAAAATGTGCTGTCAAAAACATGCAGGCTAGATTTTGGTTTGAAGTTCAACAATCAGTTGTAAAAAAATGGATGCATGACTTCATATACCAATCCTTCAGTTTTTTTTCTTTTCATCTAAAAATAGGTGGTAACAATCCCCTGCAATTGTAATCCTAGATGGTACAACAAATCTAGGCTCTAGTCTATGCATCATTTTACGAAAACCACAGCCTTCAACAACTTTGACTGACATTTCATCACAAATAACTAATTCAGCCACTACCCCTCTACAATCCTCCAAGTTATAACCATTAGAATGTTGTGCAGCTAAAACATCTTCTCCTTCAATAATTTTTGGCATATACCCATGAAGTGTCTCTTTCTTACCCAATTTACTGAATATCCATTTGTGAGACCTATGCAAATGTTTGTTCAAAGAATTTTTGCCATGTTTATTTGACTGACAACAATATACTGCTTGATAGTAGTTACATTTAGCCTTATTTCTTCGTTAGTCTCTTCCAAAGGTTGCTTAGTGAAATGATACCACACTATAGATTTCCTACTCTTACTACCCTTTTCTTTCAATTGCATTTTTATCACCCTCTCCCTCAACTTCATTTATTGTCGGTGTAGTGGAACCAATTGGAGGAGGCAACATTGAAGGATTTGTATTTGTAAGAGGAGGTGGATTACAAGTTTCAATGACTATTTGTGTAGGCTCTTCCACTTTCGATAGCAGATAAGTTATCGGATCTAGAAATTGGAACCATAAGACATGGGTCACCAATTTAATCAGTTTAAATGAGCTATAAAGTGGCGAAGATGAGGCAGCAAGTGTGTGTTAAAATGAAGAAAAATGGTGAAGAACACTCAGAAAAATTGTAGGAGACTGAAGAGGATGATCGCCACTTCAGCAGGAAACTCCTTCTGTAGATAAGATCAGTGTTGGACGCCACCAATTCAGGGAAATTGGATATGTCTCAGATGGTTTAGGCAAGCACCACCAACCCTTCTCTACTCACAAGTTTGAGGAAGAATTTTGACAGAATATCATTACTCAAATTCAAGTGTAAGATACAAGAAGGGGTGGTCTCCCTATTTATAGAGTAGGGGCGGCCAAAACGGTAAGGAAAATACAAGGAAGAGTGAAAACTAATCCTAGTTGGGTGTCGAACCTAAGTCCTAAGGCTCAAGTAGCTCAACAAGCTACTAGCCACTAAAACCAAGGAAAATAACACCTAGTTGGCCTAATCTAGCTTAGGAAATTATAATTAAAACTAAAATACACTTAAATCCTAATTAAGCTAAAATATAAGAAAAAGCATATACTAAGAATGTGTAGAGGGTCATGTGCCCTTGGGTAAGACAACTAGTGTTCTTCTGAAGGTCAACATCCTTAAAGATTAAGGACACTAGCTTGGACATCTCCTCTTTGATTCTCTTGTCCCTTCCTCCAGGCATGGGCCAAGAGGTAAGGGTCGTAGTTGGGGTTAGAGTATTAATCACAGTGACGCCTTTTAAGACCATTATGTTAATTGATTTAAAACTAGGCTTCGTTCGTTAGGTAATTAACGACGGCGACTTTATATCCCCAAGGGAGATATCCTTTGTAGTCTGAGCTCAGTCTAGCTGCAGGAAAGTGATAAGACCCCTATTGCGGGGTTAGCAGTTCATGTTAAAGTAAATTTCAAGCTATCATGGTCATTGGAGTCCATCATTGCATCATGTCATTATTGCATCATGTCAACTTCCATGCTTGCTCATCACTGATTATTAGATCTAAATTGCCATTTCATGTCATCCTTGCTATGTTATGTATCATCTATTCTATGTTGTACATGTATGCACTGCTTTGCTCAATGAGGCGTTAGTCTCACCCCATTGTGGGTTTACATTTTAGATTCCCAGACAGGTCGTTGAGGACCATGGCGCAGCTGCAACTTAAGGATTTCGTTTGGCTTTGGAGCCTATCATTTTGTTGTACTTTCTTGAATGATTGAAAATCTATATTGTTGTGGTTGGGTAAACGTACATGTGTAATTTCTTATGCTTCCGCTTTGATGGGGCACATGTATTGTATTCTCCATGATGTTGTTGCATGTAAGAATCCCCAGACCATGTTTAATAAACGTTGGACTTAGTTAAGTATGTTTGTGCCTTTGTTATTGATATCGTTAATGTCGCGAAAAATAATTCCCTTAATTCGGGACTTATACCTCCAACGGGCATAATTTCTAAATTCTGGGAATTAGGACGTTACAAAGGCTAGCTAGGTTGCTACTACTACCACCATCTATGATCACTAAGCATACCTTCCCTTCAATGTGGCTCCTAGTGTAAAATAGGTTCTCTCTTCGGCTATTTTCTTCCCCCAAGGGTGTTTCTATGGCTTTCCTAAGCATCATTGTCACTCTTTCCTCTTGCCTCTTCCCTTCTATTTCTCCTAATTGATTTTAGTTAAATGCTTTTAAGGACCTTTCCACTCACTAAGTGTTTACACTCAAGTAATGTATCCACTCGTGTGTATCACTCTTTTTGGGCTTTTTCTATAATGTTCACTCTAGCCTTTTCTACTTGGGTAAGGTTTGGTTAGGCTTGTAGAAACCAAATTTTAATTAGTCTTAACAACTTTACCCAAACTAGAAAATGCACGAGCAAAGAAATTAACTACAAAGAAGCTAGAAGTTGCCTAAGACAAAAGTAAAGTGGAATTGACAAACAAGAAAAGCTAGCTATAAAAAAGGCTTATACACAAGATTAGAAGGCAAACAAGACAAAATACAAAGAAATTGCAAAGAGAATTATTTTTTGTTTTGGTTTTGATTCAAAGAGGTAAGTTGCCAAAATATTTTTAGAAAAAAAAAACAACTATTATAACTCAAATGAAACTTGATACAAGCAAATTGACAATTACAGTAAAAAGGGAATGATTTGTTGGGCACTTTCTTAATACTATTTTTTTAACTCGGGGGATTCATATTTTCCTCAACAAATATATATATATATATATATATATATATTGACTTTCTTTTCTTTTGAATATTTCTTTTTGTAATACTTTTCTTTTTACTTTTCTTTCTTTTTGTATATTTTTTAATTTGCCTTTTGCCCCAACAAGATGTTACAGAAATTGAAAATAATCCCTATTCTAAGAAAAAAAAGTGTGTATCTTACCTTAAAATAGGACAAAAAGATGTACCAAAACTGGTAAAATTGAGTTATTTTCTAAAAACTGCTTTTGGAAATTGATGGCAACATGAATCAAAATTAGACCAAAATTTTGCTTAGCATTTCCCTTGATTACACAGTGGTTCAACAACAAATTAACAAACGCGCTTGACTAATTTTATGGATCAACCTGGGAAATTTAATGGAAATTCTACCATGGAAATGATGAATTTCTACCAGTTTTTTAAGCTAAAACCCAGCCTAAAAATAAGTGTTTTATGTAATCAATTAACCACATGTTTCCTAAGGTAGTGCTAGCAGGAAATTCAAATTTGTAATTAGAATAGAAAACAAACAGAACAGAAGTAGAAAATTGAACAAAATAGGCAGAAAAATAACGCATAAAATGAAGAAATATTTGCGCAAAACAAGAGCAGAAATGTAAAGGGGATGACCTAAAATTAAAAGGATGGGGAAGACTGAAATTAAATGGCAGAAAATTAGAGGGGATGAGAAGAAATTAAAAGGATGAGGAATTGACAGAATATTAAATGACATAATTAAAGGGGATGAGCTGAATTAAATGACAAATAAGAATATGGGAATGGGGATGGAATGTGGATTGAATTGATGTAGGTGAATGATATTTGGAAAATGAAGACAACAATGCCTCCACTTACCACACTCCACCAGAATCAAACAGACAGTTATAGCAAGAAAAGTTATGAACAAGCAAGAACACTTATCAAAGGCAAATTATAAAACACCTATGGGGTGGGTAATGCGTGACCCAAACAGCCCCATCTAGCAAGAATTCAACACAATCAAGCAGAGAAAACAAGTGTTGAAAGCAGTTGCAAGGAACCTCGTGCTCGGATAACAGTTCAGAGTCCAAAAATTACAAGAACATTAATGAAATACATGATGGAAATTGAGTAAAAACCAGAAACTTCTACACAAAATAGGTGTAGTAGGCCACGACTTCCAAGCTAAGAAATTACCCTAATCAGCTCCAATTTCACAAAGCTCTAATTATCAATTAATAACATACAAGTTATCGGATCTAGAAATTGGAACCAGGAGACATGGGTCAGTAATTTAATCGGTTAAAATGAGCTATAAAGTGGCGAAAATGATGCATAAAGGTTCAGCAAGTGTGCATGAAAATGAAAAAGAAAAGGGTGAAGAACACTCAGAAAAATGGTAGGAGACTGAAGAGGATGATTGCCACTGTAATAGGCAACTCCTTCTGCAGATAAGATCAGTGTTGGACGCCACCAATTTTGGGTAATTGGATAAGTCTCAAATGGTTTAGGCAATCACCACCAATCGTTCTCTACTCATAAGTTTGAGGAGGAATTTTTACAGGAATATCATTACTCAAATTCAAGTGTAAGATACAAGAGGGGTGACCTCCCTATTTATAGAGTAGGGATGGCCAAAATGGTCAGGAAAATACAATGAAGAGTGTGAAAACTAATCTTAGTTGGGTGTTGAACCCAAGTCCTAAGGCTCAAGTAGCTCAACAAGCTACTAACCACTAAACTCAAGGAAAATAGCGCCTAGTTGGCCTGATCTAACTTAGGAAATTACAATTAAAACTAAAATATACACTTAAATCCTAATTAAGCTAAAATATAAGAAAATTCCTATACTAATTAAGAAGGTGAAGAGGGTCATACACCCTTGGATAGGACAACTAGGGACAACTAGTGTCCTTCTAAAGGTCAATATCCTTAAAGATTAAGGACACTAGCTTGGACATCTTTTTTATTCTCTTGGCCCTTCCTCTAGTCATGAGTCCACTTAACTCCTCCAATATCATTTGATTAGGTGATTCCTTAGCTTTGTCATCAACTTCCATTTGTTTACAACTAAACCTAAATAATAACAAAAAAAACATCTAAATCAAGTGTTGATTTGTATCCCCATTACATAACTCATTCACAAAAAAAGAAAATAACAAGAGATGGTCTGATTGAGTTCAATAGCTAACAGTCACATAAACTACATGATTTAGTACAATGACAAGTTATCTATAATCATATTGAGCTTAAAGAACAACATATGAAAAACAATAAATAAATAAATAAAAGAGTACAGTCAAAACACAAATAATACCTGATAAACAGTTGTTCTTTAAAATAGCAGAGACTATTTTTAAACATAATTAAGGAGTAAATCTGAAAGTTCTACATGCTTTCTCCAAAATCCATTTTGGCACTTTTTCATCATCTTCTCTATGCAGTGTTTATTTGGTCTTTGACCAAATTAATCCCAAACAACACCATTTTACTTATTTAAATCAACACCAAAAATTAACAAATAAAATGGAAGTATTATGACTTATTTTGTTAGCTTATATGAAACTGGAAGAGCTATAAAAAGCTAAATGTATATTAAAAAGTAAAAACCAATAATGCACTTATATATGTTTTTACGTAGATAATATTAAACTATAAAGTTACGTGATTTATCTCATTTGGCGGAAATTAATCAAGCTAGATAGGTGCTATAGAAGTTGAGTTTTAAAACATAACTAGCAAGTGCACGGGTGCGGTGATGCTGATTGTTATATATATTATTAAATATTTTTAATAAAATAATAAAGATAAACATTATATTTAAATAATAAATTATATAAAAAATATATAAGATAATCATATGTGTTTTGATGTTTTTATCTTTATATGATTTACTAATTTAGATATTAAAACATTCACGATAGGAGTTTGATTGTTTTTCATAGATGATACTTGTGTTTTATAAAAAATCAGTTTAAACCTATAATTAAATAATTGGCTTACCTGAGAGGGGGTATTTACGGTACAATGGGAAAAAATATTTGCAAGAAAATTTATCCGCGGTGACAAAATATATCAGTAATATATAAAGGTATATATAGCAACCTTTCAGTCGTTGTACACTAAAATGAAAGCAGAGAAAGTTAATCAGTTTTAAAAAAAAGATCGAGAAGGGTGTGCACCTGTAATTATGTAATGATACAAAAAAGTATGAATGAATAATGAGATAAACTGTTTTAATATAACAATAAAAAAGAAAATTAAAGTGTGGTAAAAGGGAAGGAAGGAAAACGGTTGGTAAGAGCACAACTGTCCCTGTGGAGAATACTCGTGATTTATAAAAACAACACTCTTGTAATTAAACATATTAATAGGAACGAATAATGAGGGGAAATATTTTAATATAAGAATGATAAAAAAATTAAACGAATATGTGATAAGAAAGCAAAAAAAGAAAGAAAAAGGTAGAAGGAGTATTGTGTTCCGTGGAGTATATACATGTGGTTCATAAAAAAATCACCTCATTAAAATGATAATGAAAAACCTAAAAGAATATAGGTGAGAAAACATGACACATGGGAAACAATTTTAATATATATTGAATAGATAAGAGAGAGAATAGATTAAATTATTAATGAATAAAATAATGAGATAAATGATATGTTGAAAAGGTGAAAAAAAGTAACATCTTAAATAATAAAAGAATTTAAAGAGTAAGGAAAAAAACTTTTGATGGAGAGAAAAACTTAAAAAGGAAAAAAAAAAGAAAGAAAAAAGGGAATGGTTGTTCCCGTCCTAAAAAAATTTGAAAATGGGCGGGAAAAAATTACAAAAAAATATGAATGAATAATGAGATAAACTGTTTTAACATAATAATAATAATAAAAAGTTAAAGTGTGGTAGAAGTGGATGATAGAAAACGGTTGGTAAGAGCACAACTGCCCCCGTGGACTCGTGATTTATAAAAACAACACTCTTGTAATTAAACATATTAATAGGAACGAATAATGAGAGGAAAAATTTTAATATAAGAATGATAAAAAAAAGAAAATGAATATGGGATAAGAAAGAAAAAAAATCATTTTACTGAAATTGAGAATAAGTGACATGTGTATTGGGAGAACAGTTTTAGGATAGAGAATAAACATATAAATAGAATAGATAAAAAAGATAATAAATAAATGAAAATATTAATAAATAAAATTGGGAGATAAATTATGTAATGATACAAAAAAAGTATAAATGAATAATAAGATAAATTGTTTTAATATAATAATAAAAAATTAAAGTGTGGTAAAAAGGGAGGAAAGAAAACGGTTGGTAAGAGCACAACTGCCCCGTGGAGGATATTCGTGATTTATAAAAACAACACTCGTGTAATTAAACATATTAATAGGAACGAATAGTGAGAGGAAATATTTTAATATAAGAATGATAAAAAAGAATGCGTGATAAGAAAGTAAAAAAAGAAAGAAAACGGTAGAAGAAGGACTGTGTCTCGTGGATTATATACATGTGGTTCATAAAAAAATCACCTTATTAAAATGATAATGAAAAAACTAAAAGATTGTAAGTGAGAAAACATGACACATGGGAAACAATGTTAATATAGATTGAATAGTTATTAATGAATAAAATAATGAGATAAATGATATGTTGAAATTTAATATAAGAATGATAAAAGGAATATGTGATAAGAAAACAAAAAAAAGTAAGTAAACGGTAGAAGGAGGACTGTGTCTCGTGAAGTATATACATGTGGTTCATAAAAAAAATCACCTTATTAAAATGATAATGAAAAAACTAAAAGAATGTAAGTGAGAAAACATGACACATGGGAAACAATTTTAATATAGATTGAATAGACAAGGGAGATAATAGATTAAATTATTAATGAATAAAATAATGAGATAAATGATATGTTGAAAAAATGAAAAAAAAAGTAAGATCTTAAATAATAAAAGAATTTAAAGAGTAAGTAAAAAAAACTTTTGTTGGAAAGATAAATTTAAAAAGGAAAAAAAGAAAAAAAAAAGGGAAAGAAAAGGGAACGGTTGTTCCCGTGTTTTTTTTTTTAAATTAAATAGAATAGATAAGAGAGATAATAAATAAATGAAAACAATGAATAATGAGATAAATTATTTTAATATAATAATAAAAAAAGAGAATTAAAGTGTGGTAAAAGGAGAGGAAAGAAAATAGTTAGTAAGAGCACAACTGCCCCTGTGGAGGATACTCGTAATTTATAAAAACAACACTCTTGTAATTAAAGATATTAATAGGAACGAATAATGAGAGAAAATATTTTAATATAAGAATGATAAAAAAAGAAAACGAATATGTGATAAGAAAACAAAAAAAGAAAGAAAACGGTAGAAGGAGGAATGTGTCTCGTGGTGTATATACATGTGGTTTATAAAAATTTACTTTATTAAAATGATAATGAAAAAACTAAAAGAATGTAAGTGAGAAAAATGACACATGGGAAATAATTTTAAAAAGAAAGAAAAAAAGTTTTTGTTGGAGAAAAAAATTTTAAAAGAAAAAAAAAAGAAATAAGGGAACGGTTGTTCCCTTATTTGTAAAAAAGAAAGAGGGATTGGGCGGGAAAATTTTTCCCGAAAGTTTGACACGTGGGACTTGTGGGGCTTAACTTTCTAATAGATATATAAATTAAAATGATAATGAAAAAACTAAAAGAATGTAAGTGAAAAAAATGACACATGAAAAATAATTTTAAAAAGAAAGAAAAAAAGTTTTTGTTGGAGAGAAAAATTTTAAAAGAAAAAAAAAAGCAAAAAGGAAATGGTCATTCCCTTATTTATAAAAAAAAAAAAGAAAGAGGGATTGGGCGGAAAATTTTTCCCCAAAGTTTGGCACGTGGGACTTGGGGGGCTTAACTTTCTAATAGATATATAGATATAGATCCCTTATTTATAAAAAAAAAAAAAAAGAGGGATTGGGCGGAAAATTTTTCCCCTAAGTTTGGCACGTGGGACTTGGGGGGCTTAACTTTCTAATAGATACATAGATATAGATCCCTTATTTATAAAAAAAACAAAGAGGGATTGGGTGGAAAATTTTTCCCCAAAGTTTGGCACGTGGGACTTGGAGGGCTTAACTTTCTAATAGATATATAGATATAGATCCCTTATTTATAAAAAAAAAAAAAAAGGGATTGGGCGGAAAATTTTTCCCCAAAGTTTGGCACGTGGGACTTGGGGGGCTTAACTTTCTAATAGATATATAGATATAGATCCCTTATTTATAAAAAAAGAAAGAGAGAGAGATTGGGCGGAAAATTTTTCCCCAAAGTTTGGCACGTGGGTCTTGGGGGGCTTAACTTTCTAATAGATATATAGATAAATTAATCCAAACTAAATCTGTATAAAGCATTAAAACTCATGCACAAGAGCACGCAAAACAGTGCGATGAAACCATGTAAGCATGTCAAGGGTGGTTTACTTTCCTCTTTCTGTTTCGTTTCTGTTAGCTTGTTAACTGTTTTTCATTTGTATATAAAGCTGAGTTTTTTGCAACTCTTTGTAACAATTGTTCATTCAATGATTCAAGTTCCTTCTACATTTCTTCTTCTTCTCAGTTTTCTCATACAAAGTGAAGTGAATATCACAATTGAGATTGAGAAATTGGGTCGTGCAAAGGGATATCAAGCACTTGGGGAGCAGTGTCTAAGAAGCTTAGGTTTAAGTTAAAGTCTCATATGTGTAGTGCTCAAGAAGGATCAGTTAGCAACCACAAAAAAATGAGAATAATAAGGTTGAGAAGTTGAAGGACAGACATGTAAAGAACAAGAGAAGTTCTTCTATTAATGACAAAGCATCAATGTCTTCAATTGTTTTTTCTTAGTGTCTACATGTTCATTTTCTCGAAGGTTTTTTCTCTCATGTTACTTAGGGCTAGTTTGGATGAAAATTCTGCAGAACTACTTATAGGTGAAAAAAATAGAATGAATCAAAGAGGTCAAATGTATTTAACTTCTTCATATGTTGAAATTAAATTTGTAGCCCATCTACTCCAAAAGTTCTCCCATTTAACTTCTCCATAAGTAACTAATTTCAACTTATGGAGAAATTAAATCCATTTGACCTCTTTGATTTATTCTATTTTTATCTTCTAGAAGTTCTTAGGTAGAAGTGTATCCAAATTGGACCTTAGTAAATTCTTTGCCCCTACATCTTTAGAAAGTGTGTCATGAAGATGGAAAAAGGTCTTGTCTAGTGTGTAACTATAAACCGTAGTTTTAGTTTCTTCTTCCTTTTCTTTTTCACAAGGCTATCAAAGCTATTGCCTCCCTTTGTCCTTCATTAATTTACAAGACAAAATTTTCAACATAAACTCAAACTGAGTAAACACTCAATTTGGTCCCTGAAAGATAGGCCATCGGTCTAGTTGGTCCCTAAAAGATAAGAAATTACAAAAAAGTCCCTGAAACATGCTACCTTCGGTCAGAATGGTCCCTCTGTTAACCAAGTCTGTCAAAGTTAACAGAAATGCTGATGTGGTAGAAAAGACCCAAACTCTTCAACATAGTCCCTGCCTCGTCAGCCAAAACTTATTGAAACACTTCAATTTAGTCCCTGAAAACCTACTCTGTTTCTTTAAGGAAGGGAGACGTTGGGGAAAATCTGAAAATCTCCATCCTCAAACTTCGACTCTGCACAATCATTTTGCAGAAACCCTAGAGTTTTGTAAGGCGTTAGTTGAAGGACGATGGGTGGGGATTCTAAAATTTGTCAAAGTAGAGGGGAGAAGAGAAGCTTCAATGGTGGTTCGAGTATGTCTTCTGCATCGATGGTTAATGGTGTGAGGTTGTGTCATTGCGGAAGGAAGGCTGCTATTAGGACCTCAAATACACAACGAAATCCAGGGAGGGCCTTCTATACATGTCCTCGGCCAAAGGTAATTACCACTTCTATTTTGTTATTGGATTTTGTAATTTGTTCACCTTTTTTAGGGATTCTGACAGTAGGTATTTCTTGAATTCTTCTTTCAGGATGATTTCTTAAATTGCAACTACTTTTCATGGGTTGAAGACTTGGCTTCTGCAGAATCTGAATCAAACTCGGATGCTTGGATGAAGAATCATTTAAATTTCAAGTTTAGAGTGTTAGGGACTGAACTTAGAAATATGAGGAACATTGTAATTGCAACAGAGTGCTTAATGGCTATAATGATTTTGTTGCAGCTAATTATTTTGTTTAGGGTTTAGATGTGTAGTTTAGGGTCACTGTTGTAGAATGAAGTTGTAGTCCATTATTCATTGTGGACTTATTTTTTGTTGATGTAGTTGCAATCTATTTTGAAATGAATGATGATGGTGTTCCTTTTTTATTCTATGAGTTGTAAAGTGATTAAAATTTCATTGAGTTCTAATTGAATGCAACAAATTATTAGGAGATTGAATTCTCCAATTGAAGTATTTCATTCATAGTGGACGAAATTAACAAACCACACTGCCCAGTTATGGGAACTGAATGTCAAAGCAAAAAATAAATATTGTTTAAGAAACATAAAAGCACTCTGGCTGTGCAACAAAAAAGTCACTGTCATAACATAGAAAAAATCCTAACAAAAGGCACACTATGTGCTAATGATCCAGAAGAAATATAACATCCTGATGTCTCTTGTAATTCATTTTAATTCTTCATTTAGTAGTCCCTGACGGTGGCACTCATGTTGTTGAATTTGTTGGTGGTGGTGGCCCTCTTGGTGTAGGCCCTGATGGTGGCACTCATGCTGCTGAATTTGTGGTGGTGGTGGCCCTCTTGGTGTAGGCCCTGATGGTGGTCCTCCTGCTGCTGAATTAGTTGGTGGTGGTGGCCCTCTTGGTCTAGGTCCTGATGGTGATGGCCCTCTTGGTGTAGGAATGAATTACATAAACCTTGCTCTTGTGCCTTGACTTACTGCTTGGAGTGTCTCATGTGATGGTTGCTGTTAGGGCAGGGGTCGTGGTGGTGGTGTGTGTGTAACAGTCTGAGGTCTCACAGTATTCATCTTCTTCCTTAAACCTCCTGACACTGATCCTGGGGGTCTATATGGTGGGTTTTTGAAATTTGTTCCCCTGGTGGATGGTCTGCTGCATGCCTGCCCCCTCATTATGTTTGATGTTGGTGAAATCTACAATGAAGAATATAATGTAAATGTCATGTTAGGATCTGAAGCAACATGAATATACAAAGAAAAAATAGTTCTAGCACATTTACCAGTTGTGGCTGAACAAAAGTGGAAGCACTAACTGTTACTAGAGGTTGTGAATTAGTAGCAGCTAGTTCAGTAGTGTGGTTGTCCACATTTTCAGTTTGGGACTGCATATATCAATGGAAAAATAACATTACTTAGAAATCATAGTCTTAAGAAACACATGGAGGGCTAAAAAAACTTAAAATTAACTACATTATCTGGTTGTGATGTTGGTGGATCAGCATTAGGGACCCCTTGGCTCAGATTCACTTCATCCGGTCTTGCTTGTGGTTCTGCAGGGGCTGGTGCTACCCAATTTTTTGGCTTTTGGGGCACTCCTATGTTGGTACATTTCCTGATGTTGTGGTTGTTGTGGCCACATCTTGAACAAATTACATCAGCATAGGTTCTCTTTAACTTTGTGGCATTGCTTGGCTCCTCATTGACATCTCTTCTTCTCTGTTTTTTAGGCCTGCCAATTGATCTTTTGATTGGAGGTGGTACTGGGGCTTCAAAATCTGTCTTCTCCCAGAATTGTTGACTATGTGTAGGTTTGACAAAATGATCATATGTGGTTGTATATGCTCCCATAGTGAGCCATCCATGGCAGTATTCCTCAGGTCTTTTGTTCTTGCTAGCTATTGCTGAAATTGCATGCATGCATGGCATTCCAGTCAACTGCCAAAACCTGCATGTACAAGTGTGCCTGTCCAAATCAACATCTACCCTGCCAAACCATGATTGGACCTCATATCTTGCGCCCTCCTTGTCACCAGACCACACAGGTCTCCACTGATTACTGTCTTTCTCTCCTTGTCAAGCCTGCTTTGCTGCATTGGGGGGAGTCTTCCAATGTGACCAGCCAACTTCAACTTGTTCTTTGCCATAATCCTCATAATATAGCACCTGACCTCCTCTGCCAGTGTCAATATTGGCTCGCTTCTGTACTTCAGGATCTTTGCATTAAACACTTCACAGTTGTTATTTGTGATGTTGTCAGCCTTGCAGTTGTCACTGAAAAAAGCTTTTGTCCAGGACTGGGGGGGAAACTTGTTGAGATAAGCCCATGCCCTCTCATTTTTCATCTTAACCATCTTCATATTTGCCTTGAACTGTGCAGCAGTAGTTGACTTTGCACATTGCCACACTGCCCCTCTCATGTCCAAGTCTTTCCACTGCTTTATAAAATTCTTCCACAAATGCATTGAGCAAAACCTGTGTGGAACCCCGGGCATGACCTCTTGCATGGCTGGAATTAAACCCTGTGCATGTAAAAAAAAAACACTGAAAGTCAATTAAATAATTCAATGTAGTCCCTAATTGAGCAATAAGTCATTCAAAATGGTCCCTACTGTTCAAAGTACACTTCACAATAGTACATATTACTGTAAGTGTAAGCACCAATAGAAACATACCTTCTGCATGTCACTCATGAAATTCCACCCATGTCTTTGATAGTCCCCTATATCCTGATGAAGGAGGGTCAGGAACCACATCCAGTTGTCTTTGTTCTCAACATCTACTATAGCATATGCCAAAGGAAAGATGTGGTTATTGGCATCCTGTGCCACTGCAGCCAGTATTTGCCCACCAAAATAACCCTTCAGAAAGGCTCCATCCAGACCAATGAATGGCCTACACCCAGCCAAAAAACCATTTTTGCACCCTTCAAGGCAGACATAAAATCTCTGAAACTGTGGGGGAGCTTCTGGTATGGGGATGACATCCATCTTGACATTTGATCCGGGATTGCTTCTTAAAAGCTCATGTGCATAATCCCACAACCTTGCATACTGTGCAGCTTCATCCCCTTCAACCAGCTTCCTAGCTTCCCTCATACTTCTGAAAATTGTTGAATCACTTAGATACACTCCAAATTCAGACTTCATGTGCTCAAATGCTTCCATGTGAGTGAGCATGGGCTGTGTCCTCAGCTTCTCCTCAAGTTTTTTCATCACCCACTTGGTATTTGCAGCATTGTTTTTTAATCCTCTAGCACATGTATGTTCTTGATTGAAAGTTTTAACCTGGTAGCTTATGGTCACAGGACTGAATGTACAAAAAATCTGCCAAGGGCACCCATCGACCTTGCACTTTCCTCTGGCCCTTACTTTGTCATTTTTCACCCATTTTTTCTCCCTGCCCAAGTGAATGGTATAGTCCCTAACAACTTTCTTGAACTTTTCCAAAGTAGCAAACTCCATTCCTATCTCCAAGTTAACATTCCCAAACGTAGCACCTTCATTAAACTGAGGAAAGACATTCCTCATCCCCTCAGGCAGCTCATCCTCAGATAACACAAGTGTGTTTAACTGCTCAGAGTGATAGCTATGTGAGTCCTCATCACTTGTCATCTCATGATGTTGAGGACCATCTTGATTTTCAGTGGGCATTCCATAGGTGTAAGTCTGCCTATGCCCAATACTTCCACCAATGAAAACCTCATCTTCTTCAGGCTGCTCATCTTCTACATGTACCTCAAATTCTTCAAATATGAATGGGAATTCACCCCTGTTCGAGTTACCCCCAGAACCACAATTGTTTTTCCCTTTCTTTCTACTACCAGAAACAACAACTCCCTTCCCCTTTTCAGCACTTGTTGGTCCCCCCTTCCTCCTAACTGGGATTTCCTGAACAACTTCATCTGCATCACTTACATGTGGGGATGGTCTGTAGACCTCATCTTCAGCACTTTCATAATCATCAGTATAAGATGTCTCATTTGAAGGCAAAGGTGATGGCTCACGAGTTGGAACAGGTGAGGGCTCAGGTGATGGCACAGGTGATGGCACATGTGTTGGAACAGGTGATGGCATAGGTGTTGGAACAGGTGATGACACAGGTGATGGCACGGGTGTTGGAACAGGTGTTGGCACAGGTTGAGGCATATGTTGTCCACTCTCTGGGTTCTCATCCACTATTATGAAAGGTAGGTCTACAGGATGTAGGAAATAAATTTCTACCTCCCCATTGTTTTCCATCCCTGCATTACACATCTGAAAAACATGAGCATCCTTCACCAACTCTCTCAACCCAAGGTCTAAGTCCCTCCCAGGTTTCAGCCAAAATATCTTCTCAAACCTCCTGTAATAATGCTCCTTACACAAAGTCTCAACAGTGAATAAATTCACTGTCTCCACATCCAGGCCTTCCCACACACAGAATTCTCCCCCAACATAACTCAGCTTTCCCATTTCCCTCACAAGAGATCCTCTATGATGAAGAATCAAAGTAATCCTTCTTGGTTCCATCTGTAACAAGCAAATATAGTTTACTTAGGCTAATACAATGGTGCATGTTAGGGTGTCATGTAATGCAGCAAAACCAAACAATCAAATAGCACAAATAGCTTATTGCTCATACTACTAAATCACCATGGGACCACAACAACGATGGTATACATAGATAAACAATATTGACTGACTAAAAGGACTTCAAAATGCTTTCCAAATAAACACTACACACTTAGAGAAAGGATCACATGCTTTCTACATAAACATTTCACCCTAAAACTCTTCACTCAAAGAAAGGACCTCACTAGCCACCGATTATAGAAACCCTTAAACTACACATACATAGTAATATTTTGTGCAAAGGCAGACAAAATTTCCTCATGATAAACACAAACGATAACCAAAATTTTCAACTTCTTCAACATCTCTGTTTCACATTTGCATTAAAAACGGAAGAAAGAAAATGTAAAAGAAAACAGAGGAAACCTATTGTGCGTACCTCCATTGGCGAAGTCGTATCTTGCGCAGACTTCACCGAAGCTTCACACAGCGGACGATGGATTTCTTCTGCTCTTACACAAACCCTAGTTCTTCTGTTTGATTGCTTGAGAAATTTTGCCTAACTCCCTCACACACGGTTACTTCACTAGCAAGGTGAAAGGAGATGGAGGGAAAGCGTTTGTGACGATTCAGTATTTCAGGGACTAAATTGAAGTGTTTCAATAAGTTTTGGCTGACGAGGCAGGGACTATGTTGAAGAGTTTGGGTCTTTTCTGCCACATCAGCATTTCTGTTAACTTTGACAGACTTGGTTAACGGAGGGACCATTCTGACCGAAGGTAGCATGTTTCAGGGACTTTTTTGTAATTTCCTATCTTTTAGGGACCAACTAGACCGATGGCCTATCTTTCAGGGACCAAATTGAGTGTTTACTCACTCAAACTAATAAATCCATTTTGTAATTAACCACAAAATTGTCAAAATAGTATTCACAAAATTAGAGGGGAAAATTATAAAACATAAAAAATTATAAAAATTATTTAAAGAAAAAGAAAGATCCTAAAGTAAACTTCCTCACTATAATTACAAAATTATTGTGAATACTGTGTGGACAATTTTGTGGTTAATCATTTTTATCTAACAATTACGCTTAGTTGTTTTTCTTTTAATAATTTTTATGTTTTATAATTTTCTTAAATTTTTAGGAAGTTTGCTTTAGGATTTTTAATAAAAATTGAAATAAAAAATAAAAAAATAAAAGTATTATTAGTTTTGATTTCAATTGTTAGATCTAGGAAAAAATAAAAAAAATAAAAATCATACAACCCACAATTATCTTTTAGAAGAACTACGTGACTTTTGAGTTCCCTATTGCACTAGGGGATACGTAGGAGCGAGTTATACCCATCAAATCAAAATTAAAGTTTTAAAATTATTTGTTTTATTTCTTTTTGTTTATTTTTTTTTTGCTTTATTTATGAAAAAGGGGTAAAATAAATAGCTTTAATTTGCACACAGTCAATTTAGGTTAACCGTTTTAAGACGAAAGCCTAGGGAGTGCTATTGGGTTTAGTCCCCACCTTTTCACAAGCATAATCAATTCCCGAACCCAATTTGTTTTTCTAAAGATTAATTTTTTTAGGGTTTCCAATTTTCCCTAATTTAATAAAATTGGTGGGGCTCCCGTTTTTAATTCTCTTTAATTTTTTTTGTCGCTACAAAAATAAAATATAATTATTCAACCTTTCATACAAACACGTAAAATGTGATAAACACATAATTTAACTTTAATTATAATTAAATTCTAAAGTATAAAATAATTATGATTCTCCTAATCTGATTATAAATTACAATGAAATATATCTGATACTAAAAGACTCGACCAGAGAAGACTGGTTGGTATCTCCCAATTGTCGTAGAGATGTGTTTCACTCCTTCACAACTGAAATATGGAATAGGGTGAGACTTTGAGATCTCAGTGAGCATAACTAATATGTAGTGTATGTAAGCACGCAGATGAACATGCTAATTAAATAACAAGTAGTATAAACATCTCAAACAGATCAAGCACATAGTGTTGGCGGACACGCCCTCTAACACATAGTCTTGGCACGCACGCCCTCAAACACAAAACTTTGGAGCACACGTCCTCAAATACATAGCTTTGGCGCGCGCACTGTCAGATACATAGCTTAGGCGCACATGCTCTCAAAACATAGCTTTGGCGCAAACGCCCTAAAAAGCAAAGCTTTGGCGCGCACACCCTCGAAACATAGCTTTGGTGCACACGCCCTAAAAAACATAGCTTTGGCGCACACACCCTCAAATACACGTTCACACGCCACGTCTGGAGGAGCTGAGCTTCCGACCTACAGGCCCTCAAACACAATCACATACACATCACACGCCACGTCTGGAGGAGCTGAGCTCCTGACCTACAAGTCCTCAAACGCAATCACACTCACAGGAAATTTCATACAATAATTACTGAAAATATTTATGCATCAATTCTCCTACCATCTTCTCATATCTCACGAACTTTCATCCATGATAATGAAGGTGATGGGCTTTATTTCCAAGAGGGATGGTTTACAAAACTCAAGACTTTAATATTGAGTGTCATGCCTATTTTAAGGAACTTAAGGATAGATGAAAATGCACTACCTCACCTTGAAGAGCTATGGCTAAGGCCATGCCCTCAAATGTTACAAGCACCTGCTAATATTCAAAATTTGGAATCTCTTAAGTATTTTTTTTCATTTCACAAATGCCTCCTCAAATTATAATGAATATAAGGACTCGATTCAAGGAACATTCTAGGTTGTGTGTCATTCCTTGAATAAAATTATAAAAGTTTGTTCTACTTGCAATGGTAGAAGAAAATTTCAGCAGCAGAGAATACAATGCAAGTCTTTTTTTCACTACCTAATGAGATGATATATTTCTTCATGTTGAATTCAAGTATACACCCCTTCATTTGGTTAGTTGCTAAAACTTTCTATATGATATTTTCCATTAACAACAGCCTTCTTAGAAGATGTACGACAAGAAGATACCTATTGGAAAAAATGAGTAGATAGACAAGTGCTTTTGGAAGGACTTCATATCTTCCTAGTTTGCTCTGTGTATCATCTCATTTTTCTTTATTCTATAGAAAGAATAAGTGTTGTTCATTGTTAGGGTTTCACAAGATTTGCCCAGAGTAGAGTGTGAAGTACTTATGAGAATTTGCAATATGCATTTTTTTAAGAACTACCATTTACTTTTTTATTTCTTTTCTTGACAAGGTAATGCTTAATTTATGTAATGTTTGACACCAACATTATCTTGACAAAGATTAAATCTAATTAATAGTGTAGCTAAAATTATAAAAGTAAAACACAAGTACTTACATGTTAACTACATATATAATTCTCCCATATATAATATAAATGAAGATAACCACTCTTTTTTAAAAAAAAAAATTTGGTTGTAGTTGTTGTTTTTACTTCTTTATTTCTTTTGCCTTTGTTAACTTTATGGAAAATTTCTATCTCCACATATCGTTGTAGGACCTAGAAAAGCTATTAAGAATACTTTGGTAGAATTAAGGAAATGATTCTGCTATAAAGTAATGATGAGAAATATTGAGATGTAGCCAAGTTGAGAACTGTGATATGTGATCGATCCTTCTATAAAGTAAATGAATAATGTAATTAAAAGTATATAATAGCTGAATTTTGTTGATGATCTTCTCCCATTAACACATTCATGAGAATTAAAGCCTTTGCACCCAAATAATGCTTTGAAGTATATTTCAGTTTGATCCGAAAGGTTACTTTGAAGAGCTGATAGAATTAATTTTCTCAAGACTTTGGATGCATGACTTCATTCTCATAAAGTACAAGGACCTGGACACTTTTTAGGTTTTTCAACTGATAAAAGTTCAAGATCATTTGAGTTTATATTCTAAGATTCAAATCCATGAAAAGTTAGTTTATATGTAGTTCTTTTAAGGATATTAGTATGACTCTATTTTGACTATCTTTTACCAATTTTATTGCATAACTAAATTAACCATCATCCAGTTTCCCTTCCTCCTTTAGATCATCCAACATTTCAATGCATTTAGGAATAGAATATTGTCCATAGACATGAGATGGTTATTGCTATTTCATCCTTTTTAGCTTCATTGTGATTTTTTGCAGCTGAACTATATCTTTCTAAAGATTTTCTCATAATCATTGCATTGGTAACTTTGGACTTTCCTTTTTCCGCTTTGTCACCTATGTCTTTTGACACCTTTCTTTTCTTTTTGAGTTGGGTGTTCTACACAGGGCTAAAATAGTCTTCAAAATTGAATTCATTGTCATCGTATTTAATAATTTCTTATATCGTATGTCCAATGCAATATTTTCCGGCACCAAAATCAATTGGAACACCCATAGTTGGTGTCCATGCATTTTCAATTGTTTCCATTACATCACCGAATATAATTTCCAATTCATCAATAAATACAATCCTTCATGTCGAAATTTCGCATATTAGATACTCTTCTGCATGTTATAGTTGAAATATGTTGGCAAATTGTTTTGATTAGAGACTTGTAACTATAGGCAATAAGGCAATGTTTTGATTAGTGAATATACATTCCAATGTCGTATTTAAAGGCTCGTCAACACATGTTCAAAGCAAGAGCACTAAGGGAGAACCAGATAATTTCTAGAACAAGGCCACCATATATGTTTAATAATTTCTTTATTAGAGAACTAGATAACCAAGCACCACCAGTACAAACAAAGGGCTTCACATAATCAAGAACTAGGAATCTACAAGAACTGGATATAGAGGGAATCAGGTACAAGACAGTTGATGGCAGCTGTCAGAAGAGCTTTGAGCTGGCAGCAGAGAATTGTTGAGCTAGAGGAAAGCTTGGACCTGTCTGGGATGCTTGGATCTTTGGTCAACCCCCATTGTCAACCTTGACCAACTTGACCCAAGTCAACATGAAGACTTCATTTAATTAGGAGTTAATTAGGATTTAATTGTCATAGGACTAATTTTTAATTTCCCTAATCCTTCTCTTAATAAAGGGCGTTATTTATAGTGGTTTAAGTGGCTAGTAGCTACTTGAGCTACATTAGCCTTAGGACATGGGTTCAACACCCAATTAGAATAGTTTTTAGTCTTCCTTTATTTTCCATTCTATTGTGGCTGCCCACTTTTCCCTATAAATAGGGGGCCTCACTTCTTCATTTGTAACTTTGATTTGTGAGTAGAGAAGACTTGGTGGTTCTTGCTCAAACCATTTGAGACTTATCTGATTCCCCCGAATCAATGGCGTCTAGCAACTAGGGGTGTTCATTGGTTCCGATCGATCCGATGAACCCAACGAACCAAACCGAACCATTCAAATTGGTTCGAATTTTTTCTCATTCAGGTCCGAACCGAACCGAACCAATTAGAACCGAGGACTATTGGTTTGGGTAACGGGTTGGGAAATCCAAACCCGTTACCCGAACCAAACCAAACCAAACCCATATATATAAAAAACACGTTTTTTAGGGTTAGTGTTTATGATTTTCATGATATCAAGATATTTGAGGACTAATTTTCTTATGATCTTTAATTAGTAATTTGGTCAATGTGTTAATGTGTTATGCACTTATGCTGGCTTGTAATTTTCATGTTTGAATGTTATTAGTAATTTAGTTATGTTACCACTGATACTTGGTTGAAACTTAAATGGTTGGTGCAAATTTGAAGCAACAAAACAGTCTTGTGCCTTTTTTATATCAGGTTATATGTATTATTTTAGGTAAAATCATGCATTTTTTCTTTTTTCCCGAACTGGTAAAAAATGGCATTTTCTGAGTTTCTGATCCGATTGAACCAAACCGAACCAACCCGTATTTAATTGGTTCGGTTTGGTTCGGGTCAATGCAGAAAAAATAACGAAATCCGAACTGAACCGAACCTAACCAAACACTTTTGTTTGGTTCGGATTCGTTTTTCCTCTAAAACCGAACCAAACTGACCCGTGAACACCCCTACTAGCAACGACCTTATCTGCCGTAGGAGTTGTTGCTATAGTGGTGATCACCTCCATCTCAATCCTCTTCCATTTTCACTTTTTCTTCTTCAAATTTCCTTACTTTTTGTGCGCTATTTTTCTGCATATTTTCTCCATCTTGGCCAAAATCTAACATTGTTTTTGGTCCCTTTCTTTAAATTTTAGATCTGGGAACTCAGTAAGTGAAAACCAATTAATGGTGAGAGTGTGATGTGACATCAACGGGTAGAATAAAAGGTGTGGTGACGTTGACGTAAACGGTGGAGGCACTGTACACAGTGAAAGTGAGAGGGCCCGAGGGAGATCATGTCAATGGTGATGGTGAAGACACTGCGCACGGTGAGAGTGATAGAGGCGCGTGGACATGGTTATGTCGATGGAAATAGTGGAGGCACGATGCACAGTGAGAGCAAAAGGTGGGTGACGACACATTGAAAGAGAGAGGTGGAGGTTCGATGACACACTGAGAAAGCGAGATGTTTTTATGTTGTGTGTGTTACTTCGTAGGGATAAAAGGAATGTGTTACTATGTAGGGATAAAAATAATGCATAATTCAATAAAAAAATAATAGAAGATAGACATGAAGTTTCGAAGGCTAGTCATAAGAAAAAATCTACAAGTTTTTAAAAATTAAGGTGTAAAAAGTTAATTAAAAAAAAGTCATTTTCTTCTCATAAAATAATCAACTTTTTTACGTTAAGAACTTTAGAATAAATGTGTTTGACAGGACTTCTTCTTTTAAGGAGAAGAAAAGCCGTAAATAAGTCACCTTAGTAAAGTCAAAAGAGTTAAATGATAGTTTTCATTTTATTATAATTTAAATATATTACGTGTTATGTTTATTTTTAAATATTTTTTTTAATTTTTTATTTTTAGGCGGGCCAATCTACTAACTCGACAAATCCACTATAAAACAAGATATATAGGTTACACCTAACAATTATTAGCCATATAAATAAATAGTCGAAGAGACAGAACCCTAGCGCGGCGCGGGAAAGAGAGACTATCCCCTTTGGGGGCTCTTCCTCTCCATGGGAGGAGCTCCTCCCTCCATGAGAGGGTATCCTACTCACTATAGGTGAGTTATTCTCTCTCTTTAGTGAGAGTTTTTATGTTTTGCTTTTTCTGTTTTTTTTTTCCTGTATTTTCTTTTCCTTTCTCCATCCCACCACCACCACCTCTCCCTCCTCCCTTCTGGCCACCACCTCCATAGTCTTTGACCCCTCTTCCTTTGCGAGATTTTGTTAGAGTCATCATCTTGCAGCACTATTTTTACTCAGATTCGTTGCCTTCTTTGCATTTCCAACACTAGAGCTCGATTTTGCAGCACTATTTTACTCAGATTGATTGCGATTGTTGTTGTGGTTTTTTGCTTGGAGTTGATGTTGGACATGTGCTGATTCGGAATGAATTAGAAGAAGAAGAAGAAGAAGTAGAAGAAGAAGAAGAAGAAGAAGAAGAAGAAGAGTTCAGGCTTGTTGTTTCAGAACTTTTGTAATATGAGACTTTAATTTATTTTTCTGTTATTATTAGGACTGCTAAATATTAGTCTTTGTCGTTACTTTGGTCCGTTAAACCTGTGACGTGTCAATTACCTAGCATGTCACGTGTTAATTGCCTAGCATGCCACGCCACAGGTTTAACGGTCCAAACTAACGACAGAGACTAATGTTTAGGGGTTTAGAAAGTACAGGGACAAAAAACCAAGGATTTAAAGTATAGAGACAAAAACTCAAGATCGAAACTACAGGGACGAAAAACATATTTTTCCTATAAAAAAACACCTATCAACCCCTCTTTATTGACGAGCCAAACCGTCCCCACTTTGTATTTGGCAGCTACGCAGCTTTGACAGTTGTAGTTACGTGGAAGAAGCATTTTTTTGTCAAAGCATTTTTTTCGAATCATTTTGTGTTGTTTTATGTGAATCATAATTGAACTGTCTTTCAATTTTTTTTTGGATTTTCAATTTTTTTTTATACAATGCAGGAATAGTCTAGGAGCATGTAAGAAAATGGGTTGGGCCGAATTGCCGAAATTGTATCGAAGAACTAAACGAATCCTTGGCTGAAATCATGGGCTAATTGAGTATCCTAGATCTATCTGTGTCCAGAAAATTACAAAGCATGTCAACCTGACAAAAAAAAGGCATGTCAATTTGGTCAATTGGTTTAATAAAAGTTACAATGTAGATAAACTTACAGCAAATAGTGGTACACTATTAGCGGTTTTGATTTTTTGTTTTTTATTTAGTTTTTATTATTTTAATATTTTTTATTTTATTATTATATTTATTTTATTTATTTATCTTATTAAATAAAAATATAGATTAAGAAATACAATAAATGTGTATTTTTGGAAGAGTTGGCGTAAATTTTTTATCATCATTATTTTATTTTGATATTAATAACCCAATATACTATTTTATTCACCGTTTATGGACACACAATTAACCTCGTGTTAACAATCATTGTTTCATTAATGGACACACAATTAACCTCATGTTTATAATATTGCATTTCACGAAGGGTTAACATAAATTTCATGTGATCATTGTTCTATGTTGATGCAATTACCAAATTTACTATTTCATTAACCATTAATATATATGAAATTAACCTCGCAAATTCAATTAACCAAATATCTGATTTTGCTAACCGCCAATGGATACATCATTAGCCTCATTTAAAAATATGTTCACCGTTTCTGAACACACAATTAACCTCCTGTTGACAAGAATGATTAACACAAATTCCATGTGACCATTTATTGTATTTCTTAATCTATATTTTTATTTAATAAGATAAATAAATAAAAATAAATATAATAATAAAATAAAAACAAAAACTATAAAAAAAAGAGAAAAAAAAGAAAAAAAAAAGAAAAAAAAAGAAATGGTACAAATCAAAATCACAAACTGTGTGGTACAAATAGTGTACACATTGTTTGTGGTACATAAAACATTTTCCTAAAAGTTAATTCAGCGTAAAGTCGTAAACAGTTAACACAATAAAATCTTTACAAAAACAAGTTAACATGATAAAACATTTATTTTTTGGATTTAATGTACATACACTAACTCCAATGATGCATCGCCACATCATTTAAGGAGTTTAATAACACAATAGGTGTTATATCCATTAAATAATGTGACAACGCATTATTGGATGATATAATGTAAAACTTGTTTATACTGTGAGTGTATACTAATTAAACTCTTAACTGTTTTAGGAAGAATGTGAAAAAAATACCATTAAATAAAATAAAATTAGATCATAGTTTATGAATTATTCACAGATATCATATTACTCCTATATAGAATCTATGAAACACTATTGTATTCCATGACCACCATATGCTTTTTAAATCAATCTATCTCTTAACTTTGTATATACAACTTGTCTCTAACTTGTGTAAGATTGTGTCCCAACATTTGCTGCCATTGCTGGAAAGTCATCGCAATGTCTTCTTTTTTATCCATTTCCAAATCATTTCAAGAATCTGCCATGAATCATTTTGTTTTCATTCATAGTCCCAAATGCTTTGCCCCTAGCCATTCTCCCAATTCATCTAATATATAAGCTTTTTTATTTAAAAAGCTATCTTCATCATGCAGCTAGGGGTTGATCCTTTTCTATTGTATTTTCGGATAAGCTCCTGAGCTAGGAGAATATTATATCTTATACCTCTTCCCTCTACAAATGCCCCTTGGTTAACCTCAACAATCTCGGCTAGCACCTTTTTAAGTCTATTACTCAGAAGTTTAGGAATGAGCTTGAAAATGACATTGCAACATGCAATAGATCTAAACTCACTAGCATTCAGGTGAATCAATCTTAGGAAATAGAGAAATTAATGTTGAATTAATTTGTTTGAGTAATTTACCATTATCAAGAACTCACCGACTGTTGTGATCATGATGTCTTCGATCTCCAATAATATCCCAGCTGGCTGTGAAAAAATCGCTGCCATTCTGTTTACTGGTTTCATAAGCTCGACATTTTTTAATTTTCTTATAAAAAAAATTAGGGTGAAGAGATGATGCCTCAGAGTCCAAAGCAGAGAAAGCCCCGAGCTCAAAGAGCACCTGCAGTAATACTTACATTTACACCACCCGAAGGAGATAAGTGGAAGTTCGAACCCGCGATTTGTCAAATACTAGATGCTATCTTGCTCTACTCAACCAACCCCTTGGGGTTAGCTCCATCTGTATTTGCAAAGAAATTCTATTGCCTTCATTACCTCATTTTCTTCCCCAATAGGTTCTTGAAAAACTCAATGAAATGCTTCTCAATCAATTTTTGGTCCATGATAATTTTAGTCTGCTCATCTGTCAAAGTAACTATCCTAGCCTTTCTTGCTTTCTGTTGTAATATAGCATGGAATGGAAGTAAGCAGTGTTCTGATCTCCTTTCATCAACAAGTCAATTTTTCCCTTCTGAGTTAGATAATAGTTTTGTTAGATATATTAAATCAAGCCTAAAAGAAAACAACATACAAATGATTGGTAGTAGGTGTCTATTGTTACAAAACAAAGCTCAAATACAAAAGAAAGGGACAAAAAAGTAAAGCTTCAAATCTTGCCTTGCATGTTAGGTGCCGAAATATTTTTGCACGGGAAATCTAAGTGTGGATTGCAATAGCGCACTTCCTTGTTTTCATTTGCCAAGTGTTTAGCATTTTGTTATTTTTCTATTTCATCATTTTCCTATAAATATGATTGTTGTACGTGATAAAAATATACAAGTATATGAATGAAACTTTGAGTGAATATTTGAAACACTCTTCCTCTCTTTCTCTATTCTTTGAAGTGTGAGTTTATTTGTGAGATGTCCCACTGATATCAAATTGGTATCAGAGCTTGAGAGCCTGGTGGTGTGAGTGTTAAAAAAATTAAGAGTGTGTGAGGAACAAGAGTGTTCTCACTTTCATATTTTTTTTTGAGTCAGTGTGTGAGAGAGATATGACAAACTACAATATTATCTGGTCCGGTCCCAAATTAGATGGGAAACTGGATTATAATTATTAGGCACTCTTAATTGCTACCCATTTGGAAGCTCATAATATTTGGAGCTATGTTGAACCGGGTATGCAAGAAGGAGCTGACGATGTTGCTCGACGGCATGATCAGCTGACTCTGACACAAATCCATCAAGGCGTAGATTACTCAGTTTTTGGTAAAATAGCAAATGCCAAAACTGCTAAAGAAGCGTGGGACATCTTGAAGCTGTCATATAAAGGAGTGGAGAAAGCTCAGAAATCCAAGTTACAATCCATGCGTAGAGAATATGAGAGGTATGAAATGTCCAGTTCAGAAACAATTGAATAATATTTTTCACGTGTTACTGACCTTGTGAATAAGATGAGGGTGTATGGAGAAGATATTCCTGACAGTAAAGTGGTGGAGAAAATATTACGTACCATGCCAATGAAGTTTGACCATGTGGTGACTACAATAATTGAGTCCCACAACACAGATAGTGTAACATCCTTAATTTCAATACCTTTAGGATTTTGGCCATTGGAAGCATAATCCCATGAGTTAGGAAATTAAAGCGGAACAATTTTAATATCGGAGACAGAATAATCCAACAAGTATGATCTCATACATGGTTTCAAAGAAACTTGTCCTGGAAAACACAATATCTACATATATGCATAACACCAGTGTAACCAAAAGTACCAAGTGTGTAAGTGACACATATTCACAAACTCTGATCAAAGACTAAAAGAAATCCTAGAACTAAACATTTTTAAACATTTCGAACAAAGGAACAAAAAGGGGTCTTCCGCCTAATAGGTGTAAGTCAACTCCTTATCAAGCTTAGAACCTCGTCCACCTGCTAATGATCTAAACAAAAATCCACAAAAGTGGTGAGACTCTTGTCTCAGTGAGCAAAACAGTGCCAAACATTTCACTTTATATACGTATAGGCCTAAATTAACAACATACAACAATTTGAAGAAAACACTATAATTTCTACTTTAAAAATCAATGATCCTAACATAATCATAAACTGTTTTACCCCACAGAAGGGTTCTTTTCACTTGACATGCAGTTAGACTGAGCTCAGACTACAAGGGGTATCCCCCTTGGGGACATTAAGTTGCCACCAATACCTGACGGCCGAAGCCAAATTTTTAACATAATGGTCCTTGACCCGTAACAGCCATAGCCTTAACATAATACATAAGTTTCTTGATTTACATAACATTTCGATTATAACCGATTCAAAATGACTATCGAACTCTACGAAACTTACAATTAATTTCTACACTAGGTTTCATATATTATTTGGCCCTAATTTCACCATTATCATCTCAATTATAATAAAAAAGCTATATAAGTACCAAATACATGCATTAGAATGGGAATTAAAAGCCTTAGGGTTCATGCACGATTTACAATCAAGGGAAAGAGGTGTGTGGGTGGTGAGTTTTACTCACCCAAGAGAAGAATAAGGATGAAATTGAGGATTGATGCCCAAGAATGTGGTGATTTCTTGCCTTTGATTCCTTCTTCAAGTCCTTAGAAACTTTTTCTCTCTAGAAATCCTTTCCTCCTCTCTCTAGGTTTGTAAAAGGCAAGGGAGAAAAATGAATGAAAACTGAATTCTAAACTGAACATATAGGGGCTATAAGTGGAATTTAGCTCAAGCTAAATTATTTAGCTTGAGCTAATGAGGGTTTGCATGCAGAATTACGAAAATTCGCTCAAGCTAATCAATATTCGCTTGAGCTAAAATGACCCAGAAAATGCACCCTCTCTGGACTATTTTCGCTCGAGCTAATTTTTATTCGCTCAAGCTAATTTGACAGCAAATTCAACCTAAACATATTTTTGCATAATTTGCTCAAGCTAATTTATTTAGCTTGAGCTAAAAACCTAAAATCTGGTTTTCAAACTAAGTTTTAACTCCTCATTTCTTAGACTTTCTTCCCTCAATTGCTAATACATAAACCTCTATTTTTCATTTAATAAATTATTAGAAACTCAAATTTATAGAGGCAGAGGTCGTGTCAATTTCACAGGAAGAGGACGTGGCAACTTTAACCAAGGAAAAGGAGGAAACAACTTTGGATACTCCAACCGTGGAAGAGGAAGAGGTAACAATTACCAAAAAAGAGAAAATTATAATTGCTATCATTGTGGGAAGTTCGGGCACAAAGTTGCAGATTGCAAATACAAACAACAGGCAAACATAGCAGAAAACCAGTATCATGATGTTGGTGAGAATTCTAATCCACAAAGTTTATTTTTGGCAAGCGGTAATTTTTCTGAAGGTGAAAACATCCGGTATTTAGATACTGGATGTAGTAACCATATGTGTGGGAAAAAGGAGATATTTTCTTCTTTAGATGAAACAGTGACTTCTACTGTAAAATTTGGCAACAACACCAATATTCTAATTCAGGGAAAAGGCCAAGTTGGTATCAGGTTGAAGGATGGATCCCAAAACTTCATCTCTGATGTTTTCTATGCTCCTGGACTTCATCATAATCTATTGAGTATGGGACAACTATCAGAGAAAGGCTACAACATGCAGATACAACATGGGTATTGCACGTTGATTGACAAGAACGAGAGATTTATTGCCAAGGTAAAAATGACTCCTGACCACCTATTTTCTTTGAAGTTTCAGCATGAAAGATTTCCTTGTTTGGTTTCTATAATACCAAATGATGATTGGCTGTGGCATATGCGCTTTGGTCATTTTCATTTCTCTGGATTAAATTATCTGTCAAAGAAAGAATATGTGTCTGGTTTGCCTGTTGTAAATATTCCCAATAGTGTGTGAGAGACTTTCCAATTGGGAAAGAAGCACAGAGAATCATTTCCTACAGGAAAGTCTTGGAGAGCAAGGAAGCCACTGGAGATTGTTCACTCAGACTTGTGCACAGTTGAAATCCCATCACTTGGTGGTAGTAAGTATTTTATTACCTTTATTGATGATTTCAGCAGAAAGACTTGGGTATATTTTTTGAAGCAGAAATCAGAAGCTTGTGATGCCTTTAAGTCATTTAAGGCATTTGGGGAGAAACAAAGTGGCTGCAAGATTAAAGCATTGAGAACAGACAGAGGTCAAGAATACCTCGTTTGTGTAGATTTCTTTGAGCAACATGGAATTCATCATCAATTGACAACCAGGTACACTCCCCAACAGAATGGAGTTTCCGAAAGAAAGAACAAGACAATCATGGACATGGTGAGGTGCATGTTGAAAGCAAAACAAATGCCTAGAGAATTCTGGGCATAAGCTATTGCTACTACTGTTTATATCTTGAACAGGTGTCCAACAAAGAGTGTTCGTGACAGAACACCAGAAGAAGCCTGGAGTGGAAGGAGACCCTTTATCCGGCATCTCATAGTTTTTGGGTGTATAGCATATGCCCATGTACCAGATCAGCTAAGGAAGAAACTTGATGATAAAGGAGAAAAATGTGTGTTCACTGGCTACTGCACAAATTCAAAGGCATACAAACTTTACAATCCGGAGACAAAGAAGGTGGTTATTAGCGGAGATGTGACATTCGATGAAGAAGGAATGTGGGATTGGTCTCCAAAAGTCCAAAAGCAGCAGGTGGTAATTCCAGATGGTTGTGAAGAAGAGAATGGACATCAAGATCTAGCAACTGATGAGCCAGAAACATCAAGCAGGCCACAGAGGCAACGGAGACTTCCAGCCAGATTGGAGGATTATATTGTGGGTAATGATAATGACCCATCTGATGAAGAAATTATCAACTTTGCTTTATTTGCAGATTGTGAGCCAGTGACTTTCGAAGAAGCTGCAAATGATCAGAATTGGAGAAAAGCCATGGATGCTGAGATCCATGCAACTGAGAAGAATGAAACATGGGAGCTGACAGACTTACCAGTAGATAAGAAGCCAATTGGTGTGAAATGGGTGTACAAAACAAAGTACAAACCCAATGGAGAAATTGATCGTTTTAAAGCAAGGTTAGTGGCAAAAGGATACAAGCAAAAGCCAGGTATTGATTATTTTGAGGTATTTGCTCCTGTTGCTAGATTAGATACAATTCGTATGATTATATCTATCTCAGCTCAAAATAATTGGAAAATACATCAAATGGATGTTAAATCCGCTTTTCTAAATGGTACTTTGGAAGAAGAGGTATATGTTGAACAACCTGCAGGATATGTGACTGAAGGAAAAGAAGATAAGGTCTACAGGTTGAAGAAAGCATTGTATGGCTTGAAGCAGGCACCCAGAGCGTGGTACAAAAAGATTGATTCCTATTTTGTACAACATGGATTTCAGAGATGCCCATTTGAGCACACTTTATATATTAAAGTTGTTGATCCAGATGATATTCTTATTGTGTGCCTTTATGTTGATGATCTAATCTTTACTGGCAATAATCCAAAGATGATTGCAGAATTCAAGGAGGCTATGATTAAATGCTTTGAAATGACAGGTTTAGGCCTAATGTCATATTTTCTTGGCATTGAGGTCAATCAGCAAGATGATGGAATTTTCATATCTCAGAAGAAATATGTTGGTGATATTTTAAAGAAATTCAAGATGGAGAATTCAAAGCCGATTTCCACTCCTGTTGAAGAAAAGTTGAAGTTAACAAGAGAAACCGATGGCAAAAAGATAAATCCAACCTATTACAAAAGCTTGATAGGAAGTTTGAGATATTTGACTGCAACTAGGCCAGACATTGTTTTTGGAGTTGGATTACTCAGCAGATTTATGGAAGAGCCACGTATTTGTCATTTGCAAGGAGCCAAAAGAATTCTGAGATACATCAAAGGTACTCTGACCGTTGGAATTTTTTATGCCAATAATACTACTGTGAATCTTGTTGGATATACAGATAATGATTGGCAGGAGATATAGAAACAAGAAAAAGCACGTCAGGGTACGCATTTCATCTGGGCACTGGCGCAGTATCGTGGCACTCAAAGAAACAACCAGTTGTTGCACTCTCAACCGCCGAAGCAGAGTATATAGCTGCAGCCAGTTGTGCTACACAGGCAGTATGACTGAGAAGACTTCTAGAAGTGATGCATCGGAAGCAAGATACTCCCACAGGGATATTTTGGGATAACAAGTCTGCCATTGCATATTTTGCAAAAATCCAGTTTTTCATGGACAGTCCAAGCATATAGATATTCGGTTTCACAAGATCCGAGAGCTGGTAGCTGAGAAAGAAGTTGTGATTGAGTATTGTCCAAGTGAAGAACAAGTTGCAGATATTTTTACAAAGCCACTGAAAGCTGAGTTATTTTACAAGTTGAAGAAAATGCTTGGAATGGTGCAAGCTTGATTTAAGGGAGGCAATGTTAGATATATTAAATCAAACCTAAAAGAAAACAACATGCAAATGGTTGGTAGTAGGTGCCTATTGTTACAAAACAAAACTCAAATACAAAAGAAAGGGACAAAAAAGTAAAGCTTCAAATCTTGCCTTGCATGTTAGGTGCCGAAATATTTTTGCACGGGAAATCTAAGTGTGGATTGCAATAGCGCACTTCCTTGTTTTCATTTGCCAAGTGTTTAGCATTTTGTTATTTTGCTATTTCATCATTTTCCTATAAATATGATTGTTGTACGTGATAAAAATATACAAGTATATGAATGAAACTTTGAGTGAATATTTGAAACACTCTTCCTTTCTTTCTCTATTCTTTGAAGTGTGAGTTTATTTGTGAGATGTCCCACTCATATCAAGTTTTCCCGTTTTCTCATCTCCACATATTTTGCTATAGCTTCTTTCTTTGCTATTTGGCTGGAACAGTTCATTGGATCATCCTTTAGCTTCTATATATTGACATTGAATTAAATTGTCATAGGCTGTTAAATTTGGGTGATCACGAATTCTCATCAGATCAGATCAGCCCACAATGAAACTCTTACTTTTATTATTGAGCCCATAGACAGCTGTTAAATCAAAATGATATTCACTAACTTCAACAGTACAATGTAGATACTGTGCTCCAGACTCCCTCCTTGCAATTTTATACACACCACGGTCCCAAATGATCAGAAAATTGTGCAGCACCCCCGGTTGATATCTCCATTTTTTAGTAAAATTTTCAATAGTTTGTTCATTCAACTTTGTCTCAACTAAACAAAATAAAGCAACCTTATTACTTTCCCAGAAGGATTTGACTTACTTCTGCTTAAGAGAGCTATTTAGTCCCCCAATATTCCACCGTCCACCCCTTTACTCTCTACATATTTTGGCAGCATACCTGAATCATGATGACAGCATTTAACAAGTGGTAGATGTCATTTAACACTTCATATTTTGCTTCCATATAATCAAATCGAATCACAAAGAGTCCATTTTCCAGCATCCATATCCTCTCAATTCCTAATTATTTCTTTTCATTCCATCATTTCAAATATAATTTCTTCTATATGTAGATTTAGATATTTGATGAAAAGTGAAATGCAATGAAATAACATAGAATAAAATAAAGTAAAATTATTGTTTCATTATTTAAACATCATATTTTCCAAATTAAAAGACAAGGAAAAAAATAATAAAATACATTTCATCACATTTTGGTCTCTTTTTTTTATCAATATACACATCACACATGGTTCGGTGATCCAATTGTCTTTTCCCCAATTTTTCCCTAAGTACATGTTCAACGTGTTATATTGCAATTTGAAGTGAAATTGGAATGGATGGGGATCCCAGTTCCCAGTTGAGTTCCCACGTAAGACGTAACATGAATGAATTCCTAGTCGTACTTCTCATTTTCACGTGGTCGGTGTAACACATACACATACATATCAGTACATAGCCAATCAATTCTTTTACTCGAACCTCCTTTCTCTGTAAACAAACACAATCCTCGGAA
This sequence comes from Sesbania bispinosa, assembly GCA_026901365.1. NCBI lineage: Eukaryota > Viridiplantae > Streptophyta > Magnoliopsida > Fabales > Fabaceae > Sesbania > Sesbania bispinosa. Next base: position 523,208 of record QLOH01000200.1, on the reverse strand, counting down.
CCTCTCTTTCTCTCATGGCTGCTTCTCTTTACACTCCGAGTCCCCTTCCCCTCATCCCCTCATCCTTCTCGAAACCCCGCTTCCCCATAGCTCCCCTCTTTTCCCAAACCCAAAAACGATGTCGTATAGTCAGCTCCGTCACGGAGGATCGGGAGGTAGCTCCGGTGTCAGAAAACAGAGGAGCCCTTTTCCATGAAGTCGAGGGGTCTTCTTCACCTTCCAAGGCTGATGACACAGAAGAGATTGCTCCTGATTCTGATTCCTATCGCCTCACCAGCAGGGCCATCAATGCCCTCATCGTTTTGGGGTTTGGGACTTTTGCTGTCACCAAATTGCTCACCATTGACCATGATTACTGGCATGTCCGTATCTTCAATTTTAATTAAATGCAAAGTTTGCTCCTTTTTTATTTAGTAATCCAGATTTTATTAAAAAGTATAATATTTAATTAATACATTAGGACATTAAATTAATATCATATTTATGTCTTAAACTGTTGCTTTTCACTTGTATAGTTGTATACCAAGTGAGAACATCACCTGTCAATACAAAAATAATCTGCTTCTTAATTTGTTGCTTTGCTTTTAGTTTCTGGCTTTGTGCTTTTTAACATAGCTTTACCTGACATACTCTGTATAGTTAAACGAGAATGTTCTGATTTTATCTGATTCTGCTTGGTTTCTTTTTGATATATGTTGGGGATGTTATTCCATCTAGGGACATAAGTAACTAAAAATGGAACCCCTTTTTTGAGGTGTAAAATGTAATAGAAAATGCAAATAGTCTAAGGTATATGACATTACTACTTTCACACCTGCAAAAACGAAGTTGGTAGATTTAACATAAACATCCAAGCTTAACTGCCATGTTCTTGTTGGTTTTACAAGTCTCCTTTTACAAATAATTAAAGTACTTAAGAAAGAAAACTGTAGTGAATTTTCTGTATAATACATGGAAGGAGTTGACAACTAATTAGGGTCTTATTATTCAGGGTTGGACCTTTTATGAGATACTCAGGTATGCACCTGAACACAATTGGATTGCCTATGAGCAAGCTCTAAAAGCAAACCCAGTTTTAGCTAAAATGGCAATAAGTGGGGTTGTCTACTCAATTGGAGATTGGATTGCTCAGGTATGTTTCTGACTCACTAGAATATGAAATGCTCAACTTGGACATAGAATTTTTATCAACTGTTGAGCAACTTCTAAGTTCTAACCAAAATTTATAGTGCTATGAAGGAAAGCCTCTTTTCGAATTTGATCGGACGCGACTATTCAGATCAGGTCTTGTTGGGTTTACTCTCCATGGATCTCTTTCTCACTATTACTACCAACTTTGTGAGGTGATTATTGTGCCTGTTCTGGTTGGAACTATTAGGTAATATTCTGTGAGTGGCTGAAATTGTTTGCATTATTTGACAGGCTCTATTTCCTTTCCAACAATGGTGGGTTGTCCCTGCTAAAGTTGCTTTTGACCAAACTGTGTGGTCAGCAATTTGGAACAGCATCTACTTTGTGGTTTTGGGCTTGTTGCGTTTCGAGTCTTTGACCAACATATATGGTGAACTGAAGTCAACATTTTTGCCCATGCTTACCGTAAGAAATTATTTTATTTATTTGTTTCTTAATTTCTTTATGCCATATTTTAGATGTTATCTGTAATTACTTGCCTCTTTGTTCACATAGCTTAGTTTCATTGTGACGTCATGGAGATACATCACAAGCATGGTAACAATAGTGCCAAGCTAAAAACTGAACTATATCCACTTATTGGTAGTATACTCTCAGGACTGCATTTTAGAGTGTTATAGAGTTGGGAATATGCTAGGAAAGTTGGAATGGAAGTTAGCCTAGGATTCAAATTTTCAGGTAGCTACATCCTATCCTCATTCCAAGTCTGGATATAACTTCTGCATCTTTCTCTCAAACTATGAATTACTTGAATTGGTTCAGGTAACTAACCATCAATCATATCCTTATTCCTGAATGTCAAATTGTTTAAAGGGTCACACCAATCTGTGTTGTGTGTGCCTGTGTTTCCTGCTCATGAGCTGAGTAGTAATGTACCCCATAGTTGAAGCCGGTCCTAATTGATAGATCAATGGCAAACCAAAGGGTCCTGGCAAGTTGGCATATCAAGAACAAATGATCCAATGTCAATGCTTGCATATAGCAAAGCAAACAAATAGGATCTAGAGAAGGTGATGTTCCAATGTGTCTGCTTTATGAATGGCCTTTTTACAGATTGCCCCTTCCTATAGGCACCAAGAAAAGAAACAGGAGGAGACTGAAGAAAGGGTTCAAAGAGGAATTCTATTAATACAACTAACAAATCAAGGATGAACAGTAGTATGATAAATAAATTGTATTTTGTATATTCTTATCCCCAAACAATTGTTTGATTAGAAAATTTTCTTCTGTTTGGATCACTGAAATTTCAGTCTAATATACTTCACAGGCAGGTTGGAAGCTTTGGCCTTTTGCCCATCTGATTACTTATGGTGTGATTCCTGTTGAACAAAGGCTTCTTTGGGTGGACTGTATAGAGCTCATCTGGGTCACAATACTTTCAACGTAGGTATTCTAGGATTATTTGTCATATCATTTTGATTTATTACAAACAACTATCCTTTTGTTTTTTACAGTGTTTTAATGTCCTCTTGAATGCTTCAGTATCTCATACTACAACTAATGCTCCTTTAAGGATGGATTTTGACTGTGACATTTTATGCATGGATTCACACTCTATTAATTAATAGCATTAAAAATGTGTTACTTGTAATCATTAAATTGTCAATAAGATTCTTATCCTTACACAATGTTGTTTTATTTTTAGCTATTCAAATGAGAAGTCAGAAGCCCGAATATCTGAGGCAGAATCAGAAACAAGATCATCTACTTCAAACCAGAATTCTAAGGTAAGAAGACTGTATTATTCCTCTGATGTGTTTTAAGATTCCAGGATCCTCATGATCCTTATCATGAAATGAAGAGAAAACACAGTTTTCAGCACATTTTAACATTAAATGTTACTGTTTCTGACATATGTTTGCATAACTATGATTCTTTATTGCTTGGCAAGATTTGGTAAATCGTTCATCCAAATTGGGAACCTCAATATACCATGTCTAAGACTGATAAAAGTTTTATGTTCCAATTAGACGAGTCTTCCACCAATGTTGTATGTCATGTATTTAGCTAATGATTGCTTTTGTCCGTTTTTATGTTGTGTACTGCCAGGAATAAAAACAAGATGAAAATAGGGAAAAAAAACATATCTAGGTTCATGGGCATGGCAGTTACAAGGTTTATCAACCTTGAAAAAGCTTTTGAAGTCTTGGCTTAAAATTCAAAGAATCTATCAGTTGAAGGTCCAATTAAACGACCTCAGGAACATGAGGTTGTGATCTGCTGCCATATATACAGGATACATTTATACAGGTCGTCCATCCTTCGGCCATGGTCCACTATTGGGGTTGAAGTGATTTTATGCATGGATTATTGTGTATATTCACAGAAGTTTAATCATTTCTTGGGGTGTATTTGATTACCTTATACATCTGTAATTCCGGATATAGAACATCTCATCTCATATTGACTATGCTGTAAAATGTGAAGATGCCCATATAATCAATATCAAATTACACAACATTAACCTTTAGATTTTAATAATTTTATTCGCTCAAGTGTTTTGTAATATTATGTTGGGATGGAAATAGGCTGAGCCGAGTTAGGATTTCCAAGGCGTCTGCATCTTAAATCTATGACCTGAGTCTAACATGTTTAGGCTTTATTTTAAGGCTTGGTCTACCAAAGAGTTGTGGCTCAGTTGGCAACGCAAACTGAGATTGTGGAAAGAGCTCTCGAGTTCGATCCCCACTAAACACATTCTTCGGGAGGGGTGAGGAGCTTTAACTGTGACTAAGCCCCGAATAGGATTGTCCCTGGTAATAGGGGATATCTATGGTTTACACAAATAAAAAAGGTCGGGTCTGGCCTAATTACAAGTCTACTGCTTTGTTTGGTGTGGTTAGGGAAAAAGAGAGAGAAGAGAAGTGGAAAGGGGAGAAATAGAGAAGAGATAGAGATGATTTTATGGTTGTTTGGTGTGAGAGAAATAGATGAGAAATAAGAGTGAGATGTGAAGGTGGATTGTTTGGTTTGAGTGAAGAAATGGAAGAGAATTAGTGTTTGGAACAAAAAATCGATTTTAAATATACTGTAATCGATTATGTTTGAAGTCAGAAGATGTGGTTTCATTCATTATTGCTTTGTTTGGTAGTATTAGGGAAATAGTTGTTGGACAAGTGGCCTCACTAACTTAAGAGGGGGGTGAATTAAGTTATTCGAGACTATCTAATCTTTTCGATTAATGAATTATCTTTCCCTAATTATACTTAAAAAGTTCTTTTCAAAGATGAAGAATGAATGTTAATGCTTAATATAATGAAATTGTAAATGCAATAAGTAAGGTAGAGTTAAGGGAAGAGAGATTGCAAACACGGTTTATACTGGTTCGGCCAATCCACTTGCCTACGTCCAGTCCCCAAGTACACACTTGAGATTTCCACTATTCTTGTAAAACCCTTTACAAGAGATGAACACTCACACACCTTGGAACCCCTTCCCTTGTGTTGAGTTTCACCAACAAACCACGAGAGGCACCCTCTCTTAATCACACAATATGAGAAGAAATTGTTTGAACAATATGAACTCTCTTTTAGAGTAGATAATACAACTTGAAGTTCCTATAAGAATCCTTAATAATTTGCAAATGTTTTGGCCAAAATGATTCTTAAAGAGGTTTCTCACTTTTTGTTATTTCACATTGTAATCTACTGATTTTTTCGAAATGAAGACACATATATATAAGGATGAACATGAAACATTGTAATCCTTGATTAAAAGTCATGTCTCTTCAAGAATTTCAAAAACAGAACACTGGTAATCGATTACACAGTTCAGTTTTGCGAACCGTTGTGCCTGAAATATCAAATTTGAATTTCCTGTACTCTGGTAATCGATTACAGGTTTTGGTAATCGATTACCAGAACCAAAATTTCATTCCAGAAGTTGAATGCTTGCTGGTAATCGATTACACTTCAACTGGTAATCGATTACCAGTTCAAAATATTTATTTTGAACTTAATTTTGGTTCATAAAACATTTTTGCATAAACTTTATTTTAAAGGCCAAATTACTTGCAAAGTCTAGAATTCTTTTAACACTTTATCTAACTAGACTAATACTTATCTAACATCACTTGTAGTCTTGATCTTGTATTGACCTTTGCTCCTTGCTCTTTCTCTTTCTTTTGCCAAATTCTTTTTGTCAATCTTGTGAACTCATTTTCTTTTCATTGGCATCATCAAAACCTGCATATAATATATCTACAAGTATATGCATCTACAATAGTGAAGAGAGAAATAGGGAAGACAGAAGTAGGAAAAAGAGAAATATGGAAGAGATAGGAGATTTTTAGGTTGTTTGGTGTGAGAGAAATAAGTGTGAAATGGAAGAGAAATATATTTTTAAGTTGTTTGGTGTGAGAGAAATTTGTGTGAAATAGAAGAGAAATGGGTGAGATTATTCAAGTAATGCATTTCTCTCCTAACTCTCTTCACATTTGGAGATAAATAAAAAGTTGGTGGGACCCATAACTTTTTGGCATTTCTACCCTACTTCTCTCCTCCACCAAACAAGTGAAGTTGTCAACTTCTCTCCCACTTCTCTCCCTCTCCCTATTTCTCCCCTACCTCTTTGCTACCAAACAAGGGCTACATGGCTAGAAATTTTGCTTAAAAGTTTATTTTATAATAGAGAAATGTAAATTGTACATGTTGTACATGTACAACATAGAGAGAGTAAGAGAGAAAAGAGAAAAAAGAGAGAAATGTGGGATGTGATAGGTGATGTGATGGAAAAAGATAGAGAAAAAAGTGTGTTGTATGAGTTGTATGTTTTTATGTTGTATGAATTTGATATCTCTTTATAATAAGATATTTGAATATGTCATATACATGCATTTGAATAGGTCAATAGGCCAAGTCTTTAATGTAAGATAACATACTTATATATTTATATAGGCTAATAAGTATATACTTATAAGACAAAAAATAAAAATCTTTATAACAATATTAGCAATATAGAAAAAAATAATATTTTATTTATATTTAGTTAAATAGGCCGGTCTAATAGGCTTAAAAGGTTTTTCGATGGCCTGAAGTTTGGTCTGTTTAGCTATATAGGCTTTTGAAAAAGTCATGATTTGATCTATTTAATAAATCGGTTTGGTCTGGCCTGGGCCTGATGTAGGCTAGGTTGTAGACCCTTGACGAGCGGTTTGGCATGTTTCCACCCATAATCTTCTGTATATGTTATTGCCACTTCACTATTTGGGCTGATAACAAAATATTAGCTTATATATATATATATTTGTAAAATTAGCTTATACATATATTCGTGTATTGCCTTAAATATATCAAGTATTCCCTGTGTTCGGACCGCTTCGGACCGCTTGATCACGCTGGAGAGAATCCACAAGAGGTCACTGAAGAAGATCCATGAGAGGAGATTGGTTGGTAGATACCTGCATAGACTCTGATGCTCAAGTCAGTATAGATCTAGGAGAATATGAGTAGAAGTAGAAAAACATACCTAAGCTACCTTTGATGTGTATTTATATAATGAGTGAGTGAGAGGTAATTAAGCAAGATAGTAATTAGGGGTTGATAGTGTAATTATGGGGTAGATGTTGATTAGTCAAGAACGCTCCATTAATTGTGAATGCGCAATCATAACCATAATCAGCTCTCTTAACAGTGAAGTGTTAAGTCAGTGCCCACTGAGGTTAGTCGGTTAAGATAACTCGGTCGAGAGGGTATGACACCTTCCTAGACCTTTCTTTGATAACTCAATGGTCGGCCTCCCTTCTAATTGGTAGAGTACCTGATCGGCCAGATACGGTACAATAACTATGTAAGTTTTTCAAATTAAAAAACAATAGCTTCATTAAAATTATTTTAATTCTTTCCATAAATCAAAAGAAAATTTAAAAACTTTAAACAAGTGTTGTTCAATCATCGTTCAGTACAGTGTTATCAATTATAGCTCGGACCTATCGATCGAATCGTTGAACCAGTAAACTGGTAAAGTGATCGGTCCAAGCCACTCATCAGATCGAACATGTATCTGAACCGAGAAGAACCGGTTTGGCTCAGCTGATTTAGTAAAAATTCGATGAACCGATTAGATTGGACGAGTCGTATGAATAAGATAGTAAAAAAATTAACATTTTAGAGATGTATAAGATGCAGCTTTGCGTCCCTCCATAATAGTTATCCCTTTTTGGCTCTTTGTCACAAGCGTCGTTGGATGAACACCAAAAGTAGAGGAACACATGAGCAAATCGTAAGGAAAGGTAGAAGAGAGGAGAGGAAAAAAAGAGGCAGAGGAACACATGAGCGAACTGTGAGGAAAAATAGTAGAGAGGAGAGAAAACATAGAAAGGGGAGAAAAGGGGAGAGGAAAAAGAAAAGATGAACCGGTGAAGGAATGGTTGTGAAATGTGAACACAAGATTTTTTCCTCTGCTCTTAGTAAACTAGTGAGACCTTCAATGTTTCGTGAAAGGAGAAAGGCTGCAAAACATTGAGGTTTTACGTGAAACGTGCAACTCTCCAATCATATAGATGTAGATTTTATAGAATAAAATGTTTTTTAAAATTTAGTCCTAGGTGCTCTTTTTTTTGGGAGGGGGGCGGACAAAGGTGTCTAATGAGTTGGACATGTTGGACTTGGATGGCCCAAATAGTATTTTGAATCTATGTTATTTTTTAAAAAAATCTATATATTATATTTTTTTATAATTTTAAATATAAAACTGGTTTAACCGGCTTAATTGGTAATTCACTGGTTCAATTAGTGACCCATTAATCTAGTATTCTGTCTGAGTCGGATATCGGTCCAAGTTTTATAACATTGACTCGGGAAGGCATTATATCACATAGTTATATGTATGGAACTGAACAATGATCACACTTTGCTTTTCCTAATAAATTACTGTCACAGGATGGACACACATCATCTGCATGAGGTGTCATATTCATTAAATGATGTGGCAACAAATCATTGGATGTCTGTGTAAAATTTTTACACTGGCAGTGCATAGTAATTAAACTCATATTCTTTTCAATTTTTTTAAGAAAAAATGAAGAAAAGAGGATTAAAAGATTTTTTTAATTGACGCGGGAGGAAAAAAATAGATGAAAGAAAATTTTGGACTTTCCAAAGATATAAGCAACATGAGAGAACGAGAGAGAGAAAATTAACATTTTAGAGATGTATAAGATGCAGCTTTGCGTCCCTCCATAACAGCTATCCCTTTTTGGCTCTTCGTCACAAGCGTCGTTGGATGAACACCAAAAGTAGAGGAACACATGAGCAAATCGTAAGGAAAGGTAGAAGAGAGGAGAGGAAAAAAATAGGCAGAGGAACACATGAGCAAACTGTGAGGAAAAATAGTAGAGAGGAGAGAAAACATAGAAAGGGGAGAAGATGGGAGAGGAAAAAGAAAAGATGAACCGGTGAAGGAATGGTTGTGAAATGTGAATATTGAAGTAAATGGTTGGATCACAAGAAGGGGGGTTGAATTGTGATTCCTTTTTAAAATTCTGCAAGTTATCTTCTAATAAAATTCTGCTCAAGGTAAGTTCTTGGCTTTTATCAGAAGATGGATTCCCAAAAGGTTAATTTTAAGTATAATGCTTATTATGCTGAAAATAGGATTCCTTTGATGGAATCAATTAAGTTAACACTTACTTAGGTATTAGGTAGCTTTTAAAATCTTTTTATGATCATGCAATAACTAAGAGTGTAAGGAAAAGAAGAGAACACAAAGGATTTATAATGGTTCACCTTTTCCAACCAAAGGCTACATCCAGTCCCTACCTCAAGTAGGATTTTCTCACTAACCAAACTCAATTACAACCTTGGGTACACACTACCACTAGTATTCTTTTCCCACAGCCTCTTCAGGCTTCTTTCAGAAACACCAAACACTTAGAAACAAGTTATGTCTTCTTACAGTACTTTCTGCAGAAGCACAGAACCTGAAATCTGCAGAACTTGCTTCTGCAGATCCCAATCTCTCACAGGCTCACACTTGAGCCTTTACAACCTCTCAAATACTTCACCTGATTAGTCACAAGAGATTTTACAGCCAACCAATCTCTCTGACTCAGTAGAAGCACAAAGCTACAAAGGTAAAGTACACAAATCTCACAAAGCTCACTAGATTACAATCAAAACAGCAGCAGCAGCTTCTAGTGAGCAAAACTCCCCCTCAACAATGTATATTAAACAATGAGAGAAAAACTGAGGAGAGAGAAAAAATGTTCCAGAAGCTGGCAATGTAAGACCAGATATTGTTTTATGCTTCTGGAGAGAGAGGTGTATCTCAATGTGAAGAGAGCACCTCCTTTTATAGGTGAGGAGCCTTGTAGCCGTTGGAATGCAGTCAAAATGACCCAGGTGTGATGCTTTGACAAGTCCCTTTCAGGTACAGCTGTAAAAGCTGACTGGTATAGCTGTCTTGTTGACTGGTCTTCATGCTTCTGCAGAACTTGCTTCTGCAGAAAGCAAAACTGGCTCATTTCTTCACCAATGCTTCTGTGAATTTTCTGAGGATGATTTCTGGATTATTTCAAGTGTATTTCAACTTGTGTAACTCAGCTAAATCATCAGAAGAATCATTTTATTTTTCTGCCTTAATTTGCTGCTTCTGCAGAATTCATATGTGTATGTTGCTTCTGCAGAATTCTGTTAATGTGATGTTTCTGCAGAATTCTGCTTCTGATGAACTGCAGATGTTTCTCATGCTTCTGTGAACTATTTGAGGTTCCACAGTTGATATGTCTTGAGCATAAAGTGCTATTATTGCTTTGTTCTTGAAATTTTCTCTTAAAGTGAATCTCCCTTCTAATATGTCTTCATTTGATGTTCTTTGGAAGCTTCTTCATGCTTCTAGAAGATATGAGAAGTGCTTAACAACTTCTGATTACTTTAAATGAGTTATCTTGAATTTACTCATTTTAATTTCAAGTTGTCCTTCACAGATTTGTCATTCCTTTTTAGTTTGTTGCTTCTGCTAGTTATTGGAATGAAATTTCTCATGTATTTCATGCTTCTTATGTTTCTCATATTTCTCCTTCTTCAAGATTAGACATGTTGCTTCTGGATACATACTCAAATGAAAATGATTAGTCTTCTTTGAAATCAGAATTATACTAAGTTCCATTTGATTTGGTTGTCATGATTAAAACCACTTTGAGGGGATATTTGAACCTTACAAATACAAGATTTTTTTCTCTGCTCTTAGTAAACTAGTGAGACCTTCAATGTTTCGTGAAAGGAGAAAGGCTGCAAAACATTGAGGTTTTACGTGAAATGTGCAACTCCCCAATCATATAGATGTAGATTTTATAGAATAAAATGTTTTTTAAAATTTAGTCCTAGGTGCTCTTTTTTTTTGGAGGGGGCGGACAAAGGTGTCTAATGAGTTGGACATGTTGGACTTGGATGGCCCAAATAGTATTTTGAATCTATGTTATTTTTTTTAAAAAAAATCTATATATTATATTATTTTATAATTTTAAATATAAAATTGGTTTAACCGGCTTAATTAGTAATTCACTGGTTCAATTAGTGACCCATTAATCTAGTATTCTGTCTGAGTCGGATATCGGTCCAAGTTTTATAACATTGACTCGGAAAGGCATTGTATCACATAGTTATATGTATGGAACTGAACAATGATCACACTTTGCTTTTCCTAATAAATTACTGTCACAAGATGGACACACATCATCTACATGAGGTGTCATATTCATTAAATGATGTGGCAACAAATCATTAGATGTCTGTGTAAAATTATTTTACACTGACATTGCATAGTAATTAAACTCATATTCTTTTCAATTTTTTTAAGAAAAAATGAAGAAAAGAGGATTAAAAGATTTTTTTTAATTGATGCGGGAGGAAAAAATAGATGAAAGAAAATTTTGGACTATCCAAAGATATAAGCAACATGAGAGAGAGAGAGAGAGAAATCTATTATTTTATAATATATTTTCAGAAATTTCATTTTATAAATAATTGTTTTAAGAGTTTAATGGATATGCATTGTATTGTGAAATAAATAGTTTTACATAATCTCATAATGTATTATCATATCATCTAATTAATATGATACATCTTATGTTATTAAACTCAACAAATGATATAATAACATATCATTGAATGATCATGTTAATATTTTTTATACTAACAATCAATTATTTAATAACATAATCAATTATATTGATTTGAATGAATGAAATTAGATTTCTTAAAAAACACGGTTGGGAGGTATCCCATATTTGATTCATGATCTATTCTACTAGTAAGTGTGTTCATAATTTTTTTTTTTCAAATAGAATAATTTTTTTTACACCACTTCAATCTTATCACGTAACATATGCTCAAATGGTCGTATTTAAAATCTTAATAACAAGGATTTGTATGTACATGTTTATGCTTTTATATTATATTTGATGATTTATTATTATTAAAAACTGTTATAGTGTTGAGTCTCGAGACGTCTAAAGACTTTAAAGATAATTTACAATATATTTATATCCAATTGACTTTGCAATCTCAATATTGAAGAAGACCTAACGACCTAGAATTCTCAATGCAAAAGTCTGTATGTGTCTTTGTTCGATGGAGCTATCACTCAAGGTTGTTTTAGTTTGAGGCATCTGCAATGTCTCTTAGCCAAAGACCTTAGCAATGTCTAAAACTTGAAAAAAATGAGAAGTATTCATGTTTCTAGAAGTTGAATTGCTATCTTTAAGGAAGATTGCTCTTTCTCCGAAGAAGATTGATGTTCTTTGTGCCTCGAAGGAACTAAGGACTATTATGTTTCTCCATAAACACATGTTCTCTAACAAATTAAAGGACAAAACAAATCATATTGTAGTACAAAAGCAACACTAACATGTGTACACTTTTTTAAAACAACCAACAATGGATTGTAAGGAGATCATCATCAGACATAGAGGTGGTAAAATGGGCTACCCGGCTCAATGCGGGCTAGGGCTAAAGCGAGTCGGGGCAAAAAAGCCTAAAAAAATGGTGCCCAAACCCGAAAAATGCAGACCAAGCCCGATATTTTATCAAGTTAAGCCCATCATTTTAATAAAATAAGTTGGGTTAAAGAATATCGATATTAATTCAAGATCAAAATTTTAAAACCAACCTCTACAATTTAACGGGCGGGTTCAGGCTGACCCAATGAGCTTGACTCATTTTACCGCTTCTAATTAGATACAACAATACCAAACATATAATTAATTCCATTCAACATGTTCAAATTAAAAGAAGGATTTTGTCTGAGAACTCCAAAGATTCATCTCCTATAAATTGAAGCGTTAAAGACTAAGGCATGAGACGGAAGTTGTTGAAAACAATTACTCTCTTATGTTGTAAATTTGAGGGCTAGCATTGGAAAGTGAGACATTTAGTTCTCTTACTCTTTATCTCAATGACTTTTTAGTTTTAACCTTCTCTCTTTTCTCTCTTTTTTTAGTGAACTCCACACACAACTTGTGAGAATGATATTCTCCCTCTCAATCCTTAATGTTTATCTTCTTCTTCTTCCTATTTAAATTTTAAAATATTAATAAATGTTAATCCTTAATTTTAAAATTTATTGAGATTCAAAATATTATACTATCATTTTCTATTTTAATCCTCACTTTTAATATAAATCTTTATTCTTATTATTTTGATTTTAATTTATTTAATTATAACATGTTATCAAATAATAATATAAATTATAATTTTCATAATAAAACATAATATACTATTATAATTTAAAAATGAATAACTGTTTAAAATTATTCTAATTCTTATTTTTTTAATTATAATGATATTAATTTATTATAAATTTAGTTTTAGTTATATAAAATATACTTTTATTTACTTATTACATGAAATAACTAATATACTAGTTTTACCATATGTATGTAAAAATATTAATAAATAATAAAAATATAGATTATTATTTTCTGTTTTTACCATTAATGCTTCAAAGTTTTAATTCCTTAGATCAATAAAATTCAATGGTTGGATCAATAAAATATTTTTGCCATTGATGTATAGTTATAATTTAATAGGTGGATCAATAAAATTTACATTCAATCTTAAGTTATAATATTTGGTGTAACTTACACTAGTGTAAGTTGAACCCTCATCATATACAGGAGGATCGGTGTAAGTTACACCAAGTATTTCAATTGTATATGTATATATAAAGTAATTTTCAAGTCAATAAAATTAGTGTCGAAATTAGAATTCTAATTGTGTATACACTAAATACGGTAATTATAATTGGAAGAACATGATTCTAAAAAGAAGCAACTTGTAAGATAGAAACCATCTTCTATAAATAAATAAATAAAATGAATTCGAAACCAAGGGGTTATTTTGGATTTTGTGTAGCGCCCGTAGGCGTCGCTGTTGCTCTCTGTCTCTGCAATCGCGACGGGTTGCATCATCGGTGAAGATCGAAACCCTCTGCAATGGCAAAGATCGAAGAACTTGATGACGAATCCGTGGCCAAAATGAGGAGGAAGAGGAATCATGGGTCAACCAAAGTCTTCGTCTTCGTTGATTACCTTTTCATCTTGATCTTCTTCGGATTCCTCTGCTTCATCATTTTCAAGTTTCTCGGCCTTTGATTCTCCAAATTACAGAACCCAATGTTTGTTCTCAACTAGGTATATCATGCACCCTCACTTCTGTTGTATGAACTTTTTATTATTATTATTGGCATGTATTGTTCCTCGTGTATAAGCACTTAACTTAATATTTCAAAGATATAAAATAGTTATTAAGTTCATTTTTTACATCACCAATTTAGTTTTTCATAAAAAAAAAAAATTCATAAAAATAAATTTAGTGATGTTTTAGTATGATAATAAATTTTAGAGGATAAATTTAAAGATTTACTCATCATCATCATCAATTTATCTATAATGGTAACCTGTGGTTAACTTTTTCTTTACTCTGGCTTGTCGATGTAAATGGAAAATAATGAGATATATAATGACTTTTGGTATTTTTTGCATGTATTTTGATCAATCCCATTGTAATTTTTTCCTCACCGGTTTCATCCCAAAAAAAAAAAAAAATCTTCATGGAAATCAACCATGTCAATAGCGATAATTTTGTTGAATACATATTCTTGTTGATAATTTGATCCCACAATGTGTGCTTATTATGTTTTTGTACCATGGAACCACATTTGAAAGGATGATGCATAACTAATAGCGTATTTGGTTTACCCTAAAATCACGTTTCAAACATGGATCCGAGCTACTCTCGGCTCCACTTTTGAAACGTGATTTTAGGCTAAACCAAACACACTATAAATAAATGATGAAAATTTTATTAGCACTGTGCAGTGCAAGTGTTGAATAATGAATATCCATGTTATTGTTTTGAGAGATTGGGCTATTGAGTAAAGTAATAAAAATTTTCTCGATACTATTTTATGCTTTTAAATAGGTTTCTGGAAGTCTTTCTTTTTTCTTCACATTTTGTACTCAATCCAGCTGAAGAGTTTGTATGTAGGTGTGTCTGCTGGTACTTTATTTATGCTTCCAACATAAATTCATTTGAAATTTAATATCTATATAGGAAAGCTGTATTATAACTTTTCTCAACTTAGCACTAGCATTCCTTTTAGTTTGCTTGTTCATCACCGCCACTTCTTTTGGCAGGATACTCGTCTGGCATAGCTAGGCTTCCCTTACAGATATAGTTTCAAGCTTGAAGACAGTGACAACTAGCAAGTGTCATTTTTTTATCAGATCCTGTGATGTAATACTTAAATTGATCATCTTTCTCTGTGCTGAGAAACTTTTGCTCTCGAATTCCAAAATTTGCACTATTTATTTTCCCCTATCTTATAGTCTTCATTTGTTTCTTGTGTGTTACATTTGATTTTTTTCTTAGCATATCTTTTTCTACTTTCATTACCTTTTTCCTTGACTATGATAAAGAAAGATGACAACTAAAATTAAGATGAAAATACATTGCAGAGACTAAACTGATAGTGAAAGCCGAACAATTTTCCTTTTCCTTTGTCAACTGTTTCATTACTCAAGACGAAATGCCTTTTTCTCGGAGGGAATGTAGTATTTGTTTTTATTTTTTATTTCTTTTTTTTTTGTTTCTGGCTGGTTGGTTGGGGTGGGGTAGAAGAAATGAAGACTATATGCATGTAATAGACTCACAGCAGTTAGGTGTTGTTGCTTCCATATTGATGTCCCACCAACTTTGCATTCATGTGCCTCATATCTATGATTCATTATGATGTGAGATGTTGATGAAATAAATGGATTTGTTCATATCAATCAAGGAAGGTTGATTTAATGACTTGAAGTGTGAGATTCAAGGGTTCTCTCTTCTCTGTGTTACTGGAATCTCAACCTCATGATTGGCATCTTTTGGATTTTTGTAGGGATTTGATATGTGATATTTTTCCCTGTGAGATTTATTTTTTTCTACACTATTTATGCCGTCTAAAACCTTATTCCTGCATTGACTTGTGGGGTAGTGGTAAACAATATCACCTTAATTTAACAAATCCTTAACATTATTCCAACTGGAAAATTTATATTAGTATGAGCCAGTGTGCAACTGTGCATAATTTTAAATATCATCACTTTTAGCAATTGAAATTGAAGAATTATGATTTATGATTGTGGACCCACAAATAAAAATCAGCAACTGCTTTGAGAATAATGGGGTTTTCAAACAATTGAGCTTACATCATACTTAATTCATCTTTAACCAAGGAAAGAGCAGAAAAGCTTTGCATACCAAGTAGCAGATTAGTGCACACTGAGCACTTATTCATGGTGTACAGAACGTAATAGATGGGTGCTTCAATTCGTCTAAAGCATAACAATTTTTGAAACTATGCCTAATTAATGCAATTATGCATGATGGCTCATAACTGAGCGAATTCATGGATGAAGTGCAGCTGGAACTCCACCACCACTGCCAGGAATTGGAACCTCAAAGCCAGGGTTTGGGACAAAAGTGTCATCACCACCTGGAACATAACTGTGACCTGCTGGCACTGATCCTGCTCCTCCACTGCCACCAGTGTATGGATTTTGAGGTGTGAGGCCAAACGTAGGTGGCAATCCTACTCTGCCAATGCCTGGAATATACACACCACCTACAGGATTGAAAAACCATTGAGGCTCTTTCTTGTCTTGTGTCTTTGAGTTCTTTGGATTGATGTTGCGTCCAGCAACTGCTTGCCAATTGGAAAGCAGGATGTTGGAAATGAGAAGAAAGGCAAGGAAAGAGGAAGCTTTGTAAGCCATTATCTAATAAGACTTTTGATTGAGATGTATTTTGTGTTGAAGCTGGAAAGGAGTGGCTGCATTTTATAGTTTCAGGTTCTGCTGAGTTGGGTGTGAACTGTAGCGGTGAGTTAAGAGTTTCTTGTGTAAATGCCACTGGCAAAATGACTCGTATGCATGGAGCCTCTCTTTTGGTAGTTGATCATTTGTGGCTCAGTGAGGTGCAGGACACTTCAATCGTTAAAATGGTTAGTGTTACTTGGCTTCACTTTGATTACCTGCTATATGTGGAACATGGTCACCAATTTCATAGCGGCCACTAAATGAAGCCTTCACATGGCTGAGTTATGTACCGTTTATGTGAAGAAAACTTGGAATTGCATCTATGTTTCATTTTGGATGTTCTGTTATTATTAAAACCATAGATTTTAATGCACTAATAAATTATCATTGGAGTAATGTGTTATCCCAGTATAATAACATCTTCTCAATAATTCCTTTTTATGAGGAATGCTATTGAAGAAAATATTACTATAAGATTTGGAATTATTTTTACTTTTAAATCATATTTTTATGCAGGGACAGCTTTTTCACTGTTAAAAAGGTTTAAATACACAATTATTAGAGTTGTATTATCGCACCATACGCAGTGAGATTTAAATCCTCTCATGTTTATCAATAATAGGATGGTATTAGTTTTAACCAAGGCAGGTTGCACACATGTCCAGTTAGTCTGTTACTGTCTCTACTCAAAATCTGAAATCATGTAGGCAAATTACATACAATACAACTTGCATAGTCACCTACACAATTGAAAAAACTACATAAGTAATGCTATTTCTTCTAGTTCAGAATTCAATTAAGCTCGTAATTTTAGGCCTACTATTATTGGATCATGGTTTAGTTTATGATACACTAAAAAGACCCCTAAGATTGCCTGAATAATTTGTATACCCAATTTATCACGCTCCATCCCTCTCGGGCAATAACAACACATTCTTAGCATTAGCCAGGGACTTCAAGTTTCATTGAGTTTATTTGTGTGTGAAACAGATCCACTTTCAACCCAGATTTGGTGAGTTGCAGCACTCATGTTTCATATTGAGCAATTGCCTCGAGAGCTTAATGTTATTGATGTTTTGCATTATGTTGATTCCATTTCCTTCCCTGACCTTAAATTAAGCATCATTTACTACACGTAATTAGCCAAAGAAAGATAGATTTTCTTTGTTGAACTCACTGTGTTGCAACAGGTATTACAATAAACCATACCAACTGAACAATCAAAACTCAAGAGTTTGGCCTTTCCTCTGAAAATCTAGGAAGTTGAACCAGTGAGTTTACTCTGGTGACACCCTCCAGACCTGACCAGTTTTGATCTTCAGCTAATGATGTTCCATCTTCAACATCAATAGATGCTCCTCCAAAGTTCTCATTTTCTTCTGAGGATCTCACAGTAAAGTTCCTTTGTAAAGATGGCTCAGACTTTTGACCATCATCTGACTCAACTGGATTACCTGAATGGTTGCTCTGGATGGTTGCAGAGGAAAAACATGGCTCATCACAATCAGATTCTGGGTCCATTTTCCCATCCAAAAATAGGCACACAACAGCACAGTCATCCATTTTTGAAGTTGGATATTTGAGTTTCCACTCTCTAGCAGCAGAATCTACCAGAACCCTTGCTGCTGATGATCGACTTGGTGCTGAAGATACTATCTCAACCACCTCTTCATTGCTCAAAACATCCCAGACCTGCACAACATCAGAATATTCAGAGCTAACATTAAACTTCTGATAGGTGGGACCCTAGCATCAAGGACACATAGCATGATAAAGCTAAACAGAAACTTGACTTATTTTCCAAAATGTATATTCAAACTCATTATATGTCCTGCTTGGTTAATTCTTGTAGAGAAGTCAACACACACAGTAAAGCTGGGGCAATCAATGATAAAGTTCTCTAACAATATACAGCAATGCAATATGTACAATTTTGTCCAGTGGTGGGATGGACTATTTTGTGCACTACGCAAATTCCACTTGAGCAATACATATTTGTATCTGGATGTTTAGTTATCTTAATGAATATAAGCTTTTCATGTCCACAAGGGGTAGAATTAACCAATACATATAGGTTACACATGCTTAAAAGCCGGTTACTTGACAATTCTGACACCTTTCACAAGAAAGAATTGTGCACTTGAAAAGACTAGCTAATAAGTAATAACCTAGGTCATGTCCCAACTTCCTAATAGTTCTGTCAGGAGTAATAAAATTCAATTCTGCTTAATGGTTTTCCAGAAGCCATTTCCCAGTTAATGCAATATCATTATTCATCACTGATAAAAAATGCCTCATCTTATTACATGTTCTTATTTCACTTTATCACAGCATTACTTGGTATAATGATTTCTTCTGAAAACTATGCAGTCACAGGCATGTTGGCCCATTAGCCTGCAGAAAGTAACTTCAATTGTGGATCATAGTTTGACATTTCCTCTAGAGTTGCACAGGAAAAAAATTAGTGAAACAATTTTTGAAATAGCAAAAACAAATTGAACAAACAGATAAAAAAATAGATACAAGATTGAAATATCTTACCCCATCTGAGGCAAGAACAATGAATTGATCTCTGTCTGTAAGCAACTGATGAGAAAATTCAGGTATAGAAATCACACCATACTCCTTCAAGCAAAAATCTCCAAATGCTCTAGCCATTGCTAATCCAGGTGCATCATCAAAAGGTAACCACACCCTAGGAACTTCTGGCTCATCTTGCAATGCAAATACTCTACCCTTGCATCGTTTAATTCTTTCAGCTTCTCCTATAAGAATTTACATCAAAATTAGCATAAGTTAACATCAAGCAAAAAACATAACTTGGACAGAGAAAGGATGGAAGATTATGGCATATGACACACTTGGCAAATCAGGCTTCAAATCAACAGTCAACTGAATTGCCACCATCAAGTCATTATTGTCCTTGGATCCCATGATTGCTCGAGAATCCCCAATATAGCCCATAAACAAATTTGAACCCTGGAAAGTGAAGAAAATAAGAAATGTGTAAAAGCAAGCAAAACAATAGGCTAGACGCTGCACTTTGAAGAACTACCTGTTTCACTATAGTAACAGCTGTGCTCCCACTACAGAAGCAGTCCAAATTTGGATGAGACCTCAGATCTTTGTCCATAGCCTTGTATGCCTTCATGAAAGCATCTCTCCACATAGAATTCAGTGTATCCTCAGCAGAGAAATCCTTCTCAGACTCTCCACTTTCAGGCTTTATGTCACCCTTAAAACAAGCTTTACCTGAACCATTTTGCCTCAATTCACAGGAATGCAAACATGAAAGCAGTTTTATTGGCAACGCATCCCTGACTTTGCGCGCAACAAGGTGACCATGTGGACCATGGCCATCAAAGACACCACAAAAGATCACATCTTCTGACATGAAATCCTACAAAAAATAAAGATCCAAGCTAGGATGTCAATTTGTAAAATTAACTAGTAGCATGTTTGGTTTACAATAAAACCACATTACAAACTTAAATCCACTACAACACTACAGAGAATAGCATTGTATTGGATCCACATTTATAACATGATTTTATTGCAAACCAAACATGCTATAAATCTCTCTTCAATCAACCAGAACCATACATCAGCAACCATAAGATGAACATACTCACTTCCCATACAATCATGGCATCCTGATTAATACCCTTACGACCCTGCTGTGTGAATATGCAAGAAGACCGGCTCTTTCCATTAGTGAAAATTCTGTTTGGTAAGGATGGTAGCTTGTGCAAAGAGACAACATGATCAGAGAATGTTCTCCTTGTTCTCTTTTGACCACAGAATCCCATTTCTAGACAAGATGGAGAGACCGTGTCTCCATAGCTCTTGCTACTACAAGTACTTCTACTGCTTGTTGAGACACAACACCCCATTTGCTCAGTTCCAGAATGAACACATCAGATGGAAATCATGTCAATGTCCTTCCCCTTTCACTATAGATCTTACATAAACTCTGAGATTCCAAGTATAGTCAACTGAGTAAACAATCCTGACCCTGAAGATTCCCTCACCTAAAGAAGTACTCCATTAGACAATTTACACCTTGCTGTTGAAAACTAGGGTCTTTCTTACTTGGTCAAATGCACAATTTGCCGGCAGCTATATGAATGGATAACAAAACCAACTGAACAGAAGAAGACACATGAATTTAATAGTTAATATATGGTCTGAAAGAATCAAGACATTGCTGCATGTAAAAAAATATAAAAACTCAATTATGTGATTATAAAAGTCCTAACATGTGAACAAGTAATAGAATATATACTAAAATCCTATCCGATCATTTGTCCTTCATCAGGATTCACATTGACAGCATCGATATGGAGAGTTTGAAATAATTAAATCTGGAAACTATGCAATAAAAATTCAAAGAAACAAAGACAGAGAACACACGAGAGTGTGTGTCCTATCTTCAATTTCCAAAAGGGTCAACCACCAAAATTTGTTTGTCTTTCCTTTCACAGAATACAGATCTCCATAGAATCGAAGATCAAATAGATACCAAGGCCATGGAATCTCCAATTGCAGACTAAACCACACTTTTGATATTGTATTCAAGTTTGCTAAATCAGCATCTTAAGTGCTTCTCTCCAACCTTCACCACTTGCAAGGAGCAAGAGGAAGAGAGGAACAATAGAGATTAAAATAATGATAGCAATAAGAAAAAAAAAACCTTTTTGGTATGAAATGAAGCCTTAGAAAGAACATGTAACTAGTAATAGTATACTTGAATTAACTAACCGGAGTGAGATCGAAATCTGAATGGGAATAAATGGCCATGAGCAAAAGCATTTGGTTATTTTCTAAGGCTTTACCTCTGCAACCGGGTAGAGAACAGAAACTTGGTAAATGGACATACAGTTTTGAAAGAGAAAGATAGAGAGAGAGAGAATAAAGAAGGAAAATCAGTACAAAGTCTGGTTCCCCCGCAGCAGCGAAATACTACTAGTACTAGTACAAGAGATAAAGTGAATAACGTAAAAGCAGAAAAAGACGAAAGAAAGGTGTGATATGATCTCGTCAACCAAGGATCAGAGAGAGAGACCCGACAAACTGCATTGGAGATCAATCAAGTGAATATTACGTAATTATCATAACAAGCAAAAGAACACTACAAAAAAGTCGTAATAGTAGACCAACAAATGAGTGAACTATAAAATGAGGATCAAATCACCCCAACAAAAAATAAATAAATAACATGAACAGCATAGCAGAAGAGACCAAGTGAATTGAGTAAGCCAACCCAAAAATAAGAAGCTAAGAGACAAAGTGAAAAACTGATTTTGGATTTTTGGTGTAGAAAAATGTGTGAAGCCAAAAGAATGCAAATGTTTAAGAAAGTCCAAGTAACATGTAGAAGACAATGACTCAAGAGTAAGAATCAAAACTAAAAGCCCCATAACAAAAAAAGAATCTTTAATTATCTCTCGGTTTAAACAAAGTATATATGAAGGCAGAGAAACTCTACATGCAGATCTACCTTGGCGATTTTTGTCTCCATAAAAAAGGGAACATGGTTATAGTCATACCCATTAGGTAGTAGATGAAGGCAGTGTCATGAGACCGTGCAATTAAGCATGCATAATCAGAAAGAAAACAAATTTAATGCTTGGGAAGTGGAAAAATTAAGGTGAAGACCGAAATGGTAGAAGTACATTCATGACCATTGTTGGAATGTATAGAAGTTGAGGATCAGAATAGAGTAGGGGAATGGGAGCAGGAAGAGAGTTAAGAAGGTGTGGGTGGTGTGAAAGGGTAATGGCCGTAGAGGTGAAGTTATTAAATGCAAAAGCAGAGTAGAGAGACAGCAGAGAGAGAAATACAGGAGTAAAGCAGTGAAGGAGATACACAACGCAAATGAATTGCACTTACCAAAATCTTTTTCTACACTGATTTTTTTAGTGGGAGTGTAGAGAAGAGAGATGCAAGAAGAAAAGGGAAATGAAGAAGAAGTTAAATTAAAAAATATGATAATTAATGTGATAGTAAAATAGAGAAATATAAGAAAAAATAAAGTGTAAAATGAATATGAAATAATTAAGATGGTTGTATTTATGAATTAAAAAATTAAAATCTTTATTGAAAATATTTTTTTAAAATTTATTAATGCATTAAATACTATATACTTATTAACCAAAAAATATATTGATAATTATTTTAAGGGCATTAGATAAGAAATAAAAATTAAAAAATATGTATTCAAAAGTGTAATATTTTAAATTATTAATTATTATGTATTTTATTTTTTTAATAAATAGTTTTCATTTATTAATTTTTAGTTAAAACTTCTAAATCATTTGTTCACAAGACTTCATTATAATTTATTACATATGAACGTTGTACTATAATTTTATGTTTTATTTTAAAGATATACTTTTACTTTGAAAAAAATTAATTATAAGTTAGGTTTTGATAATGTATTAGAAAATTATTAATTATTTAAAACTAAATTATCAATTTTTAAAAAAACTTTTAATTTTGAAGTACTAGGTAATATACTAATATATATTATTTCATAGTGTTGAAAATACGATATTATAGGTACTCAAAACTTATATATGTTGAGATCCGTTGACACCCGGTGTCAAACTTTAAGAGTTACATCATTTAATAACTTTTTGTAAAATATGAATTTAACCAATCCAACCGTTGAATAGAAAGTTCTTATAAAGTAGATTTAGCTTATAAAATTTCATAAAATTCAAAAATTAATTGATACTTCATCTAACTAATTTATTTTAATGTATAATATTTTTTTAAAATATGAGTGAAAGTCCACTATTAGATAACATACCTACGAATGTCCAAATTATCTGAAATTTAATATACATGATCATGAAAGTAATATAATATAATTCAACGATTAGATTGGTCAAATTCACATTTTACAAAAAATTATTAAATGGTGTAATTTTTAAAGTTTGACACCTAGTGTCAACGATCCTAACTGTATATATACACACACTAGTACAACTTCACACCTTCTATATTATATCTATTATTATTATAATAATAAAAGGTAATAACATTTAAACCTACTAGGGTGGATCTAGTGGTTAGGAGTTTGGGTAGTTTAGCATGAGATTTTAAGTTCAACTCCATTGCCTTTCTTGTACACAAAAAAAAGAAGCAAATAAAATTTAGATTACTTAAAGTTGAATAATTAATGATGTGTTATACTGAATTATTTTCTATATGTATGCATGGATGGTTTCACAGTGGTAGAATTGATTTTGAATTAACGTGATTATGTAGAATTGATTTTGGAGTAACATGATTTTAATTTGGATAACCAATATAGAAAAAGTAATTTCTATAGAGAATTTTAGTTGGATGCTCTTTATCAAAATTACTTTTGAGGTGTCTAATTACAAAAATGAGTTTATTGTTCATATGTTGTTCTTTATATAGATTTTCTATATGAGATTGGTTGGGAGGGAAAAAATTGTCAAGAATTTTTTAATTGTTTCACCCCTTGAGCATGAGCAACTCAAAGACATTTTCTGGGAAAGTCATGGTTTCACACGGAAATCAAATATGCACTCAAACATCTAAACATGTTCAAAGCAATTTTTACAATGAACAAAATCAATTCGCCACTCAAATAAAGTGGATCCAAGCACACTTGTAGTCCAAGAAATGCTTTGCACTTACATTTCATGCCAAGTGATGTGACACATTTTAGCTAAAAAACTATTTTCTTATCTTTCAAATTTGAATTGGAACGTCTACTCAAAACTAAGAGAAATGATAAACAACTTCTGAATTCTATATTCTTCTCCCAGAAAACATTACATAAATAGCTCAAGGTGCTTGGGCCCTAAAATTAACTGTTAGCTCATATCAGCTATCTTGAAGGAATTAAAACAGACATTTAATCCTAAGAATTAAAACCAGAAAAATAACATTCAGCCCAATAGTTAAATGAAATCCCTCAGCCAAAAGCTCTTTTTTGGTGTTTCTTTTGGGCCTGTCAGAGCCCATGTGTGAGTTCCTAACAATGGCCTATTTGTAACCTCTTTTGAGTTTATTAATTTTAATAAGGTTACCATATAAATTTATGGATAACATTCATTGAATATAAGCTCTTTTATATAACCTTTCATTGAATAAGTTGTTTATATGTCACTACTATAAAAAAAACATTCTACGACGGGCATTCCACGACGGTTGAGGGACAACCGTCGTTGAAAGATGCGCGGTGGCATTTTTGCAATTATGTGGGTAACTTACAACGACGGTTGGCCCTTAACCGTCGTAGAAAGCACGTTCTACACGTTTCTACGACGGTTGCCAATCAAACCGTCGTAGAAAACTACCTTAGAATAAATGTTTACAAAAATAAAGGGGTGGTGTGAATAGCAAAAATGGGTGGTGCAGGAGTAATAGTGGGCTACCACGACGGGCCCAGTGGACACCCGTCGTGGAAGACCTTATGGGAGGTGTGACAAGTAACATGGGGAGGTGCAGGGAGCATTAGGGGCTTCAGAAAGGAAGGGGGTGTGAATAGCAAACATGGGGTGGTGCAGGAGTAATAGTGGGCTACCACCGACGGGCCAGTGGACATCCGTCGTGGAAGACCTTATGGGGGGTGTGTCAAGTAAAGTGGGGTGGTGCAGGTAGCATTAGGGTTCAGAAAGAAAGGGGGTGTGAATAGCAAAAACATGGGTGGTGCAGGAGTAATAGTGGGTTACCGCGACGGGCCCAGTGGACACCTGTCGTGGAAGACCTTATGGGGGGTGGTGACAAGTAAAGTGGGGTGGTGCAGGGTAGCATTAGGGGTTCAGAAAGGAAGGGGGTGTGAATAGAAAAGCAGGGGTGGTGCAGGAGTAATAGTGGGCTACCACGATGGGCCCAGTGGACACTCGTCGTGGAAGACCTTATGGGGGTGTGACAAGTAAAGTGGGGTGGTGCAGGTAGCATTAGGGGTTCAGAAAGGAAGGGGGGTGGTAATAGAAAAGCAGGGGTGGTGCAGGAGTAAGATTGATCTACCACGACGGGCCCAGTGGACAGCCGTCGTGGAAGACCTTATGGGGGGTGTGACAAGTAAAGTGGGGTGGTGCAGATAGCATTAGGGGTTTAGAAAGGAAGGGGGTGGGAATAGAAAAGCAGGGGTGGTGCAGGAGTAAGACCTTATGGGAGGTGTGACAAGTAACATGGGGAGGTGCAGGGAGCATTGGGGGTTTCAGAAAAAAAGGGGGTGTGAATAACAAAACATGGGTGGTGCAGGAGTAATAGTGGGCTACCACGACGGGCCCAGGGGACATCCGTCGTGGAAGACCTTATGGGGGTGTGTCAAGTAAAGTGGGGTGGTGCAGGTAGCATTAGGGGTTCAGAAAGGAAGGGGGGTGTTGAATAGCAAAACATGGGTGGTGCAGGAGTAATAGTGGGCTACCACGACGGGCCCAGTGGTCACTTGTCGTGGAAGACCTTATGAGGGGTGTGACAAGTAAAGTGGGGTGGTGCAGGTAGCATTAGGGGTTCAGAAAGGAAGGGGGTGTGAATAGAAAAGCAGGGGTGGTGCAGGAGTAATAGTGGGCTACCACGATGGGCCCAGTGGACACTCGTCGTGGAAGACCTTATGGGGGGTGTGACAAGTAAAGTGGGGTGGTGCAGGTAGCACTAGGGGTTCAGAAAGGAAGGGGGTGGTAATAGAAAAGCAGGGGTGGTGCAGGAGTAAGATTGATCTACCATGACGGGCCCAGTGGACACCCGTCGTGGAAGACCTTATGGGGGGTGTGACAAGTAAAGTGGGGTGGTGCAGATAGCATTAGGGGTTCAGAAAGGAAGGGGGTGGGAATAGAAAAGCAGGGGTGGTGCAGGAGTAAGATTGATCTACCACGACGGTCCCTGTGACAGTTCCCCACGCACACGTCGTTTTATACCCCCATACGACGACGGTTTTAGGGGAACCGTCGTAGTATCCCTCTTAAACTTACCTAGCAACCCCTTCTCCCCTCATTTCTCTCACGCCGCAACTCTCATCTTCTCTCTTGCAGACCTCCGTCCCTGCAGACCTTCATTCTCTCCGGAGACTCCATTAATCTTCTCCGATGCTAAAACGACTGCACCCATTCCGTTTTATACTCTCCAACGACTCCATTAACCTTCATTCTCTCTCTCGTCTCCGTTAAAGCTTGGCCGTCGCCATCTCTGTTCAGTGCGCGCCTCTTTGTCCTTGGCTTTCTCTCTCTCATCTCCCTTCGGTGTCTGTTGGCCGTCTCCATTCAGTGTGCGCCCCTCCGTCCTTGGCGGTCTCCGTGAGCGCCCCTTCGTCCTTGGCCGCCTCACCCACTAGATTATCGTTGAGATGATTTCTGCTGGAGGTAGGGTGCAATAAAGGGGTTAGGGTTAGGGTTAGGTTAGGGCTTGATTATGGGAGGAGAGAGATGGTGGAGTCCGAGCTTGAAGAAGGTGAAGCCTGCTCATACCAGAACCACGAAGGTTACGACGCCACCGTTGATCCCGATGTTGGCCTCTCTTACATTGTAAGGGTCTTTACCTTGATTTTGCCCGCTTTGGTATTCTAAGTTCAATTTCTTTTTTTTTTGGTTGTTTTAAAGTTTTGAATTATTGGTGTTCACTTGTTATACTTCCCTAGATCCAAGGCCTGAATTGGTTTCTGTTGTTGGTATAATTTCTATAATTTTGGGATTTGCAGTGTTGAATTGTATTTTGCTGTGAGTTTAACGGATTTGATATGTGTTTTAGGGTTCCCATTTCTATTTTTTTTGTGGGTGGGGGGATTATGTTTTTCATCTCTAAAGTTTTTGTCCAATTCAATGTCAGTACACCATGTTTAAAATATGGTCAGAATTGCTTATTGCTACGAAATGAAGTATAGTTACATCTTCAACACCTCAACAACAATTTTCGACCATACTTTATCCCATGTATTTCCGACCACCTACAGAAATTGCCTCAACTGAGCTCACTACTATCACAGAGCCCCCAGAATTTGTCAAAACTATTCAACAAGCTGTAAGTATCTTAATTAAAATGATCTATATGTTTTATTGATTACTTTGATTTAGCTTATGTTATGTGTTGGTTGCATATAGTGGGACAAGTTGAGGATAAATATGTTGTGAGTTCACTAGCCGTAGCTGGTGTTGTTGCATTGTGGGGCTCAGCTGGGATGATCTCAGTAAGTTCCTTAATTAATTAAATGCTCAATTTGCATTCTCTGATTATCCATTCCTTTTACATTAATTACAACCGTTTTGGCACAACTAACACTACTTTGTGATGATGAAACTTATCCTAAGCATATGATTTATTTGACTAATATCACCCATAACAGGCAATTGATAGGCTTCCTTTAATTCCTGGGGCTCTTGAGGTCGTAGGCATTGGCTACACTGGGGTAAGATATTGTTTGCTACTGTTAGTTTTAATTATATCTATCTCTTATGATTACGTAATAAATTAATTGAGTTTAGGAACTAACTAACATCCATTTATTTGTCTTTCTTTTCTTTGCAGTGGTTTGATAAGCTATAACCTTTAAAAATATAGGCATCTATTTGCAATTAGATGTGCCAAAGTATAGCTTAGGCATCAGATGATTTAGATTGGTATAAACCCTTTATTTCCTTCTGCTAAGTTCCAAAAGCCTTGGAAATCTTTACTCTAAAATGTGATTAGGTGAAGTTAAACTAAGACAAAAATATGGCATGTTTAAGAGAATGGAGTTACTGATGTGCAAAATGAGGGCTGATTAATATTGTACTTGAGAGTTTGTAGACAATTGCATTAGTATTGCATTAAATGTTGGTGATAGAGAAGCTTTGATTTTACCATATATTTTACTTTGGAGTACTCTTCAATCTGTTAACCATTTAAAGCTATCTTAATATGAAGAGTTTGGATTGTGAATAACTATGGTTCTGTGCACATTTGCATCTCTTTTTAGGATATTTTGTTCATGGTTTTGGTAGTTTCAAAATTGAAGACAGTTTTGTTGAAGGTCAAAACTTTTTGTTCAAATAGTTCTTATATCAAATCCATCAAGTATTTTAGTATTCCCAGGCGTTAGTTTATTTTTCTCTTGAAAGGAAACTATCAGGGTAATTCGATCTTATCTACTTTTTAAGCTTTTTTTTACCATCTTACTGCTTGGGTAAGTGTCATCCACTTAATTATAGATAGATATCATGTATGGTAGCTTTCTTGTCTAAAACAATGATAGATATCAAGTTGGCCTGTCTTTTCTAAAATTAAATTACATTGTGGCCACTTGGCTTATGACTTGTAGTAAAAGAGAAGTTAGTTAAATCAAGAAAAGAAAAGAATAAGAAATAAAAATTAAAAATAATTAAGGAAAGCAAACATGAATACATGACGTTGCAGTGCTTCAATGGTTTAATAATTCATATCCCTTTTTATATATTATTGTTATTGTTATCTTTTTGCTTTCTTGTTTGATCTATTCAGATTTTTCTTTGATTTGGGTAAATATATAGACAATAAAAAGTTGCTTTTTGCATAATTAAAAATTGCAATCGAGTTCTTTAATTATCTTTTTATGGTGAAATTCAGTTTTCTAGGAGTAAAAATAAATTCAGTTTTCTATTGCAGGTTTGGGAAAAGCTAAAAAACAAAATGAACCTAAAAAAAATCCAACTTTCCACGACGGTTGTGACTATAACCGTCGTAAAAGGTCTAGTTTCTACGACGGTTATAGTCACAACCATAGTGGAAAGTGGAATATCATACACTATTGAAGCAGTTTTTAACGACGGTTCAAATAGAAACCGTCGTAGAAACTAGACTTTTTACGGCGGTTTCCTATCTGAACCGTCGTTAAAAACTACTTTGAAGTAGTTTTTAACGACGGTTCAGATAGAAACCGCCGTAAAAAGTCTAGTTTCTACGACGGTTTCTATTTGAACCGTCGTTAAAAACTGCTTCAATAGTGTATGATATTCCACTTTCCACTACGGTTTAAATTATAACCGTCGTAAAAAGAATTTATAACGACAGTTGTATAACCGTCGTAAAAAGTCTTCTTTTTTACGACGGCTGGATCAACGACGGTTGTGAAACCGTCGTAAAAGGTCATTTTTAACCGTCGTAAAAAGCCCTTTTTCCACTAGTGTGTGTTTTAGAGAAAAAATGAAGTTATAACCATTAATTAAAAATTAATTTTGATAAATTCATAATTTAGTGTATATTTACGTATATATTATATCACTATCGATCTGTTTGATTTTTTTAATAAAAATAATTGTATCTTTATACAATTTCTTCTTAACTAAAGTTGTATTCCTTCGAGAGTTTCATCCACAAAATCTAATTATTCCTCGTCCTTGAGAGGCATTGAGATCCAACATAGGACTTCAGACTAATCCACTACAAAATATCGTAAATGCTTATATAGCATGAAGAATCTCCAAATCCACTATGTTACCAGAAAATAAGGAGGCTTACACACACAGTCAGGATCCGTTGACACCAGGTGTCAAACTTTATGAGTTACACCTCTTAATAACTTTTTGAAAAGTATGAATTTGATCAATCCAACCGTTGAATCACATTATATTAACTTCATGATCATGTATATCAAATTTCAGATAATTTGGACATTTATAGATATGTTATCTAATAATAGACTTTTACTTATATTTTAAAAACATATTATACGTTAAAATAAATTAGTTCGATGAAGTATCAATTAGTTTTCGATTTTTATGAAATTTTATAAGCTTGATCTACTTTATAAGAACTTTCAATTCAACGGTTGGATTGGTCAAATTCACATTTTTTTCAAAAAGTTATTAAGAGGTGTAACTCATAAAGTTTGACACCTGGTGTCAACGGATACTAACTCATATATATATATATATATATATAGTAAACCACCAATTGGTCCCCAACGTTTACCACCGACTTTAAGTTCGTCCCTAACGTAATAGAAATTGCATATTAGTCCCTAATGTTTGAAATTTCAAGCACGTTAGTCCCCATACTATTAATTTAGTACATCATATTAGTCCCTAACGTTTTGACGCAGGGACTAATATGCAATTTCTATTACGTTAGGGACGAACTTGAAATTTCTGGTAAACGTTGGGGACCAAATTGGTGGTTTACTCTCTCTCTCTCTCTATATATATATATATATACACTTGTTTGCAATCTTTGGATTATATATGCATAAGCGGATGCCAAAGATTGTTTAGATGATCAGCCAAACGGATCAGCTAAAATAGCCTAATTAATAGATCAGGTAATGATCCCAAGTTTGATTAATTAGGTTACGCTTAGACTATGTTCCTTAGTTGTATGAGCCACTAGGCTACTCCATAAAAGCGCCTAGCTAGCTGTTGAAGATCAACTATTTTTAATGGTATGTTGAAAGTAAATGAATGTAATTAAAAGCTAGAAAATGTTATAAAGAAAGGAAATAAAGGAAAGACAATAAGAGATGGGGGTTGTAAATAAATTGTTCAGGAAATGTGAAGGAATTTAAAAGAATAAAATTGATTTGATTGATATTGTGCTTTTGGTTATGTCGGATCCTTTTTTCCATTTTATATAATTGCATTTTATACAAAAAATTTGCTTTTTAGCGATGGTCTTGTAGCGACAGCCACGACATCGTCGCTACTAGCGTCGGCCTGGCCGACGCAACGACCGTTGCTAAAGACATCACCATTAAAAAGAAATATTTTTTTATTTTTTATGTAGCGACGACCAGACAGTCGCTACTTAGTGACGTTAGCGACGACTCTGGTCGACGCTAAAGGTATAATAATTTTAAAAAAAAAAAATTTAGCGACGGCTTGGCCGTTGCTAAAGGTCATCACTAAAGGAAATTTTTTTGTAGTATCGACCTTCGTAACGTTAGCGACGGCCTAGCCGTCACTAATTTTTTGTTATTTTTTCACTATATATATATATATAATATTTTGCGCTATATATTCCAAGAAACAAACTTGGCGTAACGATAATGCTCCTTCTTTGTATCGTGCAGGTTGTGGGTTCGATTCCCACAATTGATAAATCTAGGAAGGAAGGATTATTTTTTGAAAAGATATTGGTGGCAAAAGTAGATAATGAGGGCGGCGAACCGATGACGATAGCTAGTGAGGGATGACAATGATTTCAATTGACCTGTTGAGTGAGGGATTGATGTGCAGTGAGGTCATGAAATGAAAAATAGGGCTACTACTAGGGCATAGCTTAACTCAAGCATTAAGTCAACTAATTAATTTCCCTATTGGTTACATATGATTTTTTATATCTTTGATTTAGGTCAATTTTATTGCTTGTAGTACTAGTGAACCTAGCTAAGACCCGAATCAAACTACCTCGAGTTTACCCCCCAAAAAAGAACTAAAGCAAATAATAAAATCAAACCAGCCAAAATCCTTTGGTCGAGTTAGGTTCACCGAGTTCGTTGATTGACTCGAAGACTCGTATGTAAAAGTCAAAACCCTTTGTGAATTGGTTTTAATGATAACAAACCTTTATATCACACTTAATATTTTCTGTCCTTAAGTTACTAATGTGTTTCGTGAGATTTGAGATGCTTAGGTATGCAGAAATCCGCTAAAGAAAGGTAACAAGATCAAGTTAAGAAGCTTTATCAACCATGCACTGAGATTCATCATCTTAAGAAGCATATTAAATTCAAGAATCAAGTCTCAAGCCATAAAAAGAAAGTATCATCTATCAAGAAGACTTGAGAAGACTTGAGTAAAGCTAAGAAGAAAATCAAAGAAGTAGAAACAAAGTTCATGAAGCAAACTAAGGTTAGACGCAAGTTGAGGTCAGGCACAAACAAGGTCAGATGCAGTTAGAAGCATCTCAGAAGCAGAATTAGTCAAAAGCAAATCAATTTGAAGCAAAATCGGTTAGAAGCAGAACCAGTCTGAAGCATATTAAGTTAGAAGAAAATCAGTCAGAAGCAAAATTGGTCAAAAGCAGAACTAGTTAGAAGCATATGCAGTCAGAAGCGAATGCATCTAAGTCAGACTCAGAAGCATCCATGTCAGAAACAGATGCAGTCAGATGCGGATGCATCTAAGTCAGACTCGGAAGCATCTCGGTCAGAAACAGATGCAAGAAGGTCAAAAGCAAATAAAGGTCATACCTAGATGCAACTTGGTCAGACTCAGAAGCAGAAGCATAAGTCAGACGCATAAGCAAAAGAACAAGTCAAACTCAAACTCAACTGACTTTTGATGACGAGACAAGAATGTAGGAAAAGTGTTGTAACGGTCAAACAACGACCAGTAACGACTATAAATGACTATATTCTTATTCCAACCTATAAATAGGTGCTTGGTACTCATACACTAGAAGATGAGAAGTGTCGGTCTGAAATATTGAAGAAGCAATTGCATCTGACCTCTTCTGATCTCTATTCTCTATGTTACCTTAGCCAATATCTTGTAGTAGGTACTACTCTTGTTTTGTAATGGTTTATATACACTCTTTGAGTGATTGAGAGATCTACCCATCACCATACACTCATGGTAACCGCTTGAGAACCTCATAGTTTATCCACATAATTTGTGTTAGAACCTCAAGCAATACCTTTCATCTTCATCTCATTCTGTTGTAACTCCTCCACCAAGTCAGGATGTAACATCCCGGAAACTGGAACCTAGAAAACCTAAGAGAATCCTTAGGTGGTGAACTTAGCCAAGAGAGGGCATTTAGACGTAGGGTAAGAATTCGGAGGTTAAGGGTGATTCAGACAAGAAATTAGGGAATCCATTAGGAATTATGAGTTTTAAAAGAGTTTAGAAAGGAAACAGGAATTAAGCTAATTGACTGTAGGTAGGACCTAGAAGGAACCACACCATGTATCAGAGAGAAGTATAAATGTTTAAGAATGAGAGAATTAGTTTGGTTAAAGAAGAATTAAGTTGAAAGGAAGGATTATGAGAAAGAGTTAAAGAGAAGAGCTACACCCGAGATCTTAGCCATTAAATATGGAAGAATGAGCCTCGTAGTCAAGGGAATAGATTTATCAAGGATTAGAGTGGTAAAGATTTGGATGAGAAGAACTAAGTTAGAAGAAGTTTTGAAGGATAGAAAGTAGGTTTGAGAAGGAGAGAATTGAATTGGAACCAAGAGGGGCACAAACTGAGGTTATTGCTTAATTTTGGGAATTAGGCCTAATGACCTTGGTGTACTAATTCGCAAATATCTAGAGTTGTAGATGTCCGATTGAGGTGATTATACTCTCATTAGAAAGCTTATTTCCGGGGGCTTCCGTTTGATAGGTTATATGATAGGGTTTGGATGAAAACTGCACCTTCAAACAGACTCATTTTCGCTCAAGCGCAGCCTGAGCGAGGATATCAACAAGAAGGGAAAATTACAATCTGGTTTTCTCGCTCGAGCTGAGCTCGAGCGCAGCCTGAGCGCAGAAAAATAGAGAGCAATTTGAGAAATTCAGCTCGAGCTGAGCTCAAGCGCAGCCTGAGCGAGAACTTGCGCTTGAGCTGCGCTCAGCGAGGCTTGAGCGCAGGCCCGATTTCTGCACTTTTAAAACACGTTCTTTGACGGTTTCAGTCAGTTCTTCCTTCCGGTTTTTCATATTTTCAGAGAGAGAGAGTGGTTCTAGTGAGAGAAAGTACCAGCAAAGGCCAAGAACGATTTCTACTCATCAAGAACGAGTCTTGCATCAATCTTTCCCCCATCAAGGCCCTCCATTCTTCGCCCTTCTCCGTTTTCTCGACTCACAGGTGGGTGTTGTAACTCTCACTTGATTGTTCTGGATGTTGCCACTGCATGTTCCCCATTCTTTCTCCCCTTTCCTTCTATGAATTAATGATATATGTGTAGTATGAACATATGAATTGTGAATGTATTGATAATTGTATGTATTGAATTGCCAAAACCTTAGGATAGGTGATTGGATGATTCTGTATGATGGATTTGATTATGTTATTCTGGAATTCATGGGCCTTTGGCCATCACATGTCATGGAATTATGAATTTAAGAAATCATAGAGCTTTCGGGCTATCACAGGGTCTTTGACCATCACAGGCCTTCGGGCAAATTATTTAAGAACAACGGGGTAACCACATCGAACTCATGGCCAAGAGGGAGATGGGGTCCCCAATCACAGAATTTTATTTAAATGCTATTTAAAATTTAATCATAGGTAACCTTGGACGACGGTCCTTGGTTACATGGCCGAGCGCTCATCACAGTCACGTTACAGAGAAAAAACCCCGGGTGTCGGGAACAACAACTCACAGCTATGCATTGCATCTTGATGATTGATTTTTCTTTATGTTGAATTTTGTATCATTATCTCTATTATGTCTCTTAAAATTATATGTATGCCATGATGGTTCTTGGTTGCTTTTCCCCACACTGCACACACTGTTACACTCACTGGGACGTTGGTCTCACCCCATTCCATGGGAACAATATTTTTAGTGGTGCAGGATACTGATCAGAGCTATGACGAGCAGCAGATGGCATGTGAAGACCAGTAGTATTATTGTTTATTTTACTTTGATGTTTTTCATGTTGTTTAGAACCACTAGTGTTATTTGTTAAAGCTACTTAGGAATCATTATGTTAGTTTAATATTTTTGTATTGGAGCCTTGATGGCAACAGTATGTTATTATTTCCTTGAGTATATATGTATTGTTGGATCTTAGTAATTGTTGGGTTACTCAAGCGATGGTATTGTATGTCGATACGCGAAATGAATGAAATAATTTCACGAATTTGGAAATAGTGCTTCCAACAGGCATTATTTCTGAATTTAGAAATTAGGACGTTACATTTTGGTATCAGAGCAGTTCAATCCAATTGGACTGTGGTTAGGTTAGTTGCCCGTAACTTACTATATTTCCACCGTGCCTCATGCTCAGTTTAGGGACTGATCACCCTTCTACTGGGTGCGTTGTACACGGAATTATGGTTAGTAACGTAACTAGGATACCTTGTTGAGGGAAGTGGGACACTTCTCTAACAAGGTTAGAGCCACCTACATAATAGCTAGAGGGAGAGTGACATAGGTCTATTCTCCAAGAGTAGGATCTCCACCTCAGGAGCTTTATGAGATGTCATTTTAGTTTCCGGAGAAATTAAGGTAACCTTAGAAGGAAGGTAAAGTAGAAGTTTTGAGAGAGGTTTAGAGGGAACATGAGGAGTAGGCTCCCTAGTAAGGGAGGATAGTGACGGTTGCTTGTAGTTACACCTTGAGTGTGTGACTTGTTTGATTAATCATGATGCTTGTTTTTGCTTGAATAATTGACTGATATGTCTGTTTGTTTGCGTTGTTGGAATGTCTTGCATGTGGAGGTGATGGTAAGTTTCCAGGATAGGAGTTTTTCCATGACAGGTAGAGGTTAGAAGAGAAGTGTAGGACTCACGGGAAGTAAATCCTAGTTTTTGATTACGTTACGTAATTCAGGCCAGGTGATCTTAGAGACAAGCAGAAGGATGGGATTTAGACCTCTAAACCCACACACTTGCCTTCCTTACTTCAGATCCCTAATAGTATATGTGCATATGGGCGGTTTTGTTACAGTCATCAATTTTAATTTGATGGAGGTGAGAATATTTAAATTCTTATGCCCTATGATTTGGTTTAGAATGTAGGAGGTAAACCCAATCCTTTATTCCCTAAGATGTTAGACTAATACTCCTACAGCTCCAAATTGGTTGTTAGAAGTAGTTCCGGTTCTTATAGGTACATGATCATTATCTAGCTATTTAGCGTGTCCATATTACATAAACTATTGGTGGATTTCCGAGTTTAGAGACCAAGTAGGAATCTAGTATGCCTTGTCAATCTATGACTCAACTTATCGATCGAGTGGTGGTTAGTATACTCTCTTCAAGGGATTATTTGGAAATTTTATCTCATGGGAGTAGTCGGTCTTGCAAAGGAATTAAGGTTGTAACCTTCCCTCATCCTTTCAATTCGGTATGGGTGAGTTGGTAGCCTTAGATCAATTTAATCTTCGAAATCAATTATTGTGTGCTAGATCTTGATAAAAGAATGCTTGGATGAATTGTTAATGATTTCCTTAGCTTCATTAGAATGGTCTAGTGATCTAAGAGCAACTAGAACCCATGACTCTAATACGAATGGAATTTGGACCTTAGTGGTTGGGGGGTAAATCTAACCCCTTCGAATTGTTGTTGCGTAGGAAAGATATTGGGAAGTCACTCGTGACTTAGCCTGTTAGAGGTGTGAATGTGTGGCATAGTTTCTTGAGGAAACTTGGAACCTCAAATTTGTGGTAATTGTTGTTCAAAGAACCATTATGTGAACTTTTTTTCCAATCTAGATCTCCTGACAATGTTTTCTCCTTAGAACCATGATTGATAATAAAATTTGTAACACCCAAAATCAGGATTTCCACTTAGGTTCACTTGATGGAGTGATAGGTACAAGAAGGCCTACACACTATCATGTTCCGTCAGATTAGATTTACGTTTCCTCCGGATGAGCTACAGAAGCTTGTCCACTCTTTATTATATATGTATCAAAGAAACTCCACTGTTATTTTTTTGTTGTTACCTTGATGTGATGTATTCACTTGGCTGCAATCTTTATTCTTTTCTCGAGATCTGTATGTTGTCCTAGAAACTAGTGATAACATGATGTTGTTAGGTGATTATGTTTCAGGCTAGCCAACCCTTGGGAACGCAAAGTAGTTTCATGAGGTGGACTTAAAACCTAAAGGATTGTAGGAAGGGCCCGAGTCCTTAAGGGGGGTAGACTGGTAGGGGAAAGATATAAGTACCCACAGTATAACTTAAAAGACCAATCCGAAATACTTGGGACACAACTAGGTTGTTAGCAGCACCCAATTTTTGTTTTCCTCACACATTGTGTGACCTCTAGATAGCCTTAGTAGTGGGGGATATGTTAGGAATCAAGTTAGAAGTTATAATCAAAGTTTTTGGACTTTCCCATGCTACGAACTTGTCAGTAGTGTGGGAAATTGCATACAAGATAGGTTAGAGAAGAGACAACCACTGTTTTCATTCCTATTAGGAATCATGAGTAGAACGTTTTGACTTGATTAGGAAGGATGATGATATTGGGTAGTTAGACCCTCCGAGGGTGAGGAAAGCCAACTTGTGACCCGTAGGAATCTATGTCAGAGTAGTGAGGAGAGAAACGATAGATTGTCAGATTTTCAACGTAAACAAGAAGTAGAACCAACAAGGAAGGTGATGTCATCCTATGAGTAACCCATGAGGTGATAGCCTAGGAGACAAGTTTAGTAGTGAACTCGACCCTTAATCCCATTTAGAGACCTTGAGGAATAGAAGTATTAGTTACTAGGCAATGGTTCGGGAAAGATTCTAGTACTTAAAGATAAATGGGGTAAGTGAAACACTTCAGAATAAGTACCCTAGATAGGATTGAATGATGTTAGCGGAAGTTAGGCATGGGATAGTTAGGAGATAGTAATATTAGAGACGAAACTATTAGAGCAAAACCAATGAGATGAATTAGAATGTGTAGCTTTTGATTTCCTTTTTCTTCCTTGAGAAATAGAGTTATTGGTTATCAAGTGGCATTGCGACAAGATTCCAAGTATACAAATATATTTAAGAATAGGAGGGTGACCTTGTATTGAGGCACTCGGAGCAAATTTTGAGGACAAAATTTATTTAAGGAGGGTAAAATTGTAATATCCCGGAAACTGGAACCTAGAAAACCTAAGAGAATCCTTAGGTGGTGAACTTAGCCAAGAGAGGGAATTTAGACGTAGGGTAAGAATTCGGAGGTTAAGGGTGATTCAGACAAGAAATTAGGGAATCCATTAGGAATTATGAGTTTTAAAAGAGTTTAGAAAAGGAAACAAGAATTAAGCTAATTGACTGTAGGTAGGACCTAGAAGGAACCACACCATGTATCATAGAGAAGTATAAATGTTTAAGAATGAGAGAATTAGTTTGGTTAAAGAAGAATTAAGTTGAAAGGAAGGATTATGAGAAAGAGTTAGGGAGAAGAGCTACACCCGAGATCTTAGCCATTAAATATGGAAGAATGAGCCTCGTAGTCAAGGGAATAGATTTATCAAGGATTAGAGTGGTGAAGATTTGGATGAGAAGAACTAAGTTAGAAGAAGTTTTGAAGGATAGAAAATAGGTTTGAGAAGGGGAGAATTGAATTGGAACCAAGAGGGGCACAAACTGAGGTTATTGCTTAATTTTGGGAATTAGGCCTAATGACCTTGGTGTACTAATTCGCAAATATCTAGAGTTGTAGATGTCCGATTGAGGTGATTATACTCTCATTAGAAAGCTTATTTCCGGGGTTTCAGTTTGATAGGTTATATGATAGGGTTTGGATGAAAATTGCACCTTCAAACAGACTCATTTTCGCTCAAGCGCAGTCTGAGCGAGGATATCAGCAAGAAGGGAAAATTACAATCTGGTTTTCTCGCTCGAGCTGAGCTCGAGCGCAGCCTGAGCGCAGAAAAACAGAGAGCAATTTGAGAAATTCAGCTTGAGCTGAGCTCAAGCGCAGCCTGAGCGAGAACTTGCGTTTGAGCTGCGCTCAAGCAAGGCTTGAGCGCAGGCCCGATTTCTGCATTTTAAAACACGTTCTTGGACGGTTTCAGTCAGTTTTTCCTTCCGTTTTTTCATATTTTCAGAGAGAGAGAATGGTTTCTAGTGAGAGAAAGTCCCAGCAAAGGCCAAGAACGATTTCTACTCATCAAAAACGAGTCTTGTATCAATCTTTCCCCCATCAAGGCCCTCCATTCTTCGTTCTTTCTCCGTTTTCTCGACTCACATGTGGGTTGTAACTCTCACTTGATTGTTCTGGATGTTCTGCCACTGCATGTTCCCCATTTCTTTCTCCCTTCCTTCTATGAATAATGATATATGTGTAGTATGAACATATGAATTATGAATGTATTGATAATTGTATGTATTGAATTGCCAAAACCTTAGGATAGGTGATTGGATGATTCTGTATGATGGATTTGATTATGTTATTCTGGAATTCATGGGCCTTTGGCCATCACATATCATGGAATTATGAATTTAAGAAATCATAGAGCTTTTGGGCTATCATAGGGTCTTTGACCATCACAGGCCTTCGGGCAAATTATTTAAGAACAACGGGGTAACCACATCGAACTCATGGCCAAGAGGGAGATGGGGTCCCCAATCACAGAATTTTATTTAAATTCTATTTAAAATTTAATCATAGGTAACCTTGGACGACGGTCCTTGGTTACATGGCCGAGCGCTCATCATAGTCACGTTACAGAGAAAAGACCCCGGGTGTCAGGAACAACACCTCACAGCCATGCATTGCATCTTGATGATTGATTTTCTTTATGTTGAATTCTGTATCATTATCTCTATTATGTCTCTTAAAATTATATGTATGCCATGATGGTTCTTGGTTTCTTTTCCCCACACTGCACACACTGTTACACTCACTGGGACGTTGGTCTCACCCATTCCATGGGAACAATATTTTTAGTGGTGCAGGATACTGATCAGAGCTATGACGAGTAGTAGATGGCATGTGAAGACCAGTAGTATATTATTGTTTATTTTACTTTGATGTTTTTCATGTTGTTTAGAACCACTAGTGTTATTTGTTAAAGCTATTTTAGGAATCATTATGTTAGTTTAATATTTTTGTATTGGAGCCTTGATGGCAACAGTATGTTATTATTTCCTTAAGTTATATATGTATTGTTGGAGCTTTAGTAATTGTTGGGTTACTCAAGCGATGGTATTGTATGTCGATACGCGAAATGAATGAAATAATTTCACGAATTTGGAAATAGTGCTTCCAACAGGCATTATTTCTGAATTTAGAAATTAGGACGTTACACAGGAGGTGTTTATGAGTTGTGGTGTTGAGTTGAGAAGCTTGGAGAGGCTTGTACAAGACTACTTAGGAGCCTGGAGAGGCCCTGTAAGGAGAATACTTAGGAGCCTGGTGGAGAAGCCTTGTAATTAAGGATAATACTTAGGAGCTTGGAGAGGCCCTATAAGGAGAATACTTAGGAGCCTAGAGAGGCCCTGTAAGGAGAATACTTGGTGAGTTGCATGAAGAGGTAGTTAATAACAAAGAATACTTGTAACTTTGAGAAGTTAGTGAAAATATCACCTTGTGTGGGGACTGGATGTAGCCCATGGTTTGTTGGGTGAACCAGGATAAATTTGTTGGTGTTTCTCTTCTTCCCTGCACTCTATTACTTATCTGCTTTCTAAATTGATTAGTGCAAACTGCGTCTTAAGTGCATTTCACAACACTAAGCTAACCGAATTTTCTTAAGACTCAAATCTGTTTCTAAAGAGGCAACTGATAGTTGTAAACTATTTTTTAACTGCATCATGGTTTTCATTCTTAATAACAAATGCTTCTAACTGATTCTTGTTGATAAGAGTGAACCATAATAAATCTGGTTGCGTTGTTCTCTTCTGACCCTACCTTTTATAACTGAATCTATCTTTTAAGCAACAACTCAGAAACAAGTTTATCCAACTTGAATTATTTCAGTTAATATCTTAGTACAGAGGTCAAAACCTATTTTTAACAGAAAAAGTCATTTACATGCTCAAACACTATTGCTTCTGACTGTAACTAAACTCTGACATCCAAGTTGAAAGACTTGAGAATCAAAGTAAAATAAGAGTTTTAAATTTTCAGACAGACTTAGACGTGTCTCAATTCAAACCCCCTTCTTGAGACTTTGCCAACTACATCATACCCATTTTCACTCCTATTTAATACTTGGTAAATTAATTATGATTGTTTATCATTAAAAGACTATACTCATGATACTCATATTTAAAAAAAAAATTATGTTCCCTTTTCCCTTAAACCCTAATATTCCTAAACCCCCTTGATAGCAGCAGCCTATCAATTGGTGCTTTCATTCTCTAACTCTTTGCCTTCTAAACCACAATCCAAGGAGATGTATGACCTCCTCCATGCTATTGCAGAGAAACTGAGTGCCCTACGAACCCAGATGGAAAATCAGCAAGAGTTGTAGAACTCAATGAACCTACGCCTCCAAGCAGCCATGGCTACTCACCATGACCACCTCCACACTGTCATGACTGGTCTCCTAGAACAGGTAGCCCACCTTACCTTGCCACCCCACAGTTCTAATTCTCTAACTACTACTTTCGCCATTCAACCTCATCACACAGACTCTCTTATCCCAAGCACCGTTTCCTTCCCATGGTTCCACCTGGGTTTACACCGATTCCACCGCCCACAACTATTACCCTATCCAATCCACAAACCCAACCTGGTATCCCTACAATGGCCCTTACTGCTCCCCTTCGCATAACACCCACCCCTTTTTCCACCACCACTAACCTTAACCCACATGGCCCTACTTTTATTCCTCCATTAAATTCCACGTTCAGGCCACACACACCTCCCCATCTCCCTAATACAGCTATGCGCCTCCCTGAGCTTGAACTTAGCGACACTAATAATTCTGGGCAGACAGATGATTTGTTTGAGCAGACAAATGACTCTGATGCACTTTATTTCCAACTATCTCCCCAAGCTCTTACTGGGGAACCCTCACCAGAAACCTTAAGATTTAAAGGGTTTATTGATGGGCTACCAGTCATAGTTCAGGTGGATACAGATCCAGACAAGGTTCAAGCCATTGTTGAGTGGCCAGAATCACGTTCACTCTCAGCGCTCAGGGGTTACTTAGGCCTCACTGGCTTTTTTTAGACGATTTGTTCGTCAATACGCCTCTCTCGCCACTCTTCTCACGGATTTACTGCGTTCTACTAAATTTCTTTGGAGTACAGAAGCCATGAAGGCCTTTACAGAGTTGAAAAGTAAAATGACTATTATGCCTGTTTTAGCACTTCCGGACTTCTCCAAGTTATTTGTGATTGAAACAGATGCTTCCTATGTTGCCATTGGTGCGGTTTTATTCCAAGAGGGCCTTCCCTTGGCTTTCTTTAGCTAGAAAATGTGTTCCCACATGCAGACTGCCTCAAACCCCTTCCCCCAGAGCTTACTGAGTGTATTTTAGAGGAAAGTCTAGCAAAGGATTCTGTTTCTCTCAACCAGGTTCAACACAAAGTGCAAAATGAAATTGCACGCACTTCTCACTCAGATAACCAACCTCTTTCTAATTCCCCGATTTTCATCTCACCGTTGATTCAAAATTCCAACAAATCTGGGTCATCCACGTCGCCACATGACCCAGACAGCAACCCACTAATTTCGCTGACCAATCCAATACCGCATCAGGAAAATTAGTTCACGGGGAGCTTTCTGGAGCGTTGGATGAAAAAGCAGATGCATCATGGCCGTTGAAACAGAAAACGCGTGCCAACAAGATTGGAGAAGTCTCCAAGGAATCTGATGGTCAAAGCACGCGCAACGACGCGCCCCCTCAGCCACACGATGAACCAACGGTACAACAATCTGGACCGTCCACGCGTGTTTCAGCTTGTACTGCTCCCAAGACACACGTGCCAGCTGTCCTCACTCACGCGGAGCAACAGGTGCCGTTGGATCTGGCTAGTCTTCCCATGCGCGCATCTGGGCCGTTAATCACCAACAGGCGCGCGACAGCTCTTTGGGCGAAGTCTCCCACACAGCTGCTGGTTAAAGCGCGGCCAACGAAGCACACCCTCAGCCACACGATGCAGAGATACACGGATCCGGATCGTTGGTTGAAGACACAATCTGTGTGCCATTTTTTTCCCTCCCTCAGGATGCTCCTTGCACCGTTAGATCTACTCAATTCCCCTCAGATGCAATTCCAGCCCTCCTCTGAAAACACAATCCGCGTGAAGGAGTCACAATCAACAAACCTTGTGGACAAGGTTTTTATCTGAAGAGAGCAGTATTGTTAGGAACACACACATGGGCTCAGGCAGGCCCAAAAGAAACACCAAAAAAGAGCTTTTGGCTGAGGGATTTCATTTAACTATTGGGCTGAATATTGAGATTGGGCTGAATGTTATTTTTCTGGTTTTAATTCTTAGGATTAAATGTCTGTTTTAATTCCTTCAAGTTAGTTGATATGGGGCTAACAGTTAATTTTAGGGCCCAAGCACCTTGAGCTATTTATGAAATGTTTTCTGGGAGAAGAATATAGAATTCAGAAGTTGTTTATCATTTCTCTTAGTTTTGAGTAGACGTTCCCCTTTTCCCTTAAACCCTAATATTCCTAAACCCCCTTGATAGCAGTAGCCTATCAGCCATAAATTGTTTTTATACGTACATTTAGCCAAACTTTTACTTAAGTATTTATATTATAAGATATGTCTAAATAAATTTCATATATTGATAAGTTTATAAGTTTTTATTCAGGTAAGAATTTTAATTCAGCATTCTATAGTAATGGATAAGCTAGCTTACAATGACGACATACCATTTTTATTAAGTGTGATACTATTAGCTTTAGATATTGAACATGGAATATATGAGAGATACTCTACGTAGAGTGTACCAAGTGGCGAAAATTTAATGAAAGTGGATAGGGTGTGTCATTGCTTGATCACAATCCTTATCCTGTCCAGTTAGTGATCCATGACCGACAA
This sequence comes from Sesbania bispinosa, assembly GCA_026901365.1. Classification (NCBI taxonomy): domain Eukaryota; kingdom Viridiplantae; phylum Streptophyta; class Magnoliopsida; order Fabales; family Fabaceae; genus Sesbania; species Sesbania bispinosa. The sequence goes on along the minus strand of QLOH01000200.1, from coordinate 479,186 downwards.
ACTATGCCTTAACTGGTTTCTTCTAATTGCTTTTAGCCAAAAGGGAAGTCAACCAAACATTATAGGGTCATATTATTTATATATATATATATATATATATATATAATACAAGATAAATGGTGATTTATATATTATGTCAATTTTTGTCAAATCCCAACTATATAAAAATTTCTGAGACATCTAGAACTTGAGAAACTAGTGATTGGGGAATCAAACCCCAATGTAGGTCAGTCTTATCAATTAGGTAAAGTGAATCTTTAAATTTGAGAAGACTACGTGAAAAGTGTTGTGTTATTTATCAAAATTTATATTTGAATTTTTATAATATGTGTAAATTTTAATAAATTTTATTTATTTAATATTTCTAAAGAAAATAAAAGAGACAGAAATTTTATTGAATTTAATTTGTAGCATAAATTTTTTTAATTAAAAAATTCATTCCTGATTAAAGGTGTGGTGCATAGCAGTTTAATTTAAACCTTGCTTTACACATTAATTAACTGTAATTTCTATTCTAACGGCTAGAACTAGGTATGTAAATGAGCTAATAAATTATTTGAACTTGATTCGTTAAATGTTCGACCAAACTTGTTTGTTTAAATAGAAAAAATAAATTCAAGTTTAAAGTTGGACCCGATTATTTAAATGAATCAATCCTAAATTTTATAAACTTGACATTAAAGGTTGTGAATTTCTTGTTTAATATATATAATAATTAATTAATATAAATGATGAAAATAAATAAAATAACATTAGGAAAAATAAAAAAAAACATAAAGTTATAAGTTTATTTTTAAAAAATAATAAAATAATAAAGTAAAAGATATACTCTATATATATGAGAACAAATATTAAAATATTTTTAATATTAGTCAAAAAGTTATATATTAACTTTCAAAAATACAATATTTTAGAATTTTTAACAATACATATCATATATTAAGAATATATTTTAATTTTTAGATAATCATTTAATATTAAAATATTTATTAAATACTAAAACAAAGTATGGAAAAGATTCTGTGCTTGTTGTTGTTGACAGGTTTTCAAAGATGGCTCATTTCATAGCTTGCAAGAAGGTGGATGACGCTTGTCATGTGGCTGATTTATTTTTCAAAGAAATAGTAAGGCTGCATGGTTTGCCAAGAAGCATAGTGAGTGATAGGGATGTTAAATTCCTTAGCCATTTTTGGAGAACTCTGTGGGGGAAGCTTGGAACTAAGCTGCTATTTTCTACTACTTGTCACCCTCAGACTGATGGGCAAACAGAAGTAGTAAACAGAACATTGGGCACATTACTTAGGACAATTTTAAATAAAAATATTAAGTCATGGGAGGAATGTTTGCCTCATGTTGAATTTGCTTACAATAGGGCTATCCATAGTACTACAAATTGTTCTCCATTTGAGATAGTATATGGTTTTAACCCTTTAACTCCTCTTGATTTATTACCTTTGCCTAACATTTCTATGTTTAAGCATGATGAAGGGCAGGCCAAGGCAGAATATGTCAAGAAAATGCATGAACAAGTGAAGGCACAGATTGAGAAGAAGAATGAAAGTTATGCTAAGCAAGCCAACAAGGGAAGAAAGAAGGTTGTTTTTCAACCTGGTGGATTGGGTGTGGGTTCATATGCGCAAGGAGAGGTTCCCTGAACAAAGGAAATCCAACTTCTACCTAGGGGAGATGGACCTTTCAAGTGCTAGAAAGAATCAATGACAATGCTTACAAGATAGACCTTCCTGGTGAGTATCATGTTAGTGCTACTTTCAATGTTTCTGATTTATCTCATTTTGATGCAGATGAAGGAGATAAAAATTTGAGGACAAATTCTCTTCAAGAGGGGGGAAGTGATGAGGACATGACCCAAAGCAAGGCACTTGAAGGACTTGGAGGACCCATGACTAGGGCAAGGGCAAAGAAGGCAAAAGAGGCTTTGTAGTTGTTAGTGGCAACCCTACAAGCTAAGGGCGCAGACTTTAAAGAACAAACCCCTAAAATTGTTCTTTGTCTCAAGCAAGAGGAAGAGTATGGTAGCGTGGCAATCAATGAAGCCCAGTTGCCATTAATGTCCAAAACCACTTGAAAACAAAGAAAAGGGAAGGAGGGGGCGGCCAAGTAGGATTGGGGCGGCCACAAGGAGTGAATGGCTGAGTTGTTTTTCTTATTTTATGGCTTCCAATAAACATTATGTGGCTGTTGCATAATCATTTATGTGGCTGGTTGGTTACACAAGGGAATTGAAAGAATTGAAGGCAAAACGGTTACAAGGAGACAAGGAATTAATGACAATGAATCACTTGCTGGAAGTTACATTTTGTTCTCATTGTTGCGGCCAACAAAGGGATGAATGTGGCTGATTTCTCAACCTAAAGTGTGCGGCCAACATATGCATAAAAGAGCTCATTCATGATCATTAAAAGGGTAACCAACATGTGATGAATTGGAAGAGTGAATACCACTTAATGTGGGCGGCCAACACATGGTTAATTTGAGTTAATTCCTTCAATTTGTAATATATGGTGGCTGAATTGTTTAAGCACATGCACGGCTATCATAAGGCTCAAAGTTGCTGAATATCAAATGCCTTAATTAGGAGAATGAAGAATTAACCACATGGGTGTAATAGGGTGGGCGGCTACATAGGAAAATAGGGCATAGTTTAATTATTTTCTAAGCATTTTTATTTCTTTCTTTTAATTGTAATGGGCTGAATATTAATAACCATGCATGGTGAGTATGAGGCTATTAAGAAGCATGCAAACCATGCAAGAGGATTAGAATGTTTTTGCTAAAGATTATCAATCAAAAGAGAGTGTTTCTCTTAATTTCTTCACTTGTCAAGTGTGAGGTTTATCAAAGGTTCTTCACCTTTGTGTGTTTAATCTCAAGGATTATCTTTCAAACCTTGAAAGTGTGACATCCATTTCTTCTTCTCTTCTTGTTTTCTTTTGTTATTCTTATTCAAGAAACTGATTTCTATGCGTGAGAGCTTGCATGTGAGTGATTTACAATTCAAGTTCAAAGGGCCTAGTTATATTTCTTGTTGAGGAAAAGAGTTCTTTCACAAGCATTATTTTTGTACGTTTTAAAATTTCAAGCAAAGAAAAATCAAAGAAAAATAGAAAAAGAAAAGAAAATACAAGTGTTTCAAGAAAAGTACAAGTTTCAGCCTCATATTTCTAAAGGTCCTTATAATTCGAACATGATGGTTCATATCAAGTGGTGAACGTGAGTTCAACCAGATGCAGGTATTTCCATCTTCTACTTCTGAAACTTGAGTTGCCTCAATACGTGAGTCTCAAGTGTTGTTCAAAATGCAATGCCCTTGGTCAACCAAAATTGTTGAAGCGAAGGAGGTGCATGTGCAAAACTACTTGAGGTTCTGCCAACATAAACTACATGGAGGCTCTCCATTAAAGATTTTCCAGCGAATGGATGTAGCGGGAGTGAAGCGAAAGAGCAGCTGCGAAATTCTCTTGAATCCAAAAAGTGCCGAGTGAATGAAGTGTGAATACAAAAGTGTTGAAGGTTTAGACTATCAACTTGACTCTACTTACGAAATGTGGAGAGCTATTATAAGAGGTGAAATTGTAGTTGTAATGGGGCTCCTATTTTACCAAGGAAAGCATAATCATCCTTTCTCTTGCAGAAATGAAAATTACCAAAGATCATAGACGAGAATGCTTTTCTTTAACTGAAAGCATATTTGGAGATAGCCCAAGCTTGGACGGTGATCTTATTGTGATAAAATTTTTTGCTTTGGTATTCTACATTTAAAACTGCAATTGAAATGGACTTTTTTAAAAGATTATAAGATCATCAGGGACCAAGGGTAAGCATACTGACACAAGATATGAGGAGGAATCAGAGTGGTGAATGATTGAAGGGGGAGCAAAGAGGGAGAACAAGGGTTAGGAATTGTGGAGGTCTATGTGAAGCTGGTCAAGAATGGGTTGGGGTGGGTGGTAGAGTCAGTTTTTGGGAAGGTGTTGGGATGCTTCAAATTTTGCAAGGAGGTGATCTATCTGATTCCTTTCTCTGTCTATCGAGGTGATTCTACATGATCAAAATTTGGGTTTTAGGGATAGAATGTCTTGTGCTGTTGAGCTTATTTCACCAGTCTCCACTTCCTATCTATAGGCTTCAGTAACAAGTGGTGATGGGGATACTATTGACCTAGTGAGTCCCTAACTCTATTTTCCTTTATGAGTTTATGCCTAAGCATGTTATTACTCCTCTTCCTCTTTCTTTGGTGTAGTTGCAATCTGAATTGATTTTTATTACAAACTTCTTTAGGAGGTCTCCATGTATGCCTTAGCTGAAACTCTAGGTGCTTGTTTGGATTTGTAAGTTTTCCTTTTTAAGAAAAGTCATCGGCAATCTATAAAAAGATAAGGGCATGTTCCAATGTTTCATTTTCCTTCATGAAATCGGGCAAAGGGATCATGTGGTACTTCCTTCTGAACAATAATTCTTTAACCGGTAAAAATATTGATGCGGGCTTTCAAAAGGAATAGCTTGATTTTCTTGGGACCTTGCAGTTCCACACTAGATTCGAAGTTTCCTAAGGGATTCCTCTAGAGGGTCCAGTAGACGAAGGGGCAAAGGAATTTCATTTTTTAGGGAGAAGTAGCCAAAACTTGACTGTATAGGATCCAGTCCTAGCACGAGACCATATAAAAGAATCATGATGGTTGATTTTGCTTTTAAGGGTTGGAGTGTAGTGAGGATTTGAGTCAGGCGGATATTTTTCCTGTCTGCTTCTACATTCTAGGAGCCCATTAGGTTGATTTAACAATTCACTGACATATTGGATTTAAGAGTTTGTTGTAGTTTGGCATGTTCTCCTGTCCAAAGTCAGATGTCTTGTGTAATGTTTACCCCTTCCCCTGTAGCTATCATCTATTTCCCTTTTTCTTTTGATTTTCTCTTTCCCATGAAGAAGGTTGGACCATACCCATGAGTCTCCCCCTTTCCTTCTAATTGTAGGAAACTTGTGTTTGGGAAGTACATCTCTTTCAACACTTGTACCGATGATGAATATGGGTTTTTGTGGCTCTCCAAGCTTGTTTGGCTATGAGGGCAATGTTCATTAGATTGAAATCTTTAATCCCATTCCTCCTTGCTTTTTATTGTAGTAAGGAAGTTCCGAATTTTCCAATGCATGCCTCTGTAGCTCTTTCTAGTTTTCCACCAGAATCTCACAATATGAGATGAGATTTGATCATAAAACCTTTTTGGGAAATTTGATGATGGACATGGTATAGGAGGGGATATCTTGTAGCACAATTTTAATGAGAACTTCATTGCCTGCTTGATTAAGTAAGGCCTCCTTCCATCCCCCTATTAGTATATAACTTTTATCTTTAAGCCAAGATAGATTATTGTATTTATATTTGCTCCAGACAACTGACATACCTAAATAACATCTAGGTTTTCCCATTCATGGATTCCAATGATGTCAATCAAGTCCTCTTTGGTTAATCTATAGACCTTGCTGCCAAAAATAAATCCTAACTTGGCTTGGTTGATCCTTTTATCCATATGCTAGAGAGAATAGATTTAACATTCTAGATAATTGGTATAACTCCTCTGATGGGTCTTGAACAACATAACAACATCATCTGCAAAAAATTAAATGAGTTAGTGTAGGAAAAATTGCTACCAAGCTTAGGCCAGCAACAGCCCTTGCTCTTTACAAGAAAGTATTAGGTGTGAAAGACATTCATTGTGGCATATAAAGAGGCAGGGACAACGGGTCCTTGTACCTAAGGCCTATCTATAGTTTCAGCTTCTTAGTTTCAAAACACATTCACCTTGTATTTGTATGTTAATGTGGAGACTAAGGTCATTATGAGGTTTACCAAATAAAGGTCAAAACTATAGGTTAGGATGTAAGCGGGTTCAGGTTGACTCAACCAACCCGGTCAACCCGAACCAAACCAAACCATAAAATGCGGATTGGGTTGGGTTTTGGGTCGGTTCGGGACATTTTTAGTAAGACCCGACCTTAATTGGTTCAAATATCGGGTTTTGTGTTTTTTGAAACCGAGCTACCCGAACCGGGGTAGTTGAACGCGGTGTGTTTTTTTAGCAGGGGGTCTGTGTTTTCCTTTCACACTTTCACTTTTCAATTTCTTTCGTTTTGTACCCTAGGCTCTCTCCATCTCTCCTCCCCTCACCCTTTCGCCCTTGGTGCGGCCGCTTCCCCTGCTTTTCTGTCCGCCATTCGTGGCTTGCCTCAGTCACCGCCGTGTTTCCTTCATCAAGGTCGATCATTTTGCAAACCTATCTCTGTCTTCTCCGACATTCTATTCTACGCGAGTCCCCCCTCTTTTCCCGCTCGGATCTGCTTCATCTCAGGTACTTTCTCCCCTCCCCCTCTGCTTGATTCGTTATCGTTGTTTGCATTGTGTTTCAACTATGGTTTGAAAGTGACTGGTTCCAACAAGGATTTGAGGTTGGAACCACGTTCTGGTTATGTGTATAGAACCTAAACCATTGTGATCTCTGTCTTTGCAAAGCGTGTACTGGAAGAGTTTAGGTAATAGAGTTCAATGCAAGCACATTTGCGCACATGAGTCCAGGAAATGGGGTGGATCCAGAGAGATTGGGGTGGTAAAAATGCAGATGATGTACGCAGGAGAGTGTGGTCACTGGGAGTGGTGATAGGTGAATGCCTTGTAATAGAAATTGTTGTTGTTCTAGCAAAGGGCTGGAAGATTATGTTCATCGTGGGTGAAGGTCACTAGATTTTGATTCTTTTCTATTTCTCTTATTCTAGCTTTCCAACCTTTATTTTGTGCTTTACTTACTACGACTTTTTATTAATTCAGATCTGTATCTAGCAGAAGCAGAATGAGAAAGAGCAAGATGAGGAATCTTTGAGGAAGTGGGTAGATCTCTCACGTGTTGGCAATTCTAGGCTAATCTAGCAAAAATAGGGTTAGTAATTTAGTATCCTGGTGGGGGATCAGAACACTGAAATGAGAATGACAATAGGGAGATATTAATACATAGTTTACTGTAGATTTTAATAAGGCCTAGGCTATGGTTGTAGTGGTGATTATTGGTAATAACAATACATGAAGTAAAAGGTGTTGAAATTTTCTAAGGCCTAGGCTGACAGTGTGGTCTATTGCATTGTTTGTTGTGATTCAGAATTTCAAATTGCTGTTGATTAAACAAACAAAGTAACTAAACAACTTTGAAGCAAATTAATATTCCATAACTAGTCCCTTCCCTTAACAACACATGGTCAAATCCTTTCCCTAAATATACAAGTTTTGTGACATGAACACTAAGTGGTCTTGTTTTTGCCAACTATCATGCAAAACCATTTTACCAAAGGGACAGATTTATAGGTTTTGGATTGACATTTGTGCTTCCAAACATGATTTCTTCTTTGTTTGAAGAGTTTATGGAATTCATTTGCTGGTATAAAAGCTTCTTTGTTTAGTTTTGTTAGAAATGAAAAACTGCTATAAAAGCTTATCCTTTATACTGTTAGCTTATGTAATATGCCTCCCTAGTCCTTACTTTCTTCCCATGGTTCATTGCTGGTATATGGTGAAGCTTGCCTTAATTTCTGTTACAATAATTATTCAGGGACTGGACATTATGTTTCTTATGTTAGTTTCTCTCAAGTAGTAAGTACATTTCATGTTGTACCCTTTAACCAGAGTTCTAGATTGTTCTAATATTTTTTTTTTTCATCCCTGGCTTTCTGTCTTCTGAAAGTATTTACTTATAGCCAACACTTGTTTTGCAGGGAAGATTTGGCTAGTTAATTCACTAGCAGGAACGAAGGAGGACAAAATTATTATTGTTATTTGTTAAATCACTGTCTTGCTTACATTTTTCTCCCTGTAATTAGTTATGTGCACCAGACTTGTGTAGTTAATAATTTGGGACATGTATTATTGTTGTTATTTGTTATTATTGTTATTATTATGCTTGTGTGTTTGAGACTATAGTAATTTGCTTACTATTATATAAAAACTAATGAATCAGTTTTTCCTGGTTTATTTTTTCAATTTTTAAAGACTTTTTCTCGTTTTTTACTGATAGGAAGGATATTATTATTTTATTCATAACCCGAGACCCAACCGACCAACCCATTAGAGGTTCGGGTTGGTTCGGTTCGGGTTGGAATAGTGAAAAATTTCAAAATCGAACCAACCCAAACCGATATGCTGTTGATTGGTTGGGACACTGTTTTTACCCTAAAGCCGAACCAACCCCGACCTGATTACACCCCTACTATAGGCTAGGAGACACACTCTTAAAAAGGCATTCCTACTCGGTCAAAGCTTTGAAAGATCAAGTTTGATGTTTCATTTCCTTCCCTATTGAGTTATTTTTCCTCATCTAGTGGAAGGAACCTCTTGAGCAACCACTAAATTATCTTGGATTTTCCTTCCTACCACAAAAGCACTCTATTAGGGGTGATTAACCTAGAAACCATGATCCTGAAAATGATTTCATAGGCAAACTTACAACAACTAATAGGTCAGACACTACAGAAAATCGTTGATTCACACGAAAACCGTCGCTATACGTGTTCTAGTGACGGCAAAGTGACGACTAACAGGTCGTCGCTACAGGGCCCCGTCGGTTATTCAATAGTGACGTCTATTTGTTAGTCCGTACGCTACATAACATAGTGACGCACACGCCCATACGCTAACGTGACGATCGCGCAACTTTTTCAACGACCTCAGTCGTCGCTAGCCGTCGCAATTTAGCGATAAGCATAACGTAGAGCGACGACCTTCCCGTCGCTAATCCTATAGCATTTAGTGTCGGTTTGTTAGCAGAGTCGTCGCTAATCATAATATTTTTTAAAAAAATTAATTATTTAATTAATTATGATTGTAAAATTTAATAAATTCATGGTAAAAAATTAATATAATATTGTACACATTAATATTAACTTCATGGAAAGCTACACAAGATTAATATTAATCTAATTATACATCATTTTCATCTTCTTGATCTTAATCATCATCTTCATTGTCATCCCACTCTCTTCATAATCATTTTCATCTTCTTGATCTTCATCATTATCCTTAGATTCATCATCTTCAACTCATAGACTGAATAACTGGTTCATATCAATTCCTTCCAGCTAAGCCTGACAACTGTTCAATTGTCTACAAATGGTAAATAGTTGAAGTCGTCATCAGCCCTAATAAGGAACTTCTTCCTCAACCCATCAATTTGGTCGCCTGATAATAGTTCTTTGGAATGGTGTTGGGTGCTGTTGGAGCTACATCAAGTAGCCTTTGGATGAAATAATCCAAACACCTTTCAGTAACATGCCAATTACTTCTAGCTGCTAATAACCTCACAGCTATTAATAACCTAGAATCATTTGCTCCATCATAGATTGTTGGTTTTTTAGATATCAACATATCATAAAACCGTTGGGGCATCTGGGTTAGGTGGCTCATGGTCATTATCATCCGTTCCATCAGTATAGGCCTTAAAGCATCATATACCATTTGAGTCATTGAGGCAAACTGAGGTCATAACTCATTACCTTCACCACTATATCATCATCTCCCAACTCAACATTATTAGACCCTACTTCTCCGTGGTCAATCCATACCATGTACTTTGGTTTAAATCCAGACTTCAACAAATGAAGTCTAACTAAAGAAGGTTTCAGAATACTCTCACAATACCTTTTCACACTATGGACACCTAATCCCTCCATCAGAACAACGAAGGTTGTTCATAGTTGTAGCGCAAAAAACCCTCTGAGATTTGGTTTTAATGACAACAAAACCTGTGATCAAAATTAATGTTTTCTGTTCTTGAAGTTACTGATGTTTGTATGTAAGATCTTAGAAAGACAGGATTCTCATAAAGAATTCAGAAAGATCATAATCCTAATGTTGAGAAACATCAGACTTCAGAATCTTTTATGGAGTATGGGCAACGCTTAGAAGTTCTATATGTTGAAGGTAACTTCAGAAGAAGGCCTCAAAACATATCCTTTATCAGAAAGTCTTCAGAAGCTTTGAATGGAAGATAGCCTAAGTTGAGAGAGGTGCACATCAGAGTAAAGTCTCAGGTAAAATCCGAAAGGGTCTCTACTATAAATGCCAATCATCAAGTCAAGTCAAGATGAGATGCAGACTCAACTTGAGATGCAGAATCAGACATGAGACGGTCTCAGATCAGATGTAGTCTCAAGATCAGACGCAGTCTCAAAGTTCAGATGCAGAGATGTAGATGCAGACATGAGACAGTCTCAGATCAGATGCAGTCTCAAGATCAGACGCAGTCTCAAGTTTAGACGTAGAGATCAGATGCAGACATGAGACTCGGACTTGAGACGCAGAGATCATATGCAGTCATGAGATTCAGCCTCATCACAGACTCAGCAGCAAGCAAAGAACAAACGCAAGTGCAGCTTAAGATACAAGCCAAGGTCAGACGCAAGATCAACATTAAGATGCTAACACAACATGAGATGCAAGCCTCTATGTTCAGATGATGTTCTAAGAAAAGAAGATATCTCAGCACAAAGCCAAAAGAGACTCAAGAACAACTTGAGATGCAAGCTATGAACAGATGCTAGTTCAGCTTGAGATGCAAGGTCAGCTTGAGACGTTGTCTCAAGGTCAGACGAAGCAAGAGGGGATCTCATCAGAGATGCAAGTAGATCATAACAAAATCTGGACAGAAGCAAGATTGCACACTCAATGCTAGGAGACAGCAAGTAGAGTCAGCACAAAGTCAAGCAAGGACACAAGGACACTGACACAGTACCTTAGTCTGAAAAGCTGCTGACTGCCTACTGAAAAGACTGCACCTGATGCTATGAGCTCTAACAGATTGCAACGGCCACATAACGGCTAGTTTCTCATCTGATGATATAAAAGAGACAAGAACAAATGCTGAGTTGTGAGAGAGACTGCCTACACTTCTGTGAAATCATTCAGCATCTTATCACATCTCAAGTACACTCATCAGTTATCTGTGAACAGATCCAATACATCTTGAGATCTACATCTGTCTCTTTCATCTCTCTTCTGTGCATCATTTCTATACTGTAATTTAAGAAGAGAGTTTTCCTAGCTTACCAATTTCCATATCCATACTTTGTATGCTGTAAGCTAGATCCATCATTTTCACCCACTGTAACTTGTCTCATCTAAGATAGGAGGGTTCCTAGTCTTAGAGTGAGGTGTTTGCGTCCTGGAGAGGCTTAAGAATGTTGTAAGAATACTTGTGGCTCAGCTAAGATAGGAGTGTCTAGGCTTAGTGTGAGTGAGACGTCCTGAAGAGGTTATAAGAATACTTGTGGCTCAGCCAAGATAGGAAGTGCCTAGGCTTGGTGTGAGAGACGTCCTGAAGAGGTTGTAAGAATACTTGTAATTGACAGGTTGTCAATAGTGGAAATCTCACGTGTTGTGAGGACTAGACGTAGCCCAAGGTGTGGGTGAACCAGGATAAGATCCCTGTGCCATCTCTCTTCCTTATCTCTTCACCTTGTCTTACATTTAACTTATCTCAAACCAATTGGAACTGAATAATTGTTTTGAAACATAATTAAAACAACTGAAATTGAAACTGCTTATATCCTGTCTTAACAGAGACCTCAAGTTCAGACTTGAGATCACGTCTCAACTTTCAATTTCAGTGTGCAAATTTCAAGAACAATTTTAAGAAGTCTCTATTCAACCCCGCTTCTAGAGACATCCAGCCAACTTCAGTTGGTATCAGAGCTCGGCTCTCAAGGGGTTGAGCACACCTATGTGAAGAGGAAAAGATCCATGGCTGGACCTAGTGCAAGTTTGTTCATACCTGAAGGAGCATCCACCAACAGGCCACCTGCCTTTGATGGAACTGACTACTACTACTAGAAGGATAGGATGAGATTGTTCATTGAATCTCAACATGTTGATCTATGGGAAATCATAGAAAATGGATCCTACATACCTCTCACCACTGATGAGCTTGATCAGAGAATAGTTAAGCCAGAGATAGATGGACTGATGCTGAAAAAGCAAGGTATGTTCTAAACTCAAGAGCTAAGTATCTGCTAACCTGTGCTCTTAGTCGCAGTGAATATGATAAGGTAGCAGGATGTACAACAGCCAAAGAAATATGGGATGCTCTTGAAATAGAACATGAAGGGACAAATCAAGTGAAAGAAGCCAAAATCAACATACTGGTCAAACAGTATGAGCTCTTCAAGATGAATGAAGATGAAGGCATTGAGGACATGTGTGAGACGGTTCACTATCATTACAAATGACCTCAAGTCTTTAGGAAGGACCTAAAATCAAGACATGGTAAGAAAAATCCTAAGGAGCCTGCCCAAACCTTGGAGACCTAAAGTTACAGCTATCCAAGAAGCCAAGGATTTGAGCACTCTCAAATTGGAAGAACTCCTTGGATCTTTGAAGGTTCATGAGCAGGAGCTGATGGAAGAGGACCTCATCAGACGACCCAAGACAATATCCTTGAAGGCATCATCCAGCAGCTCTAAAGGTAAAAAGGTAAGCTCATCTCAACAGTCTTCACTAAACTCATCTCATGACACAGAAACTGAAGAAGAGGAGGAGATGATGAAAGTGAGATGGATGATGAGCTAGCTACATCTCAAGAAAGATCAGACGCATGTGGAGAGCTAGAGGAAGTGGAAGAAGAAATTTTCCCTCAAGAAGAGGAGAAGTAAAGTCTGACAGAAAGGGATTCATATGCTTTGAATGTAGAAAACCTGGACACATCAAATCTGAGTGCCCACAACTCAGAAAGGAAATAAAGAAAAGTCCAAGGAAGAAGGCAATGATGGCCACTTGGGATGACACAGAAGGAGATGAAAGCCAAGATGATAAATCAGCTAATCTGTGTCTCATGGCCAATAAAGACTTGTCTGATGAAGAGTATATGAGTCTGACTCTGAACTTTCATTCAGTGAACTTAAGTCTGCCTTTGAAAATCTTTTATATGATTCAAACCTTCTTGTCTCTAAGAGCTCCTTACTGAAATCAGAACTAAACACAGCTCTTGAGAAAGTGAAATTTCTTGAAAATGAAAATGAAAGTTTGAATCATAAAAACAGTAGTCTCATGTGTCTCACATGAGACTGTTTGAAATAGTCAAGGCTAAGACTCAGGTTCATGATGAGCAAGAACTAAAAAATCTTTCTAAAGAAAACCAGAAGCTCAAAAAAACAAAATAGAACTCTCATGGATGATCTAGCAAAGTTTGTAAAAGGAACAAAAAATCTTGAGAGACTCATTGGGTCTCAAAAGGGAATTTTTGACAAAGCTGGATTAGGCTATGAGAAGTCTTCCAGTGAGATCTGGTATAAGGACTTCTTTATTCCTGCAAGAAAAGGAAGAAGGAAAGATGTTCTTGCTGTAGCAAGTTTGGCCATAAGACCACTGAATGCTACTTGAGACATGTAGCATCCAAAAGAAAGATAACTAACCATGAAGGACCCAAATATAAGTGGGTACCTATAGTCAAATCTTGTGTTGTAACAGATGTGCCTAGCAGCAGCAAATTCAAGGAAAATGTGGGTGCTGGACAGTGGATGTTTAAGGCACATGACAGGGGACAAAAGCAAGTTCCTGTCACTTGAAGAAACGGCAACAGGGGTTGTCTCCTTTGGAGACAACAGCAAGGCCCAAATCAAGGGCATAGGTAAAATTGTGGAACTTCTCAAAGAGGAGCAATGGGTGAAGAAAATTGGTTACCAAAGCTAAGCAAAAGCATTAAAACCTTTTCAAAGATGAGAAAGAAAAATAGATGCTGTCCAAAAATGCTTGAAGCTTGAAGGTTGAAATTGCTCATACAAAGAAGACCCATTGGTGATATCAATCTCTTATCCCTCTCTATACTTAAACTAAAATATACTTGATCACATCATTGATAATTTCTGTTATATGTCTTTACTTGTTTTAATGGCATCATGGTTGTAAGTATTTTAAATATACAAGCATGTTATACTTATAAAGACCATGTTTGCAAAAGGCATTAAAATCCATTTGATCATTATTTGTTACCTCTGTTGTTCTTATTTGAGATTCTGAACAGCAAATTAAAAAATCATATTTTTACTCTCTTTTGAATGTTTGAATGTTTGAATGTCTCATATGCTTACTTAGAGTTTGGAGTATCAAATGATAGATATCTTCTTGTTGAAAAGTGCCTAATATATTCATATCTTTGAAACAAGTTGACAATTTGAAATCTGAAAATTTTCTGAACATGTTGTAAAATAACTATAGAGTCTACAGTCTCATTACTCAATGTGTAGAAGAAAGCATGCATGATAATTTGATAAGACTAATCCTACACTTGAGATAAGAAAGCCTGCAGATTTGTAAACAAATTGGAATGCTTGGATCTCAACAAGAGATATATGAGAAAATCTTCATATCCAAGTCAAAAGAATGTTCAGAAATTATAAAAAGAAGGAGTGGCTGCGTTTAAAAAATGTCACATCTGAAGTCTCAGGTTGAGACTGAGACTGAGACTTAGATGAAAATGTATAGAAAGAACAGCCAAGTGAGACTCCTACTGCAGCTATGTTTCTGACAGCACAAAAGGAAATGCAAAAGATGAGTCTGTCTCTTCATATATCAAGCTGAAAATTCTTAAATTATGAGGTTCAAATGCTAACTTGAAGATTACTTCATGAGGTACTCTGAAACTCTAAGCTTCCATGATGATGCATATGTGATAAAATCTTACTATTCTCATTTTGAAGATAAAATCTAAGTATGTTGGTACTATGCAGAATTTAGAATTCAGTTTTCAATGACAACATGCATATTTGAATGATTCTGTGCTGATTGGATAATTGGAATTCTGAATGATTTTCTGTCATGGCCATATGCTTATGTTATGATCTTGCATCATGTGATAATTTGAGTGTGAGATCTATTGTGATGGAACATGTGCTGATCATATATATCTTTGAGTCAATTTCATGATTGTTGAGAAAAGAAAACTTGGAAAGGTTAAATTGTTTCAGTTAAGAGAAACATTTCTACAAGCCAAGCCTATGCTCTTCTTTTCCTTAATCAAGTAAATCATCTAAATAAATGATGTGAATGAAAAATACTAAGATTGATGATTCAAGAGAAGATTATGGGACAGAGAAACCATGAAATTTGGAGGCAAAGAAGTTACCTGTACTGTATGCAGAAATGTTTCTGATATAGCCTGACTAAAATGATCATAACCTGAGCTACAAAATTGATTTTTCGAGTAAAACCATTTTGTTTGGATAGCTAATTTATAAGAGTTCAAAACTGGAAAGTTTGAAGCTGTTATACTAAGCACAGAAGTATCAGAAAATTTGTGTAACGACAACTGCAATTTTACAAATACTCACATAAACCTGTTTACTTAAAATCATCATAACTGGAGCTGTAGAAATTATTTTTCTGAGAGACCAATTCTATTGGAAAGATAAAACTTAAAATAGAATCAAACTGGAAAATTTGAGATTATAATTCTAATCACAGAAGTTCCAGTAATTCTGTAAACAAAGCTGCAGTGTTACAAGCTTCAATATAAACATGTTCACTTAAAAGGATCATAACTGAAGTTATAGAAGTCCTTTTTCAGTGAAATTAGTTTTGTGTGAAAGATATTTTATATGAGTATCAAACTGAAAATTTTGAAGATTTAGTACACTGACCACAAAAGTGCCAGTAAATTCGTGAACACAGCTTCACTGATACAAAGTCGGATATAAACATGTTCACTTAAATAGATCATAACTAGAGCTACATAAATGATTTTTGAGTGAAACCAGTTTGTATAAAAGCTAGCTCATATAAGTATTTAACTGGAAAGTTTCAGAATTTTTCATCGTCTGCATAATTCCCAGCAAACACTTCAAGTGGAATGATCTCCTCATGTAGTCAAATCTGAACACATCTGTTTTGCATGCTTATATTTGGAGCTGGGGAAACGCCTTTTCAAATGAAACCAGTTGGATTTGAAAAGATGTTGCTCTATGGTTCAACAGTATTAATTTCACTAATTTTGGATGCATAGATTGATCACAGTAAATGAAAACCAGACCTGTCACAATAAGCACTCTATTATAGAACTGCCAACTTTAATCACTCATCTCGTATGACAGAAAAACTCCAAATGAAATGACTTTTATACCATTACAAAGATTATGATGTCTAGTTTATGTGCTCAAATCTCATATTTTTATGAACTGGAAATAACTCACAAGTTCAGACTAAAGTAGCTAAGTCAATGGATGTTTTTCTGATTTGGTGCTGAAACTTAAAGTTAAAATATCTTTGGTTGTACCAATCCAAATGAGTTGATTTTTATGGCATTTGAAAGTTGTCTTGATGTGGTTTATTGTGATAGAATATAAATTTCTAGATCAACTATGATTGGAGCAATGCTTGTTCAATGATTAAGTCCATGTGATAAAAAGGTAGTGAGAAAATTGATCTATTGAAAGTGAAACCATTGTCAAAACCCCTTTATTATTCCCAAATCTGTGAAATACTATAGTATATCAATGTGAATTGTTGTATCAAATTGGTTTGCATATTATGATTTGGAATGTTGGGTGAATCAATGAATATGAAGAAGATCTTGACATGAATATCTTTGAAACTTTATCAATGCTGAAAATATGCAATGACTATGAACTCATCAGCCAATCATATTGATGAATTTCTGTTATGTTCCCCTGCTGTCCAAGTCTGTAATCTTGACCTTTATAGCGAGATCCATGTTCTACAAATTTAACTTACTATAGGCATAAAATCAAGGTGAGTAACATATTTAAGGGGAGTAGTTGATTCAATCTTGTGCTGAATGTATTCTCGCTACTTGAATATGCATCAAATGAAATTCTTATCATCTAAGTCAAGTATGCAAACAGAATAAATCATTGTTATGGTTAAGATTGAGCTTTATTTTCTTCTATTCAATCCTAACTGCATCCCCTACTCAATGTTGGACTAAATAATGATCATTCTGAAGTTGAATTTTCTGCATCAGTTATTAAGAATTGCTAAACCAGCAACTTTGAAAATATCAGCAGAACCATCTCATTTTGAGGGGGAGTCAGCCAAATTATTTGCAAATGTGTTTACCATGTATGTTGACTCAGTTGGGGTGTGATTATTTATGGATTTTGATGAATGCATATACCTCTTTCCTCTATAACTCTAGAAATCACTCTTTACCTTTTTTTTGAGGAAATATTAAAATGAAAAGAGAATGGGAAAATAGCTCTCTTGAAGCTTAAATTGGTGAAAGATGATCAAAGAGACAATTGTAAGGATGAAGTTTAAGAAGATTCTGAACTTAGTAAGAGAGATTCTGCAAAATATGGATATCAAGTTACTAAGAAATTCTGAAATCTGGACTCTAAAAGTTCGTCTTCTTACCTTAGTCTTTGATTTTCTATTCTAAACTATTCTACATTTGAGTATTTATCCCCTTTCCATATCATATTGATTTATCTGGACATCTTAGGCACTTGGGACTGTTGATAAAACAGTTGGTTGTTGATGAATATCACTGACATATATCTCTTGCTCAAAACCCCTCTATTAAGATCAACCATATGTTTGATAAGTGAAAATCAATGTGATCAATTGACAGATTTTTTCTGATGTTATGTATTTGATATATTTCTCCTTCTATCTTTTTGTTGATGCCAAAAGGGGGAGAAATAGGAAAGTAATTGTCATGTGCATAATAGCATAATATAATTCTGAATCATGCTATTATATCGTTAAACATTGTTAAGCATGAATTCAGGGGAGTTCAATTGAATGGATCATATTATGAAAAAATGTATAGACTCTCATCACCCTTATATGCTATTATACATGACAAACTTAATTTTGTTCAAATAGGTTTGTCATCATCAAAAAGGGGGAGATTGTTAGCCGCAAAAAACCCTCTGAGATTTGGTTTTAATGACAACAAACCTGTTGATCAAAATTAATGTTTTCTGTTCTTGAAGTTACTGATGTTATGTATGTAAGATCTTAGAAAGACAGGATTCTCATAAAGAATTCAGAAAGATCAGAATCCTAATGTTGAGAAACTCAGACTTCAGAATCCTTTTATGGAGTATGGGCAAAAGCTTAGAAGTTCTATATGTTGAAGGTAATTTTCAGAAGAAGGCCTCAAACACTATC
This sequence comes from Sesbania bispinosa, assembly GCA_026901365.1. Classification (NCBI taxonomy): domain Eukaryota; kingdom Viridiplantae; phylum Streptophyta; class Magnoliopsida; order Fabales; family Fabaceae; genus Sesbania; species Sesbania bispinosa. The sequence goes on along the minus strand of QLOH01000200.1, from coordinate 461,010 downwards.
CTTTATTCAGGAAAGTCTTCAAAATCTTTGAATGGAAGATAGCCTAAGTTGAGAGAGGTGCACATCAGAGTAAAGTCTCACGGTAAAATCAGAAAGGGTCTCTACTAGAAATGCCCAATCATCAAGTCAAGTCAAGATGAGATGCAGACTCAACTTGAGATGCAGAATCAGACATGAGACGTTCTCAGATCAGATGTAGTCTCAAGATCAGACGCAGTCTCAAAGTTCAGATGCAGAGATGCAGATGCAGACATGAGACAGTCTCAGATCAGATGCAGTCTCAAGATCAGACGCAGTCTCAAGTTTAGACGTAGAGATCAGATGCAGACATGAGACTCAGACTTGAGACGCAGAGATCAGATGCAGTCATGAGATTCAGCCTCATCAGAGACTCAGCAGCAAGGCAAAGAACAAACGCAAGTGCAGCTTAAGATACAAGCAAAGGTCAAGACGCAAGATCAACATTAAGATGCTAACACAGCATGAGATGCAAGACTCTATGTTCAGATGATGTTCTAAGAAAAGAAGATATCTCAGCACAAAGCCAAAAGAGACTCAAGAACAACTTGAGATGCAAGCTATGAACAGATGCTAGTTCAGCTTGAGATGCAAGGTCAAGCTTGAGACGTTGTCTCAAGTCAGACGTAGTAAGAGGGGATCTCATCAGAGATGCAAGTAGATCATAACAAAATCAGGACAGAAGCAAGACTGCACACTCAATGCTAGGAGACAGCAAGTAGAGTCAGCACAAAGTCAAGCAAGGACACAAGGACACTGACACAGTACCTTAGTCTGAAAAGCTATTGACTGCCTACTGAAAAGACTGGCACCTGATGCTATCGAGCCTCTAACAGATTGCAACGGCCACATAACGGCTACTTCTCTCATCTGATGATATAAAAGAGACAAGAAAAAATGCTGAGTTGTGAGAGACGACTGCCTACACTTCTGTGAAATCATTCAGCATCTTATCACATCTCAAGTACCTCCGTCAGTTATCTGTGAACAGATCCAATACATCTTGAGATCTACATCGCTGTCTCTTTCATCCTCTCCTCTTCTGTGCATCATTTCTATACTGTAATTTAAGAAGAGAGTTTTCCTAGCTTACCAATTTCCATATCCATACTTTGTATGTTGTAAGCTAGATCCATCATTTTCACCCATTGTAACTTGTCTCATCTAAGATAGAAGGGTTCCTAGTCTTAGAGTGAGGTGTTTGCGTCCTGGAGAGGCTGTAAGAATACTTGTGGCTCAGCTAAGATAGGAGTGCCTAGGCTTAGTGTGAGTGAGACGTCCTGAAGAGGCTCGTAAGAATACTTGTGGCTCAGCCAAGATAGGAAGTGCCTAGGCTTGGTGTGAGAGACGTCCTGAAGAAGCTGTAAGAATACTTGTAATTGACGGGTTGTCAATAGTGGAAATCTCACGTGTTGTGAGGACTAGACGTAGCCCAAGGTGTGGGTGAACCAGGATAAGATCCCTGTGCCATCTCTCTTCCTTATCTCTTCACCTTGTCATTACATTTAACATTATCTCAAACCAATTGACAACTGAATAATTGTTTTGAAACATAATTAAAACAACTGAAATTGAAACTGCTTATATCCTGTCTTAACAGAGACCCCCAAGTCAGCAGACTTGAGATCACGTCTCAACTTTCAATTTCAGTGTGCAAATTTCAAGAACAATTTTAAGAAGTCTCTAGTCAACCCCCCCTTCTAGAGACATCCAACCAACTTCAACAGTCTTGTTAACAAATCTTGAAACCCTTCAATAAATTCATTATTCAATCTCTTAGAAGAACCAACCCTATCATACATCCATCTACGATCCATTTTTCTACAATTCAAAAATTATATAATTTCAGCATAAAAGTTTCACATATCACAACACAAACATATGCACAATTCTATATTATCAGCACACAACCAACACCCTTCATAGGCTCTCACCTATTGAGCTCAGCTCTCTACTAACAAACAATTCATACAATACAAACCACATGCACAAATATATATTACCAGCACACAACCAACACACTTCATAAGGTCTCACCTATTGAGCTCAGTTGTCCACTAACAAACAATTCATACAATACAGAGACAAATTAGAATAGTTACATCACACATAGGAGTGAACACAATACGTCGTTCGATGCTCACAACTAGAGATTCACTACCGATAACGTGTACCCATAGTGGTTGGTTGTCGTCCACCGCCATCTTTACCAAAAATAGTGGTTGTTTCACAAAAATAATCGGTAAGATTGAAGGGTTAAGTGGGGGGGAGAAGGTTTGAAGGAAAAAGAGATCTTAAGGGATAGTTGATGGAGACGTGGAGGGAAGTTTTCCGGTATGGCCGCGGGCGAGGATCGGAGGAGAAGAGAAGAGAGAGAAGAAGGGAAGAAGAAAAAGAAAGAAGAAAGAAGGGGACGTTGCGTATAGAACTCAAATCTAGCGACGGCTAGGTCATCGCAAATGTAATTGACGTAGTGATGACTCAGCTGTTGCTCCATGATTTTAAATTTTTGCCACGACGAAATTTTTTTCACATTTGCGATGACTGTAGTGACGGCAGTGCCATCGCTAGTAGGTATTTTCAATTAGCAACGTATTCTTCGTCGCTAATATGAAACTCATTCGTCGCTAACAACAATTTTCAGTTAGCGACGGCCTATCCGTCGCTAAGCCAATCGCTCAGTTTTTGCAGATAGGGATGGCCTAGCCGTCGCTACTGTTTTCTATTTTGTACAAAAATTGTAAAAGAAAAAAAATCGCGATGGCGTAGCGACGATGCGGTCGTCGTAAAAAAATCATTGCTAAAAAAAGAAATTTCTTGTAGTGTGAGATGTTGAAGACTTTCTGGTAAGGGTGTTTTTGGAACCAGAGCTACAACAACCTCATTAATTTGCTCTTTAAGATTTCCAATTAGTGAAAAAATCTATCACAATGTTAAATACCATCAACTTTTACCACCTCCTAATTTTCTTGTAAAGAGCCATTGTAGTCGTCTGTATTAGGAATATGCACTAGAGACTTATATATTTATGAATATCCATCACTTGTATCATATTATTTATAAAGGTAAACTTATTCTCTTAGAATATAATTATTTTCCTTAGAATAGTAAGCTTAAACTTCATAAGAATCAAGTAGATGACTTCGATCGTGAGATCTTATGAAGAACTATTCTTAAATAGTCCCTAGTCAAGTATCATCTTAGGACAAAGATGCATTTAGACTAGTATGTGAATTCATTGATCACATCTCACGGATCATGGATATGAGATATCATGTGCTCATAGGTACACATTAAGAGTAATGGTGTACTAGACAAACCCACCTTAAGAACGTTGCATGGATTGTTACATAAGTGTCATGAACGTTTCTTAAATTGATAAATGTTATATAAAGTCCTTTGACCTGAAATCACTACGATTCCTACATAAGAATTATGTGTTTTGAATATCATCAAACGTTGACTGTAACAGGGTGATCATAAAGTTGGTATTTGGACATATAAATTATGTGGTGGAATGTGAGTGCCCTAGATGGGATTTGTCCCTCCTATGTAATAGGAGTTATATCTATAGGCCTCTTGATAAAGTGAGACTGCAAAATGCTATGGTCATGCTCAGGAGGATAAACATGAGATGTTTATTTTATGTACAGTCTACTTGGGGGTCAAGAAAATATAAATTGAACTATACAAGGTTGACACAATCCATGCCCTTGTGTTCATATAAATTATCATGAAATAGGATTCGTCAAAGTTGTTGATATTCTCAATATTTGGATAGTGATGTATTGCTAGATGCCGTTCACTATTTATGATATTAAATATAAAGAGTTTTTATTTTAATATCATAACCAAATATTTAAATCCTATTGGGTCACACACATACAACATGCCCACTAGGAAAGGATAATAATTCTAATTTAATTTAATTAGAATTATACACAATGGGCCAGGCCCATAAGTGTGAGGGTTAAGTGAGTGAGGGGGTTAAAACCCTAGCCACCACTCTATAAATAGAGCATAAGATGCACTACCCCAGAGACACATGAGCAATCGCTTCTTACTTTCAAGGCTACTAGCAGAGCTGAGGAAGGTTCCTAGTACGGCTGTTGGCTGGATACCAATAGAGACGTGGCTACACTTGCCTCATTTATAATCCTAAAAAGGTACGACCTTTCGTTTCAATACCTTTTTGCCTGATTCGTGTTTTCGCAAAAACGATTATAACAAGGGAGGGAATCCATTTATTTCCGCTGCACACTGACCCACATGCTTGATTCCCTTCAATTGGTACCAGAGCTTTGGTTTGCGATAAACAGTTTTAGGCTTTTAATATTGTGTAGATTATGATTTTTGTTTGTTTTTCTGCCAAAAATCGTAGCCTGATATCTGCGCTTCAACCTGCGCTTGAGCGCAGATTGGAGTGCAGATCTGCGCTTCAGATAGGCTGGAGCGCAGACTGGAGCGCAGTTTACGAATTTTGATTCTGTTACTTGCCGCTTCACCTGCGTTTGTAGCGCAGACTGGGAGCGCAATTTACGTATTTGTTTCCTTATTGATTGTTTATGTGCGATGTATATATGTTTATATGTTCTAATGTTGGAGGGTCCATGGAACATGAAAGAGTTGTCATGTCTTGGGAGTCAAAGGGTTCAATTGTTGAAACCTTGTCTTGACTCAAATTTACGATAAACATGTCACTTATCAATTTGCTGACAAGAACGTATTCAAATGATACGAGGGACTTACTCGTTTATCGGTTCTGAAGTATTCGTTGATGCGAGACACTTATTGATGATTGTGTGAATGTTTATCAAATCTAATTTTTTTGTGTCGGGGCACGTAGTGTGTTATTTCGTATGCGTCTTATCAAACCTCGCTTAATATATACATCTTATTATATCACTCGTTTAACAATCAATGAATGTTGAATTTGCATGATGATTGGTTATGGCCTTATATTGTTTTATTTAAATACGACCTGCGTGTCGTGCCTTACCTCCTATATTCCCTTTGTATTCTTTTCTCATCTATATCCCCTCGTATGTTAAACGAGGTTCTTCTTATTATGTAATGTACACCGGGAGGACATAGAGCATGGATTCAGTAGGAGATTTGGAGACCTCAAGATTATGTACAAGATTATATAGTTGATGTAATTTTGTAATTGTTTTAGGAGGCCATAACCATATCATGTGTTTGTATGAGATGCATGTTTTGTTAAATGGTTTAACAGAAATAAAATTAAAGCGATCAAATCCCTCAATGCTTGTTTTGTCTTCCAATGAATGACACACGTCAAGACTAGAATCGATTAAATGTGGGTCTGCCAAAGCAGAGTACATTTATCTATTCTAGTGAGACACGATAGGATAAAAGTAATATCCGATTGTCAACCATTGGTCTTTGATTGTGTATATTCAATATGATTGAAAAAGCCTAGAGGCACTAATATTAAGTCATGTTTTGCCTTCCAATGTATGGCACTCGTCTAGGCTTGAATCGATTAAATGTGGGTATGCCAAAGCATGGTACAATTATCTATTTTAGTGAGGCGCGATGAAATAAATGTGGGTATGCCAAAGCAGGGTACATTTATCTATTGTCAACCATTGGGTTTTGACTTAACTAGGTATATTCAATAGGATTGAAGAACCTAGAGGCACTAAGTTAGGCATTAATTCATAAGATGAATTAGAATAAGAGTTATTCACCTAACTATCCAAGAGTTGTATGAGATGCAATTGGAAAGCGTGTTCCTACCTAAATAACCTTTTCTTAAGCGATCAACCAAAGCTGACTTAAAATAAGGTGAAATATGGATCTTGGCCCACTAGAAAATCTAGTGATGGGATTTTTTGATTCTTTATATTGAGGGTACTTGTTTTGAATCAAAATAGTGGGAGGCATATTTAATTAAAGACCTTGTTAAATATGTTTGTTATATGATACTTACGTGCATAATTTTAAACACAACAAAATCTTTTATTGTGATTTGTCCTTGGGAAGGACAAACTGTCTGGAATTAACTTTCTAGACCGGTATAGAGACCTAAGGATTATCCTTAGGCATGAGAAAAGGTTGCATGTCCTGGAAGGGCCTATTCCTAAAACACCCATTGCAAATGCTTCGAAAGCTGACAAGGATGCTTTTAGAAAGCATCTGGGTGTTGCTCTCGATGTAGGTTGCCTTATGCTTGCTACCATGAATGCTAAAAACAGTATGAGAACATGGAGGCGTACAATATGATTGTACACTTAAAGAGACTTTATCAAGGACAAGCTAGGCTTGAACGGTTTGAAGTCTCAAAAGCAACTTTATCAATGTAGACTGGCAAAAGGGTCGCCTTATAGGTGCTCATGCACTCAAGATGATTGGGTACATTGAAAACCCAGAAAGGATTGGATTCCCATTAGGCCAAGAGTTGGCCACTGATCTTGTCCTGCAATCGTTGCTGGACAGCTATAGTCAATTCATCATGAACTATAACATGAATGAATTTGACAAATCGCTGCTAGAATTGCTAAGCATGTTAAGAACAGCTGAGCAAAACATTAATAAAAGTAAGGGAAGGCCATATTGATGGTCCAACCGTGAAAAAGGCAAGGGCAAGAAAGAAATTCTTGAAACCTATGGGCGGGATAGCTAAGGAAGGAAAATGTTTCCACTGTGGCCAATCAGGACATTGGAAACTGTGTAAAGTATCTGGAGGAGATCAAGAAGAAGGGAAGTGAAACTTCCGCTTCAGGAATATATATGTTATAGAAGTCAATTTACCTATTTCTGCATCTTGGGTATTGAATACCGGATGTGAATCTCACATTAGTGTGAATGTGAAGGATCTAAATGAAGTAGGTCATTGGCTGAAGGAGAAGTCGACCTACGTGTGAAAATGGAGCAAGAGTTGCTGCCTTAGCCGTAGGAACCTATTATTTAACTTTGCCAACTGGACTAGTTATTGAACTAAATAATTGTTATTTTATGCCTACGATTAGTGGGAATTTTAAATTTCGTTTCTTGTTTAGAAAAGAGTGTTTTATAAAGAATAATTCAATTTATTTGAATGATATGGTTGTGCAAAGTTGAACAATATGTTCTTGACATGGAAGTGCCTATCTATAACATAAGTTCTAAGAGGGTCAAAACAAATGATTTGAACCCAACTTATCTTTGGCATTGTCACTTGGGCTACATAGATGATAAACGCATATCCAAACTCCATAAAGATGGCTATTTGGAGTCTTTGATTTTGAATCAATTGAGACATGTGAATCTTGTCTATTAGGGAAGATGACCAAAAACCCATTCACTGGAAAGGTGTGAAGGGCTGGTGATCTTCTTGGTCTCATACATAGTGATGTATGTGGGTCCATGGGCACAATGGCTAGAGGAGGTTTTTAATACTTCATCACTTTTACCGGTGATTTCAGTACATATGGATTTGTGTATCTGATGGAACACAAATCTAAATCCATTGAAGAGTTTAAGGGATTTTAGAATGAAGTATAAAACCAGCTTGGCAATACTATTAAAACACTTCAATGAGATCGAGGTGGAGAGAATACTCAAGCCAACAATTGATGACTATCTAAGAGAGTGTGGGATAACATCTCAACTCACTCCTCCTTGAAAACCTCAATTGAATAGAGTTTCAGAAAGGAGAAATCGAACTCTATTAGATATGGTTCAATCTATGATGAGTCATACTGATCTCCCCAACTCTTTTTGGGGTCATGTTTTGTTAACAGTAGCCTTCACACTAAACCATGTTCCATCTAAGGCTGTCATAAAGACACCATATGAGATATGGACTAGGAAACAACCTAGTATGTCTTTTATGAAGATTTGGGGTTGTGAAGCTTATGTGAAACGCCAAGTTTCAGATAAGCTAGGACCCAAATCAGATAAGTGATTATTTGTGGGATACCCAAATGAAACTAAGGGTTACTACTTCCATAATCCTAGCAAAGGCAGAGTGGTTGTCGCTAGGACTGTTGTATTCTTAGAGAAGGAATCTGTCTCTAAGAAAATAAGTGGGAGGAGAGTAGAACTTGAAGAAATTCAAGTAACACAGAGTAGCAATGAGCCTGTAATGGAACAAGAGCAGATACCACAAAAGTGTTATGGAGCCACCTACTCATGTAGCGCAAGACTTGCGTAAATCAGATAGAGTACGTCACCAACCTGAGAGATATGGTTTCCTTGTGTCTTAGGAAGGGGATGTATTGCTAATGGATCAAGGTGAACCAGTGATTTACCAAGAAGCTCTTTTGAGTCCAGAGTCTGAGAAATGGCTTGATGCCATGAGATCTGAAATGGATTCCATGTACACCAACAAGGTATGGACCTTGATTGAGTCACCCGAAGGGATAAAAACCCATAGGGTGCAAGTGAGTTTTCAAAAGGAAACTGACATGGATGGTAATATAAGTACCTTTAAAGCACGGTTGGAGGCTAAAGGGTTTCAGGCAAATTCACAGTGTAGACTATGATGAAACCTTCTACCCAGCTGCCATGCCTAAATCTATTCGGATCTTGCTTGCTATTGCAACTTACCAAGAATTATGAAATCTGGCAAGTGGATGTCAAGACAGCTTTCCTAAATGGAAGCCTTCTTAAAGATGTGTATATGATACAACCTGAAGGTTTTGTTATACCTAAAGGTATATAAGTTGCAACGATCCATTTATGGATTAAAGCAAGCCTCTAGAAGCTGGAATCTTTATTTTGATGAAGCTGTAAAACAGTTTGGTTTCATTAAAAAAAATGAAGACAAACCTTGTGTCTACAAAATGGTCAGTGACAACATTTGTGATTTTTCTGGTTTTGTATGTAGATGACATACTCTTCATAGGAAATGACATTCCTACCCTTCAGTCTGTAAAGACTTGGTTAGGAAATTATTTTTCTATGAAAGATTTGGGCAAAGCGACCTATGTGTTAGGTATCAGGATCTATAGAGATAGATCTCGAAGATTACTTGGCCTAAGTCAAAGTACATACATAGACAAAGTGTTAAAACAGTTTAACATGCAAGATTCTAAGAAGGGATCTTTGCCTATGTCACATGGTATAGCCTATCTAAGGCTCATTCTCCTTCCAGTGAAGAAGAGAGGGGTCGCATGAATAAAATTCCTTATGCGTCCGCTATAGGATCTATCATGTTTGCCATGTTATGTACTCAACCAAAATATCATATGCTTTAAGCATGACTAGCAGATACCAGTCTAATCTTGGTAAAGATCACTAGACAACAGTCAAGAACATCCTTAAGTATTTGAGAAGAACTGGGGATTCATTCTTGATATATGGAGGTGAGGAAGAGCTACTTGTAAAGGGTTACACTGATGCTAGCTTCCAAATCGAAAAAGATGATTGAAGATCGCAATCAGGTTATGTGTTTGTTTGAATGGTGGCGCTGTGAGCTAGAAAAGTTCGAAGCAAGAAACAGTCGCTGTTACAAACCCATTAAACCCCTTGTGCAGCAGAAGCATGAAGGGCACACTAGATCATTAGGCAGAAAAGTTATGTCTGAATGTCTCTAGTGCAAGTGGGAGATTGTTAGGAATATGCACTAGAGACTTATATATTTATGAATATCCATCACTAGTATCATATTATTTTATAAAGGCAAACTTATTCTCTTAGAATATAATTATTGTCCTTAGAATAGTAAGCTTAAACTTCATAAGAAATCAAGTAGATGACTTGATTGTGAGATCTTATGAAGAACTATTCTTAAATAGTCCCTAGTCAAGTATCATCTTAGGACAAAGATGCATTTAGACTAGTATGTGAATTCATTGATGATCACATCTCACGGATCATGGATATGAGATATCATGTGCTCACATAGGTACACATTAAGAGTAATGGTGTACTGGACAAACCCACCTAAGAACGTTGCATGGATTGTTACATAAGTGTCATGAACGTTTCTCAAATTGATAAATGTTATATAAAGTTCTTTGACCTGAAATCACTACGATTCCTACATAAGGAATTATGTGTTTTGAATATCATCAAACGTTGCCTGTAACAGGGTGATCATAAAGTTGGTATTTGGACATATAATAAATTATGTGGTGGAATGTGAGTGCCCTAGATGAGATTTGTCCCTCCTATGTAACAGGAGTTATATCTATAGGCCTCTTGATAAAGTGAAACTGAAAAATGCATGGCCATGCTCAGGAGGATAAACATGAGATGTTATTTTCTGTACAGTCTACTTGAGGATCAAGAAAATATAAATTAAACTATACAAGGTTGACACAATCCATGCCCTTGTGTTCAATTAGATATTTGGACAAAGGGACGTATCATATAAATTATCATGAAATAGGATTCGTCAAGTTGTTGATATTCTCAATATTTGGATAGTGATGTATTGCTAGATGTCGCTCACTATTTATGATATTAAATATAAAAGAGTTTTATTTTAATATCATAACCAAATATTAAAATCCTATTGGGTCACACGCATACAACATGCCACTAGGAAAGGATAATAATTCAAATTTAATTTAATTAGAATTATAACATAATGGGTCAGGCCCATAAGTGTGAGGGTTAAGTGAGTGAGGGGGTAAAACCCTAGCCACCACTCTATAAATAGAGCATAAAATGCACTACCCCCAGAGACACATGAGCAATCACTTCTTACTTTCTAAGGCTACTAGCAGAGCTGAGGAAGGTTTCCTAGTGCGGCTGTTGGCGTGGATACCAATAGAGACGTGGCTACACTTGCCTCGTTTATAATCCTAATAAGGTACGACCTTTCGTTTCAATACCTTTTAGCCTTGATACATGTTTTCGCAAAACGATTATAACAAGAGAGGGAATCCATTTATTTCCGCTGCACCCTGACCACATGCTTGATTCCCTTCAGTCTGGACCAAGGCCATGGTCGCCATATTCTTAAACACATAATAAGATCTTAAATCTAAGTTCCTATAGGACCAAGAGCCCTAGGTTTGAGAGTAGCCCTCATAAATACAATTCATAAAGTATTGACAAAAAGTAAGTACGATAACAAAATAAGGGAAATTACCACAAACCAAAAATCATTTATATTCCATTAAGTAGAGGGACGGAGCATGAGGCCAAGTCCACTAAAAAAGAATAGACCAAAAATCAATTTTATTAAACAAAATTATACTATATCATATATCGATCAATTATTGTTAGCCGAGTTTTATTTTATTTTTTATATAAAAAATTTAGGTACATAACTTGATTTCAAATTTAAGTGGGCTTATGATGTTTATAATAGCAATATTTGATCCGAAATTGAATACTAAAAAAAAGGCTACTAGCCCCTTTGAAATATATGGAGTGTTAACTTAGATATTTTTCTTATAAGAAAAATAAAATGTATTAATAAGATATAATAGGTACCTTGACCCTTACAACCAGTTCACAAGATATATTTACGAAAATTTTAAAACAAATAATAAAAAATTCACTAACCCAATAACAAAGGAGAAATCGTTCAACTTTACCCTTAGCCAAGTGCAAACCAAATCTAGGACGCATCTGAGTCACCTAAAAGCCTCTATACTTTTTACCATTAATTTCTCTTTCAAACAAAAATATTTTGGAATAAAAAATGGTAATGTAACAACATTGCGATATCTAAATTACTTTGTGTATCCCATATGGAAGTAGGAAATCAGAATAGCAAGTCCTTGAATAAAAACATTAGAAAAAAAGAAGAAAAGAAGAAAATAAAAGTAGAATTAAACAGAAACCCAACTGTTTAAGAACCCCTATCATCGTCCCTCCTCACCTCAACCTCCATAATCACCATAACCAATAATCAACTTCCACTTATAGGCGAACCCCACACCCTCACTTTGCCTCAATACAACCATCAGTCTCCACCCAAACCAAAGAGCCACCCATACCATGATTATTCAACCTTTTGTCACCGAAATGAGGTCTTCCATAATCGTTCAAGGTTGTGTTTCCGATCTTGGTTGCACGCTACAACTGCGTGCTATCGTCCCTGTTGAGTCTAAAAAAATATTATTAAGTAATTAATAATGTTTTAAGTCTCATAATCCTATGTTTTAATGAATAACAAATTTGATTAAAGCATTCTGAAAGATAGTGCAAACTCTCTTAAAGGTATTTTCTATGTTTCAGTAAACCTTTGAAAGAGCAACCCTTCGAAGCAAAGCAACCCTCTGAAGTGGTGCAACCTTCTGAAGGAGAGGAACCCTCTGAAGAGTCAAGACCTGCTGAAGTAAATCAATCTTTTGAAGACATGTGCTATCTGAATTATGAAGACCTACTGAAGACATCCAACGTGGCATTTTGCCTGAAGTCAGAAGGCTTTATGCTCAAGATCTAAAAGTGTTCTCAACGTCTTCTGCGACACGACTTCTTAAGGAAAGATTACAAAGTCCTTTTGCATATATTTGAATCATCGTACTAGAAAAGGAAACCTCTATATCATAGTACCCTGCAGTGTGTCAGAAGTGAATCATCTCTGCTCACCTGCACTGTTCAAAGTCAGAAGCTATCAGAATATTATCTCACAACGGATTCTATAACATTTAATGCTATCTCTCAACGGTGAACTCAACAATCTTCAACGGACTTAAATTTCGTCTCTATATATAGTTTCGTGAAAGACTTCAAGAAAGAAGAGAGAAGAGAACATATCAAGCCAATACTCTTCCAAAATCAGTTTAAGATTTATAAAACACTATTCAACCCCCCTTCTAGTGTTTCCTGTGGTTTCTATAGTCCCCATCGCAACCTGTTGTTTGTGCAATGTCATGAAGATGTTGTCACCATTCAAAGTCGCATTGTTGTTGTCCCTTTTGTCCACCCACATTGCTTATGAGTGCGTCGTTGTCCATACCAATTGTGTTTTCCTCATCCACTATCATCACTGCATCAATGTCTCACAATCCACTACATCAAAGGCCACCATGCTTCACTAAATAAGCCATTGTCTCAACAAGCCAGTCTTGTTGTTAGGTTCACACGTTTCCAACCATAACTTCTTACTCTGCACACCCCTCATAATATCTGATTCCTAAATCTAAAACACATAAAAAAAAAAGCCTCTTGCTCCACCCAATAACCAGTAAACAACCCAATCATTGAATAAATTATTATTATATCTAACGGTTGAAAACGGTGAAACACTAGTGAAGCATCTATTTGGTGTATATGCTTCACTTATCTTTTGTGTTTTTCAAAATCTTTTTTATTTATTAGTTGATTAATATTTATAAAAAGAAAATGCTCATGGAACAATAAAAAACCTACTTTTAAAATAAAAATATTTAATCATTTCAATTGTACTGATTAATTAATTACTATTCTCTTTCAAGTTTTTAAGAAAAATATATTAATAAGCTAAATTATCTTTTAGGTGTAAAGTAAGAGTTTTGGCTCATGTTATAATTCAACTGGCATTGAATATATTACTATATCTTCAAGCAAATACAATATATATTCCTATCAATCAATTAATAACAAGTTTCATAATAATATAAAGCTAACTTTCATAATTATTTAAAAAATCTTAATTTAAAATATACTACTTTTAGAAATAATCACCGATCCCATAATTTAAGAAGAGAAATTGTATTTATACAATAATATTATATAACACTCTCATATAACTATGAGAGAGATAAAAATAGAAGACTAAGAGAGGTGTGAAATATTGAGTAATAATAGAAAGAGATTGAGAAAAAAATTATTACATGAATTATTATATGAATAATGGGACTTATTTAAAAATTAATTTTTTTCAAATTTTAGGCATAATCCAACAATATAAATTACTTTAGTTTCTGAAAGACAGTTAATAGTATACTTGTCATTTCAGATGTTGTAAGTCGAGCTATGTAATCAACACAAAAAGGCAAAAAAGCAATAGCGCTAGGTACAAATAAATTCATATCTATAGTCTATAGGAGTTGCCTACCAAAATATTGTTAGTACATAGTAAAATATACCGAGATGCTGCTGTGATATAGGCAAAAATCAACTTCCGGCATGCCAGCTATGTTTTGTCACGAGCTATCAGTTTGTTTTACCGGCTCAACCTATTATACGGACCGTGAATTTACGGTTGTAACTAACATCCCTAAATTTTAGTCGTACGATTTATATTATTTTATTCAATAATGATAAACATACATAAATACTACAATATTTTTACCACATTGTTTTTTCTTTTAGCACCCCTCCCCTCTCACAGGTTTTTTCTTTTTGTACCCTCCCCTTTTTTCTTTTACTTTTTTTCTCTTTTCATTTTTTAAATAGTTTTTATTTTTTTAATTTATTAATATATTTATTATTTATTTATTTATTTTAATAAATAATAATATAGATTAAGAAATACAATAAATATGTGTTTTTTGAAAGTTTAACATAAGTTTTTTTATCATCATTATTTTATTTTAATGTTATTAACCAAATGTACTACTTCATTCACCGTTTGTGTGCACATAGTTAACCGCAAAAAATCAATTAACCAAATATCTCACTCTGTTAACCGCCAATTTATACACCATTAACCTCATTTAAAAATATGTTCGCCTTTCTGAACACAAAATTAACTCCGTGTTAAAAAGAGTTGCAATTAACCTCACAAATTCAATTAATAAAAAATCCTCTACATTTTTAAAGATGAGGTTAATGGTGTATCCATTTGTGGTTAACAAAATAAGATTTTTGGTTAATTGAATTTGTGAGGTTAATAGCAACTCCTGTTAACACGAGGTTAATTATGTGTCAAAAAACGGTGAACATGTTTAAAAATGAGGTTAATGGTGTATCTATTTGTGGTTAATAGAGTGAGATTTTTGGTTAATTTTTTTTATTTAAAAATGAGGTTACTGGTGTATCAATTTGTGGTTAACAGTGTGGGATTTTTGGTTAAATGAATTTACGAGGTTAATTGCAACTCCTATTAACACTGGTTAATTATGTGTTCAGAAACGATGAACATATTTAAAAATGAGGTCAATGATGTATCCATTTGTGGTTAAGAGAATATGATTTTTGGTTAATTGATTTTGTGAGGTAAATTGAAACTCCAATTAACACGAGGTTAATTATGTATCCAGAAACGGGGAACATATTTAAAAACGAGGTTAATGGTGTATCCATTTGTGGTTAACAGAGTGAGATTTTTGGTTAATTGAATTTGTGGGGTTAATTCCAACTCTTTTAACATGGAGTTAATTCTGTGTTCAGAAAGGCGAACATATTTTTAAATGAGGTTAATGGTGTATACATTGGCGGTTAACAGAGTGAGATATTTGGTTAATTGATTTTCTGCGGTTAACTGTGTGCACAGAAACAGTGAATGAAGTAGTACATTTAGTTAATAACATCAAAATAAAATAATGATGATAAAAAACTTATGTTAACCTTTCAAAAAAACACACATTATTGTATTTCTTAATCTATATTATTATTTATTAAAATAAATAAATAAATAATAAATATATTAATAAATTAAAAAATAAAAAATATTTAAAAAATAAAAAAATAAGAAAAAGGAAAAAGGGGAGGGGTGCAAAAAGAAAAAAACCTGTGAGAGGGGAGGAGTGCTAAAAGAAAAAACATGTGGTAAAAATATTGTAGTTTATGTATGTTTATCATTATTGTATTTTATTTTGACGCTCTATATTTGTTTATGAAAACGGTTGTGGTATCAATAGGAATAATGTTTTCAAATTGCACAACGGTCCTCTAGTTGTTGGTTATTTTAGACACTCATGAAAGTATTTGTAGTAAGAGAAGGTTGCAGACTCATGAAATCAGAAGCTTCATTAATCATTTACTTGATACATTAATCAAGTAAATTACGTCGACTGTGTTAATGGTTGTAGTTTTCATTTTATAGCTTTTTCGGTGGTGAAGAAGTTAGAAGACGTTTCAATTTTTTGTCTAAGTTTATTGGAAAACCTATGTTGTAGATGTGCGATAGTCATTGGATTTGAAAGCAATCTCAATATTATATAGGTGATGTCCCAAACAATCTCAAATGGGTGTAATGTTTTTCATTTGGCCTGGGTTTCATTCATGGTACTGCAGGCACAGTTCTTACATGTACATGAAAAGCAACCAAGTGGATTGGGCTGACTTTTTATCAAAATCCCCAGTTGATTTGTGATGTGATTAAGTCTTATGAGGTTGAAGGGTGTGCAGTCACTAGCAATATATTTATGGCGGTTCTGATGCTTTTTTGTGAAAGTGGGTATCAGCTTCGTTTCAACGATTCCGCGATGCAAGGCAACATATGATGGAGAAAGACTAACAAAGATTCAGACTTCACAGTCAAGCACGGTTTCAATCGCATGAACAAAATTGTCCCGGACAACACAGAGGACGGCACCCAATCTTCCAATCGATTTCTATCAGCAAACTATGGCACAAATTTGTATATCCTTTTGACCAAAAAAATTGTATGTCCGAAACATAGGATCAAACTGAAATTTTAGAGAATTATTTTTTTAATAATAAACCCAATTCAAAACCCAAGCTAACGGAATATAAGAAGTCATTCTCACGGTTGTAACTAACCGCACTTTTGAAAATGGTGTATAATAGTAGTCACCTTGTTTTACCTTCGTTCTCAATGATTATGTACACATTTATCTACTTATTTATCTATCTATCTATCATTCTAAATGCATTAAGAGTATCTTTCACCTTTACACTATTTACAGATGCACTTCTATTTTTTTAATATTAACAGTGAGTTAATTTACTTTTGACCATTAATTTATTAGATAATATAATATTTAATGTGTTGAGTTGGTTTTAAAATAATATTTTGTTATAATTATTTTTTACTATTTATTAAAAAAATAAAATTTCAATTTATTGATTTTATTTAAAATAGTATTTTAATGTAATAGGAAAGGAAAATATGTGATTACTTTTATATTAGTTAAAAAATAATATTTTAATGTGTTGGCTTTATTTAAAATGGTATATTTGATGTGATAGTAAAAGAAGAGAGATAAAAATTAAGGTGCAAAAGAAAATGTAAAATAAAGGAGTATGAAAATTTCATTACTCTTTTTCTAAATACAAGGTCTGCCCGAGGGGGAGGTTGGTAAAGCAATCGCTTTAGGTCTCCCCTGATACAAAACCTCAAATATTATATATATATATAACATTAAAATTATGGGTGAAATATGTTTGTAATTTCTGTAAAATTAAATAAATTTAACTTTTGTTCTCATAACTTAAAATTGATGTGTTGAATCTCTCTATTTTTTAAATCACCTTAAATTAGTTTTTATCAGGTGTGTTTTTAGTTTCAAATATTTTTTATCAGGTGTATTTTTATTTCCTAACAAGAGGGGTGCTAGGATTAATTTGAGGTGATTTTAAGAAAAGAGAAACTCAACACATTGGTTTTAAATTATGAGAACCAAACCCAAATATGCTTAAATTTATACGGATTAAAAACATATTTTACCAAAAATTTAATAAAATCTTTATATCAAATATAAAAATATTAATTATTAGTTAATGGATAATAATTAAAAATATTTTTTTCTCTTAGAATTAGGCCTCCATCTTATAATTTGCTTTAGGGCTACATATATGTTGGGCCGGCCCTGTCTAAATACCATTAAAACTAATTTGATAGTCCAATTTGGTGTGTGAGAAGTGTAGGGAAGAGATATATGAAAAAAAGTGAAGGGAAAAGGTGAAAGGATTAATGTGATTGGAAAAGAACATAGACATAAAAAAATGAGATGTGAAAGGATCTTATATATTGTAAAGTTAAACTATCAAATATTTTATATATTAAATAAACATTTTTATAAAATAAAAAAATTGAATTATAAGAAATAAAATAATTTCAAAAAATTATATTTTATAATATTTAATAAATTGGTTTACCTATTAAAAAACATTTTAGTAATAATTTACCCCATGTATTTATTTAACATCAGTTACTCTATTACTTATTTACAATTTTTTAAAAATAATGATTATTATTAAAATTATTTTTACTTAAATGTACTATTATTTATTATAATTATAATAATATAATCTTTGTTAACATGTGTTAATCTAAATATATCAATACACTTAATAAAGTAAGAGCTAATATAAAGAAGGTTAGTATAAGGGGGCAACTTTCATAAAAATATTTTCTTCAAATTTTTTTTACTTTCACTAATAGGAATTATTTGAGTAATGAATAGTTTATTATTGATTTTTAATAAAAATTATGCATTTATTATTTTGCAACATATTCATAATATTAGTAGAAAACTTTATTTTATTTAAGGTAAAATCAAATTTGACGGTTCCTGTTCTAAAACATTTTTTAAAAGTTAGCATTAATTAAAAAAGAAGCATGAATTCATTGTAACATGAAAAGATAGAGTTTATGAAATATGAAACATAATTATTATCATATCTATAAAATTAATTTATTTTGTGAAAAATATTTTAAGGGTACTAAAAATGAATTACAATATAAAAGATGTAAGTAATTAACATTTTAATTTTTTTTTTTTTAAAATCAATACATTGATAAAAAAATCATTTTATTGATAATTATCCTACATTACCTTTCATATACATTCTTATTGTAATTTAATAATTTAATTAAAAATATATATAATAAATATTTTTATAAGATGAAAAATAAATTATGAAAACGGATAAAACGGTAAAATGTACTATTACACGAATATTATCAATGGATATAAGTGGGAACTATTGGAACAGAATCAGTGGATTTGGAGACCACCACTTTGTGATTTAAATTTCCTCTTTTTTTTTTTTAATGTAAATTGACATCCCAAGTCCAACTTACTATCTGTAAAAGGGCCTAAGGCTATAAGAAAAAGTGGACAAAATGTTCATACCTTTCACAAAGTGAGTCATCTCATGTGCTCCTTTATGCTAACTTCCTATTTAATTTACAATTTTTTTTGGTGTCACTGGTGTCTTTATCGATAATCCTGTTTAGAGTATAGTCACAGCTAAGATTTATTACATATTCTAAGAATGTATTTAGTAGGGATTGAACCTAGAAACTCTTTCTATAATCTCAGTATGTATTGTCAACTAAGTCACAACTCTTTGGTTAATTGATTTACAATTGGGTAAAATTAACCGGAGACGGATACAAGGGGGCAAGGATGGGCCTTGGCCCCCCTCCCCCACTCACCATTCCAATATATTATATATTTGTCCAAAAAACATATATTATATATATATAAATATATACATTTATACTATTAAATATAACATATAATAAAAAATAATAATTAAGATAAAGATTTTTAGTCCCTTTAAGAGTTTTTTATTAAAAAATATTTAATGAATTTTATAACATAAATATGTATAACTTAGATAAAATATATGATGCATTTAATTTTTATTTAACATTTAGGAAAATGTTAGCGAGTGTCTTTAGAGCACTGATTAAGCATTCATATACAAACAATTTTTTTGAGATGTGAAACATTTAATGTTATAATGCAATCAATATCGTAATTGATATGGAAAGATTTTATTGGAAAATGTGACATTTCATATTATCAATGCATTGAATATTGTGATAGTTTGTATTTTTCAATAAAATTTTTCTACTTTTGATTTATTAACTTATACAACATTGCGCAGGTTAAAAAATCAATAAAAAATTAAATATATATATATATATATATATATTTTTAACTATTATTCTTAGCGCATTTGTTAGTAGAACCCTTAGTAATTTTATATTCCGGCCCCCCTTTAAGGGAATCCTTATATAAAAATGAATAATATATACTTTATGACACGCTAAATGAAAGTGATTTAAAATTAATTTTATGGGATAATTTTAAATTGTTCCAAGTCTAAAATAAACAACACATTTATCGCATCCACCTTCTCTCTTTTTTGCTTTTAACATTTTTGTGAGGGGTCCGGGAAGAGGGGAAGGAAACATGGATTTCCATAAGGAGTATGGTCTCCTTTCTTTTGTTTGTTCTTTGCTTTTTAATGGAAGGAGATAGTGACTCTAGAATACGGGTCTGCTAAGTGAGGCTAATAAAGCTAGTTGGATGAAGAGTAGAAAATGTTTCATTTCTTTTTCTTTTGGAAGGTTGTTTTAATGGTTACCGCTTGTCTGTGTAGTGTGAAAAAAAATTTTTTTAATAATTAAATCTAGGGGAATGTCCTAGAGTATTGATTAAAGAATAAAAATAAAAAAGTATTAAAAATTGTAATATTTAGTATTATTAGTATATAAATAATTAGGTAGTTAATTAGTAGGTTCCTTAAATCTATGGTATTTTATCTAATGTTGAGTAGAAAAAGGTGAAATTTTTTGTTAAAAAAAGAAAGCATTTAGCTCTTGTTTAAATTCTATTTTTAATTAAAATTATTTTTAGCTTTTTTTATAAGCAAATTATTTTTAGCTTTTAAAAACAGAAAAGTTAAAAAACTTGCATGATTGTTTTCTTGTTAGCTATTTCGAAACCATCAGTTTAAACAAAAAAAGACAGTTTAAAGATGTTTTCAATTTCAGTTTAAAGATGTCTTTTACAATAAATAAACAAAATATAAAATATTTAAAACAATTTTTAAAAATTGAAATCAGAAGTAATTCAAACATGCACTTATTATGCTTTTGTATTTTCAATATAATAAATGTTTTTTTAATAAAAAATTCACTTTGCAGTCTACGAGTTTGGTGTTAACAGAAGTGAAAAGTTTTATTTGAGAAATAAACATTGCTTTTTATTGGAAGGACTGAAGGAGATAGTGACTCTAGAATTCGGGTTTGCTAAGTGGGAGTGAGGCTAAAAGCTAGTTTGATTATTTTAGTTTCGTCTGGTATGCACTCATGAAAATCGCATGCAACCTTGCATCTTTTTTTTTTTTAACGGGAATAAGGAGTCCATATTTTAAGATTAATAGTTTGTGTAGTCAAGAAATTTTGTATTTTATAAGTCAGCTTTTACTCATCTAACCAAAATTTTTACTATTGAGTCTTTGTTTAACTTATACTTGTAAGAGAAAAAAGTTCTCTATACATAAAAACAATAACAAAAAACTTCATAGCAAGTTTTTTTAAAAAAACTTTTGGCTTGAGGGGAGCAGTTGAGTACCAATGAGGCTGACCACTATGTAGAGAATGGAACATCAATACATAATATTTATGCAATTTTTTTGTCAATTTACTCCAAATTATTTGTTATTTTTGGTGTATAGAAAACTTTTTTCTATTTATAATAGACTGTTTTTTTTCCGACAAGTATAGGTTGAATAAAGTCTCGAAATTGAAATTTTTGTTAAATAGATAAAAAATTCACTTGTAAATTAAAAGATTTCTTGCTTACATAAACTTAAACTATTAGTGCTAAAATATGGACTATTTGTCTATTTAATTAAATAGCTCTTAACAATCAGTAAAAAATAGGTGTAAGGTTACACCCATTTTCCCAAGTGCATATTAGACTTACTAGGCCTGTTGCTTTAACCCGAAACTTATTGGGTCCATTCTGGAAATACCCCTTAGACCACAAGACAAGACCCGTTAATATAATAATAAACTCAATCCTCAAGGCCCGTTAATGGATGGAAAAGGCTTTTATAAAAGAAGATAAGTGAGGGTGCGAAAAGCAAGGCCCATAACTCAAGTACCAAAAAATATTATTGGTCTATTATTAGGCCCAACTTCGACCAAAAATATTATTAGGCCCAAGATAAAGAAATGCATATCGTCAGTTTTAAAAGATGATAAAAAAGTCCGTTTGGTTGCCTTCTCAACTTAATATGATCATCTTTGATAAAAAAGATAACCAAAGCTAAAGTCCTTAATAAAATCTTTAGGATCTTAAATTTCATCAATAATTTTATAGTGTATTTGGTAAGACATTTTAACTAGATTAAAGCTGAAATTAAGAGCTAAAATCATTCATCAGTGTTTGGTAATGTAACTTTTTTAAATACCTACTAACTTTTCTTAAAAGGTTACTTGAGGTAGCTTTTTTTAAAAAAGCTTCATTTTTTCAGCTACTAACGAAAAATTTATTACAAGTTTATCTCTCTACAACCTCCTCTTATCATTATTTAATAATTAATGATGCACTTATATGTCATTTTACTATTTCAGCTAGCTTCGCCAAATATTTCAATCAAATCAACTAGGGATGGCAATGGGTACCCTATGGGCAGGGTACCATAGTGTCGGTCCCCATACCCGCGTTTTTAAAAAATGTCCGTACCTGCGCCCGTACCCGCGTGGGCAGTAACTTTAGTGCCCGTGCCCGTACCCGCCGGGGCACCTTTATGTCCGTACCCGCGCCCGTTACCCGCACTTTTATTAAGTAAATAATTAACAACTTACTAAAAAATATTAATTTAAGAAAACTATATCTCAATTGAAAAAGTTACTCGAATATCATCCAAATATAATTTTTAAATATCAGTGATACAATAATTTAATTACATTGAAACACAATATGTTAATGTTCTAAAACACAAACAAATGATCTAAAATTCAAATTTTTTATTAAATATTGCAATATACTTTCACATCACACTATTTTATAAACTTGGATATCATGTGTTAGAATTCTTCAAGATATGTAAAAATAGATTATTAACACTAACTAGTCATATATTATAAAGTAAAAAAACGCAAATAGATAGTTATAAAAATATATTTTTAATTTGTAATATTATATATATCAATTTTAAAAATATGTATAAATATATTAGATATTTTAATAAAATTAATATATCCCTATATATAATTATATATGGTATTCTTTATTAAATAATTATATATATGAGTGCGGGTATGGGGCGGGCTGCGCATCAAAGTGCCCGTACCCGCGTCCGTCCCCATGAAAAAATGCGGGCTTTTGCCCGTACCCCGCTTTGCGGGTTTTTACCCTGCCCATTGCGGGTAATTTTTGCGGATACCCATAGGGCTTGGGCTCAATTGTCATCCCTAAAATCAACTAGCTTTCAGTTTTTAACTAGTTTTTTATTTAATTTTACCAAACACACTCTTTAATCAAAGAAAAATTTCCCACATATATAAGGGTGAGATTAATCCTTAAGTTAGAAGTAATAATTAATAAATAAAAATATCCTTAGCCCCAAATAGTTCATTCGTTAGTTCAAATATCTGTAATTAACACAAAATTAACATCCTTAAAATAGTGATTTTAGAATTCAAATACACAAAGAAAAGGTTTTTTTTTTAGATCACAATTCCCTTCTACTACAATCTTCTTTTAAATGGCTTGTAACATTTCCGGACATAGCTTCATCTTTTATACTGTATATATTACATTACACAAAAAACATTTTAATGTTATTTTAATTTCCTACACAGTTGGAATTCTTTGAGGCCACGTTAGAACATGGATCTATATCTCCCAAACCATTGGCTCCTTTCTCATCCAAAACCCAAAAACAAAGATAAGGCGATAAGTCCACGTGGCAAAAACCCAATACTTCTTCCCTGTCACAAACACAACACAAAAAAAACTCCAACTTTCCTTCTCCCCTTCTTTCCACTTCTTCCCTTTGCCCCAAAGCCATGGCCTCTCCAACACTCATAACTCCAACCTCCACACCCAAATCACTCCCACCCATCAAATCCAAACCCACCACCATCGCTGCCACTCTAACCCCATCCACCACCACCACCGCACACCCACGCCGCCGTGAATTCCTCTCCATCACTGCCTCTGTTGTCTCTACCACATGGCTTGTGACCCCTGCACTGGCAACTTCTGATGAGGAATACTCGAAGGAGACAGAGGAGGTGATCAACAAGGTGAGGACAACCATAACAATGGACAAGAATGACCCCAATGTGGCCACTGCAGTGGCTGAATTAAGAGAAACTTCAAACTCTTGGGTGGCTAAGTATAGGAGGGAGAAAGCACTTCTTGGAAGGGCTTCCTTCAGGGACATGTATTCAGCACTCAATGCAATTTCGGGACACTATATTAGTTTTGGACCAACTGCTCCTATTCCTGCAAAGAGAAAGGCAAGGATTTTGGAGGAGGTTGATGTTGCGGAGAAGGCACTTCAAAGGGGAAGATGAGGCTAAGGAATTTTTTTTCTCATTCCTCTGTTTCTCTTGTTTAGATTCTTACCTTCCCCTTGTTTGTTGAGTGTTTGGTTTTTGTATTATTATTGTATGAAGACTCAAATTAAGGTAAAGAGGCTCACATTCTGTTAATTCAGAGGTGAAGATTATGCAGGCATAGAATCAAAGTAAAACCCAATTGAATAATTGACTTATGTTGGGGTTAAAAAGTAACTTTCTTTTAACAGTTTTATTACTGGAAGCCCATTTGGATGATTTACACTGTAAATGGTTGGTGACTAGTGCTAATTTGCTATCCTCATGTTAGTCTGCATCTATGATTTCAGCTTTGAATATGGCTTTGTTCAGAGCAAAAAAAAAAAATCTGTTTTCTTTTTATCTAAGATTTAATTAGAGATGAATTTTCCCTCTTCACAACAAGAAAAGCTTAAGCACGGTTCATCAAACAAATAAATACTAATATTCCGAGTGTAACGGTTTCCAAAAGATATCGGGATTCAATTGGGCCTGTTTTACTTCTTGCTTGCATTGACAACATACATTGGTAGTCACTAAGAATGGGATTAATATACAGGTTTTACAAGGAACTAGTAGTATGTAGCAAATGTACCACCATTGCTGCATCCAATCATTTAGCTATTACTTACAGAAAGAGGTAGTCGCATCCATTCCTTAGAGCACAAGCTTCACCTAACATATAATTTCATGCAAATAGGATGGGAAAAAACAAGGGTAAACTAGCAAATTCGTCTTGACTTTTTTAGGATCATGCAGTGTAGTCCATGAGAAATAGAAAAACCTAATATCCCTAACTTTTTGTTTTGTCTGTCACTAACTATAGTCCAACTGTGTGTTTTTCGTTAATTTTTTTACGACGTATTAAGTTTAGTGACACCATCACACTGTTTATCATTATAGTGTCCACTGTGACACAAAAATGGCGTGGTTTTGTCAAATTGATAGTTTAAAAGACTTCAACTCCAACACTCGTGTGTTTTTCTATTCTCCATTTTTTTCTATTTTTTCACTTCTTAGGTTGGAAGATTTCAAGCCCAATGACATTATTTTTCCGTTGCGATAGCAAAATTGATGCCAAATGCAATGTAAAATGCAATGTAGCACTTCAACTATAAGTTAATTGATACCAAATCCTTGGTCAAAATTGACTCCCTATGAAATGTTTGTTCAATGATATTGTTAAATTTACATTACCCTATGTAGTAAGTCAAGTAAGTTCAGAAATTTGAGCTTTAATTTGTTGAAAAAAAACAGAGAGAAAGTTGGCTTTTGACATTTTATAAAACTCTTTTAAACTAAGAATGTATACAATATTGTGAAACTTAGACAAGAATGGCCAATCCAACCGATTCAACATAGAACTGGATATTGTGGTAACATAACAGACACGACAACTACCACACCACAACTTCATGAATTTTCAAAATATTTATATAACATAAAATATGTATTTAAATTTATAAAAATATAAAATTTAAATAAATGTTTTTATTAATTCTATAATCAGTCTGATTTTAAAATATAAGTTTATATTATTAATATTTTGTCTTTTTTTTTTTATAAATCTCAAGTTTTTAATATACATTTTAAAGGTATTAAACTTTTAATATATACCAATTTAAGCGATTTAACTAATAATTTACCAGTTTGGCCGTAATGACCCAGAACCTTATCAAATTGATCACCATCAGAATTTAATAACATGGAGCGCATATCATTCAATTCATTATTTCATGTTATTGACTTCAAGTTATTAGGAGTCTGGTACATTTTAAGCAGTTTTTTTTTTTTTTTTTGCATACGTTGAATAAAGTATAAGGCCCATAACTTGTTTACACTAAAACAACTTAAAGCAAAGTCAGGCAGTTATTACTTGTACGGCTACACAACCTAGCCCATAGTCGCACCCGTAATCCCGGTCACAATGTTTTCGTGAATCATTAGATAATGAGCCCATCGTCATAACATGTTGGATCAAACATTCACATAACGATTGGACCAAAATAAGGGGCAAAAAAAGAATCCATCACGTAACGACAACGAGTCATCTTACAAACATATATTAATTCTTCATATATTTTCCGGTGAGTTACCTATTTTTTGTTGAACAGTTTGAATTTTACACAATATCTTATACAGTATATTTGTAAAATATTTATATATTGGTTATGAAACTTTTATGTCTTATTTTTGCCATAAAGTTTAGAAAAAAGAGAATGCATCCATTCTAAAATTAGAGCATATAGGCCTATCATCGAGAATCAAACCCAAAACATTTTTTTCAAGGTTATTCGATTCGATCTTATCGGTTAAGGCACTCCTTGTTTGCCTACTTCCAATTCTAAATTGCGATAAGATTAACGACAAATAATGTAAAACCATTGCTATGGTCATGATAAATTACAGTTTTAGGCAACCATATTTTCGAGTCTCAAAAGCAGTGTTAAAGGAAAAATTTTGGTCCAATTATGGTTTGGATTTAGAAACACTTTGTCTGTTTAAATCTTCGACTTTGACTTGACCTTTTGATTAGACTTCTATATATGCAGCGGAGAAAAACAGGGAAGAAAAGAAGAAGGATTTAATAAGATGAGCTTATGTATTCAACTAGTTTCAATTAAAACCGAAATGTTTGGAGAAATGGCAGGGAAAGTCAGAAAGAAAAAAAAAATCATTTGCATGAAAGTCGCTAATAAATATATATTTTTAATTTTATTACTCTTTTTATAAAAAAAATAATTTTAAGGGTAAGTTTCTTCAAGGTATAAGAAAATATTCTCAGGAATCCTTTTATAAGAAATGTTATTCCCGGGTAAAATTTATATATAAGTTTGATATAAAAATTTTATTTTCGAGAATTTTTTTAAAATAATTTACTTTAAAAATTTAAAAAATTAAAAAATAGAAATAATATTATAAAATGAAGTGGAAGTGGGAAGTTATTTTAAAAACAACTTCCATTCTCATGGAAATATAAGATTTTCACTCTTTATCATGAGAATAAAAAAAGAGTAAAACATGAGTAAAATATATTTCCGGGAATCAATGATACCTATGAATATTTTTTTAAAACTTGAATCAAACATGGAAAAATCATATTCCCAATCTTACTTTCCTGAAAATATTTTTAGATATCTTGAAACAAACACACTCTAAGATAAAAAAATGTTGTCCCCACTTTAATATATGAAAAGTCTCTCAACTTAAAAGAATATTTACCTTTACTTGCTTTACAAATCGGCCAACACTTTGAGATTGGATAATTTGGATTACACTACCCTACTTTGAAAACAAAAAATATATAATCATTACTATTAATTAAGTTATTGATAATTAAAATTTTATAATCTACTCCTATAATATATTTACACACACACAAAATTTGAAATTTTCACTACAAGAAAATTAGTTTTTAGCGATGTCCCAAAATCGTCGCTACAGGAGAAAAAATCGTCGCTATTTCATAATTAGTGACAGTCTAGCGACGACCAATCAGTCGTCGCTAAAAGCCTCGTCGTTAATGCAATAGCTGTCACTGCGTAGCGATAGCCTGGCCGTCGCAAATAGCCGATGTGAGAGCTGGAGGCTAATGAGGGCGGAGAGTGATCGCTGGTGCAAAGAGGCACGGACAAGGAGCGGCTCCTGACAGGCTTCTAAGCAAGAAAGGGACACATGGATGAACCGTGCCGACACCCGAATGAGAGGGATCCAGAGGCTGTCCAGGTATGGGACTGTACAGTTGATGATAGCTTAAAGGAAATTGTTGTGGAGAACTATACCAACAAGATTCATCTTCTTTTCGGAAGCCCATAACATAAGAACTTCATAGTTAAGCGTGCTTGGCTTGGAGCAATTATGGGATGGTGACCTTCTGGGAAGTTTCCCAGAAAGTGTGCAAGTGAGGACAAAGCATACTGGAAAGACTCGTGTTGGTTTGTGGGGGTCCTCATCGCTCCTGCAAGCGGCTCGGGGGCGTTACAGCCGACACTAATTCCATGGCGTCACTACATAGCGACAGCCATAGCCGGCTAGCAACGGTCATGGTCGTCACTACATGGTCGTCGCTAAATAATTTTTCAAAAACAATCCTTCCTTCCCAGATTTATCAATTGTGGGAATCAAACCCACAACCTGCATGATACAAAGAATGAGTATCACCGTTACACTAAGTTTGTTAATTGACTTGAATCCCTTTTTATTCTTTAAATTTTTTAGTTAAATTTAAAAATATATTAATAAAGAAAATATTTTTCATATGATAGTCTATTTATCTTTCATATTTTTTATTTAAAATTAAAAATTTATTATCTTTTATACATCATTATCTTAATTCTGCATTGTATGAGTAGTTAAATGATGTGACAACACCACCGAACACGTGGATCAGCTGGTAAGGGGCTATTCCAGCTTAAACAGTGGTCTCGAGTTCGAACCCTGGGTATGCAGCTGTGTTAAATACTCGGAGGGAGAGCTTTGCCGCCCATAGATGTCCTACCCGGCTCGAACAGGATTGCTTCCTGTGGAGGATACTTGTGGTATTACACCAAAAAAAAATGATGTGACAACATATCATTAATGACAATGAAAATTCTTTTTACACTAACAGTATATAATAATTAAATTATTATAATTTTTTAATCTAAGATTAGTTCTAGAATCTCAAGGTATTGATAAGAGTAAAATAGAATCTGTATTTGACAAGTCATTTTTTTTTTGTACAAGGAAGGTAATGAGTGTTGCTTGGGGATTGATTCACAATGTAAATTAAATATAACAAGCATCAAAGTAGATCCATTAGAGCTAGATTTACCACCAGTATAGCACAACAATAAGAAGAGATGTAAATGGTAGAAAAAGTAACACTCAATATTTTATGTGGAAAGCCCTCTAATACCGAGGGAAAAACCACAAGACAAACTCTGAAAAATATTCCACTGTGTTTAAGAATAGTTACGATATCATTTCTACACTTTCCTATACAAAAGATACAAGTATAGTGTTACAGTGAGACTTACTCCTATTCAACTACTACAATTTACAGTACCAAAGAGTACTAGGGATGATACCCAAAAGTACTTTTCCCACACACTCACTTTTTGGGATTTACTCTAACTTCTCTATTTTTTCTCTCCCATTTATTCCTTGTTTGCTTGGTTGGTTTGTTTATTGTTTCCAAGATCTCTATTTATAGAAATCTCAAAGTGCATCATGTGCACTGTTTATTTTGCAACTCATGCATTGTATAATTTGTGTCTACAACACTGTTTAAATTTCTGCCACTTCAACCACATCATTGTCGACCAGCTTGAGTGGCATCTCCAATTTTTCTTTCCTTCTTCCTTTGGCTTGAAATGGTAATTGAATGCTACAATGAGATTTGAATCTAAAACCTCATACTAAATTACCCAAACCACCAAACCACCACCACTAGGTATACATGGCAACGGGGCGAGTCAGGAGCGGGTTTTGCTCTCCCTGTCCCCACCCCTGTAAAAATCGGGGTTGGTTCGAGTTTTATGAGAGCGGATATGAAATTATGAAACCCAACCCCATCCCCACGACTCCCCATCGAGTTCGGGGAAACCTACGAGGATCTCAATTTCCCTAATTTTTAATTTTTTTCTTTATTTTTAATTACTTAAATATATGTTTTTAAATAAGTCATATATATATTTAATATATTCTAATTTAAATAATATGTAAATATAGACAATCCTAAAAAATAAGAAACTTAATTAATAACTATATTATGTTTTAAGAAAATATATAAAATTTTTCTTTGTTAGGTAGCATTTGGTAGATGAACAGAACGAGACAAAATAAAACGGAACAAAACAAAAAATAATGGGACAAAAAATATTTCATATATTGTGTTTGGTAACTATATAACATAACAAGATGATATGTGTTCAATTACATATATATCCTTATCCTATTTATTATTTAATTAAGCATTGAAAAATTTAATATGGGGTGTTGGACTGTGGTAGTAGAGAGTGTAGGGCGGCGGCGGCAGTGGCGGTGATGGTGGTGGCAACGACAATGGTGGTGTAGAGTGTCAAGCGACAGTGATGGTGGTAAAAGGTGTTAGGTGGTGGTGGTGGCGGCGACAAAAGTGGTGGTGGCGGTGGCGGTAGCGGTGGCGGTGTAGGGTGCCCGACGACAATGGTGAAGGTAAAATGTGTTAGGTCACAATGGGGGAATAACAATTTTGGGAAGAAGGTTATGATCTCGGTGCTAGTTTTGTCAATAAAAAATTAATAATGAGATGTTTCGCTCTGTTCTCTTTGGTTTCACCTTTTTTATGGAACTAAAGTGTTTCACTTTTTTATGATATGTCGTGTTCTGTTCTACTTTTAAAATACACCAAACATAGAATAGAACTCATATGTCTCGTTCTGTTCCGTTTTGAAGTGTCTACCAAACATTACCTTAGTTAACTATTAGTATAATTAAAATTATTTAATTATTATATGGGGCACGAGAGATGTTCTCACGCCTCAAATCCACCCCCACTCCTATTAAAGGTATGATGATGTTATGTTTTCCTTAAACCCGATCAAAGTAGGTTTTTCCCTATCAAAATCGGAGTGGAGACAGGTCTGTATTCGCGGTTCGGGTTTAATTTGTCATGTTTATTACCTTATATTAGTGGGTTAACAAGTCATATTTGACATATGAGAAACGCCCTTCTCGTGACTTAATATATATACCCAAAAAAAAATAAAAAGATTATGGTTGTACGTACGTTTTATTATCTAAACACTTACTCATTTGACTTGAGTGACTCAATATTCTGTTGTCCATTTCAACGGGTGAGGTGAGTCCTTTTCTCCTATCTTGAGGCTGCGTGTTGTCATTAACAAAGATTATATATAAAACCATTCTTCCAAATTACCGCCGGAGAACATGGACAAGAAGGACCAGACTCTTTATTTATAGAAGATATACATGCTGCTGTTATATGATGAAACACGAATACAATGACTTCTATTTCTGACCCTTCTTGCTTGGCTTCGTCCAAATCGGAACTTACTATATATGACCCGCCCAGTCCAACACTATGGGCAGGTGGAAATTTATTAAGATAATAACTATTCACATCGTGGCCTAGTCAGCTACACTAACCTTCAATTTATAAATATATCTATGGACTTTTTATTTGTAGATAGATAGATATAATAACATTTGTGATCTAGATAAAGGAAAACTATACAATTTAACATGTATCTTTATTACATGGGCCAACATGGGCAAATGATTTTAAAAATATGCCAGTCACCCACACCGTTGAATGGACTGACGATATATATCAAACATTTACTATGCACTGTTTCAAGAAACATCTTGGCTTGGCAAAGGTTGAATCATCCATCAATCAACCTTGGAACATACTACTCAGGCATTTATTAGTTAATCAGAATAATAATTAAAAATCACCGATCACATGGATCAGTTTGTAAGAGATTATTCCAGCTTAACCAGTAATTTTGAGGTTGAGTCTAGATATGCGATTGTGTTAAATACTCAAAGAGAGCTTTGCCCATTGGTCGTACCCAGCTCAAACAGAATTAAAAGAATAATAATTAAAAGTAATTGATTACATTATATAATTTTAACATTGGTGTTGGTGGGGGTTAATTAGGGGCAGGGGAGGACTAAAGCAACACGTTTATAATACTGAGTCCATCCTCCATTAAAATTACCTAACACAGATCTAAAGCAGATCTAACTAAAAGTGAAAGCTTGACCAAATTAACCGGACAAGCGGCCTATAATTAAAATTTGATCATCCCCAATCAAATACTCAATTCCTTTTATATTTAAGGATGACCCATTCCCCTGATTGCGTCCATTTTTAAATATATGCTTGATTCCAAACCATGATTCCATTGTTTAATTGTCGTAATATAAGACAGGTTTTGCATATGCATTTACCTATTAATAAAATGTTTTCAACCTTCAGATTCAAAAACAGTAGATATATTACTAGTCTTCGAAGAATTGATTACATAATAATGTTTACTACTTTCTTAAACCATTTGCCATAACTTGCTTCCACCTCCACATTAATCTTACTCATTCAACTTTAGGCCCTGTAGCCTCTTTTGGTATGTAAAGTTTAGGCGCCTAGTTGAGATTCTATCCATGTGTTTTAGCAGTAATTTAATGGATAATTTGAACACAAACACTTGTTACTTGTATATGTGGCTCCCACATAGAAAAGGGGAAGGGGTTTTGGTCTCTGGAGTGGGCAGGAGCAATTGCAGATAAACTTCAAATCACATTCTTAAAAGTGGAATGATTACGTTGATTATTCGCGTATCCATCCAGTGGTTGTTTGCCACATTAGCTTAATGGATATAATATTGACATCTAACTATCTATTTGCTAATCTTACTAAGCAATTATATATCTTCTTTTTATTAATTTCACATATATATATTTGGTGTTTGTAAGTCATCCCCACTTATATTGGTATTCTTAACTTTGTGCCTGACTTTGAAAATATAACTTGATCTTCAATGGTTATCTGATGCAATTGCAACATGTCATATATGGGTAGTGCTAGCTAGCATTATTATTAACCCCTGTTTCTTTTTTTTGGTGTAAAGCACAGGTATCCCCTATTACCAGGGGCAATCCTTAGTCATAGTTAAGACTCCTCACCCTTCCCCGAAGAATATGTTTAGTGAGGATCGAACCCGGGAGCTCTTCCCACAATCTCAGTCTGTGTTGCCAACTGAGTGCCCGTTTGGTTTAGATTTTAAACCATCCGGAATCAATTAATGCAGAATTGATTTTAAATCACTTCCGTCTAACGTATTTCGTAAAGCGTGCATCATCCATCTCAACCATTCATTTCTAGAATCAATTCTACTCAACTGTAAACCAAACGTACCCTAAACCACAACTCTTTGGTTATTAACCCCTGTTTCTAAAATATATTCGATGCGACATTAATGGTGCTTGTTAATTTTATTGTACTATATATTATCCACTTCATCATTATTCCTCACCAATCAGTCATTTGGGTGTAACTTTTTCTTTTCTTATGAATTCTTTTTGAAAAAACAAATTCTTCTATATTACACTTTCACTTTGGAGCTCTATGATATATGAAGGGCATTCGAAGGAATGACTTGAGTATTGGCCATCCTGTTTGTAAATGTTAGTGAGTGCAGCTCTGTTACTGTTAATTCCACATGCAGTAAAACCCCACCTTCAAAGAATTAGCCATGAATGTAGTGAACAGTGTTTAAACTCATTTATAATTGTCAAATTAATCTGTTTAGTACCTAAAGTATGTTTGGGATGAGAGATGAGAAATAGAGGGAAGAGAAACGAAGAAATGAGAGAGTAGAAAGAAGTCATTTTCTTTTATGTGTTTGAAAATGTCCAATAATTTTTCTCAATTTTTTCACTAATATTTCTTCATTTTTCCTTCAACTTCATATTCCAAAAAAAAAAAAAAATGACTGTAGTCAAAAGTGTGTTTAAGGGGAAGTGCTTTATATTTAGAAATTTTTATATCAATTAAGAAAAAGAAATATATGTTTGTAAATTAATTTTTAATTTTTAATTTAATGTAAAAGCTATAATTTTTTTTCACTTTTACTTAACATACTTTTAAAATCAAATTTTATTTTAGTTGAGAACAATCAAATATAATTTATTTTCACAAAATCATCTTACATGCACACCTCGGAATAAATGATTGTGGGGGTCTAATGCAGAACCTAATATTATTATACTCACTATGCCAAAAAAGGCTAATAAGGGCACTTACGTGTACCATAAAAGGTCGCTTCCGTGCGCATTAATAGAAACTGCTCTTGTATGGTCATTGAGAGGAGGGCGTGTCTGGAAACGCCCTGACGAAAGCAATTTCAGGGCGCTTAAAAAAAACACGGAAACGCCCTCAGCGTTGTTTGGGAGGGCGCTCCTTGGGAGCGCCCTCATTTTTTTAGTTTTTTGCGTTGAGGAGGAGACGCCACAATTGTCATTTCTGGCGGTCTTTGACCGCTACAAATGTCATATATTTATTAATTGTACACTGTTGACTGGACTGCCACAATGTTAATTATTGACGGTCTTTGACCGCCACAAATGTCATATATTTATAAATTATACACTAGACTGCCACAATTGTCATTACTGGCACTTTAGTGATGATGACTTCAAAAGAACCAACCCATTATTATGAACTAAATGATCACAATCAGACAACTATTATCTCCCAACTTTTTCCATCAACAATCATCACTAGCTTTTGATTAAGTTAGAAAACCACAGAACATACGAGATTCCAAACATCAACTACACTTCCAATCAATCCAATCTCAACAACCCAATGGTGAACAACATGAACACATTGGATAAATATAGAGATATGACGATGCCAAGCCACACAAATTATAGAGAACAAATAAGGTATATCATAGAGAAAGAGAGTCAAACCGGATTGCAACATGTGGAGGAAATTTAATGACCACCATTACTTTTGCTTTGTTCTCCAAGTTCTCCACTGTAACAATTTCCACACCTGCATAAGATGAAACACATGTTGGCAAAGATAAAATAGAACAACAAGGTGAATTCTATTTTTTTCTCAATCTAAGTAGAATCAATACCAATATTTTTACACATTAAAAAAAATATATCAACAGTTTCCAGATAAAAAACAAACACAAACTTAGGAAAGGAAGCATATTGAAGATCTAAAATCCTTTACTCTTTTCCTTAATCTTCACAACCAAATTTACTGTTGCATCAAAGAACTATGTGACCTTAACAAAATCACCCTTAAAAAGTCCTCTAGAAGTAAGATTAGGGGTTCCTAAAATCCACAAGAGTTATCAAGCAAGTGACTAAAGACATTGGAACCACAATATAAGCAACAAAGAGCCTGTACCTATCCCGATGCCACTTGGAACCATAGCAAACACATCTTCAGGACAGGAAAACTAGAAATGAAAAGGGACAAAATGCCAAGTAACTTCGATTAACACCCTGGCTGACCCAGGATTTTCATTTTTAATACCATTTCAAAAAGTAAAGACATAGCAAAAGTTGAGTTATAATTCACTTTTTTAATCCTTGCAACAGAGACAATGGGCCTTAGTGTGGAGTAGGCGACTCATGACAGAGAGGTGGGATGTGTAACCTGATAGTCATCCGTGAATTCAATTTCATTTTCGAAGCAAATAGTAGTTTTGGGAAAACTATAAAAGATAAGCACCATGGGACAAATAGAAAACAAGAAAAATGGAAATGGACTTTTAATAGAAAGTCTCCACTATCATCTATAATAGGAGCAGATTTTCTAGTTGACATATCTTACAACAAGACATTTTAAAGATAACAATCTAACATCTCCAAGAAAGAGGTCCCCAAGTTCAAAAATCACAATGTCACCCGGAACTACATCCCTATGATCAACTTGATCTATTATTTCTCTTTTCACAACTCTACCATGACCAGCACATCTTTGAACTAAATCTATATGATCATCATGCTAGTTACGTAAAACAAAATGGTTCTTCGAAGAAGCATCTTCAAAAGAAGCATAGATTTTGCTAAACCACATTGCATTAAAATTCTTATTAAGTGGCTGCACATATAATAATCAGTTTCTAAATCAGTTTGAATACCACCTTTGGAGCTTTGGTCATGAAATATAGATGGATGCACATATAATAATCAGTTTCTTGTATCCTATTGTAAGTGCTTTGGTCATAAAAAAATAGTGCTTGATCAAATTAACAAGAGCCAGAAAAACACTGGACCAAGGAAAAAAGAAAATGTATTTAGTGAATGCTCTAAATCCATCCCACTCAATAAATTGGGTGCATGAATTATGAATTTATGATTTGTTCTTCATGATTAAATGGCTTAAAAAGGCACTCCAATTGATTATATATCACTTATTACCAGTTAAATTAGCATAACCTTGTGCAAGTATTATCATACAACACAAAAACAACAAAAGAATAAACAAAAGAAAACAAGGCTAATAAACAGTAAAACAAACAGTCCAACACCAAACAACATTCAAACTCGGAATGGATGAAAATCACTCTTGAATTCAAAAAACAAGTTAGTGAAGGTAGTTACCATAAGCACAGTGGACAAAAATGGGCCTATTGAGTTCCCTCTTTCGACAAGCCCACTTGACAGCAGATTCAATATCAGCAGGTTAAGGGGACCTAGTATCCCAAGTTGGAATGCACATATAAGGTAGCCCACCAGAGAAGCCTTTCATCCTCGGAAACTCACAAGTGCAGTCAATGATGGCAGGGTCACCGGGCGGCAACTCTCTCTCTGCTTTTTTTGTGAGATTGACTTAAAATTAAGTCTTATGCACAATAAAAATATCAGTCTTATGCACCCCCATCTCTCAGACAACATCATAAGGTTTCTGCAATTGCACCTACTCCATCAGCTTGGGTATGTGAGTTAAAATAAAGTCTTATGCACGACTATACTCAATTACTTTTCAACAATAATAAAAAATAATTCAAACTGGTCAAGAGAAAGCTCTTGGCTGGAAGCATTTTGTGCCCCACCTCACCTGTCATACAACCTGGTACCTGTCACCTAGAAGTGAGTTCAACAGAAGAAGTGGCTTGGTTTCAACAACAGAACCAAAACCCCAACTCAAATTCATCAGGTATCCAAGCAATTAACATTATTTGAATTATCTGAATTAAGTTCAATTCATACAAAAACTTAAAAGGAAAGCAATAAATTCATTTTTCATGCTTAAAAATACAATTATCTAGGAACCAACAACAACACAAAAATGAACAAGTTACACAGAGAAAATTACATAGCAATAAACACAGGATGAATTCATTTTTCATGCATCAAAATACAAGTATCTAGGAACCAATAACAAAACTAAATTCTATCCACATCCTACAGATGCAAAACTCACAACACAGAGAATTCATTCCCCTCAATAGTTACCCACCCCGATCGATCCTCCTCCCAAAAATACCTCTTTACCTTGAGGAACTAATCCCCAACCCAGAGATTCAATGGACAAGCTTGACACTGATCGAGCTGAAGCTACCGCACTATGCAGCGGCATCATTGATTCCCAGCTACCTGATAGCAGGAAAGTTGTAGGACATAGAATTGAGCAAAACCAACCGATCAGAATCAACAATTAAGCAATAAAATGCGAAATATAGGTGTTGGGAAGCAGCTATATTTGCGCAAGAAAATGCAAGAAAATGAGAGAAAAGTGAAAGAAAAAGTGGAGAGGAAGGAATGGTGAGGACGCCACTGAAGCAGGAATCCTCCTACAGCAGATAAGTCCAATGCCAGACGCCACTAATTCAGGAGAATTAGATATGTCTCAATATGGTTTGAGCAACAAACACCAAGCCTCACTCAACTCACCAAGGGAGGAGAAATTTGGGCATAATGCCTTTACTTAATTCATGAAAGTGTGTAATACAAAGAGGGAAGGCTCCTTTATATAGGA
This sequence comes from Sesbania bispinosa, assembly GCA_026901365.1. Lineage (NCBI taxonomy): Eukaryota > Viridiplantae > Streptophyta > Magnoliopsida > Fabales > Fabaceae > Sesbania > Sesbania bispinosa. The sequence continues at coordinate 423,394 of QLOH01000200.1, read as the reverse complement.
GTGGAGGGGAGGGGCGGCCACTTGATGGAAATAAGTGGGAAAATATAAAAAGATGGTAGGAAATCTATCCTAAGTGGGTCTTGAACCCATGACCCCAAGGCTTATGGCTAAGCTAAGTCTTAAGCCAATAAAACCCCTCATTTAGCGCCCATTCAAGGAGGAAAATAAAAGATGAGTAAAATTCTATCCTATGTGGGAATTGAACCCAAGACTCCTAAGCCTTTTAGCAAGGCAACCTACTAACCAATAAACCTATACAATGAGCTCCCATCTTAAGGAAAATAAATGGGAAAAATTACAAAAATAAAAAGAAAATACAAGAGAGTCCTAATTAAGGGTGGTCCATAGGACTAGGGTCCTATCCAAGGTCAAGGTGTCCTTCTGTAGGGTAGTGACCTTTATTTTTTAGGGTAGTGACCCTTATTTGTAGGACACTAACTTTCTCCAACTCTTCCTTGCTTTGAAGATCAGGCTTGAATTTGGTGCATATCCTCCAGTATAGGTCTTGTAGGTCCAAGCTTCTAGCAGAGTGCTATCATTCCCTCCCCCTTGAAAAGGATTTGACCTCAAATCTGAAATTTCAGAAAGAAGCCATAAGAATAATGAACTAGGTAGAAGAAGGAGATGGATGAAAAATTTAGGAAGTAATAAGATACTTCCCTTAGCCTTTGGAGAGTAGAGTTAGAGGTCCACAAGTTGAACATCTTCCTTGAGCCTAGACAACAAGAAGAAGACCCATAAGTATTATTCCAAAGCAAGCGAAGTGAAGGCTCATAACAAAAATACTTGGGGATCATAAAGATTAGCAAAATAAAAACATAGGAGATGAACAAGAGGTATTTGAGATAAGGGTTAGAAAACTCCCTTAATGAAGATTGAACCATCTTGTCCATGTACTTTGTGGATTTAGATCCTGGATCAAAGACTAATCTTTTGAAGTCCTTCTTTTCAAGTAAATGGGTTTGTTGGTTAAAATGAAATTTAAACAAGTGATATGCATGTTTCAAACCAACAAAATAATCCACAGTATATTTTCAAATGAATGCACAATTAAAACTATGTGGTATGAATGTCCTATTTCTTGGAAGTGAGATTACATCATGCTCATTGAACATAAGACACGCATCTTGAGTATTATAGTGCACATGTTCATGCCATAAAGTATTCATGCAAGTTTGTTCAAGAGTCATATCCATGTTAAAGCACTCAATCAAGTAAGATGACACTTTTTGTATATTAACATATGCGTCCTTGAAAGGTGAAATACCAAAAGAATCACATTGAGTATGCATATCAATAAGCATATCATCATTTGAATTAGATGTCAAACAAGTTTTCCTACATGTGATAGCTTCATCCAAAATTTTATCCCTTTTACTAACTAGCTCAAGATCATAATACACATCTTTGTATGAAACAATTATTTTAGGTCCAAAATGTGTATGCACTTTATATATACAAACCAAAGGCACATGCATGTTCAATCCAACTTTGCTTTCAATCCTATCATGCAATCTAAATTGGGAAAAGGAATTGACTGAACATGCATCTCTAGTTTGTTTCATGGTACTCTTAAACTTGGTTGATTTTTCTAAACATGCAATTGGTTTCAAAGCATTATCAACATTGTTTATTTCCTTCAAACATGTAATGCTTTGAGGAATATAATGTGCAAAGAAAGAGGTATGTCATGCATAAAGAAAGTTAGTTTAGGAAACTCCCTCTCAATAGCTTGAGTTGTCCTCTTTGCAACACTAGAAGTACTTGCCATCAACCTATTCATGTTTTCACACAAAGGGTTAGAATTTACTTGTTCATTCAATGAAATCAATTGCTTCCCTAAATTTTCTTTGTTTTTATTTTCTTCTATTTGCACTCTTTCTATCTCCTTTTCTTTTTCTCTTTTAAGCTTTTCTTCTTCTTCTTTTTCTAACTGTTCCTTCCTTTCTAATTTTCTTCTCTCTTCCATCTTAATTAAGAATTTTGAAAAGAAATTTGAAAATTTATCTTCGATTTCATTAGAAAATTTTTCTAACTTTCTTCCAACTCTATCTTCAAAAGAATCCATTGCACTTTTCCTATTTTCTCTTTTATTATCCCTACATTGATCCTTTCTTCTATGTTCTCTTTCTTTATACCTTTGTCTTTCTTCTTTCTCTTCTTCATATCTTCTAAACTTTCTTTCTTCCTCATATTTTCTTCTTTCATGATTAGAGTTATCATAACTCCTTTCCTTATCTTCAAAATGATATCTATTTATTTCTCTCTTTTCTTGCCTATACCTTCCATCAACTTTATCATGAGAAGAGTGTCTTCTCACTTCTTTTCCTCTTCTAAATTCTCTCCTATCTTCATCTAGCTCCTTTCTCCACATTCTATATGACATCTTAAATTGATTTTATTTGAAAGCTTTTAAAGGACCTCACCACTCACTAAGTGTTTACACTCAAGAGAATGTATCCACTCGTGTATGTCACTCTTTTTCGGCCTTTTCTATAATGAGACTCTCTTGCCTCTTCTACTCGGTTGGAGGTTGGTTAGATCTTGCAAAGACCAACGTGAGACTATATCTTAACCCTTACCCAAAATAGAAGCGCACTAACAAAGAAAAATACCTACTGAAAGAAGATTGGAAAATCCTAAGACAAAACAAGGAGTTGATATGACAAACAAGAAAAGCTGGCACTCAAACAAGCTTATACACAAGAACAGACAGCAAACAAGACAAGACAGAGGAAATTGCAAAGAGAATTGTTTTTGGTGATTTTTGAAAAGAGTTTCCAAAATTGTCGTTTTTAAGAAAAACAGCAAATACAACTCAATTACGGTATACAGGGAAATGAAACAGAAAATTACAGTAAAACTGTCACTGTATTGTTGGGACAACTTTTTGTTTTGAATTTTCTATTTTTCTGAATTTTTTGAATTTTGACTCTTTTTGGGTGTCTTTTGACTTTTTCTTCCTTGTTGTTGACTTTTGCACCCTTTTTGCTTTTTACACCTCTTTTTCTATTTTTGGCACGTACGTACTTTTTGTATTTTTCTTGCCTTTTCTTTCTTTTTTTGTCTTTTTCCCCAACAGAAAATTACAGAAATTTATACACAATAAAATAAAATAAACTGTAACTATTGTAATATTTTTAGAATTTTCTGACAGTAAACTGGTCCAAGTGGCCCAGAAAAGCAAAATAATGAATAAACTGATTTCTAAAAACTGTGAAAACGTAATGGCAACTTGATTTAAAAAATGGCCAAAAAAATTGCTTAGCACTTCCTTGTTGATTATACAAAACCGGTATCATCACAGAAACACGTTTGGTTCAATTTTAAGATTGGAATTAAAATCTGAAGGAAAATCAACAATTAGAATTTGTTGATCTTCTTCCAATACTATGAACCAAAAGAAAGCCTATAGGTGAGCGTTTTGCACAATCAAACAGAGAAAGTCCAAGGTAGAGATAGCAGTCAATCCAAATTTGCAATTCGAATGCCAAACAAACAGACATAACAAGAGTAGAAAATTTAACAACACAAGAGCCAAAAAAATGCGCATAAAATGGCAAAATTAAGAAGGAAAATTGCGCAAAATAAATGGAAAGAAATAAAAGGGGGAAACTGAAATTAAAAGGATGGGGATGACAGAAATGTAAATGGCAGAAAGTAGAAGGGGATGGCAGAAAGTAAAAGGATGAGGAAAGCAGAAATGTAAAGGGGGAAGCGGAAATTAAAAGGATGGGGAGGAGTGAAAGTAAATGACTGAAAGTAAAGGGGGAAGCGAAAATTAAAAGGATGGGGAGAGCAGAAATGTAAATGGCAGAATGTAAAGGGGAGAGCAGAAATTAAAAGGATGGGGAGAAGCGGAAATTAAATGGCGAAAAATTAAAAGCGGAAAGTAAAGAGATGAATATGGGGGATGACAATCTAATGGTGAAGGGGAGAAAATGTAGGTGAACGATCTTTGGAAAAATGAAGACAACAATGTCTCCTCTTACCACACTTCACCAACAAACAAGCAGTTATAGCATTTAATTTGCAAGAATTACTCAAGAACAAGTATGAGCAATTAGATAGGCATTTTATCAAACACCTATGGGGTGGGAATTAGCGGCCCAAAAACCCCTCTAACTCATGCAATTGCAAGCAAATCAAACAAGCTGATAGCAGTAGAAAGGCACCTCGGGCCCGGGAAACGGTCCAAGTCCAAATTACAATTGAAAAGAGGGATGGAATTACACTAAATTGAAGAAAAATTCTGCACCAAAATAGCCCCTGGAACAGCGCACAAACAGCCCAATAACAGCCCCCAAATTGCTCAATCCATCAAGCTCTGATACCAATTGATAGCAGGAAACTTGTAGGACCTAGAATTGAGCAAAACCAACCGATCAGAATCAACAATTAAGCAATAAAATGCGAAATATAGGTGCTGGGCAGCAGCTATATTTGCGCAAGAAAATGAGAAAAGTGAAAGAAAAAGTGGAGAGGAAAGAATGATGAGGACGCCACTGAAGCAGGAATCCTCCTGCAGCAGATAAGTCCAATGCCAGACGCCACTAATTCAGGAGAATTAGATAAGTCTCAGTATGGTTTGAGCAACAACCACCAATCCTCACTCAACTCACCAAGGGAGGAGAAATTTGGGCATAATGCCTTTACTTAATTCATGAAAGTGTGTAATACAAAGAGGGAAGGCTCCTTTATATAGGAGTGGAGGGGAGGGGCGGCCACTTGATGGAAATAAGTGGGAAAATATAAAAAGATGGTAGGAAAGCTATCCTAAGTGGGTCTTGAACCCATGACCCCAAGGCTTATGGCTAAGCTAAGTCTTAAGCCAATAAAACCCCTCATTTAGCACCCATCCAAGGAGGAAAATAAAAGATGAGTAAAATTCTATCCTATGTGGGAATTGAACCCAAGACTCCTAAGCCTTTTAGCAAGGCAACCTACTAACCAATAAACCTATACAATGAGCTCCCATCTTAAGGAAAATAAATGGGAAAAATTACAAAAATAAAAAGAAAATACAAGAGAGTCCTAATTAAGGGTGGTCCATAGGACTAGGGTCCTATCCAAGGTCAAGGTGTCCTTCTGTAGGGTAGTGACCTTTATTTTTTAGGGTAGTGACCCTTATTTGTAGGACACTAATTTTCTCCAAATCTTCCTTGCTTTGAAGCTCAGGCTTGAATTTGGTGCATATCCTCCAGTGTAGGTCTTGTAGGTCCAAGCTTCTAGCAGAGTGCTATCACTACCCAACTCCACTGGTAACCTAAACAGCAAAATTGCAAAAACATAATTAAAGTAAATAATTAACAATCCCAGAAAATGTCATTTAGGTTTTCAAAAATGAAACTTCAACGTAAAAATCCAATCTTTTTGACTCGGGGATCAAAGCAAGTGTGAGAAGCGAAATGGATGCATAAGATTCTCACCGGCAAGTGAGAGAAACGCGTCGTACAGAGGCAGATTGAGAAAGGGTGAGGGTGGATTTGAAGTCGAGAGAGAAAGATGGTTTGGTGAACTTGTTGCGAGCAAGAGTCTGTAACCGAGACGATAACCTACACAAAACGTTTGATGAAGCCATTGTTGTTGAGCTGAGCTCCAATGTAGCAAGCAGTATGAGGGAAGAGACGACGACGGAAAGAGGTAGGGTAGGCGACGGAGAGGAAGCGGACAGCGAGCGAGACGACTCTTCACGGACGGAGAGCTCGGACGACGGAGTGTAGTAGTGGAGACAGTGGTGCGAGCTTCGACGGATGACGGTGGGCGCACGAGAAGGACACAGTATGAGGTAAGGGGTGAGAGCGAGAGAAAGACGAGGGACACACTTCTCTGATCTAACTAGGGTTTAGAAAAAAATGGGAAAGAAGAGGGCGTTCCCGGGAGCGCCCTAAAAAAATTTAAAAAAATAAAAGAGGGCGCTCCAAGGAGCGCCTTGTAAAATTAAAAATAAATAAATAAAGAAGGGCGCTCCTTGGAGCGCCCTCAATTCCAGAGAATTAAAAAAATTCACGGTGGGAACGAGGGCGCTCCCAGGGAGCGCCCTTTAAAATTTTTTAAAAAATAATGGAGGGCGCTCCCTGGAGCGCCCTCAACACAAGTGTAATTTTTAAAAAAATGTAACATTGATAACAAGGGCGCGCAGATGGAGCGCCCTAAATTTTACCTGTAAGGGCGCTCCCGCCCAAATTTTAAGCGGCCTGCTTTTAAAACAACCATTTTAGGCGCTAACCAACACGGGTGCGCCCTAAAGTCAGTGCTCTTATATCCTAAAATTGGCGTAGTGACTATTTATTATATATAATATATTTATTAAAAATACTATCATTTATGTCAAGCCTAATAGGTTTTTTCAAAAGTCTAAACCTGACCTTTTTTATTAAATGAGCCGAGTCAAACTAGGTCTTAAGTAGGTTGGGCCGTAGGCCTCCGATGAACGGTTTGGCCTATTTTCACCCCTACGTAGTATAAAGAGTGCATTGGCGGTAATGACCGAGCTTTAATGCCACTATGAAATACTCGTAATGAAAAAAACTTCCGCTCGAGAGGAGCATTAGATGAATAAACTCACACTTAGAGGAGGAGATTGTTGGGATATTAAGTGTTAGTCCCATATTGGACAAGAAGCATAATACATAACCCTAACAAATACCATTTTTTATTTGAATACCATACTAATGAAATTTCTTAAGATTCTTTTTTTTTTAATAACTATACCAGAGGTTCAGAACTTGGACAGGATGTGCCCTCCGGTTAACATGTATGTATGTGAGAGTTTTGGCCTGAAATGGAGATACATAAATTGATAAATATAGCAACACTTTGTGGGGACATCTAGACTCTAGGATACTGGATCACTATAAAGTTCAGAAGAAATAAATATAATGATATTTTTTAAACATAGATAAAATATAAAATTAACCATCAATAATATTTTAAAAATTAGTTTAATTAATAAAAATTCTTTTATTAATAACAAAAAATTATACTAAAATCTAACAAATAGAAGATTATTTTATGTATAATATGCAAATAAAATCATTATGTTTTATAGTGATGAAAAAATTTGAATATTCATTTAAGAATTAAAGAAAATATTTTTAAAATGAATTACTAATTATAAAAAAACATTAATTTGATTTCTTTTCAAGTTCAGAAAACATGTACTCTAAAATGCAAAAAAAAAAAAATGTGACCACATAAAAAGGATAAAATTGTTCTACTTTTAAAAATATCAAAATGAATATAATAATTGGATAGAAAAATAAACCTAACCTCTTTAAACAATGATCCCTTGTAAGTAGTATAATTTTTTTCAACCTTTTTAACTAAATGGGATCAGTTTCTTAATTAAATGGTTTTCATAACATCAGAGGATTTTGACCAAAAAAAAAACATCAGAGGATAAAAGTATGAAAACGGATCAAAAGCTTTCATTAAAAATATTTATTTGTTCTTTTATATTTATAATATAATAAATATTTTTTAATGATTTTTTTTTATTTTTAGTACTTTTATATATCCTGCTGTTATAAAAAAAATTAAATGTTAATTGAATGAGACTATATATAATGAAGAAAAACTTAAATCTAAATAATTTTTAATGGGTTAAGTTATATATAATATTCTGTCATGAAAATCCAACAAAGTTTTAGGATACCATCGCAATTTTTTTCACCCTTCTCTTTTCTTCAGACAATAGGACTATGTAATTAATACATGTGGATGTGCCAGAGTTTATGAAACTATAATAACTAATAACAAATAACAAATGGTGACGACTCCGGTGCCGTCAATAAATTATGGGTTAAGTTGCAGTCATGAGTTGTCACACTCTCATAGTGCCATGTGTAATTCACTCACCATGTCAGCTAAAATTTGTTAATTTGATCTAATCACCAACTTGCCCAATTAATTGCCTTTTCGTAATTAGAGTAAATAGGGTACAAATTGCATTTTTATGGTTTTCCTCCCATTTGATAAAATATTCATTTTGCAATCTGTAAAGGACCCTAATCCCAAATTATAATTTCCCAAAAATCCTAAAGAACCCTAATCCCTAAATTGTGAATCCCTAAATTGATAAAATATTCAATTGACGTTTTGCAGAATATTAGAGGGAGGGGTGTGGGAGAGACCCAATTGGGGCTTTTTCGATTGGGTTTAATTGCGAAGAAGGAGCCATTGATCGGTGCTCCTCCTGGATTGGACTGCGATGCTCCTGGATCGGTGTTGTCAATTCCAGATTAATGCTATGCGCATTCCAACTAAGCACTTGCTGGTTTATTGAAGAACGTTGAGTCTTATTATTTCTTATTGAATCACTACCCGCTTTGATTGGAGAAGATACACATCCAGCCTTGGTTTCATTATTCTGGAATGGATATTCAAGTGGTGGAATTGGACATGTTGATGAGTAGCATAGTGACACCAGGTTGAAAATAATGATCATGATCACTAGTGATTCAAATGACCATGGCTGGTTAATGATTCAAATGCACGGACATGATCACAATTTTAATGTTAGCTCTACAAATATGTTAAAAAAATGAGGGTTAAAATTTGATTTCTTTTTTTACAGCTGACATGTCACAATTAATCCATGTGTATCAATTAAATTATTGACACCTAATAAATGTATCACTGCCCATAATTTTATAACTTTGCCGTAGAATCTACCATAACAAATTCTTTCATTTAATTTATGTTAAATTACCTGTGAATTGTGATGGTGAGAGCCATATAATATGCATATGACATTTTTTTAATTCTAAACATTTATTGTACTTTTTATTTTTATCTAACTAATTAATTTTCAAATAAAATACTAATAATAGGTAAAAGATTATGATCATATTATGGCATTTCTTTCATTAAAAAGTTTAACATAAAGCCGAATAAATCACTAGAATAGGATAATGATGAGTTATCAGTATAGGATATATTTTGATATAGTTTGTATGCCTTTTAGGTTCATTCCCACTATTATACACTAAAAAAGTCGATTAATCTATTGTCATATATTACAATTCAAAATTATATATACTTATATAATTTTTTAAAAAAATATAAGCATTTTATAGTTCAAATAACTAATTAATTGTAAATGAAGCAAAGTTTATAAAATTATCGACTACGTTGATCAACTGACAAAAATTATTCCATATATATATATATATATATATATATATATATATATGATCTTAAAAAAGTAATCAAAATTTTAAGGGAGGAAATGTACTTCTCGCATAATTTATAACTTGTGGCCAGAACAACCAATTTGCGTTAATTAATTCTATAATATAGTCATTTTGTTTTACCTTACACCAATTGGCCTAAACTATATATGCGATAATTTTTTGCAGATAGCCAGGTAAAGCAGCACTAATAATTTACTACTACCATCACATATATTTTTTTTTATCGGCACATCACATTTCATATATATGTATAATATGTATAATGTCTCCACATGCATCTTTCACATCATTGTGGTGTAGGCATGCAGAATTGCAGATGATCAAGTATAACAATTAATATTAAAATGAAAATCCTCTTCAGGCATCCCTTCATGATTTGTCAGTGGTGTTGCATTCGTTAGTGTCATTGCACAAAACCATTTTTATCCTTCCAACAACTACTTCTATGCCCACCATAAAGGCAGACTATACCTATAATAATATCCATCCAGCATCGTTAGCATACTGAAACGGTAGGAAGAGCTTCTGGTTCGTCGGTTTAATCTCCACTAAACACATTTATGAGGGGTGAACAGCCTTAATCATATTAAGCTCAGAATAGGATTGCCGATAATAGAAGATACCTATAGTTTTATAAAATAAAAAAAGAGTGTCATGTTAATTAAACCTATTCAAACTCGACCTTTTTCAAAGCACATTTCACCCTCTCGAACCATCATTTTTAATGAACTAGCTAGAAAAAATAAAGAAAAATTGAATTAAGAGAAAACATATCGGGATATATAAAAAGTAAATTTCATATATAATTAGTATTTTTTTTAAAAAAATGTGTTTCATTTTACTAAAAAAGTGTTAACTTCATGGTATATAACTTTTTTTCCCATTTGAAGCACGTGGTAGAACTGAAGCTGAATTGTCAGTGTCATTCAGGGCCAGGCCTTTTATGTCGACCAGAAACAGCCAAAAGAGTGAATTAAAGAAAAGAGCTAACAGTCAATCAGTCATAGTTTCGTTTCGTTTCAGTGAATATATGGCATGGATGAGAGAGAGAGAGGGCATTTGTTTTGTTCGTAGGCCCACTGCAACACTAATGATTTAAATATTAATATAATTAAAATTATTTTATTATTATTATATCAGCACGGGTTTTTACACGCCAGTAATATAATAATAGAATAACTTTAATTATATTAATAATTAAATAATAAAGATAAATTTATATATTTTTCTTAAAATATAATAGATTTAATTAGTATATATTAACAGTGTAAAAAAGTTTTACACAGTCATTGATGTATTTCCATATCATTTAATTATGAGTTTAATAATATATGAGTTGTCATGCTCATTAGATGATGTGGAAACACATCATTGGATGACAGTGTAAAACTTTTTTATACTTTTAATGTATACTAATTAAACTCAATATAATAAAATTCTTGAGTTTCTTATTTTTTTAGGATTCTCAATGTCTATATTTATATATTATTTGAATTAAGATATATTGGATATATATGACTTATTTAAGAACACACATTTAAATTATTAAGAATAAAGAAAAAAATAGAGAAGGTGAGATCTTTACAGGTTTCCCCGAACTCGATAAAGACTCGTGGGGATGAGGTTGGATTTCATAATTTCGTACTTGTTCTATTTAAATCTGAACCCGAACTTGTCCCGACTTTTACATAAGTGGGTATGGGAAGAGTAAAACCCCGTCCCTAACCCACCATGTTGTTATGCCTAAGTAAGAGGATTCAATTATTAGATAAGAAAAGACTTTTTGTATATATATATATAACTAATTAAGAGTTTTCGAAATCCAATATCTAAATGTTTGATCATCATCATCATTATTTAAGGGTTAAATATGTTTTTAGTCCCTCAAATATAGTCGAGATTTGGTTTTAGTCCCTATAATTTAAAACCGGTGATTTTGGTCCTTCAAAAATTGAAAATACACCAATATAATTTAGTCCTTATTGCATTGTTTTGCTACAAATTTTGCTACCAATTTAGTCCTTATTGTATTATTTAAATTATATAGTTGTTGGGAATTAAGTAGGATGATATAAGCACAAAATTACTAGCGACTCATGAATATTATGTTGACCGGTTCAACGTTTTTCAGGATTTCAAGTGAATTTAAAAATGAAATAACCTTTTAAATATAATAAAAAATAATTATTAAATTTTATCTTTTAAACTTACTTATTAAATCATTATAATCAATTGCAATTATTTTTTCAAATAAAAATAAACTCAACCCATTTAATCTTTCTTGAGATATTATTAAACTTTTTGTAACAAAGGTTGGAGAGTATCAAAACATCATGGATAACATGATCAGAATCAAGAAAAACACTGCCAGAATGATTGGCAATCACCTTAGCTCCATTTGGTAATGTAACATGAATGGGTTTAATCTGATGAAAGGAAGTAAGGTAATCCAAACAGAAACATATGCGATCAGTTGCTCCACTATCTAGAACCCAAGAGCTAAAAGAGGAAGAATTTTTACCATTTTGTGCAGCATCACAAGAAGAACCAGGAGTTGCAGAAACTTGGTTTGTAACATGGCTTCTAGATGAAGTTTGTGACTGTTGTAGAAGTGCTATTAAGCCTTGGTATTGTTCCTCAGTGGAACCAGAGTGATGATGTCCCAGATTACCTTTGAGAGATTCAGACTCCTTTTCATCATCATGAGTTATAACATTGGCAAAAGATTGGTTACAGTTCTGCTTTGTGAATTTGAAGTGAGGTGGAAACCCATACTTTATGTAGCATGTATCCACAGTGTGCCCTGTCTTTCCACAGTAACTGCAGATCTTACCATTATTTCCTCTACCACCAGGAGTTGTATTATTTCTGAACGGGGCTGTATTTCCTTTATCAAAACCAGAAAAAACATCTCCTCTGCCAACATTGCCTTTGATGTACTCTCTGCCTCCTACTGCCATGACCTTAGACTGCTCTACTGTATCATCCAACATTTGTCTTTCTTACCGAACCACCAAAGAAAAGACACGATTGATGGGTGGTAAAGGATCCATAAGCATGATTTGTGACTTTACAGTAGAATAACTATCATTCAGTCCCCTGAGAAATTTGATCACTTGATCCTGACTTTTATACTTCTTAACACTTACAAAAGCATTACATGAACATTTAATTGCACAACAGCAGGTAGGTAAGGGACGAAAGATTTCTAACTCATCCCAAAGAATCTTCAATTCAGTGAAGTAGATGGTTAAACTTAAGTCTCCTTGTTTGAGAGCTGAAATAGTGTCTTGAAGATCTGCTATGCGAAACATATCACCTTGAGATAACCTTTCTTCAAGGTCTGACCAGATATCCGAGGCTGCATCTCTCCACATAACACTTTGTGCAATGGATGCTGAAACTGATCGAATGAGCCATGATACAACCATTATATTTTCTCTTTCCCAAGCAGGATAAAGTGCATTGGTTCGAGCAGGAGAGGAAATAGATCCGTCAATGAAGCCGAGCTTGTTCTTAGAAACAAGACTCATGCGAAAGGAACGTGACCATTGATGATAGTTTGGACCATCCAGAGGAGTTGAAACTAGTACTAAAGATGGGTTTTCAGAAAGATGGAGATAATATGGTGATGTAGGGTCTTGTGAGGGGTCAACCTCCATGAGAATGTAGCAACCAGAGCTCTGATACCATAATAGAAAAAGGAATAAAACTATGTATCAATGAGAGAAAAATGGAATATGAGCATAAAGCCTTTTCATTGATCCAATTTCTTTGCTAGTACACAACGGATATATATACACGAAAAGGAAGAAGCTGAGCTAAGGGAAAAGGTGCCACATATTCTAACAAAATTGTCAGAAAGAGAGCAAAAAAAATATTACAATTTGTACAGAATCATCAAAAATGAAATTTGTTGGGATTATATTCTAATTCACTAGTTGTCTATCTAGCTGTCTAGCTACCTTCTAGAAGTCTACTATCCTTCTCCTTTGATATATTCCCTCTTTTAAATTTAATCTGCTATCTATTGCAAAATTAACTATGAGCATTCCTTGTAGTCTAACTTTTGATTCTGATCAATGTCAAATCCAGGACAAGAGTACCTTGAGGATGATTGGTACAGCTGACATGCATAATAGACTCTACATACTAAGGGTGCCTTCTGTTCAATCTTTACCACATACTCAGCCATCCTCTCATGTCATGACTGTTGTTAGCTTGTCTTCTGTTAATAGTTCAAATGTTTGGCATTTTCGTTTAGGTCATGCTTCAAACAAGTGTGTTGATGAGATAAGAAATAAGTTTCCTATTGTTAATCATGAAAAATCCTATGTCTGTGACATTTGTCACTTTACCAAGCAAAAGAAACTTCCACTTCCTGTTAGTAATTATGTTTCAAACAAATGCTTTGATCTTATACATGTTGATTTATGGGGACCCTATTCCATTCCATTTGTTCATGGACACAAGTATTTTCTTACTATTGTTGATGATCACTCAAGGTTCACTTGGGTTATTCCTTTAAAGCAAAAATCTGAAACAACAAAGATTATGCAGAATTTTGTTTCCTTGATCAAAACTCAATTTGACTCAATAATAAAGGTAATAAGAAGTGATAATGGCACAAAATTTTGTATGAATGATTTTTATGCTTCTAAAGGAATAATGCATCAAACAACTTGTGTCAATACACCTCAACAGAATAGCATTGTAGAAAGAAAGCATGGACATTTATTGAATGTAGCAAGAGCTCTGATGATTCAGTCTAATCTTCCCAAAATATATTGGTCATATGCTATTCAACATGCTGCTTATATCATAAACATATTGCCTACACTAGTTTTGAAAGGATCTTCTCCTCATAAAATTCTTTATAAAAATGAATCAGATTTCACTCGATCGTTTAAAAGTCTTTGGTTCTCTGTGTTTTGCATGTACCACACCTGTTCATAGGACCAAATTTGATCCAAGGGCTGTTAAGTGTGTATTTCTGGGTTTTAAAACCGGAACAAAGGGATATGTGTTATTAAATATGCAGACCAGAGAACTGCTTGTTTCAAGAAATGTGATTTTTCATGAACACTTATTCCCATATTGCAAAAATAATGATGACAATGCTAACAACAGTCCCGCATCATCTGAAACACTCACCCCTCTTATTTTTTATTTGAGTCCACAAGTATCCACAAGAAATCATCTGGCTGAAAATAACTCACCTTTCTCATCTAATTCTCCTGACACACCTCTGAGTCCTGCACCTACTGAGAATGATACAACACCCCTCACGACTTCAAACTCAGATAATACTTTTGATACTATCACACCCACCAGACTTGATCCTCAACCTCAGGTCAGAAACAGAAGGCCTCCTGGGTATTTAAGAGATTATTACTGCAATGTTAGCACTAAATCTTCTTCTCAGACTCTTTATCCAATATCATCTGTACTATCTTATGATTATTTGTCACCAACTTATTCTTCTTATGTTTTCTATTTGTCCTCTCATACTGAGCCAAGGAATTACAATGAAGCTATTGCCTATGACTGTTGGAAGAATGCTATTCAAGCTGAGTTATTGTCTCTCAAAGAAAATCAGACCTGGATTGTTACAGATTTACCAAAAGGAAAGACTCCTATAGGATGCAAATGGGTGTTTAAAGTCAAGTATAGAGAAGATGGAAGCATTGAAACACACAAGGCTCGTTTGGTTGCAAAATGATACACTCAAATTGAAGGAATTGACTACTTGGACACCTTCTCACCTGTAGCCAAAATAACCACTGTAAGGTTAATTTTGTCTCTGGCCTCCTCTCTAAATTGGCAATTGCAGCAACTTGATATAAATAATGCATTTTTGCACGGGGAATTGAAAGAAGAAGTATATATGATAGCCCCTCCTGGTTTGAATTCTGCTTCACCAAGACAAGTTTGCAAGCTGCAAAAGGCTTTATATGGCCTTAAGCAAGCAAGTAGAGAATGGTTTTCTAAGCTTTCATCCTTCCTTCTTACTGTTGGATATGTGTAGTCAGTACATGATTATTCATTGTTCATTAAGTCTAGCAATAATTCCTTCACAGCTCTCCTAGTATATGTGGATGATATCATTCTAACAGGGAATGACATCCAAGAAATTTCAAAGGTTAAACATGATCTTGACACTTCCTTTCGCATTAAGGATTTAGGAAACTTGAGGTATTTTCTTGGTTTTGAAGTGGCAAGGAGTAAGCAGGGAATCTCAGTGAATCAGAGAAAGTATGCCTTGGAATTATTGGCTGAAGCTGGGCTCTTAGGATGTAAGTCAGTATCCACTCCCATTGACAATGCCAAGAAGCTCTCATCCAATACGGGAACCCCTTTGTCTGATGTTGTTGCCTATAGACGTCTCATAGGTCGTTTAATGTACCTCACTAACACAAGGCCAGATATCACCTTTTCGGTTCACCATCTTGCAAAGTTTCTTTCTAATCCAACTAATGCTCATTATGATGCAGCCTTGAGAATTATGCGTTACATAAAAGGGGCTCCTGGTCTTGGATTATTTTTTCTAGCTGATTCCTCTCTTCAATTGAAAGCATACACTGATAGTGACTGGGCTACATGTCCTGAGACTAGAAGATCTATTACAGGTTACGGTGTTTATCTTGGTTCCTCACTTATATCCTGGAAATCCAAGAAACAAAACACAATTTCAAGAAGTTCTTGTGAAGCAGAATACAGGGCAATGGCATCAGTAACCTGTGAGATACAATGGCTAACATATTTGATACACGATCTGAACGTTACTTTTAAAGGACCGGCTTTATTGTATTGTGATAATCAATCAGCTCTACACATTGCATCTAATCCTGTTTTTCATGAGCGTACAAATCACATTGAGTTGGATTGCCATATTGTAAGAGAAAAGGCTCAGCAAGGTTTACTAAGATTGCTTCCCATCTCTTCTTCTTGTCAGTTCGCAGACATATACACTAAAGCACTCAGTCCACATCAATTTCGTTTTCTCATATCCAAGCTGGGTCTTGTTAACATATATTCCCCAGCTTGCGGGGGGATATCAAAGAAGAAGGATAGTAGACTTCTAGAAGGTAGCTAGACAGCCAGTGAATCAGAATATAATCCCAACAAATTTAATTTTTTATGATTCTGTACAAACTGTAATATTCTTTTTGCTCTCTTTCTGACAATTCTGTTAGAATACATGGCACCTTTTCCCTTAGCTCAGCTTCTTCCTTTTCGTGTATATATATATATTCGTTGTGTACTAGCAAAGAAATTGGATCAATGAAAAGGCTTTATGCTCATATTCATTTTTCTCATTGATACATAGTTTTATTCCTTTTTCTATTAGAGAGAGAAACGCACAACAAACAAATAGAGTGATAAATTGTAATAGTGTAGAAGAAAAGTAAAAAATAATGGGAATAGAATGACAAATGGATGAGATAGATGTGCGTTTGAAAAAAAAACAAGAACAAATCAATAATTAATATTGGGTTAAATATGTTTTTAGTCCCTGAAGTTTGACTTGAATTTGGTTTTAGTCTCTAAACTTTAAAACTGTTGTTTTGGTCCCTCATATTCTGAAATCACGTAACTTTAGTCCCCCGTGTTCTGAAATCACGTAACTTTAGTCCCTCCTCTTAACACCGTTAACTTTTGACGGTGACGTGGGAAACAAATTTCTATGTCATCTTGTCTATTCAGATTCTATGACCATGATGTGGCAATTGAATTACACCTTAGCTCATGCAGTCAGTTTTATAGCCTTCCCTATTTATGAAAAAATGTGAAGTTAAATTTAATAAAACCCTAAATAAAATCTGCCTGGATGAAGTTGAAGTGTAATTCAATTGCCACATCATGGTCATTGAAACTAACTGGACATCCTGACACAGAAATTTATTTGTCAAGTCAGCATTAAAGTTAACAGTGTTAAGGGGATGACTAAAGTTACTTGATTTCAGAATATAAGGGACCCAAACCAATGGTTTTAAAGTTTAGGGACTAAAACCAAATTCGGGTCAAACTTGAGGGACTAAAAACATATTTAACCCATTAATATTTATGGGAAGAGGAAAAGTCATGATGGATGGATCTATTTTGTTTTGTGAAAAAAAATGTGTATGAGAGGTTGAATTAAAGGTAAAATTCAAGAGACTGTGAAACTTTGATTATAAAAATTGTTGGATGATGGATCTTGGTTAATGGAGAGATAAGATTTAGAGATGGAAGTTACAGTGGAAAAAAACATGTTTGAGTAGGAAATTTTTTTATTTGATAAGTCCTTGCGAGTTATTAATTAAGTAAAAAATCACAATTATCGTATTGATAGATCGATGTGAATAGTTATTAATCAGCTTGAGGAGATATGTACGCAACGAAAAGGAGAGTTCAGGACAAGGGCTTCTTTCATAGTTTTTGGTCTAAGATTGCACCTCTTAAAATTACTACTTTTGTGTGGAAACTACTTTCTTAATCAGATTCCAACCCAAATAAATTTGCAAAAATGGGGGATCCTTCATGTTGACCGGGTGTAGAACTATGTTTTTTGTAACTCGTTGGAAGAGATACCAAAACATCTATTTTTTATGTAATGTCTCTTATATGATGTGGACACAATGGTCACTACAAGAAAATCGATTTTTAGTGGCGGCCAAAGGTCGTCGCTATAGAGATAAAACCGTCGCTATTTCATATTTAGCGACGGCCTAGCATCGGCCAGCACGCCGTCACTAAAACACTCGTCGTTAATGCATTAGCGATGTTGTTTTATGTGACACCCTTCTACCCCCAAATAGTAAAATAAATATCAAGTTAAATTATAAGGAAATTACAGTTAACACCGAGGTAAAAAGGTTCACATATCCTCCTTAAAATAAATACTTAATTCAAGTTCACTTCTGTTTCCATAAAAGAATAAAATCCAGGTTTTCAAAAGCTAAATTATCAACATTAATAAAACATATCTTGGCCATGTAAGACCCTTTTAAAATAATCTTTCTAAATCTCTACATATCAAAATGAAGTAATAAAGCTCCTAGACACTAATCCCCGATGTCACACATATCAGAGCGAGACCCTGTCCCTTCAAAATTCAGCACACTGAGTGCCCTCTTCATTACCCTATAAAAACCACAGAAGAGTACGGTGAGGAAAGGAATACAAACATATACATGCATTACAGAAGGCTACCCTTATTCCCCACCCATCACCATACATATCATCATTCATCTCAACTCATATACTATTCATTTTACCCATCAGGTTCATGAACATATAAATTCGCACTTTCATAATATAAATTCACAGTTCTCAAACAATCACCATCATTGAGTATGCTCACACCATGCACATGTACAACACCTTTCCTAAGAGTCATGATTTGGAACTCCGCACAATGGGCGTACCTCATCAATCCCCTTAGTTGTTACCAATAATGGCCCTACCGTTAACACCACGCGATAGGTTGCACCCCCTCTATGGGCCCGTGCAAAGACATCCGCCCCCAGGTTGCACCCCCCCTCTATGGGCCCGTGCAAAGATATTCACCCCCTAGGTCGCACCCCCTCTATGGGCCCGTGCATCGAGTGTCCCCCATCATGGTCACCACCCTTTCTAGGGCATGCATCTCATGTATCACACCTCATATGCTCATGCTCAATGCATCAACATCATTTATACATCTCACAAGCACATCGTCTACTCAATTCATTCCACATCACATCATGGATAAAATTACACATAGAACATCAATATAAGATAGTCTCACAACCATACTTCGTGCCACAGTCAATACATATTGTACATTCACTTAATCTTATCAATTCCACAACACAATTCATATATTAGATAGACATCCATCATGTAAGTAAATGATCACCACAATACATCAAGACAACACTCAAATATCAAGTTTGGACCTGGTAAACGATTACCAGAAGCCTGTAATCGATTACCAGAAGCAAATACCCAATTGTTGGGCCTAGTAATCGATTACAGGGTGTCTGTAATCGATTACCAGAGGACTGGTAGCCTGGTAATCGATTACAACATCCCTGTAATCGATTACCAGGGGCTCAGTTTCCTGGTTTTGCCCAGAAACACCTAGTAATCGATTACAGACCATAGTAATCGATTACCAACAACCCGGTACGCGACTGCACCTGCGTTTTTTGCCCCTTTTTAACCCTCTTCTTCAATCCCTACTCCAATCTTTAAGTTCCTAACTTGATTAGACTCGTTTTTACCAATTAAACTCAGTGAATTCCTCAATTATTTCAACAGATTGCTGTAAACTTAACATCTAATCGTTCAATTATGAATTCTCACCCCCAAATCCTATTTTGACCCTTTTTCGACAGTCTCGCTTACGACCCTCAAATTCCTCAAGAACATGCCATTATACATCACACAGAACAATTTCAAACAGAAAACATATAAATCATCCTTCAATTTCAAAGATTAGAGATCCTAGAGGGACTTATGGTTGCCCTCACTACCCATGCACTCCTGCATACACATATAGTCGCACCCCTTCCCCCCGTACCTTAGGAATGACGATCAAGAACGGTTGGCAGAACTCCCTAGATGATCAACTCTGCGGCACCTTCTCCTTGTGGAGTCGCTTCTCTCCTCCCTAGGGTTTGGTTATCTGACGTTTGAAGAAAGGATAGGGTGAAATAGACAACCCTTCTCTTATTTAAATAACTAATTGGGCTGGGCCTACTCCAACCCACCCATCCCCCTTTTTAATTAAATAATTTTATTCATAATAAAAGATAATAATAATAATACTATTATTTCTTCCTTTTATTTTATTTTATTTATTCTAGAAATTTTAGGATGTTACATTTTACGGCCGACGTTGGGTAGCGACTGTTTGGCCATTGCAAATAGACGACACTAGCTCCATGGCCTTCACAACATAGCATTGTTGTAGGTCATTGCCAGCCGACACTCTGTTGCGATGGTTGTTGCCGTCGGAAGACTTAGCAACGATTGAACAATCGCAAATTCTATTTCAGTATAGTGTCGGATATATTAGCGACAACTTGGTCGACGCTAATAATTGGATTTTGATTTTTTTAAAATATAATTTTGTGAATTAAAATGATATAAAAAACGTGATGAACATAAAATAAGATTATTTTTAATTTGGAATCTATATATTAAAGCTCTAAAAAATAGTACACATTAGTATTAATATAATTATACATCATTTTCATCTTCTTGATCTTCATCATCCTCTTCATCTTCATTGTCGTCCCACCCATTTTCTTCATCCTCATTTGATGGGATGTCTTCATTCTCAGATTCATCATCTTCAACCATTGATTCAGGGATAGGCCGAGTTATTGGTTCATATCGATTCTCAGCTAAGCCTGACAATTGTTCAATGTCTACAACTGGCAAAATAGTTGAACTGCCATCAACTTGATAAGGAACTTCATCTTCAACCCCATCAACTTCAACATGACCCCTTTGTTTTGTTGTGATTGCCACAATCCAATCTCGTAAGTCTTTACATAATTCTGGATAAGGGACATAATACACTTGTCTTGCTTAGACACCCATTCCTAGAACAATAAATTTTTTTAGCCTTCAAACCTAACTTAGACACCAATTTCATCGCTTGATAATAGTTTTTTGGAATGTTGTTAGGTTTTGGAGCTACATCAACTAGCATTTGCATAAAATAATCCAAACACTTTTTAGTAACATGCCATTTAGTTCTAGTTGCTAATAGCCTCACAGCTAATGATAACATAGATTTAGTTGCTCCATCATATATTGGTTGATTTGCATATAGTAACATATCATAAAAGCGTTGGGCATATGGGTTAGGTGGCTCTGTGAAGTCTATAAATCAGTTTAAGTATTTAAACATGACTATAAGACTTAACATCCTTATGTTTTAATGATTAACAAATAAGATTATATTAAGGACAAATAAGTTTATATAAGAACTTTATAAGATTAAGTGAACAGGTTCTACTGAGAAAGGTATTTGTTTGTTGATTGTGTTTCAGGTTAAGAATATTTATCTGAAGAAGAAGAGTAGAAGATCCCAACAGAAGAAGAACAATATCAGAATCAAGAAGAATCAAAATCAGAAGATCGGAATCAGAAGATCAGAATCTGAAGAAGAGTAATTCTCAACAAGGTTGAAGCAATTGAAGAAGCAATAAACTGAAGACAGACTTCGTCTGAAGAACTGAAGACTTTGAAGGTTAGGAAGATCTGAAGACTATCTGAAGAACAGTCAAGAAATAAGAACAACTATCATTTGAAGAAATGAAGACTTTGAAGACTCGGAAGATCTGAAGACCATCTGAAGACTTGAAGACATCCATGGAAGTTTAGCTATCATCTGAAGACGTAACTATCTAAAGAACAGCTATCATCTGAAGAAATGAAGACAATATGAAGCAGTTTATGTATCTGAAGACTGAACGTATCAGAATCCAGAAATAATCTCTTGGAGACGTTACAAAGAGTATGGCTCACTCCATCAGATGGATTATATACAAAAGTCAGACATGCTTTTCGACCTCGACCAGAGTCTTGCACAAATAAGGAAACACTGCAAAGACTTTCTGCAATGTTGCCGCTCCTGCAACAAAAGGTATCTGTGTGCGCAGACCTACTGCACCAGTGTTTGCCATCGATCAGAACGGGACAGAAGACCAAGTAAAAGCAATAAGAAAGATGTTTGAATAAAATACATATAATTCAACATCTTTATTCATATCAGAAGAAGAAGAAGATACAAGAAGAATGAAGCTACAATCATCTGAAGATCAGAAAGCATATCTAAGAAGAAGAAGAAGAATGAAGATGCAATCATCTGAAGATCAGAAGGCATATCTTATAAGAAGAAGAAGAAGAAGAAGAATGAATCTGATATCAAAGAATTGAAAGCATTTCAAGCTGGAGAATTGAAATAAGCTTGAAACAATTATGAGCACTTGTTGAAGCTGATGAACTAACAATATCAGAGTATATGTGAAGATTGAAGAGATCAATCATCTAAACATATCAACTCTCTGAATGCATAAAACAACTCTCAACACAGAAGAAAAGATTATATGATTAAATGATTATAGTATCATATATCTTTATCCAAAGAAGAAACGACAATAACAGCTTTTGGACTAGACACCTCACTCAAAGAGGAAAGAAGAAATGGTGTCAGGAAGCATGTGGAAAAAGGAGTATACGCAGAATATGCAAAGGGACAAATCCAACAGATATTTCCTCATATACACTCCGAAGAAAATCAGAAGAAATCTGAAGAAAGCAGAAGTAATCAGATGCAAGAAGAAGAAAGCAGAAGAAAGCAAAAGCAGATCAAGAGAGAGAGCAAGCATAAACATATCAAAATATCTCTAATAAAGAAGCACATAACAAGTGTCAGAACGGGATCGTCTGAACACCTATTCGCTTATGAAGAAGCAACCGTTTTAGGAGCTATTACACAACGGCTATATGAGCCACATCATCATCAACTCAACGATATTATGAATCATGTTCAACGGCTATATTCAAGCAGAACATATAAATAGCCCCAAGGTTGAATTTGAAGATGTTGGTCGGTTAGATCAATCAGGCTACTGACCTGTTGGTCAGTTAGTCATGTTTGTCAGTTGATCTGTTAGATCAATCAAGTTGGTTGTTGGTCTGAAGACAACCATGCTAAGCAAACTGACTATCAAACCTGGAATGGTTTGAAGCCCTGAACATACCTTGGTGTTCCAATGATACGGGTGAGAATGTAGCCTAGGAAACCAATGGTGGGAGAATGAGGCTGGAGCTTAAATTCATATCTTAGTTAGCCTACTCTCAGAGGATGGTATTCCTCATAGAAAAGACAGGGATTGTACTTAATTTCAAACACTTTTATCACTGTCTATCCTTGTACTTAGCTTGCAATGTCTGTATCCTGAGTGTGTACTCAGTAATCCCAATGTACGAGAAGAATCTGAGTTAAGGGTTCTAGCGAACACCTAACTTAGGTTGAGTAGTAAAATACTCTACACTTGGATAAGTGTCTGAGAGCCTGGAGAGGCTTGGTGGAAGAAAGAATACTCGGTAGAGCTTGGAGAGGCTTGATAGAAAAGACTACTCGGGTAGAGCTTGGAGAGGCTTGATAGAAAAGACTACTCGGTAAGGTCTGGGTGACCCTGTGTGTTAGGTCTGGGTGACCTTGGGTCTGGGTGACCATGGCTCTAGGTGACCCTGTGTGTTAGGTCTGGGTGACCTTGGGTCTGTGTGACATGTATGATGGGGTCTGTGTGACTCTGTCTGACACCTGTGTGTGTTGATATTTGGTTAGTGGAAAATTCAGTGGTGGTTTTCCTCTGGGACTGGATGTAGCTCACGGGATTGTGGGTGAACCAGGATAAATTATGTGCCTAAGTTTTCTCATCCCTTAATCTCTTTTATTTACAGTCTTTACATTTACTTTGGGGATTGAAAAGTATTTTTCATCATAATCTTAACACCTCGATTTCAATAAAACAAGTTTTCAAACAAACATAAAACATCTCTTATATCGTTTGAAGTATTACAAAGAATGTACCTTGAAGAACTTCTGAAATAACTGTCTGAAGTGAGTCTGAAAGAGCTCAGTTCAGAAACTAGAAACGGACGATCTTTGATCATCTGAAGTATTTCAGAAACTGTTCTGAAGATACTCTTAGTATTAATCTTCAGAAGATTCTTAGAGAAGCTTTTCAATCAAAACAATCTTAAGTGTAAGAGAAAGATTTTATATCTTTATCTTTCATATGTTCCGCAAGTTTTTAAAAGTAACTCTGATCTTAAGATTCGTTTTGCACATTGATCACCCTACGTGATTGATTTAATCAGATTTCCAAAATAGTTTAAAAAGATTAAAACACTATTCAACCCCCCTTCTAGTGTTGCTTGTGGTTCTAACAAGTGGTATCAGAGCTCGCCTTCGGGTTGAGCATCTAACAAATGCAGAAGGAGTAGATCCTCAGAAGATGGAAATCTCACAAGCTGAAGCAACTCTGAAGAATGATAATGAGAATAGGAAAATTATTTTTTCCAAAACTCATTATTCATGGAACTGAAGCGCAGGACGTAACTGGAAAAGGAAAGTGTATCTATCTCCAGATCACAAACGGGTAACACCTTTCCTATCTAAATTTAAATTTAAATTTAAATATAGTTACTTAACTGTCGTGTGTTTTGTTTTATTGAATGTTTTTGGTAAATATGGTATGAAAATGTGTTGCATGATTTGTTTGATTGAAATCATTAATTCGTGTGTATATATATGTGTGTGTGTGTGTGTGTGAGTGAGTGTGAAAATGTATGACTGCATGCTAAGTGTTCTATATGTATATTTCCTGATGTTTATAATCTGTTCTGTGTATATACTTGTTGCATGTTTTCTTTGTCTGTTTAAAATAAGTTGAACAGTCGCGCATGTTTAATAGAATATCATCTGCATGAATATATTTGTGTCTTTTTATTTAAGTAAATGAAGAGTCGTAGGTATTATTTGTTTTAATTGATGTATGTGAAATGACACGATTTGAATCATTGAATCATCAACCGGTTACTCACAATTGGCACGATGCACAGCTCTCCATAACTGCTTAGTGCATGAAACCGCTCTCCTCATGGATTGAAGTGATGCTTGACTGCCTATTTAAGGATTGGAAGATCATCAGAAGAACCACACAATTCATCTCTTTCCAAATCCTCGAAACTTATTTCAATGGCATCAAGATCAGTAATCTCATGTGTTCAAAGTCCATGCAAGTATGATGAAAGGATTATTCCCACAAGAGGGGTAAAACTAAGTGACTTTGACAAAGGGGAACTAAATATTTCTTAGTTTTTCGAAGCTACTGGCTGGATTCCCTATCTTGAAAAGGCATCTTCTCCCTGGCACGAACAGAGAGTTCTGGATTTCTGGAACAATTCAGAAGTGTTCTTTGAAGAAACATATGGTTTAAACACTTCTGTAACGGGTATGTCTATCAAGGTGGACTTCAAAGTTCTGAAGGAGATTATTGGTGTTGAAGCAACCGGAGAACAATTTTCTTCAGATTGGGAAATCAATGATAGAGAGAAAGAGATGCATGATCAAATGTTATTTGGTCGCAGAATTCTTGAAACACCAGTGTGTTCAAATCTACTGGAAATTCCCAGAATTCTGCTGGCAATTATTAATTGTTGTATTCTCCCTAAAAGGAAGGATACAGTCATCATCTCAGATATGGAAAGATTTGTGCTGATTCATCTCCTCCAAAGAAAGAGACTAAATCTTCCCAGAATCATCCTCTATCATATGATGAGAAGAAAATTAGAAGAAGTCAAGGACTTTCCCCATACCACACTGATTATGAAAATCCTACAATACAAAGGATTTCCTATTGAAAGATTCTTTAACCAGGAGTCCTCACCTTTCCTCACTCTGAAAGAATATATCAAGGGAATATCAGCAGAGAAAACTGAAGTCCATAACTCTCCGTCATCAACTCAAAGCAAAATGGAGTCATCTGATTCTCTAAGTGTTCATGGAAATTTAAGAGAAATATTCAGAAGATGTAATATAAAGAGGTTGAACGAACGAATTGGACAATTAGAAGAAACACTCAGATTTTATCAAAGAGAATTGCAAATGCTGAAGGCAGAAAAGGAGAAAGTCAATGCCAATGAGAACTAACCTGTTGATTATCAATGATACACTTGTGTTTTGTTTCTGAGTCTTTGTATCTATGTCTTTTATAAAATTAATGATTATTAAGTTTTCCTGATTAATTTCAATGTGTTCTACTTGCTTCTATGTGTTCTATCTGTATGTGTTTATATCTGTGCATGTTTAGTTATATTAGCAACTCAATTCTATCTCTAACAAATTAACAAATTGATTTCGTAAAAGATAAATTTAATTAACCTAATAAGAGAATTAAAATTAACCATCTTAATAAGATAATTTCTAAATTTGATAAAATGTTTAAAATACTTAATTTAATGATTAACAAACTATAATCAGGTGCTACTAAAAGGTATTCTTAGTTTGTGTTTCAGAAAACAAGTCTTAAAGAAAGTTTTCTAAAGAAGATCATCACAAGGAAATAGCTTCTGAAAGGATGAATCGAAGTAACATCATCTAAGAGGATGGATAGTGTGATAACATTTCCATTGTCTGAACCATGTTCAGAAAGTTCGAAATTAACTCACTGAAGTTATGGGTCAAACAATGTTCAGATGATTAACACTCTATACATCTAGCCTAACTCAATCCTTGAGGATAGGTTAAAATGATTGTTCAAAGATTTTCTGGAGCCTAAAAGGACAAAAGATAGGAGAGGAACGTGCAGACATCAAGCGACCTCAGATGAAGAAAAAGTCTTCAAAGAAAGGAGCAATGTCAGAAAAGCACATCTTCATCCAGAGAACAATAATCAGACCAGCAGTAACATCACTTCACCTTAAAACTTAAATATCTGTGAAAATTGTCTTTTCGTAAAACCCTTAAAATCTGATAATCAAACCATAATAGTTTCTCAGATACTTGCTTTTACAAAACTCTCTATCTTCTTTCTTTTCTCTGTTTAACTTCCTTGCTTTTCTTTTCAAAAGATTTTTTTTAAATATTTTCTCTAAAAGATTTTCAATTCTTTCTCTTCGCAAAAAGTTTTCTAAATATGTTTAAACATGTTTTGTATAT
Organism: Sesbania bispinosa; assembly: GCA_026901365.1. Lineage (NCBI taxonomy): Eukaryota > Viridiplantae > Streptophyta > Magnoliopsida > Fabales > Fabaceae > Sesbania > Sesbania bispinosa. The sequence continues at coordinate 396,481 of QLOH01000200.1, read as the reverse complement.
GTTTTTTTTGCTTTTTCGAAAACACCTTCCAAAACCTTACACTATCTATGCTAATGACTCAGTTTCCTATGGTACTTCATCAATGACCAATCAATGATGTATGTTTCATACTTCCAAGGTCTGAAACTGTCATCATAAAAGCTACCTGAGCTCATCGACATCCCGTGAACAACAATTCAAGAAATTCAATCCTCTTACTTCTCTATTTTATCCTCGCTTCAAAGTCCTATAATTTCACAAGAGCCTTTTTCACAAACTCATCTCTTCAAAGTTCCTTTATAGCTTTGCCTAAGAGTCTGAGTGTGTTGCTCTCTGAAGGACAATGAAGAAGCAAAGGAGAACAGCAGGAGAATTTCTGGAACACGTTGAGGAAAAGATCAAATCATCTTGGATGATGTATGGAATGAAGAGTAAGGGAAAGGGTTCATCTGAAAACCCGTTTCTCTATACTTGGACCATGGTGATCTTGTTGCATCACAGTGGGACTGGAAGACCACTGGGAGATCCCAGCACAACCAATCTTATCAAAAGAACTACTGACAAAGTGGTTCTTGGAATTAAGGTGGTGGCTGATGGTCGAGACACTGTCCTAAATGATGCACTTCTCTTGTTTCAGGCGTCACAAGGGGATTGCGTGCAATATGCACGGTTGACAAGGGAGACTACTGGCTCAAGAGGCATCTCTGAGGCTTTTCAGCCGAAGGAGTGGAGGTGGTTTTGAGGGAGATGAAGTCTGAAAAGGCTATGCCTCGGGCCTTCGAAGGAATCTTCGGAGTTAGCAATGATAAATGTATTTTCTGTTTTTTGGTTTTCCTTTTTTCTTTTATGTTTTGTTTCTCTTCAAAACCTTGTATCTGAGAAACTGTAACAAATTTAATCTAATAAAATCTTCTTTTTGGATAGTATATTTTCGGTTTATAACAGTCTATATAACAAGTAGTTTAAAATGTTTATTCTGCTTGTGCAAGATAAAGGGGAAGAAATATAACAAGCTATTAAAATCAAAAGAGGGAGAAAACTAATCACCAAACCTTTTTAATCAATGACAAAAGGGGGAGAAATATAAACTAACAAAATGCTAAAAAGAATGTAACAAAAGGAGAGAAATATAGGAAGAACATAAATAGGAAAGAAATATAAAATATAGTAAGGAAACTCAGAAGATAACAAACTAAAAGTCATAACATCTGATAAGAATAACAATAAGTAAAATAACGTAATAACAGAGTTTAGGTTCTCAGTAACATAGGTATCTGAAAGATTTAACCTATAAGAGTAACATAGTAACAATTAGTATCTAAAAGATTAAGAGTAAAGATTAACATTTGGTATCTAAAAGGTTTAATCAGAAAAAGTAATATCTAACAATTGGTATCTAAAAGATTTAATTAACAAATGGTATATAAAAGATTTAATTGATATCTAAAAGATTTAATTGGTTCAGAAGATAATTAAAAAGGGGGAGATTGTGAAGTCTATAAATCAGTTTAAGTATTTAAACTTGACTATAAGACTTAACATCCTTAAGTTTTAATGATTAACAAATAAGATTATATTAAGGACAAATAAGTTTATATAAGAACTTTATAAGATTAAGTAAACAGGTTCTACTGAGAAAGGTATTTGTTTGTTGATTGTGTTTCAGGTTACGAATATTTATCTGAAGAAGAAGAGTAGAAGATCACAACAGAAGAAGAACAGTTTCAGAATCAAGAAGAAACAAAATCAGAAGATCGGAATCAGAAGATCAGAATCTGAAGAAGAGTAATTCTCAACAAGGTTGAAGCAATTGAAGAAGCAATAAACTGAAGACAAACTTCGTCTGAAGAACTGAAGACTCTGAAGATTAGGAAGATCTGAAGACTATCTGAAGAACAGTCAAGAAATAAGAACAGCTATCATCTGAAGAATTGAAGACTTTGAAGACTCGGAAGATCTGAAGACCATCTGAAGACTTGAAGACAACAATGGAGGTTTAGCTATCATCTGAAGACGCAACTATCTGAAGAACAACTATCATCTGAAGAAATGAAGACAATATGAAGCAGTTTATGTATCTGAAGACTGAACGTATCAGAATCCAGAAATAATCTCTTGGAGACGTTAAAAAGAGTATGGCTCACTCCATCAGATGGATTATATACAAAAGTCAGACATGTTTTTCGACCTCGACCAAAAACTTGCACAAATAAGCAAATATTGCAAAGACTTTCTGCAATGCTGCCGCTCCTGCAACAAAATGTATCTGCGTGCGCAGACCTACTGCACCAGTGTCTGCCATCGATCAGAACAGGACAGAAGACCAAGTTAAAGCAACAAGAAAGGTGTTTGAATAAAATACATATAATTCAACATCTTTATTCATATCAGAAGAAGAAGAAGATACAAGAAGACTGAAGCTGCAATCATCTGAAGATCAGAAGGCATATCTAAGAAGAAGAAGAATGAAGCTGCAATCATCTGAAGATCAGAAGGCATATCTTATAAGAAGAAGAAGAAGAAGAATGAAGCTGATATCAAAGAATTGAAAGCATTTCAAGCTGGAGAATTGAAATAAGCTTGAAACAATTATGAGCACTTGTTGAAGCTGATGAACTAACAATATCAGAGTATATGTGAAGATTGAAGAGATCAATCATCTAAACATATCAACTCTCTGAATGCATAAAACAACTCTCAACACAGAAGAAAAGATTATATGATTAAATGATTATAGTATCATATATCTTTATCCAAAGAAGAAACGACAATAACAACTTTTGGACTAGGCACCTCACTCAAAGAGGAAAGAAGAAATGGTGTCAGGAAGCATGTGGAAAAAGGAGTATACGCAGAATATTCAAAGGGACAAATCCAACGGATATTTCCTCATATACACTCTGAAGAAAATCAGAAGAAATCTGAAGAAAGCAGAAGTAATCAGATGCAAGCAGAAGAAAGCAGAAGAAAGCAAAATCAGATCAAGAGAGAGAGCAAGCATAAACATATCAGAATATCTCTAATAAAGAAGCACATAACAAGTGTCAGAACGGGATCGTCTGAACACCTATTCGCTTATGAAGAAGCAACCGTTTGAGGAGCCATTACACAACGGCTATATGAGCCACATCATCATCAACTCAACGATATTATGAATCATCTTCAACGGCAATATTCAAGCAGAACATATAAATAGCCCCAAGATTGAATTTGAAGATGTTGGTCGGTTAGATCAATCAGGCTACTGACCTGTTGGTCAGTTAGTCATGTTTGTCAGTTGATCTGTTAGATCAATCAAGTTGGTTGTTGGTCTGAAGACAACCATGCTGAGCAAACTGACTATCAAACCTGGAATGGTTTGAAGCCCTGAACATACCTTGGTGTTCCAATGATACGGGTGAGAATGTAGCCCATGGAAACCAATGGTTGGAGAATGAGGCTGGAGCTTAAATTCATATCTTAGTTAGCCTACTCTCAGAGGATGGTATTCCTCATAGAAAAGACAGGGATTGTACTTATATTCAAACACTTGTATCACTGTCTATCCTTGTACTTAGCTTGCAATGTCTGTATCCTGAGTGTGTACTCAGTAATCCCTATGTACGAGAAGAATCTGAGTTAAGGGTTCTAGCGAACACCTAACTTAGGTTGAGTAGTAAAATACTCTACACTTGGATAAGTGTCTAAGAGCCTGGAGAGGCTTGGTGGAAGAAAGAATACTCGGTAGAGCTTGGAGAGGCTTGATAGAAAAGACTACTCGGTAAGGTCTGGGTGACCTTGGGTCTGGGTGACCCTGTGTGTTAGGTCTGGGTGACCTTGGGTCTGGGTGACCTTGTGTGTTAGGTCTGGGTGACCTTGGGTCTGTGTGACCTGTATGATGGGGTCTGTGTGACTCTGTCTGACACCTGTGTGTGTTGATATTTGGTTAGTGGAAAATCCAGTGGTGGTTTGCCTCTGGGACTGGATGTAGCTCACGGGATTGTGGGTGAACCAGGATAAATTCTATGCCTAAGTTTTCTCATCCCTTAATCTCTTTTATTTACAGTCTTTACATTTACGTTGGGGATTGAAAAGTATTTTTCATAATAATCTTAACACAACGATTTCAATAAAACAAGTTTTCAAACAAACATAACATAAAACATCTCTTATATCATTTGAAGTATTACAAAGAATGTACCTTGAAGAACTTCTGAAATAACTTTCTGAAGTGAGTCTGAAAGAGCTCAGTTCAGAAACTAGAAACAGACGATCTTTGATCATCTGAAGTATTTCAGAAACTGTTCTGAAGATACTCTTGGTAATAATCTTCAGAAGATACTTAGAGAAGTTTTTCAATCAAAACAATCTTAAGTGTAAGAGAAAGATTTTCTATCTTTATCTTTCATGTGTTCTGTAAGTTTTTAAAAATAACTCTGATCTTAAGATTCGTTTTGCACATTGATCACCCTACGTGATTGATTTAATCAAAGATTTCCAAAATAGTTTAAAAAGATTAAAACACTATTCAACCCCCCTTATAGTGTTGCATGTGGTTCTAACAGGCTCATGGTCATTATCATTATCATGTGTTTCATCATGTATAGGCCTAAATGCGTCATACACCATCTGAGTCACTAAGGCAAACTGAGGTTCATAACTCATATATTTAACACTGTTATTATCATCATCCCCCAACTCAACATTATTAGACTCTTCTTCTCTGTGTTAAGTCCATACCGAATAGTTTGGTTTAAATCCAGACTTCAACAAATGAGCTCTACCTAATGGTGGTCTCAGAATCTTCTGACAATTACAATTCACACATGGACATCTAATCCCTCCTTCAAACATAAACGAAGGTTGTTCCATAGCATTGTTAATAAATTTCAAAACCCTAACGATATACTCATGACTCAATCTCCTAGAAGAATCAATCCTATTATACATCCATCTACGATCGATTTGTCTACAATTCAACAATTATATAATTTTCATCATAACAATTTCATATATCACAACACAAACATGCACAATTCTATATTATCAATACACAACCAACACCCTTTATAGGGTCTCACTTATTGAGCTCAGCTCTCCACTAACAAACAAAAAACAATTCATACAATACAAACATATGCACAATTCTATATTATCAGCACACAACCAGCACCCTTCATAGGGTCTCACCTATTGAGCTCAGCTCTCCACTAACAAACAATTCATACAATATACAGAGAAATGCAAATTGTAATAGTATCATCACACATAGGGGTGAACACAGTACCGGTTGGATGCCCAATACGGAGCTTGATAGCCGGCAATGTCCTCCCACGGTGGTTGGTCGTCCTTCTCCACCTCCCCTTTCACCAAAAAATGGGTTGTCTCACAAAAATAATCGGTGAGATTGAAGAGTTTAGGGAGAGGGAGAGGTTGAAGGAGAAAGAGAGCTTGAGGGGACAATGAGGGACGATTGGAGGGCGCGACAGAGAGAAAAAAAGGGAAGAAGAAAGGGGAAGCCGGTCTCGTATATGTTTCAGAATTAGCATCGTCGTCGCTAATTTTATATTTACGTAGAGATGGCCAGGTCGACGCTATTGTTGTGCATAAATTTTAAATTTAGCATAGGTCGTAACGAAGACTATGTTCAATTTTCAATTAGCGTCGAACTAGTTGAAGGAAATCTAAAGAAAAGGTCGTCGCAAATCACTATTTTCAGCTTAGTGACGGTCAGGCCGTCGCTACATTCATTGAAGTTAATGGCAACCTGGACATCACTATCTTTTTCTGACTAATTGCTAAATCAAATTAAATATAAAAGCCTGTAGTGTCGGCTTTGCGACGTCCTAGTCGTTGCTATTTGTGTCGGCCGACGACCATCGCTAACTATTCGCGTCTAATATTCGGTTTTCTTGTCGTGGGTATAGATGGTTGGGTATGCATGTAGTCTTACCTTCATCTTCTAAGGCTCATTTCTTATAACATAATGGTATATATGATTTTTGGTAAGAATGGAAAAAAAAAGGAAAGTCCATTGTGTAGTATATTTGCTATAATTTGATCCATTTGGCTTCATATATAAGAACAATATCATGTTTAGAGAAGAAAATGTGGATGCTAATTAACCTTATCCTTGGTTTACAATAAAGGTTAAAGGTTTTATATTTTTTGTGGTATGAACGTATACGTGAACATTTAACCTATTTAAAGTCTTTATAATGTATATAGGTTTGTTTAATTTCATTTGATCAATATGAGTTGGGTGGCTAATTGTGGAAGATTGTACGTCCTTGCTACAAGTCTAGAATGTATCTTATAACTTGTTTATAAGGCTAATAAATATTGATTTTTTTTGTGGAATTCTTCGGAAGAGGATTTAATAGGATGGGGAAAGAAGTATGGCCTACTGCATAATGGATAATGGATTTGAGTGGGATGAAGGGAGTGATTGACATGCAAGTTTGGGCACTAGGTTTTCTGCATCAATTTTAGTTTCTATATTGACAGGTTGTATTAGTTTTGGCGTAGCTTGATTCATCAATTCTAGTTTATATATGGATGGATTTTCATGTACGGAGGACTAGGGAAAATGTTTGATGCATTAACTCTCGTTTCATTGTTTGTTTATTATTTTTGGTTTTGGTAATTTGTATTTTGGATATCTTATATTGTTAAGGTATATTGTATTGGACATTTCTTGAATGAAGGATTGAGACACCCATTATGTTCTTAGTAATATAATTTCCATTTTATTGATAAAATTAGAATTTTTAGAAAAAAATATTTAATTACTCTTAATAAATTAATATTATAAATTAGATAATTTAATTATTTTTTAACTTTTTAAAAAATATTATTGCTAAATATTTTTTGGAGGCCTAAAACACTGAATTCACACCATTGGGGAATGAGTCGGCCTTGAATATTATCATCATTATGAAAGTCAAACTTGAATATTATCAACGTTATAGGAGTTATTTCTCTTGAGTAAACCACTATTTTAGTAATTGCAAGTGTCGTTGTCGGTCAGTTTGGTCCTTGAAGATAAGAAACTCATTAATAAATCCTTGAAATTATTTATCGTCAGTCACTTTAGTCCCCTTCATTAGCTTTGGATACTTAAAAAATGTTAGTTTTGATGATGTAACATGTCAAGCGTCAACTTAGTTGCTTATGTGGCCTACCTTAGCACACATTATCTCTTCATATGAACTAAAACAAAAGAAAATAATAAAAACTTGTCTTCATCCATCTAATTTGAAATTAGGGTTTGAAATACGGGTCACAGAAGATGATCCTAACCCCCATGACAAAAATGATGGGAGATGGATCTTCCAATCCCCCAGTTTTTGACTTTAAAAAAAAGCATGAAATTCAAGATGGAACGCATATAAAATTCAATGGTGAATGGACCTGAGAATAAGTTGAGTGAATCACAACAATGTTACTGTGGAACAAGGGCAATTGTGCGAACATCTAAATTATTGAACAATACAGGGAGATTCTTTTCTTTATGCTTATTGTTGAGGGATGATAACATCATTTACTAGTATTTCATCTACATTGATGAAGAGACATATATTGTTCCTAATAGGAATTTAAGATGAAATGTGAAGGATGAAAGTGATTTCCAACACTGAAAGGTTGTGATCATATATTAGGGGATTAAGAATGTTCGTAAATATAATGTGTATTTTATTCTTTTTTTTATGATGGTACTAGTATTTTGGTTGAAGTAGTTGTAGTAGGAGTTGAATAAATCGATGTACTCGGCATTGAAGACCCTGGTTTTGTACTAAACTTGTTAGAGGAAATGAAAGGAATAAATTTTGTGTACATATTATTGCTTTCATCCTTCAACGTATTTTGAAATCTACCTTTTGTTACGACATTAAAAATATTTGCATAAATCCTATTTAGTGGTACTTGTTACCAAAAAATTACACATCATGCTTGTAGTTATATCAATTCTGAAAATATAAAAATTACACAACATGATTGTAACTATATTGGCTAGCTTTATTCTATATGTATAGCTGGTCAACTTGGTTATGATCAAATGCTTGTTTCTTGTACATTATCCTTCATTCCTTAACTTTTGGATACTTCTAAATTGATTATATCTGGATCCCTTTCCTATTAATTTGCCTTTGGTTGTTGGAAGGCCTTGTAATGGTTATCTGTGTATGCACTTGATTTATTAAAGTAAACAAAGTACCTTTCTTTTACTGGCTTGGCTAGATTGAATTTTTTAGTATTGTGATATAAGAGAAGTGTTTGCTTGGATTAATTAGTTTTTTTACTGATTGTTGGGTTGAAAATGGGGAAGAAAAAAAAGGAGTAAACTTACAAATTGGTCCTCGACTTTTTTAGGGTAATGCAGTTTAGTCCCTAAGAAATAGAAAACCCCAATATAGTCCTTGACTTCTTGTTTTATCTTTCATTCACTACAACAATTTGGGATATTAGAGCACTCTCTTTAGGGCGCTCCCGTGTTAGGTTGTGTTAACAATGATCGTTTTTAAATTGAGGGCGCTCCAAATTTTGGACGGGAGCGCCCTGTAAAGCTGAAATAGAGGGCGCTCACAAGGAACGCCCTCGTATAGCAAGAATTTTTTATTGTCCCTGAAATAGAGGGCGCTCCAGGGAGCGCCCTCCTTTCATTTTTCTTTTTAAATTTTTTTTTATATCCCTAAAATAGAGGGCGCTCATAGGAGCGTCCTCGTTATGTTTCTTCAAAATTTTATATTTCTGTGAAATAGAGGGCGCTCTTTATGAGCGCCCTCTTTTCTTTTTTCTTTTATTTAATAAATTTTTTTTGTCTAGATTAGAGGGCGCTCCAAGGAGCGCCCTATTTTCCTGTTTTGCAGGGCGCTCTATAGAGCGCCCTTGTTACATCCCTGAATTTTTTTAAATATGATAAAAGGAAAGCGCTCCTGAGCGCCCTCGTAGGTGGCTTTCCAGGGCGCTCCAACGGAGCGCCCTCTTTTCCTACATGAGTGAATTTTTTAATTATTAGGAAAAGAAGGCGCTCCTGAGCGCCCTCGTAGGTGGCTTTCCAGGGCGCTCCCAGGAGCGCCCTCTTTTCCTGGACATGTTATTAACCCAGTAATGTTTTCTCAGTTCACCGCACGCGTTTCTCTCTCAAAGCTCTTCCCTCTCTCTCTCTAACTCCCCCCGTCCGTCTCCCTCTCGCTCCTCCGTCTCCCTCCGTCTCGCTCTCTCTAAGCTCCTCTCTGTCTCCGTCCTTCTCCCTCTCGCTCCTCCGTCTCCCTCTCGCTCCTCCGTCTCCCTCCGTCGCGGCTTGAAGCTTCGAAGGAGGAGCAACCTTCTTCTTCTCCGGCGCGACGCGGCGATGATCTTCTTCTTCTCCGGCGCGGCGCGCGTTCCTTTCGGTGCGGGCAGCTGTCTTCTTCTTCTCCGGCGCAGTCCTTCCCCCCATTTGTAGTTCGGCCGCCGCCATCAATAGGGTAAGGGAAACCCTAAACCTCCATTTTGTCCAACTATTTCACCTTTTTTTGTTATCATGTATTTTTTTTGCTATCTGCACCTACTATTTTGCTATCTGAACTAAGAACATATTATTATTATGAACACTATTGGTTTTATTGAACCATTTTGGTGGTATTGTTGTTGGTTTGAGTTAAAATATTGTTTTATAATTTGTTGGTGGTTGTTTATTATGCATTTAGTAATGTTTTATAAATATATATTACTTATATTGATCTCTTTTGAACTGGTAGCTTATGGTTTGGACTTAAAATTGGTTTAATTATAATTATTAGGTTATTTGTATGTACATGCATTAACCTTAGTTTCATGTTTAAGAATAAATTGTACTATGTTGGCCACGGAGGCCTATTGTTATTGAATTGTTATTATTGCTTTGGACATTATAAACTGCACTGTATTTTCTGGTTTCAGGTGAAGTTCTAAAAATTGGAAATGTCCAATTTACAGGGGAAACTCTGCCGGATTTTCGGTTAGAAGTTTCTGAAGTTATATAAATATATATTACTCATATTGATCTCTTTTGGACTGGTATAAGCTGGTGGTCTAGACTTTAAAATTATTTTTCCTTAAATTTGGGAATGTTAAAGAAAATAGATGAAATGCTGCTCAAATTTTTAGAACTAATAATTTTTATTACGAGCGAGTATATTTTTTTTACTTATCTTTTTTTCTTAAAGGTATTTTTTTCCTGGGGCTAGTTATATTCAAACACTGCTGAATGGTTGATTGACTTTAATCAGGTATATCCTTTATAAAATGGATCGTTCTTGGATGCTTGCGAACCGTCTGACACATGAGTATGAGGAAGGAGTGGAAATGTTTATAAAATTGCCACTGACCATGCAACAAACCCTAGTAGAATTCTCTGCCCTTGTACGAAAGTTGTTTTGTTCTAAGCCAGTTAATTTAACCGACTTGAGGGGACCATCTTTTCTGTTTTGGAATTGATAAGAGTTAAACATGTTGGACATTTCATGGTGAGATTAGGAGTGAACAAAGTGGTATGGAGAGAATAATGTCAATGTAGAACCAAGTGATGATGACTTTGGGACCGGGGTGGGAGGATTGCGACCTGAATTGATGAGATTCGAAAGGTGTTTGAAGATGACCTCAGAGATTGTCCCCAAATGTTTGATAACCTAGCCAGTGATGCTGAAACGGCATTGTACAACGGGTGCACCAAGTACACAAGGTTGTCAGCTTGTGTTGAAGTTGTATAACTTAAAAGCAACAAATGGTTGGTCTGACAAGAGTTTCACAGAGTTACTCACCCTGTTGAAGGAGATGTTACCGGAGGACAACGTGCTACCATAAAAGACATATGAGGCAAGAAGATGTTAAGTTCTATTGGGATGAGCTAGTAGAAGATACATGCTTGTCCCAATGATTGTATTTTGTTCAGAAATGAGCATTGCGTCCATTAAGTGCGTGTCCTAAATGCAATTTGCCTCTTATAAGAAAGAGGAACTACACCAGCAAAGGTGGTTTTGGTATTTTCCCATCATACCAGGTTTCGAGGATGTATCGTAGTGTCATTGATGCAAGGAACTTAACTGGCATGCAAATGATCGAATCAAAGGATGGCATGTTGAGACATCCCGCTGATTCTCCGCAGTGGAGTAGGATTGATGATGAGTACCCATCTTTTGGCGAGGAACCAAGAATCTCCGCCTTGCTTTATCAACAGATGGAATGAATCCGCATGGTATCCAATCTAGTAGTCATAGGCACATGGCCGGTGGTATTTATCATTTACAATCTCCCGCCATGGCTGTGTATGAAGAGGAAATACATGATGTTGTCTATGTTGATATCGGGACCCAGACAAACGGTAATGACATAGATGTGTACTTGGCACCATTGATTGAAGACTTGAGGCAATTGTGGGATACTGGAGTAGAGGTCTATGATGGCTACAAAGAAGAATCTTTCAGTTGAGGCAATGTTGGTTGGAACGATAAGATGATTTCCCTGCATATGGTAATTTGTCTGTGCTATAGTGTAAAGGGTCAGTGTGCCTGTCCTGTTTGGAACAAAATACTACTTGGATGCGTTTGACTCATTGTAAGAAGAATGTATTCATGGGTCATCGTAAGTTTTTGCCCTTAACCACTCTCGTTATAGGGGACTTGAAGAAATCATTCAATGGCAACACCGAAGAGGGCATGGCTCCTTCTCCACTGACTGTGTGAGCAGGTGTGGGAAAAGGTGGGTAACTTGACCAACAACTTCGGCAAACCTTTTGCCTCACAACTCGTTACCGGAGGTTGGAAAAAGAAATCCATTTTTTTTGACTTGCCATATTGGAAGACATTGTTTGTTAGGCATTTCCTTGATGTCATGCATATAGAAAAAAATGTGTGTGAGAGTGTTATTGGCACGTTACTGAATGTCAAAGGCAAAACCAAGGATGGGGTAAATGCGAGATGGGACTTGTTGGCAATGGGTATAAGGAAAGAATTGGTACCAGACAAAAGGGGATCACGTACATTTTTACCACCGGCGGCTTATACTCTTAGCAAGAAAGAAAAAGTAACTTTTTGCAAGTTTCTGCAGGATGTCAAAGTTCCAGAGGGTTTTTCTTCTAACATTAGAAATCTAATATCACCAAAAGAGCAAAGATTGGTAGGTGTAAAGTCTCATGATGATCATGTCCTGATGGGTCATTTGCTTCCGGTTGCAATACGCTCCATTCTGCCAAGTAAAGTGCGTATTACAATTACTAAACTGTGTCATTTCTTCAGAGCTATTTGTAGTAAGGTAATTGACCCTAGGAAGCTGCCCATTTTGCAAAGACAAATAGTTGTGACACTGTGTGAGCTTGAAATGTATTTTCCTCCATCTTTTTTTGACATAATGATTCATCTCACAATTCACCTGGTTCGGGAGACTGAGTTGTGTGGACCAGCTTATATGAGATGGATGTACCCAGTTGAGCGATACATGAAGATACTAAAAGGGTATGTTAAGAATCGCAGTCGTCCTGAGGGTTGTATGGTGGTCGAAAGGTATATAGTTGAAGAAGCTGTTGAGTTTTGTACAGAATACCTTAGTGGTGTCAGCTCCATAGGGCTTATGGTCTCTGGACACAACAAAATCCTACAATTAGGAGGGATTGGGGCAAGCGAAGTCATCAGCATTAAAAGAGAGGAATGGGTTCAAGCACACCTTTATGTCTTGCATAATGATGATGAGGTAGAGCCTTATGTAGAAATTCACAAGGAAATACTTCGGCAGTCTAATCCTAATAAAGGAGACAATTGGATCACAAGAGAACACAATCGAAGCTTCATCACATGGTTTAAGTCTAGGATTTTTCAGGACATGAACTTAAATAATTCTTTAGTCCTACAAGGCTTAAATTTTTGGCGTATGGTCCGAGTTTTAACGTTATATCTTACAAGGCTTACAAGATTAATGGCTACACTTTCTACACAAAGGACCATGATGATAGAACGACGGTACAAAATAGTGGAGTAACTTTAATTGCCCAAGCATTGCATATGTCAAGTGGCGAAAGATAGAAATCCAGTTTATGCCAATATGTCCTATTTTGGGTCATTGATCGCATATGGGAATTGGATTACACAAACTTTCGGTTGCCTGTCTTCGGTTGTAACTGTGGTCGACAATAATAGTGGTGTTCAGGTTGACAATCTTGGCTTTTATCAAAGTTAATTTTAGCAAGGTGGGTTACAAAGATGAACAATTTATCCTAGCTTCCCAGGCTGAGCAAATTTTTTATGTTAGTGATCCCGCAGACAAAAATTGCTCCATAGTGATGTTGAGTAACAAATTCAAAGACTCCCCCAATGTGGATGATGATGACCAGTGGGAGGATGTTGAAGATGATCCTTTTGTTACGACACCACACATATTACAAGTTGACTCCACAACAGATGTTGCTTGTTACACTAGACCGGACCACGATGAGGGTATTTGGATCAACCCATCAATTCGTATTACAAATCGACCCTCTACTTATAGAAAAAGAAAGAGAATGAGTTAGTTAATGTATGCCTAAACCCTATACTTATACAAATTGCATTTTTGTTTATACATTTAAAATATTTTACTAAGTAATTCGTTATGTTTTTTCATGCAGCTATAATGTCAGGCATGGATCATGACATGACGACACAGAAAAGATGGATAACGAACACCGACGTGGGATTACAACAATGGCTCATGTTAGGAAAAAAGAAACAAAGGAAATATAATCAAGGTAAGCATTTAATTTCCTCCATTGCTATAATTTATGCTTAATTAGATGGATTATGTAATTATAAACTAAGTACCTTGACTCAGGTGTCGTGGAACGAAAAGGACCAACCTATTGGATCCGGTGGCACAACACTAATCTATTTACATGGGTGCCATTGTTCGTGAAAGGTAACCAATCACAATAATTACATGGAGGGATGAAGTTTGTAAAGAATACAAGCAAATGATCTCTGGGAAGGAACGTTCAGGTATGTAATATTTCCCATTATTTGGTAATAAGAATAGAGGAGAGTAAAGCGCGTGAACTAACTAATTATTCTTATTATGTTTTGTTTTATATGTAGTCCGCCATTTGACGTTGAAGAACGTCATAAAAGATACATTCTTATGTTGGCTAGAAAAAGGCATAGAGCATTTAGGTCAACATTTGTCTACCCACTTCATGCATGATGAAGATGGAAATGTCATCCCCACATTCCACCTAGAGGTATGGGGACCTCATATCACAGGAGCAGTGGGATTATTTTGTTAGCCACTACGGGGCCAAGAACATTTTAAGGTAATATAATCATTCATACTTTGTTTTATTAAACATTGTCAACTTAAGTAACAATTTGTCACGTTATATTTACCATGTCTTATTCCAGGAAATTAGTGAAAAAAACAAGGCAAGGGCTTAGATCCTCAATACCCGTACAGAGGTTCAAGAAAGGGTTATGCCAAGCTAGAGCAAGAATTGGTAATTAAGGTCGTGTAACACTTTCTCCCAATGTAGTTAGTTTTTTAGTATTGATTGGTCTCAATAATTCTTTGCAGTTACAACAAGCGGGGGAAGGAACCTCCGAAGTTTCCAGACAATGTTGTGGAGAACCGCCCGGATTAACAAAAAAAAAGATGCAGACAATGAAGGAGTGGAAGAGGTCTTCACACAATGTGTAAGTATATAGTTCCTACCATTGTGTGGTACATCTCATGTATTTCTTTATCGTGGACTATATATATTTGCCCCTCATGTATTAGGAAGAATTATTGTTCTCAAACTGGCGAGAGTGGTACCTCCGATGATAGACAGGTCCTTGACCAAGTTTTGAAGAAGGATGTCTATCGGGGACGTGTTCGGGGTGTGGGATTTGGTGTTTATCCCGGTCAATATTATAATGCTCCAAAACCCCAACCAAATGTCGTCCCAGAAAATTTTCAAGAAATCCTTGCGGAAATGAGAGAAGTGAAAGCGGGATACTTTGACATGAAACAAGAACTGGCTGAAACAAAAAGAGAGTTGAATGACTTAAGAGCACAACGAAGCTGCAGAGATTCTACCTCTTTTAGTAGACCTGCCTTGCCTGAGGTATGTTTTTTTCCCTAATTATCCTAAAGTTGAATATCAATGACTTAAGAATACTGGCTGCTGGTATGGTTGGTTTTGCAAAGGAAACTATTTATATTATGACAATTGTTATTGTAGTATGTTTGGCCACGGAGGCCTATTGTTATTGAATTGTATTAGTGCTTTAGACATTATAAACTGCACTGGTATTTTCTGGGTTTAGGTGAAGTTCTAAAAATTGGAAATGTCCAATTTACAGGGGAAACTCTGCCGATTTTCGGGAAAGTTTCTGAAGTTATGTTTTTCTTTCCCTACTTATCCCTAAAGTTGAATACTTGTGTTAATTACATAGGGTGTCTTTCAATGTATATTGTACTTGGGAGACTCGGTGTTACGAGTTGTGGGTAAAGGACAAGCATGGAACCTCCCAGGGAGGAGCTACACAATTCCCCACTTCCCTCCAACTTAATTAAGGTCAATCTTCAAATTGCTATTGAACCCCAGCGACGACTCCGTGCCCTGACGCTTACGGGGAAACGACCATTCTTGCTGATGCTGTAGGATGTTTCATTGCATGCCTTTTTCACATGTTGGATTGGATGCATTGGTATGTGTTTTTATTTGTTCAAAAGTGCATTTTAATTTTTAGAGAACAAATATAATATGTTACAAATTGTGGAATTTGTAGACTCCACAATGTTCTGTTGCTGGGCCACTATGTGGAGACTCGTTCTTCCACCACACTCAAACTTTGCGGAAGTCTCCCATTCGTGAATGCCCGGCACAGGTGGTGACTTCAGCGCCTGTTGCATCTACCAGCACATACCTGGCAAGATTGGAAACTTACTATTCTGAAAAGATGCAAGAGGAGGCTGACGTGATTAATTGTACGATAGCTCCAGGCATTGTAGATATGGCTGAATGAATGGTTTGGAATGGCTTGATCGAAATTCTCTGCGTTCGCTCTTATTTGGGTTGTGGTTGGATGGCACCGTTTATGAACGTGTATTGCAGGTAATTTCAATCTAAAACATCTCATAAGTTGTTTTTCTCGTTTTATTTGCTTGGATTGACATTATGTATTTTTTTTCGTTTAGTTATCTATATCATTCGGTCTTAGCCCCGTCTTCTCGCACGGATCGATATGTTTTTATATCTCCGCAAACCACCACTTTATTCAACGCGAAACACCATGCAACATGTGTTGGTGGGAAATTTGTTGTATAATAGACGCGGGCAAGACAAATTGTTTCTGCTTCCATTCAATCATGAAGGGTATGTATAGTATTTGTTTATGTCTCAATATTCTTGTCTTTTAAAAACCATTTCTTTGACATATTTTTCATTGTGATTGTAGACAACATTGGATTCTACTTGCATTGAGTCTCAACCGTTTTGGCGAGGTTACTTTATGGACTCAATGCGTAAACCATCAGAATATTATAACATCAAGGAATTGATTAAAAAGTAAGTATTCATTGCTTACTATCACAATAACATAGTTACGGGCTCTTATACAAATTACTTGTTATATTGCTTTAGCTCTATAAAGAATATAGGAGATTGATGGGATTCCAGGCAGGACCGATAGTATTTTACCAGATCCAACATGGTACCGCATTAAGGTAATATTGATCTCTTCTACACATTTTGTTTCTTCATTACTATGCGCATAAGCATCACTTATTTTTAAATTCATTATACTTATAGTCTCCTGTCCAAAACAATGACTCCAATTGTGGGTCTACGTAATGCGTTACATGAAGGAGATCATTGATCAAAACCAACTGATAATACCTAGAGAGGTAATTATGGCTTGTGATAGCAAAGTACTTTTTTGGACCCTCATTCACTAGTTTATATACTGATATCAACTTTTGTCTTTTACAGTACTTTGCTCAGTGCCGATGCAGATGCTACACAATGGAGCAGCTAGATGAGGTCCGGGAAGAATGGGCAAAGCATGTAGTTACACTTTTTTGTAATTTTTTTTTACATTATGAGAGTAAGTAAATATGGATAATGAGTTAACTAACGGATTCAACAGAGTAACTTGTTTGTAATTCAAACTTGTATAGGTAATTCATACTTACACCACTAAGTTATATCTTGCATAAGAAACTATTCATATTATGACAAGTTTGAATTCTTCTTTCAAGTTGATATGTGTGTTGTTTACTAATTAAGTGTTGTTCATAGTATGACTAAGTGTTTCAATTTTAAGGAATTAATATGCATGATTTTGGATTAAGCCATTGGGATCAGACTGAAATAAATATGCAGGTTAACTAGTTTTAAAAAAAAAAAGAACAAACAGGGCGCTCCATGGAGCGCCCTTGTTTTGAAAAAAAAAAATCAAACAGAGGGCGCCCTTGTTATAACAAAAAGAGGGCGCTCCAAGGAGCGCCCTCTATAGCTTTGCGTTTTTTGTATTGGAGGGCCCTCCAAGGAGCGCCCTATTAGCATGCACGGGAGCGCCCTCTTTGGCCTTATATCAGAGCGCTCCATGAGCGTCCTCGTTTTGTTGACCAAACAAGAGCAGTTGCTATTAGTGCGCACGGGAGCGCCCTCTAAGCCTGCACGGTGAGCGCCCTCTAAGACCTTTTTTGGCATAGTGATTATAGTCCAACTATGTATTTCCAGTTAATTTTTTTACGACGTGTCACGTTTAGTGGCACTCTGTCTCACTGCTTGTCACTATAGTGTCTACTATCGCATAAAAATGATGTAGTTTTTTGTCAAATTTATAGCTTGAAAGGCTTGAACTCTAACCGTTGTGGCTTCCTTGTTTTCCCTTTTTCTCTCTTCTCCATTTTCATTGGAACGGTCTCAACTCCAATGATATTATTTTGTGCCCCGATGGCAAATAGTGTGATACAGTGTCACGAAACGTGACACATCATAAAAAAATTAATGGGAAACACACAGTTGGACTATAGTGAAAGAAAAAACCAAGAAGTTAGGGACTATATTGGGGTTTTTTTATTTCTTAGGGACGAAACTGCATGACCCTAAATAAGTCAGGACCAATTTGCTAGTTTACTCGAAAAAAAAGCAAGTAGGAGAAACAAATAAAGATTGGAAATCATTACAAAGTGGGAAATAGAAACCCCAAAGCGTATGGCAATGATATTATGGTATTTATATCCATGTCTCAAGAGTTCAAGGATGAGGAGAACAAGTTGCTCCAAAGAGAGACCTTGAATGATCTTTACTTAAATTTGAGAAAGCCCTCAAATTACTTCCAAGAAATCATATGATGTGTCTTAATTGAGGAGTAATATGGTTGCATGTTACATGCATATGAGACTCAGTGAGTATCCAAGGTAGAGCTCGCAAAATGGGTTAGTCTGACCGGGTCGACTCATAAAAACCCGTAAAAAATGTAAAGCTTGGGTCTTTATTTTAGAAGTCTAAATAACTCGATCTTGGGCTTTTATTAACTCATCATAATAAAGCTCGTTACTTGCAAAAGCCTGTAAAGCCACAAAGAAAAAATGGCTACTTGCAAAAAAAAACCAACAAAAATATAGGAATCATGCCTTTATAGCCTAATTGACAGCTCTAATCCAAGGGAAATTCATGAATGCAATTTGGCTCTCAAAGTGACACCGAAATATGGCAAAACTCTATTGAATAGAGCAAGGTGCTATGAGGGTTTTTAAATAGACTGGATTAGTTATGAGAGATGTTAGCACTGTTGTGAAAATGGAGCCAAATAATGTCACGACATCAGATATATTAGAAAATGTGAAAAATGTCCTTAAGAAGGAAAATATTAAGGGTCAATGATACAATAATTGAGTTACATCCAAATTATGTTTAACCTCCCAATGCTTTACCTCAAGTTATTTGTTATTTTCTTTTATTTTAGTCCCTTGAGAGATAGTGTGTACTTTACCACCTAAGCAACCCATTTGGTAAACATGTCACATCAAAATTAACATTATTAAGTAATTGAAGCTAATGGATGGACTATAGTGACTGATGACGAACAATTTTAATGATTTATTAATGAGTTTCTTTGTCTCAAGGCCATTGACCGATTATTATACTTTCCAAGGACCAATATGGTAATTTATTCTATTCCCTTCTTACTCGAACTTCACTTGAATGGGTTATATTATTTTGCCCGGCCTGATTTCCTTGAAGTGCAAGCATCCTCTCCTGCCATGTACCTCTTCAACATTAGTTAGCTACAAAATAGCTACACATTATATTATTTAGTGATTCCTAGCTATTCCGTAGCTAATTTCTATTGGAGAGGATCTTAATCCCTCCTTAACCCTTTGTGGGTCATTTCTTCTCTGTTCTAATTTTTATAGTATTTTCACTTTTCTCTTTTTGAGCTTGTTGTTTTGTTTTTCATGTCTCAAGTAATTTAACAAGCAAAAAACATGGAATGTGTGTCACTTACAAATATAAAATTGCACGAAACTTGATAGACTATTTAATTTATAATTATATGTATATAATAATTATCCTCCCTTCTAGTTGAAAAGATATATAAATGACACAAGGCTTTTCAGACCTTCAAAGGCGTAGCATAATTAGTCATGATAAATAATTTGTCAAAACATGAATAAAAATGTTTACATAAGCCACAAAATGTAACAGTGTATTTGATTTGCAAAAAGTTTTTATTTATATTTTATGTTTGATTTTTAATTACAAAAATAATATATCTTTTTTTCTTTATTTTATGTTTCAAAGATTTATTATTTTACTATTTTTTATATATAGTTTTAAAAATGGAAAATGAAGTAAAATACAATGATATTTTTATAATAAAATCTTTTACGGCTATGTTTGAAAAAACTAGATGATAAGCTAATTGTTAGCTAATAAGCTAATTACATCTTATAAGTTAACTTATTAATATTAGAAGTGTTTAGTAAAATTAGTTGATAAACTAGTTGGTAAATCTAAAAGAACACAAATGGGCATAAATGGATATATTTGCATATGTTTTATTATATAATTTTATTTATATATTTTAGATAAAAATATATTATTAGGTATATTACATTTAGATTTTTTTTATAAATTTTAAATTATTAAAAACTTTTTTTATTTACAAATGTTTTTAATAAAATTAAAATGAATAGTGAAATAATAATTAAAATAAATTATATGATATAAAAATAATTCTAAAAATAAAAATATAATTTAAATAATTTTAAATTTTTAAATAAGAAAACGTGAAGATAGATTGAAAAAGAAGGGAGTCAACCTCAAGGGGGTGGTCGAGTGGAGGAAGACAGGGTATCGCACCTGACAGGTTGCAGGTTGACCCTCACTCGTCCCTTTGCGGTAAGGTAAATGTAAGTACTACCTCCGCTCCTATTTAACTGTCCATTTTGACTAAAAACACAGATATTAAAGAATGCAATCATTACTCTTGTTTTCATGGAAATAAATATTTTACCCTTTTATCTCTCTTAGTACTATTGGTTCCCATTAATTTTAATAGGGCAAAATATAGAAAAATGTAATTATTAGTGCATTGGTTTCGTAAGTGAAAAATTAAATAGGAACAATTTTTTTCTTTGAAAGTGGTTAATTAAATAGGAACGGAGGTAGTATTTCTCTAAGTGCTCTTTGAGCCCAGAAGCCTTTACTGTCTCAGACTGTCCGTCACCCTAATTTTTTTTTTTTTTACCCAAAACATAAAAAGAAAAAAGACGAGAGTCCGAATGGGGAAGAGAAGGGGAGTTTTTACTAGTAATATTGAATAAAAGATAAAAAAAAAGTAACGATGAATAGATAACTGTGTTAAAATATGAAGGATAAAAATAAAAAACATAAATTAAAAATTATAAGCTAATTTAAGTAACTTATAAACTAAAAACTTCTTAAATTAATTAATAATATATACATTATAAAAGAAAATTATATTAACCAAAACTAGCTTATGATATAAAACATCGCATCAACATGAACTTTTATGATAGTAACAAATTAATCAAAGCTATTATGAACGACAGCATGAACCATATATATCTTCCTCCAATTTCCACACATGTTAAGGGGGATTTTTTTTTTTTGCCTAATAACTTGAATTTTAATGATTTATTTATTAATTGTTTTATGCATGACTTTTTACGTTTACAATGATTAAAGGCCGGAAGTTATTATTATTATTGTTAAAACACACTCCAAATGATATAAATAATTTAAATTAATATGAGGGGTAATCTTTTGGGTTTGAGCGCGATTGCAGTCAACGTAATACGAAATTTCCAAAATCAACATTGCTACACGTAGGAATAATGGAAAAAAATAAGTCATGGGTAAATACTTTCCGATTCTTTTTGTAAGACATTTCTTATAATTTTTATAGTCTTTTTATATAAGATATTTTATAATTTCAAGGCGCACGATATTTATTATTATTTTTCTTATTTATCCTTATTATCTTTTCAATTATCAAATAATAGTTAAATTAGTTAATTATATTAAATAAGGGTAAAACTAAAAAATTAAATTATTTTTTAAAATTCTAATAATAATAATTAAGTTTAACCACTTTATGGTATACATAATTCAATTAAATATGCCTGGTAAAAAGGAGCCAGTGGGTATTTAACTTGTATCAATCCAAATAAATCTTGTAATTTATTCATCTTTTCAGCAAACAATGATTGGCATAAACTGTTATGATTTATTGTTGGTTTGATGTATAAGTTTTTGAAGTTTGTTTATGTGGATCAGTCACCCGTGACATAATTTTTTCATTAACTAAAGTAATAAGTTAATAAATTGTTTTCACTGAAATAAAATTATTGGCTTTTTGACCGTACTGGTGCCAAAAAAAAAATTTAATTACCTAAATAATGTGCAAAAAAATAAATTTACCAAAGTGGGGTGGATTGTGCCACGGTGGAATGAGATGCGATAACTGAGTTGGCGCTTCATGAGACACCAACTCAGTTAGCGCATCATGTATTGAGTAATATAACACATGATGCGCTAACTGAGTTATATGCCGGCATATGTTACTCCACCAGCGTGTACCCAACCAAGTGGGTCAAATTCAAGACTCAATCAGTGGATTGATCAATGGCAACATGCTCCGATGATGTCACCAGCATCTGGTGGGTTCACATACCAAGCCGACACTTCCACACAGCACGACCCACCGAGCCAAGGTTTTAACTTAAATGAAGCATTTGCCCAAGAAGCTAGTGCATCTGGAAACATAGTGGAAGGTGAACAAGACGACATGGAACCAAGAAACCCACCTCGGGATGCTAGGAACCGTCGACGACATTGTATTCCTCTCTCTCATTCCCCGCAAATAATTAACCTGTATTAAATACCATCATTTATATATATAACATATAATTATTTAAAATTATTTTCCCGTAACATTTATTTAAACTTTAAATTATTTTCTTTGCAATTTTTTTTCAAATCTTAATTGCCTTCATGAGACACCAATTCAATTAGCGTATCATGTGCTGAGTAATATAACACATGATGCGCTAACTGAGTTAGCTCATCATGATGCGCTAACTCAGTTAGCGCATCATGTGTTATATTACTCAATACATGATGCGCTAACTGAGTTGGTGTCTCATGAAGCGCCAACCCAGATCATTCCACCGTGGCACAATCCACCCCACTTTGGTAAATTTATTTTTTTGCACATTATTTAGGTAATTAAATTTTTTTTTGGCACCAGTACGGTCAAAAAGCCAAAATTATTCATGCCTTTTCACCTGTGTTCTTTTATGCTTTGTTTGGATTGAGAAGAGAAACAGAGAAGAGAGAAATAAAAAAGAGAGAAATAGCAAAGATATAAAGTGGTGAGAAATAGAGTAGAATTTTAGGTTGTTTGTTTTGAGAGAGATAGGATAGAAATAGAGAAGAGAGAAAGTAAGAACAAGATACAAATTGAGAGAATTACCCTTATCAATGAAAATAAATACAAAATATTCTATAATAATTAATTAATTAAGATTTATAATAATTAATTAGTAAATAATATCAAATAATTTATATTAATAATCACTAAAATTACACATTTTAAATTAATATAATTAATTAATTTGATTAAAAAATTGAGAATCAAAATGTGTAGAATGAAAAAAAACGTGAAAACGTGTATCAGGCACTAACAACACCCAATGGCAATGGG
The DNA here is from genome assembly GCA_026901365.1 of Sesbania bispinosa. NCBI lineage: Eukaryota > Viridiplantae > Streptophyta > Magnoliopsida > Fabales > Fabaceae > Sesbania > Sesbania bispinosa. The sequence goes on along the minus strand of QLOH01000200.1, from coordinate 373,316 downwards.
TAGTGTTGTAATTCAACATATAACTCCTCCCTCTCTCTCGTTTCTCTTCTAATTTGAGAAGATTCAATTTGACGTGGGATCCACATTACTTTTTAACTCTCTCCTACCATATCACCCCTACCAAACCAGGTGGAATGTGTGTTTCACCTCTAACTCTCTCGCTGCCATTTCTCTTCCCGTTAATTCTCGTGTACCAAACATAGGGTTAGTGTATTGATCATATTAAACCTAAATTTTTTTACAAATTATTTGATGTCCTCCCATATTAGTACATTGCATATAGATTGTTTTGATGACTTCTTTCTAACAAAACCATTTGATTTTCTTTTTTTTTAAGATAAACATGGAAATCCATTAAAAAACATAAAGAGGATCAGATACATCATCAATGATGAGGGGAAAACCATTTAGTTAACTTCTAAAGACAATTATATTTTCTGGTTTTTAAACCACAGTTATCTTCTATGGGAGGCAATCCTGATAAAGACAATTATATAGTTGACACTGAGAGTGGTAAGCAGTGCTAAACCGAAGTTTAGTCCCGAAGGCCTGATGAAGTGCACTCCAAAACCTAGAGGTGAACATAGGATCTCTATCTGAAATGATGCTAGAGGGATTGTAAACTTTCATGATATTTGAATAATCAAATAGGATCTTAGCATTCATAGTTTTCACATATAAGATTAGATAGAAACACTGACCTTGATCCATAATAAGATTGATGATGCCTTTGAATCCTGTAGAATTTGTAAGATGAATCTTTTCTATCTCTTTCCTTTACTTTCTTGTGCTCTTCATTCTTGATGGTAATTTCAAGAGACAAACTTTGATAGGCAGAGATTGGGACTATTCATGTCCTTCCATTATATATATTGTTTCCATCAAACAATATACCCTTTCATTAAAACATAATAACTTCTTCCCAAAAGTCATATCCTTTCATTCAATAATTGAATAATATATTCTTTTATTTAATTTATTAAACCACATACATTTGCCACACACATGAGACATTAATTTTTTACATTCTCTCACTTGGCTCATGTGACAAAATACAACTTCATAGTTTAATAAAGTATCAATCATAATGCGCATTAACAAGAATAAATGTATCATACATTTATAACATCATAAGTCATAATTAAGAACAAGAACTAATAAGAGTCATGGCGGTTGTACATCACTTATTCGACATAGTCCATTCCATGTACTACTATATTAGCCTTATTCCAAACATGACACTTTAATAGGAAGTACATAATTTGTCTAACAATAATGTCAATTTCAAAGACATAAACTGTTTTCAATATTAACATTCATACACGTGCACATAAGTTTGAAAACAAAAATCATTCAGAAACTTATTCATTAGTGAGCTCAGAGTGTCAAATATAAAAGACATTACAATAACTTTCAACATTCGCTAGCTAACATAATGCCCATATTTACAAGGGTCTGCAATCATAAGATTAGTGCTAATGTGTTCTATTGACACTCTATATTTCTGAACCTCTTCTTTAACGGCAAAGTATTTTAATTCCATATGTTTAGCACCTCTAGAATACTTGTCGTTTTTAGAAAAGAAGACTGTTGCGGAATTATCACAATAAATTTTCAGCGGCTTGGCAATACTGTCGACTACACCAAGTCCTGAATAAAATTCCGTAGCCACTTATCCTGAACCATGGCCTCAAAGCATGCCACAAATTCAGCTTCCATAGTGGATGCAACAATGACCGACTGTTTCGCACTTTTCCATGAGATAGCTCCTCCAGCTAACATAAACAAATAACCGAATGTAGACTTTCTTGTATCCACACATCCGGCAAAGTCTGAATCTGAGTATCCAACCACCTCAAGATGATTGGATCTCCTATAAGTAAGCATGTGATCCTTTGTACCTTGCAAATATCTCAGAACTTTCTTTGCAGCTTTCCAATGGTCTATACCAGGATTACTCTGGTATCTTCCCAACATCCCAAGTGAAAAGCTAATATCTGGTCTCGTACAAGTCAGAGCATACATTAAGCTCCCAACTATAGATGCATAAGGAATTTCTTCCATTTGTTTCCGTTCCAAATCATTCTTTGGACATTGCATGAGACTAAATTTGACTCCTTTTTGAATTGGACCAGGAGATGTCGAACATTTATCCATTCTGAATCTCTCTAAAATTTTATTAATATATGCTTTCTGAGACAAGCCTAGCAATCCTTGTGACCTATCCTGGAATATTTCTATTCCAATCACATAACTTGCTTCACCCATATCTTTCATTTCAAAATTTCTAGAGAGAAACTTCTTAGTCTCATTTAAAAGACCAAGATCATTAGTTGCAAGCAATATGTCATCAACAGACTTTCTTGTATTTAAGCAACCTTCCGAAACTGGGATGTTCAGCAACTTGCTGATGCAACTCAGAAGGTTGAATAAAAAGCTTTTGAAACGTTTTTGCGCAAAGAAAAGACTGTTTTCTGCGTGGATTTATAAAACAACTTTTCTAAAACCCTCCTTGGTTAGTTTAAAATAGAATATAAAGAGTTAAAGTAGAGAGAACTTGACCACGGAAATTTATCCTGGTTCACCCACTAACACAGTGAGCTATGTCCAGTCCCAGGGCAAAACTCCACTGGATTTTTCCACTAATCCCGCAAGATTACAAGTATTCTTTGGACCCAGCCTCTCCAGGCTAATCACCAAGTATTCTTTGCACACTTAGCCTCTCCAGGATCAACACAATTATTCTTTGAACACGGCCTCTTCAGGCTGAACAACCCAAGTATTCTTTGAACATGCAGCCTCTCCAGGCTAAAATCTCAAGTATTCTTTGAACACAACCTCTTCAGGCTAACCCAGTAAAACGGTTTGAAAGATATTGCTCAAACTCTGAAAGTACACAAGTTTAGAGTTCGAACTAGGAAACTTGTAAAAATAACTGAGTAAGACTCAGAATATAGAAGTGTTGTACAATGAATATACAATGAAACTGATGAATATGAAATTTAGCAACGTTTCAGCAAGTTTGTTTCTCTGTATTCCGTTCTCTGTCTTTTTCTTCATGGAGTCTGGTATTTATAGAGAAGAAAGCTTTCGTCCGTTGATCTCCAATCGATTTCCCATTGAGAGAGAGAATTTAATGCAAATGCTCCCGTTGTGACACATAGCCTGAACCTCGGCAGTAGCAGGTAGTAGAGTCAACTGCACAGTCTTCACTTTTTTTGAGCAGCGTATACTTTTCTGCAGACTTTGCCTTTTTTATGAGAGAAAATTGAAATATGCCAAAAAGCACTTTCTCTGACTTTCCAGTAAAATGAGAGGCACAAGTAATCTGAGACAACTATGTTTGTCTTGAGTCTTCGGAGAGTATTGCAGAGAATATATTATTGAAGACGAACAGACGTTAGTACGTCATCTCACAACTTCAGGAGGTTCTCCATTTTCAGTAGGTTGTGTTCTCTCAGCAGTTTCCTTTACTTCAGAAGGTTTTACTTAATCCAGAGAATAAGATTTCTACAAATGACTCCTTCTAAAATACCTACCTTCAGTAGAATTAATAACCAAATTTGTTATCCATTTAAACTTGGGGTTGTGAAACTTAAAATGTTATTAGCCTTTAATACATTTTGAGACTCAACACACTTCACATTCTGATTTGCAAGTTCCTCTAGATCAATCTTGTACAGATTATTGTGTCTCTTAGTAGTAAAGAGGATTTGATCAGAAGTTTCTTTGACTATACATCCTTCCTTAGTAAAGGATACAACATATCCACTATCACACAATTGACTTATGCTTAATAGATTGTGTTGAAGTCCTTCTACCAGGAGAACATTTTTAATGAGGGAAAGAGGAGTCATACCTACTGTCCCAATTCCAATGATCCTCCCTTGCTGGTTCCCACCAAAGGTGACAACTCCACCCTTCTTAGGTTTAAGGTTTGGAACAAAGACCTTTCGCCCATCATGTGTCGCGAGCATCCACTATCCAGGTACCATTTTTGGGGTCTCCTTTGTCTTGTTAAACACATCTGCAACAGGAACAATCAAAGTCTTAGGTACCCATATTTTCTTGGGTCCTCTCTTGTTAGTTTGGACTCTGTATTCCCTTTGTGTTTGCACTTAAACACATGGTGTCCAGGTTTGCCACAGTGAGAACACCCTTTACCTTTCTTAACAGCCTTTTTGGAAGGACTAAGTATAGAGGGTTCAGATGATTCACTTTCAAAGAATCCCAAGCCACATTTGTCATTGAAACTTTTCTGACTTCCCAACAATTTGTTGAGGTTTTCAGTTCCCTTAACAAAATTGGCTAGATCTCTAGTGAGTTCTTTAACCTGTCTCTGAAGTTTTTTTATTTTCTTCAGGTAGGTCCTTAGAACTACCTGCCTCAAATTCCAGAATCTTTTCCTTGACCATAAGATTCTCTACTTCGAGAGCCTCACTGTTATTACACACTTCTGTGTATGCTCTAGAGAGATGCTTATATTCTTGGAAAATTTCTTTGGAACTTTCCAGAAAATCATCATACATCTCTCGAAGAGTTTGAGGCATTACCCCAGAGTCAGAATTGTCTGAAGATGGTAAGCTTGTCGTCAGACAGATATGGGCTTCTTCAGCAGATTCCTCTTCTTCCTCTGAGGTGGAATCATCCAAGTCTTCCCTTGTTGCCATAAGACCTTTCTTCTTCTTAAAGAACTTCTTCTTCTTGAAAGAGGTCTTCTTAAGCTTAGGGCAATCAGCCTTCATATGCCCTGGCTGTTTGCACTGAAAGCAAATTATTTTTTCAGTAGAAGATGAGTCCTTACCTGACTTACATATCTTAGAACTTGAGGATTGGTGTTTTCTGAACCTCCCCTTGTTCTGCAGCATCTTCTGGATCTTCCTGTTGAGCAGAGCAAGATCATCTTCATCTTCATAGCTGACTTCAGAATCTTCATTAGATTCTGAAGTTTCTTCAGCTTGCATGGCTTTCATGGTCCCATGCCTGAGCTGTCTGACCTTCGTGTTCAGTGCCAGAGACTTCTTCTTGGATTCATCTTCACCAAGCTCTAACTCATGAACCTTGAGAGATCCCAATAGTTCTTCCATTTTCAAAGAGTTAAGATCTTTAGCTTCTTGAATATCAGTGACTTTAGGTCTCCAGGCTTTAGGTAGACTCCTTAGAATCTTTCGATTATTATCTCCAGATTCATAGGTTCTTCCTAAAGACCTCAGTCCATTAGTTATTGTCTAAAACCTACCGTACATCTAGTCAATGTTTCAGACTCCTGCATCTTGAACATCTCGTACTGATGAACAAACGTTCTGATCTTGGACTGCTTGACATCCTCAGTCCCTTCATGGGCTGATGCCAACGTGTCCCAGATCTCCTTAGCTGAAGTGCATCCATGAACCTTCTTATATTCTGGCTTGTTCAGAGAACATACTAAATAGAGTTTGGCCTTGGTGTTTAGCTGAACACGTGCCTTCTGCTCTAAAGTCCATTCAGACTTCGGTATAGACATCCCACCATGCATAGGAATATAGTCACCATCAGTAACTATATCCCATAGATCGATGTTGCTGCTCTCAATGAACAATTTCATGCGATCTCTCCAATAATGGTAATAAGCACCATTAAACGTTGGAGGCCTTGTCACTGAAGCACCTTCTATGATGTAATGACTGTTGCTTGTAGAGGCTTCCATCTTGGATCTTTTTCCTCAACACTGTTAAATGCTCAACCCGAGTCAAGCTCAGGTACCAACTATTGGAAAACATAGGGAAATACTGGAATGGGGTGATGGTGTTCTGGAAAGCGAACCACAAAACCAGCAGTATAATAGTAAGTAAAAGTATCGTATCCACAGGGAACGGTTATTTATGTAGAACGAAATCGTATTTATCAAGGGAAAGCAATAGTTTAGAGAGTATGATTGCAGAATGGTATGAAAGTAGACAATTAATTGGAATTAGAAAGGTAGAGTTAGAGACACTTTACTTGGATCAGGATTGGATTTCATCTCATCACACCCATTGTGCATATAAAGACTACTTATTTATGTTGGTATACTCTATAAAATATGTAGACAAACTTTATTGCTAAGACCCCGAGTTACCAGCAGCCTCACACACTCAAAGGCAATCCATGCGGGCTCTCCCAGGCGACAGACTTACCCTCGGCTTATTTTGCTCTCTTTTGTTCTGTTTGTAAAGAATTAATTGAAATACGTGGCCCTATGAACTGAATATACCTTCACTCAAGTACTGTCACTACCTTCACTCATTAGATATACTCATCTCTCGACTCCAGGATTGACAATCAAATAACCCTTTGCTATCGATACTAAGGCCTATCCTCTAAACGCCTTCGCTAGAGTACTCACACTACCCATCGCTCTTTAGTACACTCATGTTTCAATCATAGAGTATCGAGTAATCTTATTCAATCAGAGAGTGAGTTTCTTCAGAATCCGCTCCCCCACTCTCGCTCCTAATCTAAACTATAAGAATAGAAAAGATTAGCCTATAACTCCAGACGCAAGCGTGGGAATTAGGAATAAACACAGAATAAAACTACCACCATTATAGATAGGGACCTTATTGACACAATAATATAGCATTTATATACACTCAAGGATAGAATCGATTGCATCCAATCCTACTGGAGAGTTAACTACATGAAGTTGCCATACAAACCAATGAAGACGTTGTCACCATCTTCAATCCTCGTGAAGCGCTCCTCCTCTCCTACTCTAAACTTAGCTAGAATACATTACAAATTCACTAAATCTGTAACTTCCTAACCTCGTCACCCTTAGGACTGACGCAAGAGGTTTCTATTTATAGATAAGAAAAGACAAAGCAAATTTGGGAAGAGATCTTCTTAAAAACAGCAACTGGGACGTGATCTGCGTGTTCTGCGCTTCAAGCTGCGCTACAGCGCAGGCTGTAGCGCAGGTTCCAGAGAGTTGCGCTTCACCTGCGTTATAGCGCGGGGTGAAGCGCAGCTAGCGTCTGCAGCTTCAACTTTCCTCTTTTAATTTGTTGATCTCTCCCCGAGACTGATTTTCGCTTGTTTTGTCCTTCCTTGTTTCCCTTTATTCTTTGATATCTTTGTATTTATTGTGCAATCCTTGTTTATTTGGGAAGCTTGTCTGCAACATCTTTGATTGATTGGTTCTATCTCCTCATTAATGATTCAAATCTTCTTCAAATCCTTAATTAATTGTCCACAATCAATCTCCAATCTTGCATAAATCCTCCTCATTTAATGCCATTTAATTTCTGAATTGAATCTTTGCAAGAATCCTGCAAAAATCAGCAATAAATCTATTAAAATAGCATCAAGTTCAAAACTAGGATTAATAAATACAAATTATTAAATATTAAATAAAAAGGGATATAAATGGGGTAAAATTACCATTTTAACCTTGATAAGTGAAATAAAATATATACTAAATTATCAACTATTTTTTCACTTATCATGGGGTTGAATAGTGTTTCTATAAAACTTTAACGATTTTGAAAGCCTTTTGTTGAAAACAAAGTTTTCTGATGAATTTCAGACTGTTTGAAGTATTTTCAGATGATTCAAAAATATGTTTTCTGAAAAACTATTGTGTTTAACTTTTATAGCAACAGATTCAACTCCCTTTGCGTGAGTTAAAAATGTAATTGAAAGAGTTTAAGGGATGAGAAACTCTGCGAGCACTGAAGCCGGGAAGTATATCTGGAGCACTTGGCGAGCTCTTCAAATTTGACCACATACTGGCCCACGGTCATGGTCCCCTACTTGAGCTGAAGAAACTCTGCCTCCGCACTAAAGCCGAGAATTATTTCTCCAGGAAGGTGGTCTAGAAGGCTCCCCAAGTGAGTGGGGTGCTTGCAACAGCATCCCGCATACTTGCCGACTTCCACCAATCTTCGGTCTCTCCCCTTAGTATGTACATTGCATATCCCACCTTGGAGTCATTAGTGCACCTCATCACCTCAAAAATACGGTTGAGGTCGCTGAGCCAGTTTGTCACCACATCCGGATCATAGACCCCGTTGAATTGAGGAGGGTTATGTTTCCGAAATTCCGCTAGTCCTTGGACAAACGAGTCCACCGTAGGAGGAGGAGGTGTCCCCATATGACTTCAGACCAACTACTGTAAGATGGTCGCGTTAGCAGAAGCCTGCTCCCGTGTCGCCTCAGCTTGTTAGCGGTTGGCCTCCGCTTGCGCTCGGTTAAACACCACCTGCTCCCCCATCATCTGAGTGAGCATCTGAAGAGTTGTTGCCACAAGATCCTGAGGTGGATCCCGTGGTGGAGAAGGTGGGTTGGTCCAGGGACGACCTTTCCTGCCGCCAGCCATAGTCCTCTACACGTCATTAATCAAACATCGAGGTGATCAGTCTCTCAATTTCATAATAATGCATAAGAGGATAACAACTAACTTCAGGAACTAACTAGTCCACAGTCCAATTGGATTGAACTGCTTTAATGCCAAAATGTAACGTTCTAATTTCTAAATTCAAGAATTTAGCTCGTTGAAAGACAAATTCCCAAATTTCTGAAATTATTTTGCGCATTTTAAATATCGCACTACAAGCCATATAAAGTTCAGTGAGTAAAGCATGCAGCAAGCAGTGTAGGTAAACAAGCAGATGTAATGCAACAACACAAGATAAACAGTAGGTATAAGCTCTAACATACTGAATCTATATGAATATCTAAGAAATTATACATGTTCTGCATTTCCAGGCAGTACGGGGTCTTATCTCTATCTCTGGGGCTAGACCTGAGCTCAGACTACAGGGAAAGTCTCCCTTAGGGTTTTACCCGCCATTACTCTGGGAATCGAAGTCCAAATTTTACTCTGGGGACCGAAGTCCAAATCTTATTCTGGGGACCGAAGTCCGTTATCTCTTTCTTAATCTCTGGGGGCTAAGGCCCAACGTCTTATTTATATTCAAGGTGCATATCATGAATCATAATATTCAATAGATGTATAGCATAAATCAAAACATTCAACTTACTTAATAGATGATTACCAAACCATGACAATATTCCCAATCAAACCCTAAGTGAGTCTTCTAAGCCAATAACCATCAAAATCTTCAATACAGTGAATATAAACAAAAATAATCAGTAAACAATCACTTACAAGCTCAAGAGAGGGGAAGAAAAGAGTGGGGTACATGGTGGAATGTTCATACAAGATTAGGTGAGGTTGTGTGAGCTTTACTCACTTCAAGAGCTAAAATGGAGGAGGGGAAGGAGGTTGAAGAAGGTTGGGTGGTGAGATCCTTGGCTTGGAAAGCTTCCCTCTTGCCCTTAGCTTTCTTCTCTCTCTAGAACTCTTCCCTCTCTCTCTAAATTAGCAAATGTGTGTAATAAATGAACGGGGTTAGGGTTCTGGGTGTTTTAAAAAAATTGAATCGCGTCGCTCAAGTGAGGGATTCCTTGCTTGAGCGAGTCCCAACTAAAAAAGGCACCCCTGATGTTACAGGGTCCTCGCTTGAGCGAGCCCGTGCTCTCTTGAGCACGCCTGCGAGCATTTTTGATGTTGTAGGGTGCTCTCTCGAGCGGGCCTGAGAGCCCTCTTTTCTCGCTTGAGCCCACCTGCGAGCATTCCTGATGTTGCAGGGTGCTCGCTCGAGCGAGCCTGAGAGCACTCTTCGCTCCCTCGAGCGAGCCTCAACTCAAAAAACACCCCCCTGCACCTAAAACCTTGCTCGCTTAAGCGAGCATATCGGTAACCAAAAAAACCATATCAGAAAACCAGCTCTCTGCTGATATGCTCGCTTGAGCAAGTACCAAGTTAGAGAGCTTTTGCACCTAAATTTCCTTGCTCACTTGAGTGAGCATACCAGAATGCAGTTTTCTGGTTTGCTGCATAACTCAGTCCTTGCCACTTCAATTTTTTACCAAATCAATTCCTTTGTTCCTAAAACCTATTCCATTACTATTTTAACACACATAGTGTTTAAAACTTGGGATGTTACAATAAACATTCACAAGATTTGAAAAAAAGATTTGATGGTGATTTTTAGGCTATCTTGACTTGCACGTCCAGTTTCCAAATTTAGAAAGATAACAAAAGAGAAAATAAAGTTATAATCAAATTGAGATAATTTCAACTCTTATATAAGGACTCCATCTATGACCGAGAAGCAAGCATCTCAATTATCTATCAGCTTCCACCTTTCTCGGTTCTTCAAGAGCGGAAACTTTTCGCAATAGGAATTAGGAAACTCTTGGAGTGAAGCAATTTTGTCAAAGGGGTTTTTCTCTCTTCTAGTTTTTCCTAGTAGTTATGGAATTCATAGGGCTTTAAGTTTTGATTTTTGTGTTTTATTATGAGTAACTAATTACCTAACCAAAGGGCTATGATGGATCTTAAGTTGTGATTGATTTAAACCTGTTTTCCCTTTATAACTTATTGTTTTCTTCTTTTAATTGGGTTTGCCTTATTATTTTATTATATTTGATCACCCTTGGTAAATCTTAGTCGGTTGGGTAATAAACGATCGTACCATTCTCAATTAACGGATCTATAAGGTAAACTAGATCTAGGGTTTTGTAGGATAAATCTTAATCCTAGGTTTCCAGTCAGTTATTAGATTAGCAAACTTATTGGTTCTTTATGCTTTTCTTAATCCATTATCTTGCATGATATGACATAGGGATAGTGTTTTAAGAAGGAGATTATCAATATTGCATGATCATTGGGTATTTATAGTATTAGAATAAGTAATTGAAAATTAGTTTGACATAATTTATAAGGGAAATTGGGGGAAAATCTAGTAAGCACCTAAGTGAAACCAGATGCCCTAGGCACTTCCATAACTGAATCCTAATTGTGATTGTTTGCTTCCTTGTTTAACTTTCTTTCTCTCTTTCCCCATTTAATTATTATTAATCTCAATCAATAAATCAAATTACATTCTTTTTCTCTTATCTTATTATTAAGGATTTGGTTTAATTTAATATTGTTATTTAATCTCTGTGGGACGATACTTGGGGTTATAAATACTCCATTTTACTTTAATCGACGGGTACACTTGCCCGGAGATAAAACTCACCACACTTTCCCCTCAAATTTTCTTTTTATTTTTTAGATGTATATTTGTCACTAAATCTTATTTTTAATTTGAATATCACATTATCATTTCTAAATAAAGAAAGATAACTAATATAAAGATAATGTAAAAAGAAGAGAAAAGGAAAATTTAAAACTCAAATACTTAATTTTTTAAGAAAATATAAAGATAACTAGTGAAGGAATCATAAAAAAGTAATACAATAAAATCTATAAAATATTTGGGAGGAGACAAATTAATAGTTAATAAATTTTTTTATATAAAATCCCGATGATTTATGAAAAAATTGAAATTTTTTAGGGGCCGCGACCTCGGAACCCTTAGCTATGCCCATGAAGGCCATTTTACTTGATTGTTGGCACTTACTACAAGGTCCAATACGACCTAAGATATTTCTTGGCACAAATAGTTAAAAGTAAAATTTTAAAATTGGACTGATAATTAAGCAAGTGAAAATACTGATTCACGCGATTCATCAGTTCAACCATGATTAATTGTATTAATAAATATATATTTATAATATTATATAATATTTTAAATATTAAAATAATATAAAATTCTAAGAAATTAAAATATATAAATTTTAAAATTAGTATAAATAACTTTAGTATAAGTTTTATAAGACAAAAAAAGTAATAATTAATAAAATAATATATATTTATGTGTAATTCTTAAATATATGTCTTTATTTATCTTATAATTTTTTTAAAAAAATAAAAATTTTGATATTTAGAAAAATACTAGTTCAATTGATTTTTTGACATCCGGTTCTCATCAATTCTAAAAACTACTAATTTTTTTAGATTGAATGGATGGTGATATGGTTGGTTCTTAATCGGACCATTCAAACTCACTCATCTCATCCGATTTTCAAAACTATGATTAGAAGTATAACTTTGAATAAAAAATGTCACGCCTTAAAGAAGAATGAAAAAATATAATTACATAAATGAAAAGTCAACTTAATATACATCTCAATTTTTTTTATCAAGCAGTGATATCAAGTTTAATATGATGAGTATATTTTCTGATCTCTCAGCCTAACTAACTTCACGCCATGAAGAAACTGTTTCTTCAGGATAAAAACACTTCGCCATAATCACGCATGGAAAGAATCAACCGCTCAAACAGAAGGGCCCACAGAAAAATAATTCTTCATCTCGTTTTAGTTTAATTTCTTCCTTTTTTATAACTTTGTTTATTTTTTATCCCCCCTGAAATTAGATGTTGTGGAACTACAAACCCAATGCAATAATACACACTCAATTTCACAATGTAAATGTGGTGTATAATAATCCCATCTCATTCATTTGTTGTTTTGTTTGAAACAGTTTCGTATTATTCCTCCATAGAGTTATCTCTGACAATGTGCCATGCCGTGGTGGTTAATCCATGGTGTTGAATCAATCCAGCATTTCGTTTGGTTTGCGTATTTAGACCCTGTCAAAATTATGGCTTAAATTGCTTGCTTGTGTTGTACAATCACCTATTTTCACCTTTCCCTCTCTAAATCTACGTCATGGTTAAGTTTACGCTTAGTTTAATTTTATGGTTATATACATCACAAATAATGCATGTATTAGTGTTAAAAAATAAGTATTAGTGTATCCTTGCCTTGCACTTACGCTCACGCGGTTTCCCCAACTTCCATGCCTCTCGCTTTATGGCTACACATAGTAGGAGGGAGCTACAACAAATTAGAAGCAAAACAAACAAAGAAAACTACTACTATCATTATAAGTGTACTTTTTCTTTTGCTCTCAACTATTTTTTTTATGCTAACAAACAAACTTTTTAAGACACTTGAATTTAATTGTCGATGGACTAGAGATTTGTTGCATGCTTTTAGACAAGGATTTCGCTTTCAATAATCAATGTTTCATTTGTTCTTTTTTTATTGCAAGACCACATGTATCCTCCATGAGAAATAATCCTGTCGATCAGGTAGGACCTCTATGGACGACAAAACTCTTTTTTTTGCCGCAATGTTTCATTTATTCTAAAACTAAATAGATTAACATTAATTTTAAAACCCATGTAATAACATCGATATTATCGTCTTATAATTAAATAAAAAACCGCTAATATAAGAATTAATCTCATCTTTAAATATGTAAAAAATTGTTGAAATTATTTCTTAAAAATGAGCAAGAAACATGAGAGGCCATCAAGTACTATTGAAAGGGGAAATAGTACAGTCAATTATTATTAGTGTCTCTTTATAGGTACCAAGTGATTGCAGTTAGTGTCTTTCTAAACATGAGGTTATTTACTAGCTTATGTTACAACATTATTTTAATTATTAAAATAAAATGCGATTACCAATTAGGAGAAGATCATTTAATTTTTACAGTTTTACAACCGACACCAAATTATAGGCCTATTGATTTGCATATAAGCTTTAAAGCAGTTTTAAAAACTTACTTAGGAGTCACATAATACTACTTTCATTAAAGTTAAAGGATCGATGAAGAAAGAGTGTTACTTTTTACATTAAAACCTGCAACCCAATCCGTTTTTTTTTATATATATAAACATTAAAAAAACAGAGAGAGAAGAGGAATAGAAAACCTTAAGCTAGGCAGTTTTTAAGATTTTTTTTTATTCAGCTGTACAAACAAAACCACTTCAATTTTATATAATTTTATATATGGCATATATGTAAATATGTACAAAATTTAGTAAAACAAAGTGTAGTCAATTCTCATACCATTTCTTGTTTTCTTTCTCCACACTTCCGCTTTTCCTTGTTTTTTCTTTTCCAGTCATACTTTTCCTTTTCTAACCCCAAAACAAACAAATAAATAAATAAATAAAAACTGCTGAATTTTGATTTTTTTTTATATGAAAAAAATAAAATAAAAAACCCGCTTTGTTTCTCTACCAAAGAGCATTAGCTGTTAAGTTCAAATCTATGAACGAATACAACGAAGTTTCAAAGATGATAGCTACGGGTTTATGGTATAATAACAAACCTCGTCCTATATTAAAATTATTACCAAACATAAAAACAAACGAAATATAAAAAAATACTAGCAACACACTCTTTACAACATATTCTTTATGATTGTTCAAAATTTAATTCAACCGTTCGCACATTATTAAGAGTAGAATCTATATAATTTGATAAGATCTATGTAAGTTTTAATCATTCACATTCATTAAAGTGAGAAAAGTGTGTTAGAATTACAATGTGTTAGAGAACATGTTGATAACGCTTCTTATTATTATAAGAAACAAATACAAGAAACATATATAATATTATATTATATAAGAGTTCAATATATATATATTGTTAGTGTAAAGAAAATTTACACAAATATTCAATGATTTGTTGTCACGTCATTTATTGAATTTAACAACATGGGTGTGACATTCTTCAAATAATATGACGACACACTTGAATGTCTTTGTAAAATTTATTTATATTTAAAATATATAATAATTAAATCCATTATATAATATATAATATATAATATTATATTGTATATATATTAGGTATAAAGTAAGTATTTAAATAGGGTGAGACTATATGGAAAGACGGATGAATCTCATAAATGTTATAAATTTTGTATTCTGAAGCCATAATTATTGCCTCTGCATCCAATCCATAACCCCCATCTTTCTATCTCCTCTGTTTCTTCTCAGTTATATCATCACTATTCATCAGAATTCAGAGAGAACTCTTGTTTTCTGTTTTGATAGATATTTGATTTGATTATATTTCTGATAACAACGTTGATCATCACTTTCTGACCTCTCTCATTTTGTTTGTGTTTCCCTTTTCACGGGAAATTGTGCTGTTTTTTCGGTTAAACACCGTCCCCCTTTTATTCTAACGCATTTGCAGGGAGGGACTAAACCAGAGTTACCCCTGTTATGTTCCTTTCGATTGTTTCTGCTTCTTGCTTCCTTCAATTTTAAACGTGACTATCTAATCAATCTACCTGGCCTTGTCTTGGCTTGTTTCATTTATAATTCAAGGTTCATGCGTCAGCGTTTGTTTGTTTGTTTCTTTTCCTCTCAGATAAAAATTAAATGTGTTTCTTAAATGTTGAATAAAGCAGGGTTGGCTTGAGTTTTCTTCAAGGCTTAGTTATATAATAAGGTGAGAGAGGGGAAAAAAAGTTGGCATTGTTTTGTTTGCATAAGAATTTGTTGTTGCTCTGTATATCAATAGGGTTAGTGTTGAATTGACAACATTGCCGGCGAAGACTGTGAAAACAGAAAAGAGATTGAAAAAAGAAAGAGATAAATAGAGAGTGAGATTGAGATATTGCGGGAAATTCGGTGTGTAAAGTCAAAAAAATAGAAGTCTTTTTATTGTGGGGGCAATTTGCATTTTTTATTCTCTTTCTTTCCCTTCTCCTTTCAAAGACAAAATTGCAATCCCCACAATATCTCTCTGTACCCCTTTCTTTCTCTCTCTCCCCTGTTTTTTTTTTTCATCTGGGTTGTTTTTGTTTTCAGGGTTGGGAGAGAAGCTGAAAAAATAAAAACTTTCCTCTTCCCTCCCCTCTCTCTCTCCAAAGTCATGATTTTTAATAAAGGGTCAATGCATTCTAACCTTGATTGCTTCGTCCGCTGTACCACCCCTGTGGTTCAATCCCAGTTTCTTCCAAAGGTGTTGTCTTGTTTTGTGTTTTTTTATTTCTCCTTTGATTTTCTTGTGATGGTCATAGAATTTTGTTTAATGTTGTCTGTTTTTTGTTGTTTTAGTCTGATATTACCAAACTGAACCGTTTGTGGCATCCATGGGAGAGAGAAACAGTGGAATATTTCACATTGGGTGATCTCTGGAATTGCTACGATGAATGGAGTGCTTATGGGGCAGGAGTTCCCATCACCTTGACCAGTGGAGAAACACTTGTGCAGTACTATGTGCCTTATCTCTCTGCAATTCAGATATTCACTAGCAATAGTTTCAGGTATGATGACTCATCACAATGAACATATCAATTTGAGTGAGTATAGTGGGGATTGGAATGGATTGGATCATTATAGTTTTGACCAAAATTGAGTTTTCACCACAGTTCAGCTTGCTTTCATTGATGTCCCCAACATGTCTCATAACCAGAAGAAGATGTTTTGAAATTGAAACCCCACTAAGCAAAATTTCATTTTTATAATCTTCTGACCAAATGCATCACTAAATTGGGTGATAGTGTTTCTTATGGTCAAACTTTCACGCGGGGAGCATGATGATGCTGCTTTTGAAACATGGGTTGTTTAGTTTTTTTTTTCTTTTTTTGTTTTACTTGAAGTGGTTTTGTGAATTATGTTGTCAGCTTGATGATTTGGTAACTGAATTCAGCTAAGGTTGAATAGCTTTGCTAAAAATGCATAAACTTGAATTGTTTCAGGGAAGAGACTGAGTCAGGTGACTGTGAGACAAGGGATTCCTATAGTGATTCTTTCAGCGATGAGAGTGAGTGTGATAAATTATGGAGGTGGGATGGAACTTCCTCAGAAGAAGGATATGAGCAAGATTGTCTCTGGCATTTGAATGATAGATTGGGTCACCTCTATTGCCAGTATTTTGAAAGATCAAATCCATATGGCAGAGTTCCTCTAATGGATAAGGTGGGTTAAGTTGCCTTCTTTTTTGTTGGGCCATATCTTACTTCACCTATTTTTTTTCCTTTTGTTTATTAGCACTAGCTCTTCATCTATATCCATGTTCTGCTTTTTGTGTTCTTAATTGAGATCCCACCCAATTGATTAGCTATAGAAATTGGGAACATAAAGCTGTAATCAATGAAAATCTGTTAGTGATATTGGCATCCGTAAAAGATAAAATTCTGATTAACTTTTGACTTTTGAACACCAATCTGGATTGTAGGGAATAGGGACTCATTTTCATCTGAATAATATGTCCAAGCTAAAACTAAAATTATGCATATTCCCTTTTTTTCCTTTATTTCTTTTCAATGTAGTTGTTATGGGTGTCTAGCATATGTTCTTCCTTAACTTTTTTTTGTTACCACTTAATGTCTGTAGTTTTCAATGTTTTGGATTATAGTGACCATTACAAAAAAGGACAAAAAATTCTTCTAGCTTAACCGGTAATCTCTACAAGTACAAAGATTCCTTTATTGACTTGGTGGAATATATGGTTTTTCTATTTCAGATTTCTGGGTTAGCTCAAAGATACCCAGGGTTGATGTCATTGAGAAGTGTAGATCTTTCACCAGCAAGTTGGATGGCAGTTGCTTGGTAATTACTCTCTTTATCCTCTTTGTAACAAAAATATAGTCCAAATGGTTAAGTAGTACATTTGGGGTTGATCCCAAAGTATATTCTTGACCTTATGCTTTCTAGGGCCATGACCATGAGCATTTATTTATTATATGATTTATTGAGGAACATAGTACTTTTAATCTTTTTCAGGTACCCAATATATCATATCCCAATGGGAAGAACAATTAAAGACCTTTCCACATGCTTCCTCACTTACCACACGCTTTCATCTTCATTTCAAGGTACTATCTATTTCCTACCTATTCATACTTTTTTTTCTTTTTGGGTTACATTTTCTATTCACGCTTTAGTTACTCCAATGATTATGTACTTTACTTTTCCACTTTATTTTTCTATACTAATGGTGCAACTTGTTTGTTTATTTGTAGGGATGGACCTTGATGATGATATTGAGGGTGGCCAAGAGAAGAAAAAAGAAGGGGAAGGGATTTCTCTGCCAGCATTTGGTTTAGCAACGTACAAAATGCAAGGAGGGAATGTGTGGGTCGCAGGGAATTGTGGAAGGGACCAAGAAAGGTTGGTGTCACTATTGAGTGTGGCTGATTCATGGTTGAAGCAATTAAGGGTCCAACATCATGACTTTAATTACTTCATGGGCATTCGGCATGGCTAAAAAAGATTGATTAAAATCCCACCCACTATACAAAGAAAGAATTTGCGCACTTGCAAAGCATGCATTTTGATGATGATGATGAGCTAAAAATCCTTCCTTTTTCTTGGATGTTTGGTTTTTATGCACTTTGTTGAACCATTAGTTGCGCCTTTTCTTTGAGGGATGAGGAATGAGGATATGTGTAGTAGTTGATGTTTAACCCCTTTGAGTTGAGACCTCATCGTGAGATATCATACCCAAGAAAAAAGAAAAAGGGTGAGTTAGTGAGTGATGAATGAATTGACTCCTTGCAATGTTGGAAGAGGTAATTATTATTGTATGTAGAGAGATAGGTAAAGGGGTCAAAGGGAGAGAGGCGAGTGAGAGACTATATATAGAACTTTGGGGTTTGATTGTGTTTCACTTGCTATTGACCATAATGGTTAATGGAACGGATGCATGATGTGGAAGCACTTGCACATTTTCCCAATGGCTTATTGCTTGTAATAGTTAAGCATCCCAATTAGGGGGCATGATGATTATATCAAATTGACCCCATAAATATAATTTAAACTGAAAATTAAATTAATTCGAATTAATTTAATTAATTAATTTTATTTTAAATTTAAAATAAATATAATGAAGTTTAATATTTTATTTTTTATAGTAACATGATAACCCGAACTATGAATTGATTGAAAATATTTTAAAAATGAAACTAAATTGATTAAATATGAGTGATTGATATTTTCAATTTTGTATGAAACTCAAAGGCCAAAACAAACCAATATCTAAACACCCCTGAGAACAATGACATTCCATTGTTTTTGTTTTTGTGGGCACTCATTTAATAAAGAAAAAGAAAAAGAAAGAAGGCGACTAAGGTGGACTCATTTGATGGAGAGTGAGTATATATCTTTCATTATTTCCGTGTTCTTCCATATTGAATATGGCTCTCTCTTGCTGTCATGCACAGCTGATGGATGAGCTTACCCATAAATACATGTGGGGAACAAAACAAAATATGCTAACCTACATTTACGGGTACTTTTATTCTCTAGAGTAAATGAGTGAGTAATGTTAATGTCAAAAGCTTTCATTTTTATCCCACCATTATTTATTACTCCATCCGTCTCATTTCACTTGATTTTCAAGGTTATGATTTGAGAATTAAAAAATATCATTAATATTCTAAAATTTATAAAAATTATAAATTAATTTTCTACTATACCCCTTATTTCTCATATTAAAAACAAATCATTCAAGAAATACAAATTAATTAATTGATAAGGGTGAAATTGGAAAAAGTTATTTAATAGTATATTAATATCAGAAAACGACAATTTAACTGTGACAAATATTTTTTTGCTAAAACTTCAAGTAAAATGGGACGAATGGAGTACTACCTCTAATTCTATTTATAAGAACTTTTTTTACTCAAACACACATATTAAGAAAATATTATTACTCCCTCCGATCCTATTTATAAAACAATTAATCAGATAAAAACACACATATTAAGAAAAGTAATTAATGCATTGATTTTTAAGAAATTATTCTACAAGTGTTGGGATTCGAATTTTGTTCAGTTCGAATTTCCTAAAACTGAAGTTTGATCGTATTCTTCGAGTTTTCAGAAGAGTCATGATTTCAATAATTTGAGTTTCTTGAAAGTTATAAT
The DNA here is from genome assembly GCA_026901365.1 of Sesbania bispinosa. Taxonomy (NCBI): domain Eukaryota; kingdom Viridiplantae; phylum Streptophyta; class Magnoliopsida; order Fabales; family Fabaceae; genus Sesbania; species Sesbania bispinosa. The sequence goes on along the minus strand of QLOH01000200.1, from coordinate 353,713 downwards.
ACTTAAAATCTCGAAATTGAGGATTGAGTTTATAACTTAGTTATTTTATTAAAGTTTAAGCTTTAATAAGGAAATTAGAGAAGAGAGTAATGGAGTTTGAAACAATACATTTCTATTATAAAAGAAATGGAAATAAGGAAGTTCTCTTATTCATAACCCAAATTCGAATTACAAGTTCGAATACAAGGGAAAATATATTAGAAAGGAAACTATCCTAATAACTCCATACATTAGAAAGGAAACTATCCTAAACTATAATGAGTCATTGACTCATGTCTTCCACGCCTCTTTCTCTTCTTCCTCCCCCACAAGCTTTGATAGAGCCAAGGCAAAAAGAATGTCTTTTCCAATCCGTTGAACCACCTTGGTGCTTGGGGCGAAAACAAGAGAGTACTTGGGGAATGAACAAAGAAATTCATTTATTTCTAAATGAATTGATAATTGGCTATTACGTACAACCCAAAAGAAAACCTTCAAAAAGAAAGGTTGAAAAAGCCAATAGCTTTGGCTATTTCGTCAATCCTATAAAAAATGAAATCATTCCAGATTGGATTGTACGCAATAGCCAAAGGAATGAACTTCTTCATATTCTTTGAAGGATTTAGAAAGAAGATGAAGGAGAATGAAAGGTTATGAAGGAAATGGCCAAGTAGAACTCCTATTTATATGAGTTAGAGGAGTTAAGGTTCATTAATGAGCCTATTTCAATGTCCAATCACAAATACCTTCATAATGGAGTTGAATGGACGGTGGCCAGTGATTTTTTTGACCTTTGGTTTGGCCAAATGAAGCTTGACACATGGCATATGAGAGAATGTAGTCAAATCTCGAAATGAGAAAAGACTTAGTGGGTTTAAGCATCAAGAAAAAGCTAAGTGTCAAAGATTAAGATATTTTCGAGTTCTTAAAGTCAGAATTTCAGAAAGAAGATTTCGAGAAACCAGAAAGTGAAATTTCGAAACAACAGATACAGATTTCTCGAAATCAGGATACATGAAGACTTAGAAGATTTCTGAATGAAGAAATGAAGATCTCGAGAAGACAGAAGAAAGAAAAAAATAGTTATTGGAAGTTAAAGAAGTTTGCTGATCAAGGACAAGTGGCAACATCTCAATGGAAATACTTTGAAAAGTGCAAAGATCAGAAGCAGTTTTCTGGTTAGCAGAAAATGTGGCAAGCATGCATGCTGCCAACACATAGGGCTAGATGATGTGTCAATTGTATATTAGTTAGTCGTTAGACTTAGAAATCTATAAATAGGTGAATTCTGTATGTAATAAGGGTTGGCAAATCACTCATACTCAAACTCTAAAACACCTTACACGTCCGAACTCACAGCGACAAACAGGTTACAAGGAGCAACATTATGTGATGAACCCATCCATTTTCTTTAATGCAATTGTTCTTACAATTCAATTTTCTTTACTTTATTTACATTCTACAATTTACATTTCGCACAATTTTTCTTTCTTTCAAATTCTGTGTTTTCTACTTCTGTGAAACTTTGATTTTTAAGAATCCAATTTAGAACTTTGTTTGATAGAATTCTGAATCAAGTAGTTCTAAACTTTTCTAAAAGATAAGTTCTTTGATAAAATTCTGAATCAATTAACTCTAATTCTTTCATTTCTGGAAGTCAAATTCTGGAAAAATCATTGTAATTTCTAGAAAAATCAAGTCCTTTGAAAGTTTCTGGAAAAACCAAGTTTTCTTACTAATTTTATGAATCAGAAACACCATAAATCTACTTTTTAAAACGAGTCCTGTAAGAGGATCTGATTCTAATCCCCATATTATTCTTAGAATCAAAGTGATAAAAGATAATTTTTGAATTTAGATTTTATCACCACAAACAACAAGATTACAAGTTTACCTCTATTTAAAATTAAACTCCACTACCATGGTAATTATGTCACCTTGAAACCTTAAATGGTAAACAAGGACAAATATGAGAAAAACAGTAAATGTTTCTAGATTTATCATTTATGTACTTTGTCTTATAAATAGGACCATAGAAAAGTTTCAAATGTTGTCTAATAAATAGGACCGTCACCTTGAAACATTTAATGGTAAACAAGGGTAAATATGAGAAAAAATAGTAAATGCTTCTAAGTTTATCTATTTTATCTTATAAATAGGGCCATAGAAAAGTTTCAAACGTTGTCTTATAAATAGGACCGGAGGGAGTATTTTTTAAAACTTTCCTCCAATTTTCAAATTTAGCCCTATTTAAATTCAAACTCTATTTAATTCTCAAATTAACCAAATTTTGGAAACTACACAAGTTCATTAATTATGAAAGGTAAAAAAAAAATGTTTCTAAAATTTTGTAAAGGATCTTATAATTAAAAAAAGACCCAAATAAAATACTCTCCTCGTCTCATTTTATTTGACGTTTTAGTAAAAAAAATTGTCTCAATTTAATTGTCATTTCATAGTATCAATACTCTATTAAATGAATTTTTTCAATTCAACCGTTATCAATTAATTAATATTATTTCTTGAATTATGTGTTTTTAATATGAGAGATAAGGGATATAGTAGGGAATTAGTTTATAATTTTTATAAAACTTATAATATTAATGATATTCCTTATACTCTCATGTCACAACCTTAAAAGTCAAGTAAAATGAGATGAAGGGAGTAATAAAAGGGTCTTTTCCGCTAATTATTTGTCATTTTATTATCCCAAGTATTGTTTGCTCTTTTTAAAAGGTGAGAGGTATGTGTTTAATTTTCAATTCCCAATTACCACCTTCATTCCTATTTATTCGTCTCATTACATGAAAACACACACATTAATAAATATAATAAATATGTTAGTTTACATTAATTTAATTATATTTTTTTAATATACCATTTATCTCTCTATTTTATTCATTAATTTTTTCACTTACTATCTCTTTTGTTGAAGATAAAAATACATAAAAAAATATAATTAATACTATTTTAAACTTCTTAATGGGACATATAAATAGAAAAAAATACTTTAAAAACAGCAAGGATGGTAGTAATGTCTAACGTCAAAAGCTACAAAAAAAAGTCTTTTGTTGATCAGGTGCACAATTTGAGGAATGAGTTTCATATATTTGACACAATTTTGATTTTGTTTGAAAAGCATGGATCACAAATTCACAATACGTTAGATCAATTAGGACCCGTTTGGTGCACAGGATAAGAGTCAGGATATGATAACTTTATCCTATTCTGTTACTTATCATGTGTTTGTTGCACCAATATGATATGATAACTTTATCATGTTGCTTATCCTATCCTTTCCTTCTAGTGTAATTCTTATCCTGAGGGGGGAGCTGGGTTAAGGAGTGACAGGATAGGATAGGATATGATAGGATAGGATATGATAAGATCAAAAATTTTCTTTCTCATTTATCTTCTCTTTGTCTCTCCTCTCTCCCCCTCTCTCTCTCCTCTCTCTCTCCTCTATCTCTCCTCTCTCTCTCCTCCCTCTCTCTCCTCTATCTCTCCCTCTCTCTCTGAAAAGCAAAAAAATAATTTAAATTTATAATAAAGGTAATTTTGTCATTTTAATATTCTTTATATCCTATCCTACCATAATCTATCCATCTCAAACGTAGGATATGATAAAATAATCATATTTGTCTTCTTATCTTATTGTACATCAAACATAGGATAGGATAAAAGCTTATCCTGCTCTTATCCTATCATGTCACTATCCAACTCTCCTATACTATCCTATCATATCCTATCATGTGCACCAAACGGGCCCTTAGTTCTTATTTTATCCAGGTAAAAACATTTGTTTACTTATTTATTTATTTTTCTCACTTTATCATCAAACGAATGTGTTTAGATAGATTAAAACTAGCTGAAAAGTTAGCTGAAAGTTTAAAGCTAACTGAAAGCTTAAAGCTAGCTGAAAGCTGAAAAACTATTGAATGTATTTGGTAAAACTAGTTGAAAATGGTAAAATGACATTTAAGGATAACATTAATTATTAAATAATGATAAGTGGGGGTGGTTGAGGGCTAAACTTGTAATTAAGAAAAGCTTGTTTAAAAAGCTAGCCCAAGTAACTTTTTAAGAAAAGCTTATAGCTACCTAAAAAAGCTATCTTCCCAAACACTGTTGAAATGATTTCAGCTATTATTTTCAACTTCCAGCTAGCTGAAATGACAAGCCAAACGTACACTTTAATTTGAAATACTAGATTTCAAGTGTTAAAATAGTAAAAGAAAAATTACAAATTACAAATAAATGATTTAAAATGACACATATTAAAAGAAAAATTCAATATTTCTAGATTACGTTTAACTTTTTATATTGTCATTTACAATTCCTCTCGTATTAACAATTCACCCAACATTCTCTATAACAATTTTAAGAATTTTAAAATTCAACATTTAAACATACACGAGAAACTATTTTTTTTCTCTCTTCTTTCTCAATCTAAATAACTTAAATTAAGTTATTTTATATTATTTTCTCTTTTTTTCCCCAAAATCACTAAGATTTTTTTTTTGTGAAGAAATCACTAAGATTTGATTAATGGTGAGAAGATATTAATTTGATAATTTACAAGAAAACATAGGCTGAAATATTGTTATTACCATTATGAACAAGAAAAGAAATTCTCTCATTTTTTTTTATTTCTTTCCCCTATATTTTTCTCATGTTTAAACAAACGGTTAAAAAAATTGAAGTCTTTTTTTTTTAAAACCACATATATCCTTTATGTGAGATAATCATGTTTGAATTGTGTATAATCTTTGTGGGTAGCAAAGCTTTTCCTCTAAATATTTAATATAATTTCATATACCGGGCTCGAATTCGAGATCATTGATTAAGGTAGAACAACTTCTTACTAATTGATCCACGAAGTTGATGAAAAAAGAAAAAAGCCGTTGGCATGTTATAAAATAAAGAGTTTAATTATCATACATTGGTCATCCAATAATATTTTACCGTATCAATTAATAAATACTACCTCCGATCCTAATTATAAGAACCTTTTAACCACTTCACACGGATTAAGGAAGTTGGTTAATTTGGTTGATCACAATAAATTTGTCATGAATATATATCATCTTTACATCATTACCCTTGAATTTATTGAGATCCATTATCTTTTCTCTCCATTTAACTACTTCAATGTGTCATTCTCTCTCTATTCATTAATTACCCATCTATCTCCACTAGTGGGGTATTCATGTCAAAAAATAATTAATCTATAATAAGAACCAAAAGCACTCTCCAAAAAGGTTCTTATAAATAGGACCGGAGGTAGTATAACACTTCATGTGTCATTAAACTCGTTAAATGATATGTTAAACACATCATTAAATGAATATGTACGCTGACAATCTACATAATCCGAACCAAGAATACCACTCTGGACTGTTGTTTTAAATAAGAGCCATTTTGAAGTCAAAATAAAAGAGGGACCCACTATACGTCACCGTGAATTTTCTTCTTTTTTCTTCATTTACCTCTTGAACAATTGACAAATTCACTTTCATTTTAGCTTATTCTAAGGGAGAAAGGACAACAAGAAGATCTTGTGCCATGGGAGATTTGAGATATTTTTTATGCATTTAAGACATAAAAATTGACGTGAACTTACAAATAATGATTTAATACACACTAATCTCCACTATGATTATTTTTAATAATAAGTATAACAAAATCAGTAGGCCACACTCCAACGAATGAATCAACTAATGATACTTTTTGCATTTACTTAAAAAAAGAAACTTTTTGCGAGACTGAGTAGAGACTCTTGCTTATGAATGAATATATATATATATATATAAATAAACAAAACAATATTTCGATCAAATTCTTTATATCTTTAAAATTAATTTTTTAAATTAAAAAATGATATATGAATCCCCTTTTAAACATTAAATAGTTTCTTTATTAGATATTTATTGCTGAATTATAAAAAACTATTATATATCATTATTTAATTTAAGAACTTCATAATAAAAAGATAAGTCCGGTTTTAGAAAACAACTTAATTAAGTGCTTATAATATTAGTTCTTATTTTATAAGCACTTAATGAATAAGTTCTAGAGAAAATGGATGAAAATTGAAGAGGGTATAGTGTACTTAAATTCTTCATAAGATATTCCATAAGTTATTCTCAGGAGTTTATTGAAATAGATTGAAAACAGCTTATGAGCATGTCATAAGCTTACCCAAACAATTACATAAGTATTTATGTCATAAGATAAACTCTTCCAAACACCACCAAAATATTTGATTTAATTGTTATCCAATAAGTAACTCTTCTATACTAACTCAGAACATAATTAAAGCTACCACTGATGGATCAATTGATAAGAGGTCGTTCCAGCTTAATCGATGATTTCGTGTCTAAAGTCTTGGGTATGCAGCTATGTTAAGTATTCAGAAGAAAAAATTTATCGTTCATAAGGATCATACCCGAGTCGAACAACATTACCTTCAATGGAGGATACTGTGATGTTACATAATAAAACATAATTAAAACTAAACTTCTCTATTAGTTGAAAACTAAGTTAATGTTAACATCTATGGATGTGGCTAATGATCAATGCAACTATTTGTTTAGCAACAAAAAGCAAAATAATTAATTTGTGAAATGAAGAGTGTGATATCTTTTTTCATGGGGATCTATAATTGAGGGATTTGAGTGAAAAAAATAACATTAAGTAATATAACACGTATATCATGGTCGCCACAAGACCCCCTAAAAAAAGAAAAGAAAATCAACTTATATCTAGTTATCGCAGATTATTCAAATAGTAACCAATGAGGATTGGTTCAACTGGTACATGTTTGATTCCCCTTAAGCAAGGTTTCGACTCTTGGATTCGAGTCTTGTAAATGAAAAAAATCCCCGCTGGGAGAGCTAGTCTCACCATGATGTCAATGTTTCCGGCTCAAATAGGATTGTTTTCCATGGAGGATATATGTGGTTAAAAAAAAATTATTAAAATAGTAGAGGTCTTGATTATTCTAGAATTTGGATGTTATTATGCATCTAAATTAATGTTGAGTGGCAAACGTACGTGGCCACAAACAACGATGGCCCCTGCAATTAAGATCCTTCTTTTCTAATTTCTATAAGCACTGAAAGCAATGTTTAGGTTGCTTTCCCCGTTAAACCATAATCGTTCTATTGGTTGAAATTTATGATTAATAAATATATATATATATACACATCCCTCAAATCCTCAGACTTTATAATGAAGCTGAAAACAATTGTTTAGATTTTTCTTTTTGATATTCCCTCCCTATCTTTTTTATAAGGCATTTCTTACAAGTTTTTGGGGTCCTTTTTATAAGGCACATTACAAATTCAAGAAATCATTTATTATCATTTTCCTTATTTGCCCTTATTAACTTTAATGTATTTACAACTATCAAATAGTAGTGGAGTTAGTTAATGATATTAAATAAGGGTAAAATTAGAAAGTTAAACTATTTTTTAAAACCCCAAAACAATTAACCAACTTTTGTGACACCCTTCTACCCCAAACTCTTATTCATTAAATAAATCGAAATATATGAAAGGTAACGTCCCACATGGGTAAAAAGGTTCACATGACTCTTCATTAAAAACTTCATTGTTTCAAAAGAACAACTTAATTAAAATAAAAATAGAACTCAATGTACTCAAAATACTCAAGCAGCGGAATCTCCAAAATAAAAATAACAAAACATTCTACTTACCGTACAAGGCATCTAAAACAGATTACAAAAACCTTCCTAATTAGAAACATGAAGAAAAGGACCCCAATGATATGCCCTGATGTCACATGTACCAAAGCAACACTCCCTTTACTCAAGACTCGACACCAGTTGTGTCTTCATCATCACCTGTAAAATATCCACGGTGTAACGGTGAGGAAAAGAATACTACTCATATATACACATAGGAGACTACCCTATCCTCACCCACATATAAACAACATCATCATTCATCACACCACATACCCAAACATCAATAATTCATCGGATAATAATCATCTATAAATCAGCATATAACTATCCATATATATTATCATATAAATCTCATACCGTCATTTACCAAAGGAATCACATACTCTATCCTTACACATAATACTCATTCATCATTAATATTCCTAACATCATTATTTAACTCAGTTTCATCATCAAGTATAACACATCTATATCCATCATCATATGCACCAACAATATCATCAATGTCACCACAATCATCATAATCGTCATTAATCATCAAAATCATCATTATCATCATTATCATCATACTCATCATAATCATCATTATCATCCAAAATCATTATTAACATCATTATCATCATCATCGTCATTAATCACCAAATCATCGTTAACATCATTATCATCATACTCATCATCATCATTAATATCATCATAATCATCATTCACCTCCTTGAGTTATACTCAGGTACAATCATCACCATTATCATAATCATTACTCACCCCCTGAGTTATACTCAGGTACCATACTCAACAACATAATCAATATGCACCTCCCCGAGTTACACTCAGGTACCAACCTCAATAACATAATCAATACTCACCTCCCTGAGTTACACTCAGGTACCAACCTCAATAACATAATCAATACTCACCTCCCTGAGTTACACTCAGGTACCATAATCAATATCATAATCAATACCCACCTCCCTGAGTTACACTCAGGTACCATAATCAATAACATAACCAATATTCACCTCCCCGAGTTACACTCAGGTACCAACCTCAATAACATAATCAATACTCACCTCCCTGAGTTACACTCAGGTACCATAATCACCTCCCCGAGTTAGACTCAGGTACAACATTCACCTCCCTGAGCTACACCTCACCTCTCACTAGGCTTGTGTATCTCAAGTACAATCACCTCCCCGAGTTATACTCAGGTACAATCACCTCACTGAGCTACACCCCACCCCTCACTGGGCTTGTGTATCTCAAGTACAACATCATCTATGCTCAAGTCATCATAAACATCATAACATCAGTTATATCATCATCGTCGTCACCTCCCTGAGTTAGACTCAGATACACCATTCACCTCCCTGAGTTAGCCTCAGGTACAACATCAACACCATCATCATCAATCATTCTCATCACCAATCATCATAAATATCACCAATCATCATCATAAATATCACCAATCATCATAGTTATCATCATCATAAATATCACCAATCATAAATATCACCAATCATCATAAATATCACCAATCATCATAATTATCATCATCATAAACTCAATACATCAATACATCATCATCATGAACTCAATACATCAATACATCATCATCATACATCCTAATAATATAAACATCTATCATCAAGGAGATATCCATATCATCATACTCACACCACAATCAATGCTCTATAAACATCCACTTAAATCTCTTAATTTCAAAAATAAATTGTATAAACAACATCAATAAACAAAAGGGTCACAATCATCACATAAACAACACTCTCATACACAATTTGACCTGGTAATCGATTACCACACAGCTGTAATCGATCACCCGAGGCGTTTCCTCAATTTTGGAGTCTTCAAGTTTTAAGCTTAATGACTTTAGTGCACTAATTTGGAATTATCTAGAGTTATAGGTGTCCAATTAATAAGATTCCACTTCTATTAGAAATTTAAGATCCGGGGCTTCAGTTTGATATGCTATATGATAGGGTTCCGAGCTCGTTTGCACCCTTAACCGACACATTCTTGCTCAGGAGAGAAAGCTGTCAAAACAGAATCTGCGAGCTGCGCCCCAACCTGCGCTGCAGCGCAACCTGCAGCGCAGATTACAGAGACCTGCGCCTCAACTTGCGCTGCAACGCGACCTGCAATGCAAGTTACGTAGAACGCGTCTGTTCTACGTTTTTGCCCCCCTTTTGCTCCCTTTCTTCAATCCCTACTCAATCCTCATCGTTTATACTTCGATCCAACACGTTTTTATCAAACAAATTCAATGAAATAATCAATCTTAAACACGATTATACAGTTATTCAATCAAAACCCCAAATCATAAAACCCTTATTTACCCCTTTCGCTATTTTCGCTATCCTCATCAATTTCATTCAAGAACTCATCAAGATTCATCAAATCATTCATTAATCAACAATTTTCATCATCCATACTCAATATAAACATATATCAATATGAATTTAAAGTCTTAAACCACTACCCAAGCACCCCTACATGCACATACAAGCAGCACCCCCTCCCCCACTGTACCTTGAAGTGAAGATCGAACCGCAACAGTTCTTGATTCTCAATGATTATTCCGCAGCAACCCCTTCTTGAGACGTCGTTTCTCCCCTCCTTAGCATTTCACTCTCTGACGATTTTACGAATAAGGATTAGGGTAAAGTGAGAACCCCTCCTTAAATAAATACTTAATTGGGCTAGGACCACTCTCAACCCACTCATTCTATTTATTATTCTTATTATTTATTAAATAACCTTATTCATAAAAGATACTAATCTTACTAATATTATTAGTTATTTATTTATCTTATTTTATTAATTTTATTTTACTTAATAAAATTTGGGATGTTACAACTTTAACCACATTTATTGGTATGTGTGATTCGGTTAATAATGCCTTATAAAAGGGACCAGAGGGAGTATTATATAATTTAAACTTGGGTATGACTAAAAAGATAATATAAAAAAATATACAGTATAATTGAAATTTTAAAAAATACTTTTTAGGAAAATAAAAATATTACGGCTCAAATAAGTTTTTAGTCCCTTTAAAATCCACTTGTTTTCATTTTAGTCTCTATTTTTTTAGTTTTTTATCCTCATATAATCATTTTTTTCAAAATAATCATCGTCACTAGAGTAGCTTAACAACTTGTTAATGTGGTCGTTACTATGTTAGTTAGAGTCGGTAAAATGGGCTAGCCTGATTAGGCAGACCCGCAAAAGCGTAGGGCTCGGGATTTTTATTTTAGAAGCCAGATGACTTTTTAGCTCAGCTCGATAAAGTCCGCTACTCGCAAATTAAACCCGCAAAAAAGGTTGAGTATCCTGTAAAACCTGTAAAAAAATCGGGCTACTCGTAAAAAACTTGTAAAAATATAGGCCTTTAGAAGTCCAAACAAGTTCCGAATCTTTTAACCTAACCAACAAAATTCCACTACCCGCATCAGACCGGACTAGATAGCCCGATTTGTCAGCTCTAATGTTAGCTAACGCGACTTTCCGAGTCTTATGTGGCATCAAATATGTCAATTAATAATTTTAATACTTTAGTATATTACATAATAAGTGGTAAATTAATTCTTTAGACCAACAAATTAAAAAGGAAATTAAATTTTGAGACCAAACCCCTTATATTGTTTATCGTTTCTTTGGAAGGTAGTATTCCCTCTGTTGTCGTAAAACTCTACCTTTGTTTCTTTTACTCGTTGGGCTTGTTGTGAGGAATAATGCGAGGAACTTACGATGTGTGTGTGAAGGTATTGATAAGAGTTTATGGTAGTGTTGAAGAAGAGTCTATGGAGAGGTCCTTCATTTCATGAAGAAAACTTTGGAATGTGCAACTTCAAAGTTGTAATTTCCAAGATTAGTTATTGTCTTAGATGTTAACAAAATCAATTCCTCTTAACATCTACAAACAAAATGTTGGGAGAAAAAGGATGGTAAGGAAGATTTCGTTATATAAAAATTTCTGCAAAGACATTAAGTTGCCTCTTATATGCAAAAATGGAGTATAAGGGTTGAAGAATAATTACATGTTAGTAAGCGGTCTTTGATTAGGGTGAGATTAAGTTGGCTCAGATGTGCAACAATGGATTTAGACTCATGAAATCATAAAATCATTCTTTTTCAAAATAGTGCTCGTCGTTAGACTAGCTTAACAACTTGCTTATATGGTCGTTACTATATATGTTAGCCGACGTGACAATCTTCTCTTCAACCCCATTTTCGTGGGCTAAGACATACAGTTTGCTATGTTTTAGATCCCTACCTATTCTGTCAACTTTTAATAACTCTAAAACTCCATTGTTACACATCTAAGCTAGGTAGATCTCACCTCAATCAAAGACTGCACTTGCTATCAGAAAATTTGAATCCCTTTCACACTGTTATAATTGTGAACACCCTCCTCATCACCATCCCCAACATCATTCTCATCCTCAAAATCCTGGCTAATGTTACCCCCATTTACAGTCCCATCCTTATTACCTCCCTCAACATGACCAATTAATACCACTCTCCTCATCCTCTACATATAAAATGGCCATATCAAACCAAATCTAGCACAAGTTGTGGCATGCACATTAGAAGTCAGTGAGTTGAATTTACCCCTATTGTCCGAAAAGTATAATTCATTTCATTTTTTAGGTTTGAAAAATTATTTTTTCATTTATTATGTAATTTAATAAATTGTTGTATTTGTTAATTGACAAATCTGATGCCACATAAAAGTGAAAATGTCATATGAGCTTCTTTAGTAACGGACACATCAACAAGACTAATAACAACTCTAACGGTGAAGACTATTTTGAAAAAGAATAATTTTGTAAGGATGAAAAACTTTAAAAAAAAATTAGTGAGACTAAAATGAAAATGAATGTATTTTGGATGGACTAAAAAATATTTAAACCATTTCTTATAATTTTAATGTTATTTTATTATTTAAAATTTTATATAATATTTAATATATGTATTTAATTTATACTGATTCAACTATTCAATTGTGAATCATCATGAGCTTCAGCAGTTGTATCAGCGGTCGGTCTGGCTTTTAAAACATTAATAAGAATTATAAAACGTTGCAAGAGTTATCTTAGGGTATTGCTATTCACACCTCCCCATTTTTTTTTCTCCTCCCCATCTTACTCCATTTTCCATCCTCTCCCCCATCCCAAGAAAACTAAACTGTGTTCTCATTGCCATTCCACCATTTTTTTACTTTTGAAAATCTAATTTCCAATTATTTTTATGAAAAATTGTATATCAAAAATTAATTTGCGGTACACAATTCTTCAAAAAATTATATACCGAAAAATTAGTTTTTGATATACACTTGTGTGTCAGAAATTAAAATTTTCAGTATATAATTTTTTAGAAAAATATTCAAATTCCTTTTCTTTTGTTTTTAGTAGTACTTTTGTGTGTCTTGGTGTCATTGTAAAGTTTTTAAGAAAATAATAGTACTTTTGTTTTTAAGAAAATTGCTCTTTAATTTAATTACTCTCAGTTCATTCATCTTTTTCTTTTCGGAAACGTTAAGAAGGTGAGAAGTTGAGAAGTTTTTAAGGCAAAGTTGTTATATTTTTTTTTAAAACCACATGTATCCTTCTCGGGAGACAATTTTGTGCAATGCTTAAACTTGAGACCATTAATCAAGTTGAAACAGTCTTTTCCCAACTGATCCACGTGCTCGATGGTATTATACCATTTCTTTAATTAAATTACTTCTCGTGATTGAGTATTTTGTAAATATTTATGAGATTAATCTTACGAGATGAATGCTAGCAATAAATAAGGTTGGCACAACATACATAAGTATATATATAAAAGGTCAATTGAATTAATTAAAATTATTTTAATTTTATTTAATTTTTTTAAGAATTTTTAGGGATGAGGGAATCTGAGTCCCACAAAATCCTGCCAAAGTAAACTAACACAACCAGGTGGAGGAGAATTTAAAACATAATTACTAAGAGGGAGTCCATTGGCATGGTTTGCCAACCAATCTGCTGTAAGGTCCAAAGAATCCTCTTGAGATGTTTTCATAATGACCAACTATCAAAATATACTTACTATAATTCTGAAGATCTGGACTAATGTTTCAAATTGAGATTGGTTCAAGTAGAAACAGGTAAAAGGATAAGAAGATCCACTGCAGAAACATATCAGAAGAAATGAAGCATGATACAAATTTTGTTTCAAGTGAAATTTAAGTAAATCAATCAAGAAGAAACAATCATTCAAAGAGTATCACCTTACATTAAAGAAAAGAAAGAATTAAGTAAGGTGAAAGCAAGAAAGTTGTTGAGAAGAATAACAAGAAGATATCTCTGAATAACGTCAGGAGAAATAGTCTGTCAGAAAATCCTCAGAAGATACATTCAAGACAACAAAACTCAAAGCCTTCAGAAATAACATCTTCTGACTTCTAAGGATATTCCATCATAAAAAAAGGAATTTCTCTGAGAAGAAAGGAGAAAATGTTGTTGTCATTATATTTAAAGCTTCAAGAAGAAAAGTTTTCAACATCAACATCAACATCAGAAGAAGCAGAATCTGACTTAACAAGAATATTTGAGTACTTACTGGGTATGCTCCTCATTTAAATATATTTTACATAAAGAACCATTAATTATTACACAAAATCAAAATGCAAATCAATAAGGAAACCAACTACATAATGGGTTTCCTACTAGAGAAGATACATGCTTAAGAAGAAATGCTTATTAGAAGAAAGGACTAGTCAAACCAAGGAAAGAGAAAAAGCTGCACATGACAGTGACAGCTGCTGCACTTCCAGCTAGTTGCTTGACTTACTCTCCAAGGCATTTCGAACGACTATTTTCCATTCCCTTGACTATAAAAAGAAGCATTCTCCTACATTTTTCATACACAACTATTTCAGCAGAAGAAGCTCTATATAATTCAAGAAAATTACCATTATACCTTCTGCAGAATTTTCACTTTCTACATGTCTTTCAGTTCTGAGTTGAAATAGTTAGGAAAGTGAGAAAACGTGTGTGTTTTCATCACACATTTTTCTGTAACTCTAAAGAATATGAAAAGAGTTAGATTCTCTTGAGAGATAGTTAGTTTAAGTCTGCAAAAGTGAGGTGTGCCCTGCTGTTTGTAGAAAACTGTTGTAAGAGCCTACAGAGGCTGCAGAAGAATACTGGGTTGAGCCTGCAGAGGCTGCATAAGAATACTAGATTGAGCCTGAAGAGGCTGCAGAAGAATACTAGTGGTGAGGAGCACCCAAGAAGTCATTGTATCAAGGTTGATATAGTGAAAAATCCTACTGGGAGTAGGGACTGGACGTAGCCTCAAGGTTGGGAGGTGAACCAATATAAATACTATGCGCAATCTTCTTCTTACCTTACTCTCTTTACTACTATTGTTTATATTATTATCTTAACTGTCATATCATTTGCATAAAAAGGTTTTAAATCTATTTAATACATAAGTAAGTGTTACCTCAAGAAGGTTCCAATCAAAAGGAACCATATTTTCTGCATACTATAAATATAATTCATATTGTGAGAATTAACCCTTGAACTTCTAATATTAGCCAAGTATTCAACTTGAGCAGAAATAAATATTAGAAGAAGGTGCAGAATTTTTTAAGAGATCAAAATTCAACCCCCTTCTTATGATTACTATATTTACTTCAATTGGTATCAGAGCTTGCCTCTAGGGTTGAACGCACTTTGTGAGAGGAAAAAGATCAAGGGAAGATGGTGAACAATGGAGCTGGAATGTTTATCCCAAAAGGATCCTCCACAGACAGGCCTCCTGCATTTGATGGCAAAGACTATTAGTATTGGAAAGACAGAATGAAATCATTCCTGGAATCTCAAGATATTGATCTTTGGGATATCATTGAGAGAGGAAATTTCATTCCTACCTTAAGAAGAACCAGAATATTGGTTAAACCAAAGGAAGGAGAATCTGAAGATCAATAAGAACCTCCACAACTAAGATCAAGAGAAGAATGGACCTCTGAAGATAAGCAGAAATATCCTCTAAACTCCAAAGCCAAGTTTTACCTCTTATGTGCTTTAAGCAGAGGTGAATATGATAAAGTAGCAGGATGTGCTACTGCAAAAGAAATTTGGGATACTCCCAAAATAGCACATGAAGGTACAGATCAAGTAAAAGAATAAAAAATAAGTATTTTGATCCATCAATATGAAATGTTCAACATGCATGAACATGAATCTATTGATGAAATGTTTAGAAGATTCACAGTCATCATAAATGACGTAAAATCTCTTGGAAAAAGCTACACCAACCAAGAGCTAATAAGAAAAATACTCAGAAGTCTCCCAAAAATTTGGAGACCTAAAGCAACAGCAATTCAAGAAGCAAAAAACCTTGCTGTCTTGAAACTAGATGAACTTCTTGGATCTCTGAAAGTTCATGAGCAAGAACTCATGGATGAAATACTTCCAAGAAGAGGAAAAACAATTGCATTAAAGGCCAGTTCATCCAAAAGAACTAGATCAAGTGTAAACTCCTCCGAAGATAAGGAGCTAGATGAAGAAGAATCCACCTCTGGAAATGATGATGAACTTGCATTCATTTCCAAAAGGATTCAGAGAATGCTCAAAAAAATAGCAAAAGGAAAAAGAAGCTTGCCTTTCAAGAAGGAAGGGCAAAAGACTGAAACAACACATATAATTTGCTTTGAGTGTAATAAGCCAGGACACATGAAAGCAGATTGTCCTCAACTCAAGAAGGATCAAAAGAATTTTCTAAAGAAGAAGAAATCCATGATGGCTACTTGGGATGATTCAGAAAGTTCATCAGAAGATGATCTAGAAGAAGAAATAGCAAATCTGTGTCTCATGGTAGGAAAAGAAGATGATGAGGTAATTGATTCCAACTCTCCTTCTTATAAAGAATTAGAAGATGCTTTTGAAAACTTATTATCTGATTCCCGCACACTTGCACAAAAATATGCCTTACTCAAGGCCCAACTTACAAAAGCACAAAAAGAAAATGAGAAACTAAAAGGCTTCAATGAGAGACTATTCAAGACAAATCAATGTCTACAACAATCTCACTTTAAACTTTCTGAGCCGATAAAATCTTTAAGATTGAAATCCTTAGAAGAAGCCAGTAGTAGCAGTCATCTTCTACAAAAAGAAAATGATAGTTTAAAAGAAGAAGTAATTAAAACAGAATCTAGCAAAATTTGTTCAAGGGACAAATAATCTTCAAAAACTAATAGGTACTCAAAAGGAATTTTTCTGATAAAACTGGATTAGGATATAATCAAAACCAAAGAATAATTAAGAATTTCTTTGTACCAGCCAAAAGGCAGCCTTCAAGATGTTCTTGGTGTAACAAATTTGGACATAGTCCAAAATTGTTTCAAGAAGAAAAGAAGCACCAGAAGAAAGGTAACTAACCAGAACTGACCCAACAGAATTTGGGTACCTAAATCCTTTTTTATTGTTGATGTAGGGAACAACAAAAGGCTCCAAAAAGAAAGGGCAATGGTTCTTGGACAGTGGCTGCTCAAGACATATGACAGGGGACAAATCAAAGTTCATCCAACTACACAAAATAGAAGGTGGAACAGTCACTTTTGGAGACAACAACAAGGCCCATATCAAAGGTATTGGGAAGGTAGGTATGACCAAATCTGCCCAAATTAATAATGTTTATTATGTGAAAGGTTTAAAGCATAATCTTCTTAGCATAAGTCAACTATTTGACAGTGGCTATGAAAGCATGTTTCAACCTACATTATGTGTGATTGTAGAATCATCCACTAAGAAAGTCCTATTTTCTGGAATTAGAAATAAAAATCTATATAGCATAAGCTTAGAATCTGATCTCACATGTTTTGCTTCATTTGAAAATGATAAGTGGACTTGGCATAGAAAAGTGGGACATTTGAATATGAAAACTATTTCAAAATTATTAAAGCTAGAACTAGTTAGAGGACTGCCTAAAATTATGTTTGATAAAGACAAGGTAAGTGAAGCATGTGTTAAAGAAAAACAAACACACTCAAGCTTTCATCCAAAAAATGATATAACCACCGAAAGACCACTAGAACTATTACATATTGATTTGTTTGGCCCTACCAAAACTCCTAGCATTGGTGGAAAAAGATATGGGCTTGTCATTATGGATGATTACTCTATAGATTCACATGGGTATTATTCCTCACCACTAAGGATGAGTCTTTTGATACAAAATGAAAGTAATTAACACATTGCTTCTGTTAGAAGTGACCATGGAGGTGAATTTGAAAATTTCTCTTTCAAAATATTTTTTTTGATGAAAATGGGATTTCTCATAACTTTTCCTATCCTAGAACTCCTCAACAAAATGGAGTTGTAGAAAGAAAAAATAGAACTCTTCAAGAAATTGCAAGAACTCTTTTAAGTGACAGTGGCATTCAAAAATACTGTTGGGCTGAGGCAGTTGCCACTTCATGCTACGATCTAAAAAGAGTTTTTATCAGAAGCATACTGAACAAGACTCCATATGAATTATGGAAAGGAAGAAAGCCTAACATTTCATACTTTCATGTATTTGGATGTGACTGTTATATATAACAAAGATAACCTTGAAAATTTGATGCTAAATCTGAAAAAGCCATTTTTCTTGGTTATTCAACTACATCAAAAGTATATAGAGTTTACAACATCAAAAATCAAACCATAGAAGAAAGTATGCATGCTATTTTCAATGATTCTAACCTATCTTCTGAAGGAAAGGCTATAACTGATTCAAATGATGAATCTGAAGAAGCTATCTTACATAAGAAGATGCCTTCTGAGATAGAGCAGTCAGCAGAAGAACCATCTGAAAAGGAAAATTCTTCACATGATTCAGAAAATCATGAGAGAGAAGAACTTCCAAAAAGTTGGAGACTAGTCTCAGAACATCCTCATGACCAAATCATTAGAAGTACCTCAGACGGTGTAAGAACTAGGTCTCAGGTCAAAAGAAATTAAACTGCAACAACATTATTATCACAAATTGAACCTAAAAACATCAATGAAGCTCTGGATGATGATTCATGGGTAAAAGTCATGAAAGAATAGCTGGATCAATTTGAGAAAAATGAAGTCTGGACCCTTGTTCCTCCACCAGAAGATCATTCAATCATAGGAACTAAGTGGGTCTTCAGAAATAAAATGAATGAAGAAGGTAAAGTAGTGACAAATAAGGCAAGGTTAGTTGCACAAGGTTATAACCAGCAAGAAGGAATATATTTTGATGAAACCTGTAACATCCCAATATTTTAAAAATAAAATAAAATAAAATAAGAGGAATAAATAATGGTATTATTAATATTTTTATTTATTATAATGTTATTTTAATAAAAGAGGGATGAGTGGGTTGGGGGTAGGCCCAGCCCAGTTAAGTATTTAGTAAGGAGGGGTTATCAATTCACCCTATCCTTGTTTTTCAATCACCAGAGAACAAAACCTTAAGGAGGGGAGAAACGACTTCGCAAGGAGAAGGTGTTGCAGAGTAAACCATCAAGGGAGCCTACCATTCGCTTTCGATCGTCATCTCTAAGGTACGGGGGGAAGGAGTGTTGCTATATGTGTATACTGGAGTGCTTGGGTAGTGAGGGCAACCATAAGTCCCTCTAGGATTCCTAAATCTTTATTTATGAGTGATGAATTGTATATAATGTGTTGAAATTCGTGATTGTCTGGATGATTATTGTCTTGTTCTTGATAAAATTGAGAGTAGGAAGCGAGATTGTCGAAAAGGGGTTAAATTAGGATTTGGGAGAGAGAGATTTCATAATTGAATCGATTGTTGAATTAACTGTAATCTTTTGAAATAATTAATGAAATTATTGAATTTAATCAATAAAAATGAGTCTAATTGAGTTAGGAACATAAGGATTTGAGTAGGGATGGAAGAAGACGGTTCAAAAGGGGCAAAAACGCAGGTGCAGTCGCGTATCGGGTTACTGGTAATCGATTACAAGGGTCTGTAATCGATTACCAGGTGTTCTGGGCAGGAAACCAGGTGACTGAGCCTCTATTAATCGATTACAGGGGTGCTGTAATCGATTACCAGGTTACCAGTCCTCTGGTAGTCGATTACAGACAGTCTGTATTCGATTACCAGGCCTCGACAGCTTTCTCGCCTGAACAAGAATGTGTCTGTTAAGGGTGAAAACAAGCTCGGAATACTATCATATAGCATATCAAACTAAAGCCCCGGATCTTAGATTTCTAAATCAAGTGGAATCATCTCAATTGGACACCTATAACTCTAGATATTTCCAAGTTAGTGCACCAAGGTCATTAAGCTTAAAACTTGACAGCCCCAAAATTGAGTAACAGCTTCTGGTAATCGATTACATGTGTCTGGTAATCGATTAATAGGCCAAAAGTGAGTTTAGAGAGTGTTGCTTATGTGATGTTGTGACCTTTTACTTATATGATGTTAATTATAAGAATTATTTGTGAAATTGATGAGATTAAAGTGGATGTACAGTGTATATTGATTATGGCAGGAAGTAGTGTTATGTGACTATTTTATATTGATGTTCTATGTGCCCTTCTATTTGAGATGTGATGTGGAATGATTAGAATAGAGAATGTTGTATGAGATATATGTGAAATGATGATGATTGAGCATTGAGCATAGAGATTGTATGAGATATATGTGAACTGATGATGACACATTTAGCATAGAGATTGTATGAGCATATTATGCATGAGATACATGAGTAGCCAGACGTGGCGAAAAATATCCTAGCCCAAAGAGTGGGCAACGAGCAGGGTGGAGACTATGATGGAGGACACTCGATGCATGACTACAAGAGGGAGTGTTTTACAATGCTACTCACCTAGCCCATTAGAGGTGGGTGACGGTGAGAGGGAGCGAGTGTCTTCGCACGGGCCCATAGAGGGGGTGCGACCTATTAGCCAAGAGGGCATCTAACGGTAGGGCCATCATTGGTAACAACTAAGGGAATTGATGAGGTGCGCCCATTGTGTGGAGTTCCAAATCATGACCCTTAGGAAGAGATATTGTTCATGAGCATAGAGTGGGCATACTTGTCATTTATGATTGTGTGAGATTGTGAATTTATATTTATGTGAAGTCAATGAATAAAATGTAAAGGGCGTGGAATGAGATTAATGATGATGTGAATGTGATGGGTGGGGATAAGGGTAGACTTTGGCATTGCATGTATACATATGTATTCTTTTCCTCACCGTACTCTTCTGTGGTTTTTTTATAGGTGATGAAGATGGCACTCAATGTGCCGAGTATTGAAGGGACAGGGTCTCGCTCTGATACTTGTGACATCGGGGCTTAGAGTTAGGAGTTTACTTCTTTTCATTTATTCAGTAGAGATTTAGAAAGATTGTTTTTAAGTGCCTTACATGGCCAAGACAGATTTTTATGATGATGATATTTCAGTTTTGAAATCGTTGAATTTACCTTTTATTTACATTTAGTTGACATGGATTTAAATACTGGTTTAAAAGAGGAAATGTGAACCTTTTTACCTCGGCGTTGACTTTAATTTTCTTCATGATTCAATTTGATGATATTATTATTATTGGGGTAGAAGGGTGTCACATTTAGTGGTATCAGAGCAGGTCAGTTCACCGGCCTTGAGTTATGAGTTTGTTGTGTTTCCGTGGTGCTAACTATGATGTTGATTGAGTGAAATAGATTGTTTGGATTTGACTGTTTGTTTGATTGCTCTACTTTTCTGTGAATCAGAAAAGTGATGGCTGAGGAGGTAGAACCGATGTCCTATTGAATTATACAACAATAGACATGTATTTTCATTATATTTTTATTATTTGGTATGGACTGGTTATCTTCCAACCATGTCCTACTGAATTGTGCTGATAAAACTGTTGTCTTGGGTCAAGCTGTTGAGAGGAAGAGTGAGGACTTTTTGACTGCCAACCAGGTATACATGTTGCTAGATTCCTTGAGTTATGAGGATAGTGCTATTATCAATGAGTTACCCATAGTGTGTGATTATCCTGATGTGTTTTTTTTGAAAATATGTCTAGTTTACCTCCTGAGAGAGAGATAGAAATTTCTATAGATCTAGTACCGGGGACGGGACCTATTTCAGTTGCACCTTATAGGATGTCACCCATGGAGTTAGTTGAGCTTAAGAAACAGTTAGAAGATTTGCTAGAGAATAAGTTTGTGAGACCTAGTGTATCGCCCTGGGGAGCACCTGTTTTGCTAGTGAAGAAGAAGGATGGTAGTATGAGGTTGTGCACAGATTACCGTCAGTTGAACAAGGTAACCATTAAGAATAGGTACCCTTTGCCTAGGATAGATGATCTGATGGATCAGTTGGTGGGGGCTTGTGTGTTTAGCAAGATTGATCATAGGTCGGGTTATCACCAAATTAGAGTTAGAGAAATCATCTGAACTGGGTTGGCATGAGAGGTTATAGGCCACCTACAAATGTTTCTATCAGGCCAAGCACTAAAATTCTGGTGCAACTTGACAGGATCATTTCTAGGTATCCTCTGAAGGAAGGTTCTGCTGATAAGTTTAAAGAACCCAAGGTTTACACATCCCCCTTCAAACCTTTGTCACCAAGCGAATGGAAGCATCTACCAGCCATTGTCAGAAAGCAAGGTGGAGGCATGGATCACAGTCTCAGGGACAGAGTTTGGAGCTCTTACTGGAAAATCAGAGAGGATGCTGGATCCTCATCTGGGTCAACTGGACCTGATGAAGACTCTCTCATTGACTATGGGAGATCCATGAATGTGCAGTATATGTTTATCAGACAACACTTCCCACTTTTGACTGCACCTTTTCATGAAGAATGGGAGATGATCAACCCCATTGGAACCTTCTTTCATCCCGTCTATCATCTTCATATATATGGACTGCTTCCAGGATTTGATGCGCTAAGTTTTGTGTGCAGATACATTAAAATTATTTTTTATGAGTCAGCACCTGACTATGAAGAAGAGAATAGAAGACTGAGGTTCAAGATACAGAAGCTGGAGAAAGCCAATGCTGAGCTTCTTGCCAAACAAGAACAGACTCTGGCTTTGCACAAGACTGAACTCATAGCTAAGCAAGATCAGATTCTTCATGAACAGCAAGAGATAAAAAATGCTCAAGAAGATATGAAGTCTGCCCTTCTCTCTCAATTGGACAAGACAAGGGATGATCTCATGTCTTTGCTGAAGGATGCTTTGTTGAAGAAATCTGGCTAGTCTATGATGTAGCCATGTTTGTTTTTATCTCTGGCAATGTGTTTAAATTTCTATGCTTGTCTGAAAATTTTTATGATGAATATATCAGTTGTTCCCTGCATGATTTTTCTGAGTTTATACTTCATGATTATCCTTTTGATTTCTGTTGTTATTATGCTCTGGATTCCCTTTTGATTGATGACAGAAGGGGGAGTACTAAAACTAACAAAAATCTGATTCAATTGTGAAGTGCTACAGGTCTCAGGGGGAGCAAAGAAGAACTATTAAGTTAATTATCTGAGGGGGAGTTATTATTAAAAGCTATTTTATTCTCACATACTCCTTTCAGATTTTACAGTTTTAAAATAAATTTGTCATCATTAAAAAGGGGGAGAATGTTGAGTCTCAAAAATATCATAAGAGATTTTATGATGTTTTAAGACAGCAATATTTCCAAGTTTTAATGATTAAC
Organism: Sesbania bispinosa; assembly: GCA_026901365.1. Lineage (NCBI taxonomy): Eukaryota > Viridiplantae > Streptophyta > Magnoliopsida > Fabales > Fabaceae > Sesbania > Sesbania bispinosa. Next base: position 330,342 of record QLOH01000200.1, on the reverse strand, counting down.
AAATTTACATTATTTATTTTCACAGATACTCTTAAGTGTTTAATTATTTATCTGTGATTTCAGCAAGCCACAATACGCTCTATAAGTCTTTAAGAAGTGCTTCAAGTCATCTGAGGGAAACAGGCCTTCTGAAGTGGTTAACCTGTCTTAAGTGTTGAAGCTGTCTGAAGAGCCAAGCCCATCTGAAGACTGGAACCCGTCTGAAGACTGGAACCCGTCTGAAAACTGGAAGCCGTCTGAAGCTTTAGTAATGACGTGGCATCTTTGCTGAAACCTTTGCGTGAAGACTTTTCTGAGTCTCTGCTGCTCGTACGTTTTGGAACACATTTATGACAACAAACACAGAGGCCTTTCCTGGTGCATTTGAATTTCATACACCACTGAGGAAATCTCTGCAAACGCAGCAACGCAGCAATTCCTGAAGCAGCCTTTTGGCAGATGCAACCTTGTACTGTGTCAGAAATGTCAGGATGCTCAGAAGTATGTCTCCCAACGGATTGTATAGCATTTAATGCTATCTCTAAACGGTGGTTTTTCAACGGATTAAAGTCTGGGTATAAATACCCCTTATGAAGACCATCATCCTATCAGTTAAAGAGGAGAACTTATAGAAAAAGAGAATCAAAACGCTGCAATTTTTTCTTCAAGAAAATCACTCTGATAAAATTCTTTGTACACTTTATATTTTCATATCCTGAGCTGTACATTGTAATAGGTTTGAGCTTAAAACTTGTGTAGTTTAAAAGCTTAAACTCTTTCATTGTAATTGTTGTTGAGCCTGGAGAGGCTTGTCTGAAAAAGAATACTTGTGTTGTTGAGCCTGGAGAGGCTTGTCTGTAAAACAATACTTGGTTGTAGAGCCTGAAGAGGCTTGACTGTAAAAGAATACTTGTAATCTTTGTGAAAGATTAAGAGAAAATCCAAGTGCTTGTTGGCATTGGGACTGGAGGTAGCTCACAGTGGTAGTGAGTGAACCAGGATAAATCCTTGGCTAAGTTTTCTATCCCTTATCTCTTGTCAATTCGTTTATATTAATATCAAGGGTGTTGAAAAGCTATTCTAAATATTTTAAAAGCAAAGAAACCTTTTAAAATATATTTTCAGGAGCCATCCAAAAACTTCAGACAGCCCCCATAAACATGTCTGAAACTATTTGTAACTTGTTGTTTTCAAAAAGCTTTCAAAAATATAAAGAAACACTATTCAACCCCCCTTTTAGTGTTTCCCTGTGTTTCTACAGAACACTTAAAGGTAGTACTACAAGTTCTTAGGGATAAACAGTTGTATGCTAAGTTATCCAAGTGTGATTTATGGTTAGAGGAAGTGAGCTTCTTAGGTCATGTGATCTCTAAGGGGGGTATAGGTGTTGATCCTTCTAAGGTGGAGGTTGTGCTTAAGTGGGAGACTCCTAAGTCAGTGAGTGAGATTAGAAGTTTTCTTGGGTTGGCTGGATATTATAGGAGATTTATAGAAGTATTTTCTAAGATAGCTTTGCCTTTGACCGAGTTGACTAGGAAGGGGGTTGCTTTTGTATGGAACAGTAAGTGTGAGCTTAGTTTCCAAACCCTTATGGAAAAGTTGACTAGTGCACCGATTTTAGTCTTGCCTGATCTTAGTAAACCTTTTGTAGTGTATTGTGATGCTTCTAAGATGGGTCTAGGTGGAGTGTTAATGCAAGAGGGTAAAGTAGTAGCTCTTGCCTCTAGGCAATTGAAGATCCATGAGAGAAACTACCCTACCCATGATCTTGAGTTAGCAGTTGTTGTGTTCGTGTTAAAGATGTGGAGGCATTACTTGTATGGTTCCAAATTTGAGGTTTTTAGTGATCATAAGAGCCTTTGCTATTTATTTGATCAAAAGGAGTTGAACATGAGACAAAGGAGGTGGCTGGAATTTTTAAAGGATTATGATTTTGAATTGAGTTATCACTCTGGAAAGGCTAATGTAGTAGCGGATGCTCTAACTAGAAAATCTCTTCATATTAGTTCCTTGATGATTAGGGAAATGGATCTCCTGACTCAGTTTAGAGATTTAAGCTTAGCTTGTGAGGTAACTCATGATAGTGTGAAACTAGGAATGATTCGAGTTAGTAACAACTTGTTGAGGGACATTAGAGAGGCTCAATTAGAGGACCCATTTTTGGTAATTAGGCGTGAGGCTATAGAAAAGGGTAGTGATGGAGAATTTGTCTTAGGTGTAGATGGAGTAGTGAGATTTGGAGACCGAGTTTGTGTACCTAGTGAACCTACCATTAAGCGTTTAGTACTTGAAGAGGGGCATAAGAGTAAGATTAGTTTTCATCCTGGTTTAACTAATATGTATCAAGATTTGAAAAAGGTGTTTTGGTGGCCTAGGATGAAGAGGGATATAGAGGACTTTGTGAGTGCTTGTTTGGTTTGTCAAAAGGCTAAGGTAGAACACCAAAAACCTTCAGGACTGCTTCAACCTTTGAATATACCTGAATGGAAGTGGGATAGCATTTCTATAGATTTTGTGGTTGCTCTGCCTAGGATTGTAAAGGGACATGACTCAATTTGGGTTATTGTAGATAGATTGACCAAGAGTGCTCATTTTTTCCCTATTAACATTAAGTACTCTTTAGAAAAACTTGCTAAGATCTACATTAGTGAGATTGTAAGGTTGCATGGAATACCATCTAGCATAGTTTCAGATAGAGACCCGAGGTTTACATCTAGATTTTGGGAGAGTTTGCAACAGGCTTTGGGGACCCAGCTTAGGCTTAGTTCAGCTTACCATCGTCAAACCTATGGTCAGACTGAGAGAACCATACAATTCTTAGAGGACTTGCTTAGAGCTTGTGTGCTAGACCAAGGGGGTAGTTGGGATAATTTCCTACCTTTGATAGAGTTCACTTACAACAATAGTTTTCATTCTAGCATAGGCATGGCACCTTATGAGGCATTGTATGGTAGAAGGTGTAGGACACCTTTGTGTTGGTATGAGCTAGGAGAGAGCCTTGTTTTAGGACAGGATGTAGTGCAACAGACTACTAATAAGGTTAAGTTAATTCAGGAGAGAATGACGACAGCTCAGAGTAGGCAGAAGAGTTATGCTGATAAGAGAAGGAAGGACTTAGAATTCAAAGAAGGGGATCATATGTTCCTGAAAGTCACTCAGTGGACTGGGGTTGGTAGGGCATTAAAGTCTAAAAAGCTTACACCTCGTTTCATTGGTCCCTATCAAATTCTCAAAAGAGTCGGCAATGTTACCTATCAAATTGATTTACCTCCACATTTGTCAAACCTTCACAATGTCTTCCATGTTTCTCAACTCCGGAAGTACATTCATGATCCTTCGCATGTGATTGAGTCGAATCATCTTGAGATTAAGGAAAACTTGACGGTGGAAACCATACCGGTGAGAGTTAAGGATCGGAGGGTGAAACAACTTCGAGGTAAGGAAATTCCTTTAGTTAAGGTAATCTGGGGAGGAGCTACACCTGAGAGTGCTACTTGGGAGCTTGAAGAGAAGATGAATGAGTCTTTTCCAGGGTTGTTCACTTCAGGTAAAATTCGATGAAGAATTTTCTTTTAGGAGGGGAGAATTGTAACATCCCAATATTTTAAAAATAAAATAAAATAATAGGAATAAATAATGGTATTATTAATATTTTTATTTATTATAATATTATTTTAATAAAAGAGGGATGGGTGGGTTGGGGGTAGGCCCAGCCCAAGTAAGTATTTAGTAAGGAAGGGTTATCAATTCACCCTATCCTTGTTTTTCAATCATCAGAGAACGAAACCTTAAGGAGGGGAGAAACGACTTCGCAAGGAGAAGGTGCTGCAGAGTAAACCATCAAGGAGCCTACCATTCGCTTTCAATCGTCATCTCTAAGGTACGGGGGGAAGGAGTGTTGCTATATGTGTATACTGGAGTGTTTGGGTAGTTAGGGCAACCATAAGTCCCTCTAGGATTCCTAAATCTTGATTTATGAGTGATGAATTGTATATAATGTGCTGAAATTCATGATTGTCTGGATGATTATTGTCTTATTCTTGATAAAATTGAGAGTAGGAAGCGAGATTGTCGAAAAGGGGTTAAATTAGGATTTGGGAGAGAGAGATTTCATAATTGAATCGATTGTTGAATTAACTGTAACCTTTTGAAATAATTGATGAAATTATTGAATTTAATTGGTAAAAACGAGTCTAATTGAGTTAGGAACTTAAGGATTTGATTAGGGATGGAAGAAGAGGGTTAAAAGGGGGCAAAAACGCAGGTGCAGTCGCGTATCGGAGTGCTGGTAATCGATTACCGGGTGTTCTAGGCAGGAAACCAGGTGGTTGAGCCTCTGGTAATCGATTACAGGGGTGCTGTAATCGATTACCAGGTTACCAGTCCTCTGGTACTCAATTATAGACAGCCTGTAATCGGTTACCAGGCCTCGACAGCTTTCTCGCCTGAACAAGAATGTGTTTGTTAAGAGTGCAAACGAGCTCGGAATACAATCATATAGCATATCAAACTGAAGCCCCGGATCTTAGCTTTCTAAAACAAGTGGAATCATCTCAATTGGACACCTATAACTTTAGATATTTCCAAATTAGTGCACAAAGGTCATTAAACTTAAAACTTGACGGCCCCAAAATTGAGTAACAGCTTCTGGTAATCAATTACAGTTGTCTGGTAATCGATTAACATGCCAAAAGTGAGTTTAGAGAGCGTTGCTTATGTGATGTTGTGACCTTTTACTTATATGATGTTAATTATAAGAATTGTTTGTGAAATTGATGAGATTAAAGTGGATGTACAGTGTATATTGACTGTGGCAGAAGGTAGTGTTATGTGACTATTTTATATTGATGTTCTATGTGCCCTTCTATTTGAGATGTGATGTGGAATGATTAGAGTAGAGAATGTTGTATGAGATATATGTGAAATGATGATGATGATGCATTGAGCATAGAGATTGTATGAGATATATGTGAAATGATGATGACACATTGAGCATAGAGATTGTATAAGCATATTATGCATGAGACACATGAGATACATGAGTAGCCAGACGTGGCGAAAAATACCCTAGCCCAAAGAGTGGGCGACGAGCAGGGTGGAGACCATGATGGAGGACACTCGATGCATGACTCCAAGAGGGAGTGTTTTACAATGCTACTCACCTAGCCCATAAGAGGTGGGTGACGGTGAGAGGGAGCGAGTGTCTTCGCTTGGGCCCATAGAGGGGGTGCGACCTATCGGCCAAGAGGGCATCTAACGATAGGGCCATCATTTGTAACAACTAAGGTAATTGATGAGGTGCGCCCATTGTGCGGAGTTCCAAATCATGACCCTTAGGAAGAGATATTGTGCATGAGCATAGAGTGAGCATACTTGTCATTTATGATTGTGTGAGATTGTGAATTTATATTTATGTGAAGTCAATGAATAAAATGTAAAGGATGTGGAATGAGATTAATGATGATGTGTATGTGATGGGTGGGGATAAGGGTAGCCTTCGACATTGCATGTATACATATGTATTCTTTTCCTCACCGTAGTCTTCTGTGGTTTTTTTTATAGGTGATGAAGAAGGCACTCAATGTGCCGAGTATTGAAGGGACAGGGTCTCGCTCTGATACTTGTGACATTGGGGCTTAGAGTTAGGAGTTTACTTCTTTTCATTTATTCAGTAGAGATTTAGAAAGATTGTTTTTAAGTGTCTTACATGGCCAAGACAGATTTTTACGATGATGATATTTCAGTTTTGAAATCGTTGAATTTACCTTTTATTTACATTTAGTTGACATGGATTTAAATACTGGTTTAAAAGAGGAAATGTGAACCTTTTTACCTCGGCGTTGACTTTAATTTTCTTCATGATTCAATTTGATGATATTATTATTATTGGGGTAGAAGGGTGTTACAAAACCTTTGCACCTGTAACTAGATTAGAAGCTATTAGAATTCTTCTTGCATTTGTAGCCTATAAAAACTTTAAACTTTAACAAATGGACGTTAAAATTGCATTCTTAAATGGATTCATAAATGAGGAGGTGTATGTACACCAGCCTCCGGGTTTTGCTGATCAGAAACATCCAAACCATGTTTTCAATCTCATCAAAGCTTTGTATGGGCTTAAGCAAGCCCCTAGAGCATGGTATGAAAGGTTAAGTAATTTCCTACTAAAAAATGATTTTTCTAGAGGAAGAATTGACACAACTTTATTCAGAAAAGCTTTAAAGAAGGATCTTCTGATTGTTCAAATCTATGTTGATGATATCATTTTTGGGTCCTCAAATGAAAAAATGGGTCAAGAATTTTCTGATTTAATGAAAGGAGAATTTGAAATGAGTCTAATGGGTGAACTTAAGTTTTTCTTAGGTCTGCAAATTAAGCAAGAAGATACATGAATTTTTATTGGTCAAGAAAAATATACAAAGGATCTTTTGAAAAGATTCAGAATGGAGGAAGCAAAACCTGTGACTACTCCTATGCATCCTTCTACAGTACTAGAACTTGATGAAAATGGAAAATCAGTTCCTGAGAACGAAATACAGGAATGATAGGATCTTTATTACATTTAAATGAAAGCAGACCAAATATAATGTATTCTATCGGACTATGTGCCAGGTTCCAATATGCTCCTAAACAATCTCATGTAACTACTGTCAAAAGAATCCTTTAGATATCTTGTTGGAACCACTGACCTTGGACTATGGTTCAAGAAAGGTACAAGTTTTGATCTTGTAGGGTATTGTTATGTTGGTTATGCTAAAAAGTAAAAGTGGTGGATGCCAATTTCTAGGAGAATCTCTCATCTCCTGGTCTTGCAAGAAGCAGCCAACAATTGCTCTATCAACTCCAGAAGTTGAGTATGTGTCAGCTGCAAGTTGCTGCTCTCAAATGCTTTGGATAAAGCATCAAATGGAAGACTATGATTTAAGGTATTCCAAAATCCCTATATTATGTGATAATGCTAGTGCCATTAATCTGTCCAAGAATCCAATTCAGCATTCTAGATCAAAACATATAGATATAAAACATCATTTCATAAGGGATCATGTTCAGAAAAATGATGTAGAGTTAAAGTTCATTGAAACTAAGCTACAACTTGTTGGTATTTTTGCAAAACCTCTTGTAGAAGAAAGGTTTAATTTCATTACAGAAAAATTGTATATCTGCAGATTGAAAAATATATGACTGGGTTGATGTAAATTAAATGATATATTTGAAATTAGACCCTCTGAAGAAGAATAGTACATGATCATCTTTGAAGAAGATATAAAGCTATATTCTGAACAAAAAGAACTGATATCTTCTGATCCCTCATATAGCTAGAAAAACACTCTCTGAATCACTGATTCACTCTCATAGCAAATCTTCTAAACATCAAAAGATTAAGTGCTATACATATCTTGAGAAGATTAGTCATAATCTCATTCTCTTGAGAGTAAAGTTTGCTTCTTCTCAAGAAGAAAATTCTCTTTAAATATGTTCTGTAGTTGGTTCAGAATAATCCAAAAGAGTTTAACACTCTCTCATAGGATTAAGGTAACGTCCCTATCATAGGAGCTAATCTAGAAATTATTTCTCCAAGAAAATAATTGTTTAATCACCAAGTCAGCTATGATAGTTGACTAAGCCCCTCTCAGCAATACAAACTCATGTATGCTGCTGAACCAACCTTTTGTCTCTAAGAAAGAGAAAGAGTTTAACTAACATTAGAAAGGAAATAAATTTTTCTGCCCGTTGGTAGCAGAAAAACTGAATCCTAAATCCTTGCACGCGCGTAGAAGTTCTCTCTCTCCACGTCTCTACTCTCTCAAACGACTAGTAGGAGTGAATAAAATGGTACACCCATTGCAATCAGGAAGCATCTCCTACACTCTTAGACATTCTAAGCTTACTCAAAGTCTCTCACTCTCCATTTCTTAGATACCACTCTGAGAAAATTCTCATACTCTGTTTTCTAAAATACAAAGGACTTCGCAAAGATGAAAATCAAGACAACTACACAAAGAAAGAAAACTTCTTCCCCAGTTCCTTCTGGGTGTTCCTACAATAGCCATAAAGAAGAGAATCAACTGGCATTAGTGGAAACAACAGAAGTTTTGGACATTCCCCCACTCTCTGCAAGACCCCTTTCACCAAAACCCATCTCTCCTAAAACTTCTTCACCTCAACCTCCTTCACCAAAGCCTCAATCTCCAAAACCTTCTTCATCCAACCCTTCCATAAGATCAAAACCTTTATCCACATCTGTATACATACGAAGGTCAGATAGAATTCGTTCAGGAGTTATAAGGATGAAGAATGATGAAGGAAATGAAAAAGGGAAGCCTATTAAAATCGATGCTTCCAGCACCAGTACCTCAGAAGAAGGACCAATAGAATCCAGCAGAGAAATCTCCTCTAAAAAGAATTCAGAAGAGAAGGTCATAGAATCTGACCCGTTAGAAGAAGCTTCAGAAGATACTTCAAAATATGTTTAAGAAGAAGGTCTCTTTCAAGATTAAGCTCTTCTGAAAACATTCTATGAGAAATGGGAACGGAAGGTGGTCATTCCTGGTAAGATATTCCTCTTGAATGAAGTTAAGAATGGAAGGGTGGGCAGCTGACTACTTTATGAAGAAGCAAGGTTGGGATAGCTTTCTTCTGGTGAAAGAATCTATTTATCCTAGGATGGTCAAAGCTTTCTATACTGCTGCAAGTAGTTACAAGAGTGATGGAAACTCCTTGGTAGTTGATCTCAAAGGATCCACCATGATTCTAACCCCAAAATCTATAGAAGAAGCACTTGGTCTCTCACAATGTGAGAACAAGTTATATGAAGATCAATGGTATGAGGTTGTTGGTGTAACCAAGGAAAATGTCCTCAATAAGGTTCTGAGTCAACCAAATTCAAAACTAATAGCCAACAAATTAACTCCCATTTACAGAATTCTTCACAAAATCTGTTGTTACTCAATCCTTCCAAGATGTGGAACCCTTGAGAAGGTAACTGATCAAGATCTCCTCATAGGTAAACCTTTCTCTTTAGCCTATCTAATTCTTAGAAACATGATCCATGTTGCTAACCCTGTGAAAGTAAACACAAGCCTCCCTTATGGTATACTTCTTACCATACTCTTCAATCACCACAATGTACCTTTACATGATGAACAGAAGATAAATGATTTCACCTATTTTGATAAGTCAAATATTAGAAAAATGCATATTGAAAAACCAAATCCCTCTTCCTTTATAGAAAATGACTTTAAAGAATTGGCTGAGAGTGATGTTGAAGTGGTCCCACATAACCACAGGTTAAAGAAGCAAAAGGATGAGCTTCAGACCTTCAGCAGGAAAAGGAAAAAGATTGAGAATAAGTATTTTATAGTTGAAGAAGAAGGACCTAGTAAGAAGATAGAAACTAATCCTTTTGAGCCAAGCATGGAGAAGATAGATTCTCCTGTGATAGACCCTTCAACTTCCTTTACTTATGAAGAAGATGAAAGTGAAAAACATGCATCAGATCACAATTCTGCAGAGAACTTGGGTATTTTTACTGAAGATGCCAGAGAAGAACCCTTAGAGTTTTCACCTCCAAGGGATGCCTCTGAGAATCTCCCAAGTGCAGAAGAAGCCTCAAAAAGTGCTTCTCAAGTGGTTGCTGCTACAGAAGAAGGAAATGCAGATGCTAGCAGCCCTGATTTGGCTACAAATGCTTTGGCTATGTTGGCCAGAAGCTATTCTGAATCACCCTCATTTGATCCCTCCCTACCATTCCTACAACCAGAAGATCAAAATTAAGAGCATCATCAACATTCTCTTGCCATAATAGAAGATATGGAACAAAGAAGTGATTCTCCTACTAAGACAGAGGAGCTTCACATCTCAGAAGAAGAACCCAAGGAAGATGCACAATCCGTTTCTTCTGTAGGAACTATTACCACATATATGGTAAATCAGTTCTTAGCTACTCCAAACCTTGACTCCAAGCTTCCTAACATCTGTGCAACCTTATCCTCCATGAACACCTTCTTGCAACAACTTAGCCATGAAAAGGACACCACTCATCCTTCTCAACCTGAGAAGATTGTTGCTGCTGAGGATATAGCAGAACCCTCCCATGCTTCTCAAATTCCAAATGCCAATACTATTGATAAGTAAGTTAGGAAAATTAAAGCAGACATGAAGAAACTCTTCACTAATGTCAACACCCTCCAAATACAGTGAATGAGATGATTGAGAGGTTCACACAATATCAATTCTGGTTTAACACCTTTGTGTTACCAGTGGTTGCCTCTCAAGCACCATCTATGCCTTTTGCACCTTTCCAGCCTCCCAAAACATTCTACAGCCTTCTACTTCATCATCCTCTAACCATTCCTCTCCTTCCAAATAGAAGATGATGATTATGCTTCTCCTTTATGCTTAAATGTATTGTTTTGTTGTTTTTTGAGTGATGACAAAGGGGGAGAAGTAGTATTGTAGCCTATGACTGTAGTAGCTTATAATTCTGGATTTATGAAACTAAGGTTGAACTTTTAGGATTGTAATTCATGAACAGTTGAGACATGAATCATATATGAATGATTTCTTTTTGCTGAAGTATCTGGTTGTTGACATCATTGTTTATTCTGAACTTATATGCATCAATTATGTTTATCTGAATGAACTATCTCCTTAAAAGAAAAAGAGAATAAATTAAGGGGGAGATTATTTTTTAAAAGATCTCAGAATTATGTAAACTATGTTTTGAAAGTTGTCATTATCAAAAAGGGGGAGACTGTAAGGTCCAAGAATCCTCTTGAGATGTTTTCATAATGTCCAACTATCAAAATATACTTACTATAATTCTAAATATCTGGACTAATGTTTCAAATTGAGATTGGTTCAAGTAGAAACAGGTAAAAGGATAAGAAGATCCACCGAAGAAACATATCAGAAGAAATGAAGCATAATACAGATTTTGTTTCAAGTGAAATTTAAGTAAATCAATCAAGAAGAAACAATCATTCAAAGAGTATCACCTTACATTAAAGAAAATAAAGAATTAAGTAAGGTGAAAGCAAGAAAGCTGTTGAGAAGAATCACAAGAAGATATCTCTGAATAACGTCAGAAGAAATAGTCTGTCAGGAAATCCTCAGGAGATACATTCAAGACAACAAAACTCAAAGCCTTCAGAAATAACATCTTCTAACTTCTAAGGATATTCCATCATAAAAAAGGAATTTCTCTGAGAAGAAAGGAGAAAATGTTGTTGTCATTATATTTAAAGCTTCAAGAAGAAAAGTTTTCAACAGCAACATCAGAAGAAGCAGAATCTGACTTAAGAAGAATATTTGAGTACTTACTGGGTATGCTCCTCATTTAAATATATATTACATAAAGAACCAGTAATTATTACACAAAATCAAAATGCAAATCAATAAGGAAACCAGCTACAAAATGGGTTTCCTACTGGAGAAGATACAAGCTTAAGAAGAAATGCTTATTAGAAGAAAGGACCAGTCAAACCAAGGAAAGAGGAAAAGTTGCACATGATAGTGACAGCTGTTGCACTTCCATCTGGTTGCTTGACTTACTCTCCAAGGCATTTCGAATGGCTATTTTCCATTCCCTTGGCTATAAAAAGAAGCCTTCTCCTATATTTTTAATACACAGCTATTTCAGCAGAAGAAGCTCTATATAATTCAAGAAAATTACCATTATACCTTCTGCAAAATTTTCACTTTCTACGTATCTTTCAGTTCTGAGTTGAAATAGTTAGGAAAGTGAAAATATGTGTGTGTTGGCTCAAGTATTCTTGTTGTGCTTAATTTATACTATGAGCCTTTGTTCTTTGTATTTTCTTAACACATTTTTATGTAACTCTCAAGAATCTGAAAAGAGTTAGATTCTCTTGAGAGATAGTTAGTTTAAGTCATCAAAAGTGAGGTGTGTCATGCTGTTTGTAGAAAACTGTTGTAAGAACCTGCAGAGGCTGTAGAAGAATATTGGGTTGAGCCCGTAGAGGCTTCAGAAGAATACTGGATTGAGCCTGAAGAGGCTGCAGAAGAATACTAGTCGTGAGGAGCACCAAAGAAGTCAATTTATCAAGGTTGATATAGCGGAAAATCCTATTGGGAGTAGGGACTGGACGTAGCCTCAAGGTTGAGAGGTGAACCAATAAAAATATTGTGTGCAATCTTCTTCTCACCTTACTCTCTTTACTATTGCTGTTTATATTCATATCTTAACTGTCATATCATTTGCATAAAAAAGTTTTAAATATATTTAATACCTAAGTAAGTGTTACCTCAAAAAGGTTCCAATCAAAAGGAACCATATTTTCTACATACTATAAATATAATTCAGATTGTGTGAATTGACCCTTGAACTTCTAGTATTAGCTAAGCATTCAACTTGAGCAGAAATAAATATTAGAAGAAAGTGCAAAATTTTTTAAGAGATCACAATTCAATCCCCCTCTCGTGATTACTATATTCACTTCATCTGCGACTCCAGTTCATTCCCGAAATCCATGGGTGATTCCTACCTCCCAATCCATACTACAGAGGCTAAGAATTTGATTCAAAAGGGCTGAATGCATGTGAGAAGGCTGGTAACCTTTAGTGAGTAGATGTACAACAGTTAGGGAGTCTGTTTCAATCCAGAGTCTAGTGAGTTCCATATCCTTTGCCAACAACAAAGCAGAGTAGAGACCATTAAGTTCCGTAACGAGTACTGTACTTGACCCCAAGTTTCAGCTAAAGCCACATAATCAATTACCACTATAATCTCGAAACACGCCTCCACAAACCACCTTTCTTCCATCATCCTTGAAGGACCCATCAATGTTGCACTTTATCCAGCTTGGTTGAGGATACTGCCACCCCACCTCCTGGGATCTATACATGTGTTGCACGAGAGGAACAAAAGTATTAATCTATTCCACAGAAGCAAGCAGTTTGATTCGTCTGACTAGAGCTATAGGAGCAAAAGATTTATTATTGAACACAAACTCATTCTAGGAATGCCAAATAGACCATAACGCCACACCAAACGTAATATGCTCTTTCCCATTTCTTTGAGGTTCAATGTTACTCGCCACCCACTTCTTGAGTTCTCTATCATCTGAGAATTTGAATGCACGAAGGTTATGATTGCCAAGACCCCTCAACACCTTCTGAACTTCAATGCACTCCTTGAGGATATGAGTTTCAAATTCATCCCCTTGTCTAAACATTGGGCATAAAACATCAGTTGTGATGTTACATTTCCTCCTTTTAACATTAGTTTTCAAACCACCTTTCAAGAGGACCAAATAAAACAACAGACCCGTTGAGTGCCTTCCCAAGGCCAGACATGATCCCAGACTTGTCGAGATCTCGAGACATTTTCATTAGTAACAAGAAGATAGGTCATTTTAGTTGAGAACATCTCATCAGACGAGAAGCACCAACATGGGTGGTCATCACCGAGCTCAACACTAGGAATTAGATGAGTAAAAATATCATTTACCACTCTTGATGGGAGAAAATCATAAAATTTATCCATGTCCCAAGAGCCATTCCTTATGTAATAAGATATTGAGAGACCCTATAGTTCAGAAGGAAGAGGATGACTAATTAAATCCAGTCATTGTTGACCAGTTGGAAGCCACATGTCTTCCCAGAATCTAGTTTGCTGACCACTCCCTACAATCTAACGAATCCCCTTTTGGATGAACTTCCAAGTACTAGTAATACCCCTCCAAGTGTTAGAGGCATTCTGTTGTTTAATGATTACAGGAATAGTTCCCTCCCCACAAGCATATTTAGCCTTCAAAACTTTAACCCATAAAGCATTTTGTTTTGTGATTAAACCCCACCCAAGCTTCATGAGTAAATCTAGATTGAAATCATGTACCCTACGTATGCCCAAGCCCCCGAGCTGCTTTAGTTTACAAATCTTCTCCCAAGCTTTCTTCTCACTTGATGTACCCCAAAGAAAATTGTACATTGTTCTTTCCAGCTGAAAGCAAACCGATTTTGGAAGCAACGTGGTCAACATTACGTATGTGGGTAAAGCACTAAGAACTGGTTGCGCAAGAGTAACCCTGCCAGCAAGCAACAAGTTATGTGCCCTCCAAGAATAGAGTCTTTTATTTGCCACATCAAGAATATAATTATAAGCATGGTGACTCTTTCTGAAGTGGAGAATTGGAACTCCTAGATACTTGCCTAAGTTATCAGTCAAAGTAAGTCTCGTCATTGCACTTAGATTTTGGCCTCTAGAGCTATGCATGTTTTTCGAGACAAACAATCTGGTTTTTTAAATATTTGCTTTCTCACTTGAGGATTTACAGAATTTGTCGAGACAACTTAGCATGAAACTTACTTCATCAACAGTAGCTTCTCCGAACAACACCAAGTCATCAGCAAAAAATATGTGTGAAAGAGGAGGCCCACTCCTACCAAGCTTTAATGGTTTGCAATTGTGAAGTCGCACCTCCTTAGAAATGAGGTGCATCAACCGCTCCATACAAAGAACAAAAAAATATGGGGACATGGGATCACCTAGTCATAAGCCTCTAAACGGATGAAAAGCTTCAGACTTCTCCCTATTATGAGGACTTGCATAGTACTATAGAAGAAACATAAGTCTTTATGATATTACAAAATTGCCTACTAAAGCCAATATCAAGTAGGGTGTCTTCCAAGAATTCCCATCTCAATCTGTCATAGTAGCCATGTGGAAAAATCTATTTTTATCACCAAACTTTACCCAATCCATCCTTGCCTTCTGGAACCAATACAACTCTTCTTGCTTTAGAATATAACTGTACTCCCCCCATAGCTTAGATAAGAGTTTCTCAAGGCCTCTATTAGGTCGCTCGCCCAGTTTTCTATTAATGCCTTCCATGCGTGTCATGAGAACCCTTTTGTGGAAGATATTTCCAAAATGGATTTTATTCCATTCTTCTGCGTTCTCCCTAAACTGGTTAGATGCGACACACCAATCCTCAACATCTTTCCAAGTGTCTTCCACCACCGAACGAAACAAACAATCAATTAGCCACCCAGTCATAAATATAAAGGGCTTAATTCACGTTCTGAGGAATGCCATGTTCTAAATTGATCAATAAGGGTCTATGATCTGAGTTTAGCTGAGGCAGGTGAATAATAGAAGTCTTACTAAAGCGGAGACGCCAAGCGCTATTGCAAATACCACGATCAAGTCTTTCTTTAATGCCCCTCCATTCCCAAGTTAACCCAGGGCCCTTAAACCCCACATCAAACAATTGGCAGTTCATCATGCATAGGTTGAATCTCAACATTGAAGATTGGTTTGGTGGTGCCCCTCTTAATTTATCTACAGCTTCAAGATAAGCATTGAAGTTTCCAAGAACACTCCACAACTGCTCACAGAGGCTTTGTCTTGCACTCCCATACACGTAAGTGAGAACCCAAGGAGCAACCCCATCATTAGGTTTGACGGCCCACCAATGTTACTCGTACCAATTTCACACACCACCAAAGTACATGTAGGACCCAATGCCCCTTGACTTGAGGTTATTGTATTGACGTCCATTAGGGAAACATGAGGCTGAATTTTGGACCCACCCAATTGAGTCAATACATTATCACGAGCCAGCTGCCTGACTTTACGTAGGTCACGTGTTTCTGGTTCTGGGCTCGCTTCTAGGTTGTGCCTACCTACTACATTTGGGCTTTGACTCTTTAAAGGAACACTAGGCCCACTACCCCTAGAATTCTCCTTGGGTGCGGCCTTACTTATGATTGGCTCGGAATTTCTAGCAATACTTTCTGTGACACGATGATTTTCCATGATAACATTCAGATCTGGATGGATCCCTTCCTCCATATTATCCTCTCACAAAGCGTCAAACCTGGTCTCATGCGAGAAATTAGCCTAGAGATTCTCATTTCCCTTCTTTCCAATACCCTTGCTTCATTTGTTTGTTCAGTTGATTATGACGGGGTTTGCGCTGGGCAATCATCCAGGTGACGAAGATTTCGTTATTCTGATTCGTCGGTGGCATCTCAACCTCTTTCTACACCATCCCCTCCATGTTCATCGAAGCTTCCTCATTCAATTGACCCCTGTTAGTTGTAGTATTACATGCTTTCTTCGAGGATGATGACTCGCAGAGAAGTGAGCGATCGTCCCTCTGATGTCCTTAACGGCCACAATGGAAACAGATGAGGTGCAATCCCCCATGTTCCACTCTGTAGAGCCTTTCATTCAGCTTGAATGAAGATACAAGAAATTTCCTCAGATCAATCTCTACACAGATCCTGGTGAATTTAGCCCTTTTCCGTAACAAATTTGTCACCTCTATCTCCTCGTTGCCTTAGCGTATTAGTATCTATTTTCAGCATGTTGCCAAGACTTCTCCTTACTTTCCAAAGAATGTGTTTATCATAATACTCAATTGGAAACCCTGGGATTCACACCCATACTGCAACTCGTTTAAACTCTTCCTTTTGCGGGAAGAATTCAGGATGCCACATACGAACCATTAAATAATGATCTAAGATCATCCAGGGACCCTTCAAAAACATTGTTAACATCTTCTAAATTTCTAAACTGATTAGGAAAAAATCATTTTCCAAGTCGATCATTTCCATACTTCCAGAGGGTTGCCACATCTTGAGTAGGCATTGGCGAAGGAATTTCATACTAATCTTCTTGCCTAGTAGTTTAACCAAAATAGCCTTCTTCCAGCGTTGACATGCTTCTCGTATTTCAACTCTAGAAACCTTAATGATGGGGCACAAGGGATCCACCTTTAAACTTGTTCCTTCCACGTCGATTATCATCATCATCAATGGTGGAGTTGTCTTCATCCATCGAGTCATCATCTGGCTACGCCTTAGTATACGTCTCCCATTCAGAACTAGAGTAGTAAGAGGAAGCACCATTAATAACAATGCAAGCATCCTTGCAGGAAAGCAACTTCTGCTTCATAGTCTCCCCTATGGTCGTGGGGAAGAGTTCACGTGCATCCTTCCTCCCATACACACATACACGTTCCTGCTCCTTGGGATGGTGCTCTTGTGTCTCCTAAAAAAATGTTTCTTATGTGGTCGTTTGTTTAGGTTTCTTCGTGCTCCTGTCCAACTGGTCCTTCTCCTCAACGGTCAACGTTGTCAAAACCCTAGCAGAGCATAGGGTTTTCCCTCTTCCAATCTTTTCCTCTATAGGTCAAAGCTGTGATTTAGTAACTTTAATCTATTCTAATGTTTACAATATATATCACCCGGATCATAGTTGATGAAAAATTAATTGATGGAATATAAGTATTTTAGCTAAGATTAAAAACCATGGGAAAAGATAATTAATAAAATAATTAAGGTTAAACGTTAGGAGAGAATATCTCTTAGAAAAAATCCTTATTCCTAATATTACATAAAAACTAATCAATAACTTCCTTTCAAAATTTCTTTAAGAGAAAATATTAGTAATTAATAATATTTTTAGAAGTCTATTATATAACTATAAAATTATGAGGATTATGAAATAATGGGTCTTAAAGGAAGGGATTTAATACCTTGACCTTAGAGTCAACTCAATCTTTAACACACTCTTCATGATTAGTTAAATTTTTAAAATTAAACATGAAAGTTGCATTAAAAATGTGTTGAAAAAGAAACAATATTATATAAGCACCCTAAATTTTTTACACTTACTTGACACCTCTTATTTATCTCTATCTTTCTCTTTTATCATATCCCATCACTCGTTACATTTGTCACTTTTTTGCCCTCTCCCACAATCTCTTTCCGGGTATAAACACCCTACTGATCATTATTGTTAAAGAAACATGTTAGAAGTAGGGTAAAAAGGCTACATTGAATCTTAATTAATTTCATGTTACCAAAGCCAATTGGTTAAAACTAATGGTAGCAAATTTGATATGCTTTTAAATGAAGTGTTGCATTCAAGTATATATATTGATATCGCCAGTTTTGCTTCTGAAAGACAATGTAATGGTAAGTTCAAAATTATTACCCTCTACTTTTCCCTTTCGGAATGATCCTACAATTTCATAATTGAGGTAATGTTTGTTTAGGAGAGTATTTATATAATTGATTTTAAATGAAATTATTTATGTTTGGATTTTTTATTCTATAAACACACACATATATTTCAAGTAACTAATTATTCCAAAAGATTAAGTTATTGGGTGGAGGCCACATGGAATGATTTTGTATTATACTCTCCTCGTTCTGGTTTATAAGGCACCTTTTAGAAGTTTTTGTGTTCCTTTTTATAGACCACTTTACAATTTCAAGAAAATTATTTATTACCATTTTCCTTATTTACCCTATTAACTTTAATGTCTTTTCAACTATCAAATTATAGTAGAATTAGTTAATGATATTAAATAAGAGTAAAACTAGAAAGTTAAACTATTTTTTAAAACCCCAATAAAAATTAACTAGCTTTAACTATTTTTATTAGTTTGTGTGATTTGGTCAACTGTGACTTAATTATAAATAAGAAAAGAGAGAATATATTTCTAACATGACCCTCATGCAAAAGCCATTTTGGCTTGAAGCATGAATAATGTATAGGTTTACCTATCTTGTGCTGAAATTAAACCTTTTTAGTTGGAATAATGGTGCGGCAGGGATCAAACTCTTAATCACTTGATCATAAAGGCTCTGATACCATGTCATGAAGCAATTATTCCAAAATCTCAAGCTATTAAGTGGAGGACACATGAAATGATTTTATATTATATATTTCTAACAATATATATAATAAAACTCAACATAATATTTTGAATTTAATACAAGAACTTCCTAAAGTTTCTTCAACTGATCAAAATTAATTTTGAGCCAAAATCAAATTTTCAATGTAAAAACAAACATGTGAACATTTACCTAATTTAGAACAAAAATCAATTTTTCAATGTAGAATTAAACGTGAAGATGATTTACCTAAAAATAGGTAAAATAATGTTTTAAAGTAGTTTTAAATAATCTAAATGTATGTTTGGTTTGATATTAAAAAGATAACCAAATTTAAAATTGAAATTTCTCAACAAAATTATTTAAAACATTAAAAATATGAATTTATCACGTTTTAACACTAAGAGTGTGTTTGGTAAAACTAGCTTAAAGCTTAAAGCTAGCTGAAAGTTGAAAAACTATTGAATGTGTTTGGTAAAACTAGTTGAAAATAGTAAAATGACATTTAAGGACAACATATTAATTATTAAATAATAATAAGTGGGGTGGTTGAAGTTAAATTTGTGATTAATTTTCAGCTAGTAGCTGAAAATTGGAGCTTTTTAAGAAAAGTCTGTAGCTACCAAAAAAACTATCTTCCCAAACACGGCTGAAATTGTTTGAGCTACTATTTTTATCTTTCAGCTAGCTGAAATGCAAGCCAAACACACTCTAAATTAAACCTATTCTATATGAATCAACATTGTGAATATAAATTACAAATATATGGACAAAAATAAATTAGTAAAAGCATGTAAAGTTGCAAACGCGCCAAGTGAACGGATAGAAATCGTGAGATGATCTTAATGCTTATACAACAAGTAAAGCCCCCACGTACGTATTCAAGAAATTTTTCTTTTCTTTTTGTGTTTTTTTCCTCCACTTGCTTTGTGTGCCATATATTGTGATGATGAATTGTTGTGGTCTCGGTCTCATACGTTTCTACCATGTCCAAAAAGTGCTCTGGTTTTCTGGTACAACATGAATCGAATCAATCAAGATGTCTGTGTTCCCATTCTGACCAGACGTAAAAACTTCTATTAAAAAAAATTGGGCATTTGCTTTGCTAAGTATACTAACTCATCAAGGCCATTGTGAATCTCACACACACACACCGAAAAACAAAAAACCGTAACAGAAGTCAGAAGACGGAGTTTTTAGAAACAAGCTAGCTAGGATGCTAAATTAAACAAGTAACACACCTCAGACAAAAAAAAGGTAACACACCAATGCATGGGCATATATAGATAGGCCATGGGGCAGTCCATAACACAAGAATTTGCTTCTAATTCTAATATGATAATTTGAAATAAATTTGATGCATTTATGTAAGAAGAACTTTTAAGTGAAAAAAATAGAATAAATCAAAGATGTTAAATGAATTTAAATTCTCTAATTTCAACTTATGGAGAAGTTAAATTCATTTGACCTTTTTAACTCATTCTATTTTGTTCTTCTGAAGTTCTTTTGCAAAAGTATGTCCAAATTGAACCTTTTTTTGTCATGAATTCTAATATGATACTTTTTTTTTGTCATTCCATAACAAGGAGCCCAAGGCTCAAAGGATACAAGGAGCGGAATAGAGCCCAAAGGGCAAGAGGCCCAAGAGAGGGAACCCAACAAATTGAAAACTGAATTATAGGTGATGTCGGATTTTGGGCTTCCGTTGTTGGCTAGATTTTTGTTGAATCCTTAGCCCAATTGGCCCAGTATATAAGAAGAAAAAACCTATCATGGGAATGTACTAGTACTTGAGTTGAGGGAACTCAGTTTAGTGTCAGAGTTCACCCCTCTGTTGTTCGGATGCAAGCGAGCCTCTTTTGTCTTGTTGTTCTCTTTGGCGCTCTGCTGATTTATCGCCTGGGCTTATTGGGCCCGTTTGTTTCTGTGGTTATTTCAGGGATTTTGGCAAAATAAACCCCTCCTAAAGTGTGGTACTGCATTTTAGATAATAAAGTATAAAGATAACTATTATTAAAAATAAACTATAAAATATATGCATACGTAAAATAAATTATGAAATTATTAAAATTTCATTCAATAATTTTTTATCAACAATTATAATTTAGATTTTGAACTTTTTCCTCTAAAGTGCATTTCTTACTTCCTCATGAAGTCAGTCCAAAATTAAAAAGTGGTTTTCAAACCTGACAAAAAATAAAATAAAAATTAGAGTGGGATTCACAATCTCAATTCTCAAGCGTTAACGATTATTTTCTTAACAAGAACTAGACAATGCTTTGAATTTCCATCGTGCCAAAAACCATTTTCATAGCTAGGAATTCATTTTTATGATATTTAACAACAGAGAAAGAAAGAAAAAAACTAATTCTAAAAACCATGAAAATGGGCACTATATATGTTACACAGGGTTAGAAATTGAAGCTTGAAAATTGAAATTGGAGATGGGGAGAGAGAGGGAGTCAATCTATTGATCTATTATATTCCATTCTATGGGACAGGATAGGACTTATTGTGACACATGCACTTGTAAGCCATTGGACATGATTCAGCCTCTGCAAGGGATGCACAAACGAAGCTCACCATCACCAACCTGCATGGGGAGCATGATCCACACGCATGAGAACAATCCGGTAACCTCGATCCAGCTACTAGCATTGTGTCAGGCCCCCTTATATGCTTTTTTGTCACTCTTCCTTCCCAATACACCCTTTGTTTTGCCACTTTGCTCCCATCTTTCGTATTTTCCAGTTCATGATCCCAATGTGCATATTGTCCTACTAATCAACATGAAAATTACCACAACCACATTTAATTAATTAAACTACCATAGGCAATTTAATTAAGCATAGACAATTTAATTACGATTTTTTTTAACCTGTACAACATAAACATTATATAGGATAATAGATTATAATTTTATTGAAAATTATCACATCATTCAATGTATTGGTAATATTAAATGTTATATTTTTTAATATAAACTTTCCACTTTTATTAATTATTTTATGCAATGTAATGTTACATAGGTTAAAAAATCGATTTAATTAAGATGCACTTTATTTTAATTTTAAAGATAGAAAAACATATAAATAATGATGATCCAGGGATGATTAAGTATGTAAAAAATCTAGATGAACTTAAAACTAAAAAAACTAACCGACAATTAAAAGTTAGATGAAAACGGATAAATTAACTGATTTCACTAACATTGTGTTTGGATAGAGAAATTTGAAATTACTAGAATTTAAGTGTTAAAAATAGTAGAAGAAAAAATTCCAAATGACAAATAGGAGAATTTTTTAAGACAAATAGGAGAATTTCAAATGACAAATATTGAGAGAGAATTTCAATATTTCTCTTTTATGTTCAAACTTTTTAAATTGTCATTGTTAATTCCGCTCATTTTAACATTTCACTCAACACTGTCTATTACAATTGAGAATTCTAAAATTCTCCATCCAATCACAAGGTAAAAGTGTTTAGTAAAGTTAATTTAAAGTTGTAAAATTACATAATGGGGAGTGAAGATTATTGAGAGATAAAATTATAAAAAAATTAAACTAATAATTAAAGAAATGATTTTTTTATTAAAAAATGTCACCTAAAAAAAGGTAATAGTTACCCAAAAAAATATTACTTTAATAAACATTGATTTCAGCTACCAAATTCAATTTTCCTGTAACATGTCTTATAAAAAACACTCTATATGTATTACTATGATCGATCTCAATCACAAATAGATTAATTTTTAGCCATCCAAAATTTGTTTTGAGTATTGGAGACTTACGCGAATGTGACCGGCTTATGTGCCTTGCAGCGATGAGTAGTGGAACATAAAGCAAAAGCAGGGCAACTAGAGCAGCATAAACAGAGCTCCTCCTCATTATTGTTTCTGTGATGTTCTTAAGATATTTGACAAGTGATAAAGTTGAGTGGTGAATGGCGAAGGAGCTAGAAGGAGTAAGTATATATACGTAAACAAACAATAAATTAATTAAGGGATATGATGGAATTGAAGCGATTCACAGGCAAGGGGATGGAGAGTGTGATAAGGGGTTGTCACATGAAAGAGGACTTCTCATACTTAGTCACAGGATTGCTCGAGCTTTTGTTGTTCCATGGAGGAAGAGAGAAGCAGTAAGAATTTAAAACGGAAGGGTTAAAAGTGCTTCTTTTACGTGAGTACTGTCTTAATTAGCATTGCCTCATCACCACAAGTATTTGATAGCTGGCATAAATGCAACCTCAATTTTGCACTTCCATTTGTTTGCTATAACATTTTTCTATTTAATTAATATATATCTTCATGTGCATTCGAGTTCGCCTAATAAATTTGGTACCCGGGGCTTTGATGTGACTGCCATTAATATACCTTCTCTATAGAAGCCTAGTATTTGTGTTGTGGGCTTAATTAAGACTTTTCTATAGAAGCCTTCTATTCTATGCCTTGATACACGGTTTATTCAGAGACTTTTCTAAAGTCTATGAAATTATATTTTTTTGGATAAGCAAAATAATTAAATTAAAAAGTCTATGAAATTATATATAAAAGGGATCTTTAATTTCTACGATTCTATACCGTCACGAAAAAGTAATTAAGTTTTATATTTTATTTTATTCTAGACAAAGGGGATTATACATTCTTTTATAAAATAAATTGCATTTAATTATTGATATTTTAATCATCTATACTTTGGTTTATTTAATAAAAAAATAAAGGAATTTGACTTCAATGAAAAAAAATTGTGTTTTAATCATCTATATGTTTAATTTTTTAAACTACTTTTACAATTATTAATTAATCTAGCAACTCTATACAATAATTATGTTTTTTTATCTATATAATATTTCCCATTAAAAAATCATATACGCTGAACAACGGATCACTATTCTTTAAAGTAAAAATTTACAAAGAAAAAGAAAGAAAATAAACAAATATTAATACATAAGGTGGCCTTGACCAATGGGTGGATGGTATAATCAATATATGTTTAATTTTTATTCTCCAAATACGAAGAATTTTAAAATTCTTAAAATTATGAAATCAATAATGAATATTAATTAAAAAAAGTTAAATAAGATAGGAATTGTAATTCCTCCTATTTATTTATCATAGAAATATTAAAATTATCTTTTAATATGTGTCAATTGAAATTCCTCCTATTTATTATTTAAAACTCTTTTTTTTTACTATTTTGATATATGATATTCAGTAATTTAGAATTACCATATCCAAATACAAGATTAATGTATTAGGGTTGAATTGTGTACATCAAATATTTCGAACAGAAAGCTAATCCCACCCCACCATGTTACAAAAGGTTGTGTATTGAATAAGTTTTATAAGGAAAAATAATGTCCTTTATATATGCATGCACATAAACTTTATTATTTTTTTATGTAAAAAGAATATGCATGAGATAATAAAAAATTGATAGAATGAAAAAAAAGAGAAAATAAAATAAAAATGAATGAATTCATTATTTCCTTTAATGTGAGAAGAATGAGATGATAAAAAATAGACAGAGAGAAAATTTAAAAAAAAAAGAAAAGAATAAGAAATAAAATGGAATGATTTTATATGTTATTTAGATCACTATAAGAAAATCGATTTTTTGTGACGATTAAAAACCGTCGCTATTTTATAATTAACGACAGTCCACCTGCAGTTACTAAAAGCCTCGTAATATGACCCTAATAATTTTTTTAAAAAAAAATCCTTTCTTTCCAAACTTATCAATTCTAAGGATCGAACCCACAATTTGTATGATACGAAGAAGGAGCATTACTATTACGCTAAATTTGTTTCTTGAAATATATAGTGTAAAATATTTATATATAGTGAAAAAATAACAAGAAATTAGCGCCGGTCAGGCCGACACTAACTTTACGAAGTCCGACGCTAATTTTTTTTTTTGCCTTAAATAAAAAATTTAAGAAAAAGTTTATTTTACAATTAGCTCCAGCCAAGTTGACGCTATTTAATAAAAAATGTAAAAAAATAAAATTAAATTCAACTGTGATGCCTTTTAGCGATGGCCAGGCCGACGCTACTAGCGACGGTGTCGTGGTCGACGCTTCTAAATCACTGATTTGTTGTAGTGGATGGAAGATAAAATGAAAAAAAATATTTTCTATTGCTTATTTGGTTGAATGAAAAAATGAGTATAAATAAAACATATTCATATCACATAACATTTATACTCTCATAATATAACTAATGGTGTTTAACTTATTTGTTTTCTATTCAAACTACCAATAATTGATTATCTTACAAGATAAAATTTATTGATGTGAAATACAAGTGTATTTTTACCTATATACAATACTAATACAAGTCAAATACAATAGAGAAATATATATAGTCTCTCAACAATGTTGATATAAGCATGAGACTCCTACTACAACTAGAATTCAACATATATAAATATATCACAATAGCCTCTATATGACATGAAACATATATCTTCTAAAGAAATATTTATGTTTTTATAGTCAACTATGAAAAACAAAAATGGCCACACAAAAAAGCTACCACTAATTAAGATTTTTTACTCATAGTATTTCTAAACATTGGACTAAACTTCTTGCCCATTAAATAATGACTTATGTTTGAAATTGCGAAATACCACAGTAGTTGAGATTCTATTTATCTTAATTTATAGAGTATTTTCAAAAAGTAAGGAAGATACGTGAAATTTTTCACAAAATGTTTTAATGATCTTTATAGCGGAAAATAAAGCAAGAGGAGAAAAAACTAAATATGCATCACTATATTGTACAAACATCATCATGGTGCTAAAAGCAATTTATGAAATATATACATGTACAAAAAGACCTCTTAATTAGGCAAGTATATTACCAGGACTAGAGATGATAGGAAGATGGTCCAAAGACTATGGACAATAGTGAGGGACAACTGGCAATATATCCACCCAGAGATACTAAAGGTGGGTAGGATCCAACAAAATCCAAGGGAGGGGAGGTACAGTTGGAGGTACCATAGTAGGTATGAGAGGTATAATGGAAACTGGTAAAGACATGAAGGGTGGTAGAGATCAGTCTATATAAACGGAAAAGGTAAAACAATTTGGAGAGCGGTATCTCCAGTAAAGGAGAGGAAGGTAAGCTACGTGTATTCGGGATATTGAACCACAAAGGTGGTGTTCGGTGTACACCACCCAATGTGATTTAAGCTCAATCTACCATCCTTCGCCACTGAAGAATAAATACTGTCATTGTTGTCGCTGACATCATCTATCGAATATACATGAATAAACAAACAAACAAACACAGAGGGTGAGATATTGATCCCATTAAGCGGAAATATAGGGAAAGTCTAAGCATCAGAAATAATTACGGATAACAATAGTTACTTCATATAAATAACGATAACATAAACAAACAATGAACCATTAATCAATCAATTATGTTGTACTCTTAACATATCTGTAATTAAATATTAATAAAAATTATTCTCTATGGTAAATGAAACAAACATATTTAATAAAAAAAACTTATTGTTTTATGGAATTTACTCATTATGACTAACAATAGAGAAATCAATCAAACAATCAACCAAATACTCAGTAGTCGTTCTATGCAATGTCATGCAATGCATGCGGACCCAAATCTAGATCTTTTCTTTCTATATACTATCTTCATAGAGTGTTACATCTATTGAAGGAGCGAAGGTCGGGAGCTCTCGTCACAAAATACGACCCCAAATATCGGGTGCTTAATTTTATTTCATAAAGTGCACTTTCTTCCTCATGGGCACCATGATGCGCTCAATTGTTCACATGATCCCCAGGGTCTAGTCGAGTGCGCCAAGCCACTCACCAGAGTTTGCAGAGGCAACCCCCCGGCCATTGTGGCCGATGAATCGAACTATGCCCTAGGTCTTTCTTGGTTGTCCCTATCTACAATGTTATGAAAACTAAATCGACCGGTTCAACCGGAAACCGGACCATCGGTCGGTCTGGTAAGCTAGTTGGATCGGAAGTGATATCAAACCAGGGATGAGATCATCAATCAGTCATCAAACTAGTGAAACTGGCAAGGAACCGGACCGGGTCAACCGTGAGCGTTGATGCGTGCTGCTGAATTGAGATTTTGTAAAATGATAAAAGTGTTCCCAGCCAAGATCGAATGCGTGACCTCCTGACAATTGAGAAAGATAAGAAGCGTCCAAACCACTAAGCCAACACATTACTTGTTAATATATGTACACAACGTGTTTTATAAACATTTTGTACAAGCACTAAAGCTGGCAACATATGCATTAAATGATTGAATCCATCTTTGATATTATTTTTTAATTAATTTTATACAATCAAATATATATTTCAAAAGTTTTACAAAATATAAATGCGTTTGGAATTTTTAATATAAATTATTTAAAAAAATATATTTTCAAACTATTAATTAGTTAATAATTTTATTTATTTCATATGTATATATTTTAAATATACTTCTGGTTTAACCAGTTCAACCATTGACTCACTGGTTGAACCAGTGATCCAATGACTCGGTGTATGCTACCTCCCAAAATTCCAGTTTTCTTTCTCTCAGATGAAAACCATCTTTGGACCTCCACTTAGGTTTTTATCCATCCAAATGAAATATGCTATGCATGATGGCAAAAATCATAATAATACACATGACTTTTCAAAACACTACCATAGACCTTTTAGTGTCCATCTTTTCTTTCAAAAAAGGCAGATTAACATCCAATTTCATATATTTCTAAAGCCTTTAGTATTTTCACTATTTCAGGCCAAAGCTTAGTGATTTATTTTCTGAAATGAAGAATCCATATCAACAAAAAGTTTAAAACTTGAAAATATATTTATCCAAAAGAATATCCTTTATTTAGAGATTCAACATCAACCATGAAATATTGGTTTGGAATTACCTTTTCCTTTTTTCAAAAGGAAGTCATAAATTTGTGCAAGTTTTAATTAAAAGTATCAATTTACTAAAATCTTTCCCAAGCTTTGTTTTAAGAAAATTAACAAGATCAATTCCATCGAGAGGGAATCAATCAAGCTTCTCAAATATCTAAATAATGTCAAGTTTCTCAAAATAGTTTTCCCCAAAATTATACTAGCTTTCTTTCAAACCAATAGGTTCCCTTATTAAAATTCATATCTTTACTTTCAATTCTTAGCTGTGGAATTGTCATCATCATAACATAACAATACTAAATGCTTTGTATGCACCATGAACGATCATCAAATGATTATTGTAAATCAAACAAAGCATGTACACATAACTAGTCGAATTTACATCATTTTTAATCAAGGTTTAAACCTTACATTGGGTAAACCCCATATATAAACTTTATACTTCCAAAATTCAAGTTTGCTTTCTTTAATTCATTCATCCACACCATTTAGTCAAGCATAGTAAAAGAATGCCAAGTTTCCTTTCTTTACCATACTCAAACCATTACAATTTTTAGCTTTTTTTAAAGATTACCAACTAAATCAACTTTGAAAAAGTGATCAGACTATCTTTCATCCATTCACCCTAGAGAATAGGATAAGTAATTACTCAATCTAATGATTACTCATCTATTCCTTTTTCTTTATTAGGTCGAGTAGGTTCATCATCCATGGTAAAATATAGGTTTTCCCAAATAAAATCCCACACAACTTAGTGGTTTTCCTTGGATTTTCTTTTATTATCATTGCATAACATATGCTTATTAGAAATACATTTATTCTTAACAAAAAAGACCACAATATCTAAATCATTCATAGGATAAGTGTTTTTACACAAATATTACCTTTTGTGATTATTTTTTCTTCTATTAACCAGTTTCCTACAACAAGAAGTTTTATTCCATTACACATTTCTAATGCATATATTGGTGTTTCTGAGTAACATAATCGATGTTTCTTTTTTAAGTTGTGAGTAATGATTTATAAATATAGTGAAATTTAAATTTAAAGTATTCAAAAATTTCAATGGACAATAAGCTCTTATTTAATAATCTTATTAATTACTTTGTCAATTTAATCTAATTTTTGGGATTATTTTGTTAATTTTTTAATTATATCTATAATGATAACAATTTTTAAGAGTTATTTTTTTATAATAAATTAGGCTAAACGCCCGAAAAAAAGAACATTATGGGCGAATCTAACGAGGGATATAAGCTCCCATCAAGTCCTCTCCTGGGAACTGAACTAGAGAACAAGGAGCGACTAGATAAACATGAAAACCAATGGGCATATCATGGCCCAACCGAGCAAGATGGTTAGCACAGCGGTTAGCTTCGCGATACACAAGGTTGATCTCTACTCTCTACTCTTCATGCATTATACATTGAATGTCCCTAACCAGAGGAAAGCAGTTGTCAACAATAAGCCTTGTGATACCTTTCTCTTTGGCAAGACGAAGCCCAAATAATAGACCCTAAGTTCTGCTTTGATTACTGAGCAGGCGCCCAAATGGCGTGAAAAATCCGTGATGAAATGTCCCGTAGAATCACGAATTACCCCACCACAAGCAACATCCCCATGTGAGCAAAAAATGGACCTATCCACATCCATCTTGAGAGTCTCTATTGAGGAAAATTGTCAAGATATGAGGATTTCAGCTTTCAATGAAAGTTGCTTCCCCGGATTCAAAAGATCCATCTCCTGTATAATCAAATTTGAGTAGTTCGTAACTTCGTCAAGGAGAGAAGTTGCAACATTAGATCAATGATCACAGACCAAATTATTAGGTCCCACCACAAAGCCTAAGTGGCTACAAAGAAAAATATACTCCATTCTAGGATGGTGTAGTTTCCAAACTCCCTTGGATTTTTACTTCCTACCATGCATCGAGACCTAAGCTAAAGAAAACACTCCACTGCAGCTGCGAGATGGAATGAGCCCAAAACTCTTGCATTGGATCACAATCATGAAAGATATGGATAATTGTCTCTACATCATTACCGTATCACAGGCACATTGAATCATAGGCCATGCCCTGTTGATCTCTCTCCCTGTTGGTCATTAGTCTTCCATGAGCCACTAACCAAAGGAATGTTTTGATACAATGGGGCTTGGCATGGTCCTAAATTGAGTGATATGACCACAATATTGTGGTATCGTCCATGGCCGCAACAGTAACAAATTGCAATTGTGGTGTGAATTAGTTTCACACAAAAAACCTTGATGTTGCACCGCGATAGAGGCTAACAGTTGCAACAGTAGCAACGAAGTTGTTCACTTTCATTTTTCTTTTAAAATAAAAAACAAACGAAGGCCATCGTGACACTTTCAATTATGAAAAATAACTCTCATCACTCATCTCTCTCTCTTTGCTTCACTCTTGGTGCAAACTAACAATAATTTCACACTGCAGCACCCACACTCACATTGCAATGCTAGACTGCCAGCGACTGCGACCACAATTTAGAACCATGGAGCGTGGCCATTGCCAAATTTTCTTTGCGACTAGGGGGGTTTAATCCAAGGGTCTTCGTCAGTATTGGACATATAATCATAGCCTGATTTTAGAGAAAATTTGGCATCCAATGAGAATCGCCATTAATAGTGCTCATCATCTAGATTGAGATCAAAATAACAAAAACCAATATATTGACATAACAACGGAGAGACATTTTAAAAAAAGTAAAAGATTAATTTATTTGTATATGTTGACTATGAAGCTTAATGGTCTATATACATTTAGAGAATAGTGAATACTCTTTGATGAACAAAATAATAGCATGACACATTGAAATGTATGACATATTCTTATGAAACACGCATGATACATTTATTGTTGGAAGTTATCAGGTCATAATATGATTTTGAGTTATAATGAATGATGTATCTCTTTTTTAGGCACTTAAACATTATATATTTTATTTTATACAAAAACTTTAAAAATGGGAAAAATTCATAAGATGATTAAGGTAGATGTAAAATATTATGATCAAACATCAACAAAACATATTAAAGTACGTATTTGTTTGTATTTCATTAAAATTAGTAATATACTTAGTATTTTGTTATTTTAAAGAGTTTGTCTGCTATTATTTGAGCTTACTCATGACTATGATGAATGATTACAAAAAACAAATAAATTAAATTAAAATAATATTATAATTAAAAATATATTATCTCTCATATGTATTTTTTTGCAAAATTTCTAAAATTAATTATACAAATTTTTAAGCTAAATTTTATATGCTGAGTTTTCTTGTAACTTTATTATGTGAGAATGTAGTTTTTAGTCATTCTAAAAATATATATTAAAATAATAACTTAACATGAAGATGTAAGAGATAATTAATTTATAAAATTATAATAATGTTTATTATTTATTTGTGTTCCATAAATCCATTTATTAAAAATAGAGTTTAATTAGTTTTCTTTTAAGTTTTGAACTATTATCCAATAAGATGTTATCACATTATTTAATTAATATGATATCTCATATGTTATCAAACTCAATAAATGATGTGGCAAAACATTATTGGATGACGCTGTGAAACTTTTTTACACAGACAATATATGCTCAATAAATCCTTAAAAATATATATTTAAAGAAAACAAAATCCTGAATAAAATATTTTAAAAATGAAATATAACAGTGTTTAGGACTTGATTCTAATTGTAAGTAGGACCATCATTGGTCAATAATAATTGAAATTATCTTAAAATTCATTTTACATCATTTTAATAATACAAAAATATACAGACATAAAATAATATTTCATATTTAATATTTAATAATATATAGTTTCATTTAAATATTTTTGAAATATTTTATTATAAAATAGTTATTAGCAATTAGTAGTATTGAGATATTAACTAATTTTAATTCCTTATATTTTTGTTGTATATGAAAAAATGATATTTGACAATAACTTAATAATTTATAATATCATTTATTTATTTTTCAAGGTTTTTAATTTTATATTTAATAAATGATGCAATTTATATTATAAAGTGACATTAAAAACAAATCTATATTATCAAATGTAAAGTTCAAATCAATGTTACTTTTTTATATATAAATATAGATATAGGTGTTGACTTCGGTGGGTTAGCAGAAATGTGAACCACCGGTGGTTCACAGCTCCAATACCGTTAGATAAATTAATATTTAAATGTGTGGTTGAGATTTGTTACCTGTGACCTGTTCTTTCAAACATGATTAATAAAGATAATTGAGATGTTAAGGTTTTGGTATTTTACTATGATGTCCTCTGATATGAAAATTGGTTGCCGGTGGGTAAAGGCCAAACGACGCTGGAAATTGGATTGTGTGCAGCAAGAGGTTCTATTGAGAAAAGCTGTTTCGATGTTTGCGTCATTTGTTGGTTTCCATCATGCAAGACAAACGTGAATTCAAATTTTTCTGTGGGATGTTTAGAATTGAGAAAAAGGATCATGGCATATAGTTAGTTGGTTAGGAGCTCGGGGATGAAGGTAGCGTAGTAGTTATTGATACCCAAGTAGCAGAAATGTGAACCAACAATGATTCACAATTATTCGACCGCGGCAGCGCAAGTGGCAATGGTGTGAATGTCATTTCTGAAGTAATACTCCCATCACTTTGGCTCCAAATGCTGCCTACTATTCACCCGTGCCCAGACCTAAGAACAATAGCTATTGACGAAAGCTAATCGCTGTTGACGAAACAACAACGCCATTGACGACGTTCCCGTAGGTCCCCTCTGCTTGACACCGTTGAAGAAAGCAAAGTGAAGCAATGACTTGTATGCAAATTCAAAAAACTAATTAAACAAAATTATAAAAAATGATTAATCACTATTAACCGGTTACTGACTGGATATGGCAGGTAAAAAATGTTGAAGCACCGGTGATGCACCTTTTTACTAACCCACCCTAGAATCCACCATAGATATATACATAAGCTACAGGGCTTCTAGGGTGGAAGAGTTCAAAACTCATCCACCGTGAATGAGTAATGAGTAACCGGTAGTAGGAAGTTTTGTGTAGTATATATTAATTTTGTATTTTTGCAATTAAGTCCTTTCCCTTCTCCTAACTCTATCGATGCTACAACCACGTGAGATGGAAATGTCACTCATTTTTGTAACATCCTAAATTCTATTAGGATAAATATTAATTAAATTAAATAGATTAATTAAGGAGATAAGTAATTAATGGGAAATAAATAATAGGGTTATTATTATTATTATTAGTTTTATTTCGTAAAAGATAGTTTTATTTGAAAATAAAATAAAGGGAGTGAGAATGGGCCCAAGCCCAATTAGTTATTCTGTAAGGAGGGGTAACAGAGCACCCTAATCCTTATTCGTATCATTCGTCAGTAAGCGAAAGGCTAAGGAGGGGAGAACCAGAGTCTCAAGAGAGAGCTGCTGAGGAGTGAAAGTCAATATCCAAGAAAGGACTTCCTTGCTGTGATCAAAGCTTCGCTTAAGGTACGGTGGGGGAGAGGGTATTGCTTGTATATGCATGTAGGGATGTGTGGGTAGTGAGGGCAACCATAAGACCCTCTAAAGGCTCTAAATTCGTATGGATGTATGTTGTAAATAAGAATAAATGATATAATCTGTTGATTGATGATTGATTGGGTGAAATTGAAGATGATATTCAGAATAATGAAAAAAGGGGTGATTAGGGATTTAAAGATTGGGGGTTTGATGAATTGGTTGTATAATCTGTAAAAGATTGCTGATTTACTGAGCTTTGGATGATATTAATGATTATGAATGATGTTTAGACGAAAAAGATTGATTAGAGATTGATTGGATGAGTTTAGAAAGGTTAGAAATCGTGAAATCTGCGATCTGCGTTGCGGGTAATCGATTACCAGGTGTGGTAATTGATTACCAGGGCTTTCTGGGCATCGTTGAGTGAGTTTGGGTTGCTGGTAATCGATTACAAGAGGTCTGTAATCGATTACCGGAGAGTTGAGT
This sequence comes from Sesbania bispinosa, assembly GCA_026901365.1. NCBI lineage: Eukaryota > Viridiplantae > Streptophyta > Magnoliopsida > Fabales > Fabaceae > Sesbania > Sesbania bispinosa. Next base: position 296,786 of record QLOH01000200.1, on the reverse strand, counting down.
TGCTGGTAATCGATTACATCTGTGTGGTAATCGATTACAAGGTTTTGACAGCTTTCTCGCCTGAGAAAGAATGTGTCTGTTAAGGGTGCAAATAAACTCGGAATACTATCATATAATATATCAAACTGAAGCCCAGGATCTTAACTTTCTAATAGAAGTGGAATCACTTTAATTGAACACCTAGAACTCTAGATATTTTCAAATTAGTGAACCAAGGTCATTAAGCTTAAAGTTTGAGGACTCCAAAATTGAGTAACGGTCTTTGGTAATCGATTACAGCTGTGTGGTAATCGATTACCAGGTTATATTGCGTATGAGAATGTTGTTTATATGATGGTTGATGATGATTATGATGATAATGATGTCGGTGTATATCACCTTATTATGATGATGTTTAATGATGAGTGTTTTGATGCATGATAATGATGTCGGTGTATATCACCTTATTATGATGTTGTTTAATGATGAGTGTTTTGATGCATGATGATGATGTCGGTGTATATCACCTTATTATGATGATGTTTGATGATGAGTGTATTGATGCATGAGGATGATGTTAATGATGATAAGTGTATATCACTTTACTTTAATGATGTTTGGTGATGATGCATGATGATGATGTTAATGATGATAAGTGTATATCACTTTACTATAATGATGTTTAATGATGAGCATGATGATGTATGATAATAATGATGATGACGACGGTGTATATCACCTTTGATGATGATGTTACCTAAGTTGTGCGGGCCCATAGAGGGGGTACAACTTAGGAGAGATGCCTTGAGCATATGTGATGAGACTTGGATTATGCGGGCCCATAGAGGGGGTGCAATTCGGGAGGTGAACTGAGTTGTGCAGACCCATAGAGGGGGTACAACTCGATAGATTAAGAAGGGGCGTTGAGCAACACTATCGGCCTGTGTGGTGATTAACAGTAGTGTTGTGTGTGAAACTTACCGGCCTGTGTGGTGATTAACGGTAATGTTATGTGTGAAGCTTACCAGCCTGTGTGGTGATTAACGGTAGGTGGACCATGATGGGGGACATTCTTGCACAAGCCTAGAGTGGGTGAGGTGCAACTTACCGGCCTGTGTGGTGTATAACGGTAGGGCTATTCTTTGTGGGGCGAATGTCTCTGTACAAGTCTAGAGTGGGGCGATGTACAACTTACCGGCTTGTGTGGTGTATAACGGTAGGACCATCATCGGTAACAACTAGAGAGATTGACGAGGTGCGCCCATTGTGCGGAGTTCCAAGTCATGATCTTTGGGTAGATGATGAGAGGAGTATTGATGTTATAATGATAACGAGTATGATGATAGATGAATGATGTTATGATGTTAATGAGTATGATGATAGATGAATGATGTTATAATGATAACGAGTATGATGATAGATGAATGATGTTATGATGTTAATGAGTATGATGATAGATGAATGATGTTATAATGATAACGAGTATGATGATAGATGAATGATGATATGATGTTAATGAGTATGATGATAAATGAATGATGTTATAATGATAACGAGTATGATGATAGATGAATGATACTATGATGATAATGAGTATATGAATGATGTTATGATAAATATGAATATGATAATAGATGAATGATATTATGATGATAATGAGTATGATGATAGATGAATGATGTTATGATGATAATGAGTATGATGATATATGAATGATGCTATGATAATGTTGAGCTTGGTGAATGTATAATGGATATATTTATGTGTTATAAATAAGAATGATGGTAGAGCATGTATATGTTGATATAGATGATGAAATATATGTTGAGTTTAGATGAATGTTACTATTGATGATTAATGTATTGATGACATGATGTGATGATGTTGTGGGTGGGGATGGGCATTCTCTATGTGTATGTATAAGTAGTATTCCTTTTCCTCACCGTATTCTGTGGATATATTTTTACAGGTGTTGATTAGGACACGATTGGTGTCGATTATGATTAAAGGGTTGTGCTCTGATAGATGTGACATCAGGGTGTATTTTGGGAGTTTTATTATGTTTCTAGATTAGGATTATTTATATGAACCTTTGGATGCCTTGTATGGAAGTAGGTTATTAGTTGTCTTTATATTTTGAGGATTCCGCTGCAGTTACGTTTGAGTTTTCTTCGGAGTTTAATTCCTTTTAATAAAGTCGTTTTCGAACCATGAGATTTAATAAGAGTGTTGTGAACCTTTTTACCCATCGTGGGACTTTACCATTTCCCAAACTACAATTTATTAAACATATAAGAGTATGGGGTAGAAGGGTGTCACAATTTTGGCATACAAAGCTTGAACTCCTGTGTAACCCAATCATTTATTATCTCTTTGCAGTGTGGTTATTGAACAAAACAATGACAGTGTGTTTTCCACCACACTTCAATCCTCAAACTGGAGAAGAAAACGATATTCATGTTCGGCTTAAGAATTGCAAATTCATGACATTTCTAACATGAGCTCTTTTTTATGGTGATATTAATTTCAATACCACGTTTTTTATAGGGTATTAAGTTATCACTTGGTGCACATTCATTGTTTTTTTATTTGATAATTGTAATAACTTCTTTCCAAGATAACATTGACCAAGATCTACCATCTCCAATATAACTTTTCAACTAACAGGAAACAAATTTATGAAGGTTAATAAAAGCTTATACATTATTAAGAAAAAAATAAAGCAAAGCTTTTTTTTTAAATGTTAAATGAATAGCTGATAATTCATGAGAGTTTAGATTTTGGATATAATTAACTATGGCGACCATGGCTGGAGTGACAAATCATCTACTGTGACTCATTTTCAATGTTGTCACTGTTTTTTGGTTCCTCTTAATAAGCCCTTAATTGCAAAATCAACAAAACACTCTTTTCCAGTTGTGGATAAATTATAATGACCATTAAATTTTATATTAATATATCCAAGGGCCACAAAAACTGAGCCACCAGTGCCTCACTTTTTAACTTATTCACGCTAGACAAAACCACAAGAAAATAAAAGATAGAAAAAATAGATAAATTGAAATGACGACCGTTTGCTTAAATTTAGACAAAAATAGTAATTATAAATTTATGTTAAAATTTTTTTAAAGGATTTATCTAAATTAGAATTTATTTCACATTATTCGGGAGGGGTGAAGAGCCTTAACTGTGACTAAGCCTCGAATAGGATTGCCTCTGGTAATAGGGGATACCTGTGATTTATACCAAAACTAGAATTTATTTTTCATATAGTTATAATCAATTTTTTTTAATTTAAAAAGTAATTACAATTATATTTTTTTCCAGAAGTTACTTAAAGCAATTTTTCAAAATACTTAGAAATCTAATTTTTTATATTCTATTCTGGACCAACTTCTGGCCTGCTTGCATCGACATTGTTTCGGGCTCAGCCCCTTTATCATACCTACTAGGACCAACGTCCAGCGACATCTATCTAGGCTTAATCCTATTTTGGACCAGCATCCGACATCCGACATACGTATGCCTCATGCCATTTCCGTTACGGGTCAACCGAAGCTGACCTACGGTACAGGCGTCTACCGGCATAGGGGCATACCGATGTGCTACCTGTAAGGCTACTATTATGGGCTGACATCCAGCTTAGGTATGCTGACATCCACCTCGAAGATTGACTTAACTGCATATGGATAACAAGCATGAACTATGTTCTAGACCGGCATCCGACTTGTAAGTACCGGCATCCACCTCACGGATTTACTTGGCTAGGTACAATAAGCGAATATGGACTCTAACCGACATGGAACGACATCCAGGCATATGTGTCTCTGGGCGCGTGAGTCCACCTTAATTCAGGCGCGTTGTGCTCTTATTAAATTACCGTTACAACCGCCTAATGGAATTTCCCGCCTTTTACCTGCATATAAATAAAGCTGAGTAAGCTGAAATCAGGTACACATTATTCTGACTATTACACACACTCTATCTGCTACACATGCTGACTTGAGCGTTGGAGTGTCTGCAGGTACACCACCACCGGAGTTTGCCGTCAACCGCCGTGGACCACCGTTCAATCTATCGGAAGCCACCATCCAAAGGACCACCCCAGATCATTGGCGCCGTCTATGGGAAACGACTATCGTTTTCTGCCACCTCTACTACCTGCTAATATGATTAATACTCGTGCTAACTCCGCCCCTGGCACTAGCTGCGGCCGTCCCCTAGATGGTACCGCCGCCGTCGCGGCAACCGCCATCGCCGCCTCAGCGGCCACACAAGCTATTGTTGTGCACCATAAATCACCTCCCAGGCGCGAAATTGCCATCACTAACAATCGGCTACCTCCCACTACTCCACCGCGTGTCAGCGAGCAACCCTCTGGCTCCATGCCACAAAGCCAACCTTCGTGTCAAGAACTGTTGTCTTTTATCAACAAACAGGATTCTTTGCTGCAAGATTACGCCCGACGCCTTTCTAAGCTCGAAGCGGAGCATCTCCGCCTCTCAGCCATGATCGTTAGCCAAGAAACGCCACAACCGCGTCCTCAGCCGCAACCACGCCCTCAGCCGCAACCGCGCCAACCGCTTGTTTTGCCAGCTCACTCTCACCATTCAGCAGAACCAAGAAATTCTCCAAGAAGGGAATCGATGAATGGGGAACCTCGTCCTTTGCAGGTTCACCCAACACCATTCCGGGAACGTCGCCCATCGTCGGCTGCATCCGTCCATTCAGTATCCTCCGCTCAGTCGCATCATAGGCCTCCGCCATCCGCCGCATGCCATGACCGCCATTAAGACTACCAACATGATTTCTATACTGAGGATGAGGTTATCCAGGTTGTCGTGCCATTTTCTGATAGAATAATGCTTTTTCTTGTTGATCGCAGGTTTGAAAAACTCCCGGTTTCCGAGCAGTATGATGGTACTGGAGACCCGCTGGAACACCTGGATGTATATGAGTCTGTCATGTCAATCAAGGGAGCCACCTGACCAATCATGTGTCGGGTATTTCCATTATCACTTAAGAAGACTGCTTTCGTTGGTTTCAATCCTTGCTGCCCAGATCCGTCAACACCTGGGCCGAGTTGCGCGACAAATTCATTACTAGCTTCACTACAAGCAAGATCCAACCCAAGACAGAAGCAAGCTTAAAACAGATCTGCCAGGGGCCGACAGAAACCCTCCGAGATTATATCAGTAAATTTACCAAGGAAGCCCTCTTGGTGCAAGGGATTCAACCCGGGGTGCAACTCATGCTGGCCAAGGATGGCCTCATCCCGCATTCGCCATTTTGGATTGATTTATCCAAAAAGAAACCTCCTACTATGGAAGATTTTCTGAGAAGGGCCGAGGAGTAAATCAGCCTCGAGGATGAGGAATTGGCATTGAAGCTGGAGGATACCACTCCATAGGCCGAGATCAGCCGGGATGCGAACATTCTCTATGAAGCAGGGGATAAGTTGCCGACAACCGACATCGACTACTGAAATTTGATATTGGAAAATACATCGTTTGGCGTACAAAACCTGTTAAACCATGGATTGATATTGTCCTCATATACTCTACTGTCATCTTAATGGTTTAAGTAACTAATTAGTCGAGGTCCCCACCCTTGGAACTCAAAAATCAGTTGAGTCACACTAACATTTCGGGTTAGCCAACATACATGTTGTACACATATTTTCTTGTGAAATACATAGTTTTTCTGTGTCATTGCAGGAATTACCTATGGGACCTCATTCCTCGATTGTCGGACTTAGTTCCTTAACACCCCAGATTAATGCTTATCTCGGACTAAGTTCCTCAATAGTTGGACAGAGTTCCTAAACATGCCAGATTTCTTCTCAATCTTGGTAGCGGGACTTAGTTCCTTGATACCTCAGATTTCTTCCCAATCTCGGTAGCCGGACTTAGTTCCTTGATACCTCAGATTTCTTCTCAATCTCGGTATCCGGACTTGTTCCTTGATACCTCAGATTTCTTCTCAATCTCGGTAGCCGGACTAAGTTCCTTGATTATTCAGACATGATGTTCGGACTTCGTTCCTAGACAATCTATAACGGACTAAGTTTCATATTCGATGGTTCCTTTCTATGATGGCATGCCACCATCATAGCAAGGGAACATCCAATGGGCGCCCCCTCACCAGGTTTAATCCTGATGAAGGGACTGAAGGGATCCCGACACTGGCAATGTCCGGGAATCCGAGGTGCGCATAAGCAATAAATAAAGCTACAAGGATACGCCGGAATAACAAAATGAAATAACCGTTAAACCACATAGCGTCTAATCGCTTACGAAAATCGGCGTCCAAACGCCTACAAACATAAAAACACACGTCGTTTCGGGGTCCAATAGTTACTCGAAGAATACTATAAGTCACTAGCCTATGCCGCCATATACCTGGCAAGTCGCATATTCAACTTACAATGAATACACGACTTGGGGGGCAACTGTTTTGGACCAACTTCTGGCCTGCTTGCATCGACATTGTTTCGGGCTCAGTCCCTTTATCATACCTGTTAGGACCAACTCCAGCGACATCTATCTGGGCTTAGTCCTATTTTGGACCGGCATACGTATGCCTCATGCCATTTCCGTTACGGGTCAACCGAAGCTGACCTACGGTATAGGCTTCTACCGGCATAGGGGCATACCGATGTGCTACTTGTAAGGCTACTATTCTAGGCCGGCATCCAGCTTAGGTATGTCGACATCCACCTCAAAGATTGACTTAACTGCATATGGATAACAAGTATGAACTATGTTCTAGACCTACATCTGGCTTGTAAGTACCGGCATTCACCTCACGGATTTACTTGGCTACGTACAATAAGCGAATATGGACTCTAACCGACATGGAACGACATCCGGGCATATGTGTCTCGGGGCGCGTGAGTCCACCTTAATTCAGGCGCATTGTGCTCTTATTAAATTACCGTTACAACCGCCTAACGGAATTTCCCTCCTTTTACCTGCATATAAATAAAGCTGAGTAAGCTAAAATCAGGTACACATTATTCTGACTATTACACACACTCTATCTGCTACACATGCTGACTTGAGCGTCGGAGTGTCTGCAGGTACACCACCACCGGAGTTTGCCGTCAATCGCCGTGGACCACCATTCAATCTATCGGAAGACACCATCCAAATGATCACCCAGATTATATTCTAATTATTTTTTTTAGCAAAAACTTACTCATCAACGACTCTGAAAATTTAAAAGTATTTTTTTACAAATAAAATGTTACTTTTCAAGAAAATACCTTAAAAGAAACCTGTATAATGGAATTGATATATATATATATTCTTCATGATCTGCTAATCAATTTCCATAATTCCAAATGTTTTACAATAAACAAGTACGTAAAATATTCAAATAACGCAATTAAATTTAGGTGTTGTCTAAGGTGCACAAGTTAAAAGTTGTGCACCAGTACACAAATTTTTTTAAGCGTCAGATATACTATATTTTAAATGAATGGTTCAGATTGTTTTGGTTTACCCACTAGTCCGGTCATCAAATTATTTTGGCTTTGAAAAATAAAAAAGGCCAACATCTCCTTATCAATTGTCCCCTCTACTGCCATGTCATATACGTTGGCTTTCCAATTACAAAATTAATGGACAAGGTGGTGGTTCCTTTTATGGCTTTCAATAACAAAATTAATGGAGTCTCAGACAAAGCTCATTCCCCCCAATTTTTGCAATTGTTACCAATCCATGATTGTTAATTAATTATTTGATCCACTATTGTCTTTCCTTTTTCTTTCTTTCAAGTCTTCGTCTTCCTTCGTTGCATACCCCCTTCTCAACCACATGATATATACCTGCAACCTCTTCCCTCACCCAGAACCCCTTGTAACCAATCCCAATTCATGACACAGTACACCCCAAGTGCAGCAAACCCATCACTTCCAGCCACCAGCAATCTATCACAGATTCACAAAAAATCAAAATCCATAAGGTCATGGTCTAAAAATACTCACCCAAAAATGAATGAATCATAAAAATAAGTGAATGAACAATCAACAGATTCATATAGCCAAGAGTCACCATCATCCATGATCCACCAAATCAAATCAGAAAACAGAAGAGAGAACAGAGCTCCTTTTCTGGCTGTCACCGTAAAGAATTCGATCCACTCCTTGAGCTCCCAAGCCCGTAGCAGCTCCACCGCTGCACCGCCTTCGCTCCCCTCAGCGTCCCTCCTGCCGCCATTCACTCCCGCGTGGCCAGAGGTCATGCCGTCGTCGCAGTGGCTTGCGGCATTGGAGATGGGTAGAGTTGGTGCTGCAACTATGACCTTGACCGAAGCTGATAGTTGAAGGGGCAACTAGACGAAATGAGATTTTCAAAAAAAAAATTGCTGCAACCGGGATACCTTCTACTGCAGGTGATTTGAACTTGTGTACTGGTGCACAAGTTTTTAACTTGTGCACCTTAGAACTCACCTTAAATTTATTCTTCTCTTCAGAATAAACTTGTAATTGAACACACAAATAACACGTCATTTTCACAACATCATCATTAATTACTTTGCTTAGGTCAATAGTCAAGATTCGTAGCTTGAAACTTCGTTTAACCACCATTTTTTAGAGAAGTCGGTTTGTTTGTGTCCTCACGATTTTTTTTTAAAATTTATTGATTATATTGAAAGGTATAATTGTAGTATAAGTAAAAGAAGCATATATCTTTTTGTGTCTAAATAAACTTATTTTCTTCGACAACGGAGGATGTAATGAAATTAGGGGTGAAAATTGGTCAGACTGCTTGTTGGGGCTTCGGCTCATTTAATAAAAAAGTCATATTTAGGTTTTTAAAAAATATTTTTAATTAAATAGGTCAGACTTAGACTTGACAGGCTAACCTATTATTAAATAATATTATTTTAATGAACATATAAATATATTATATCTAATAAATAGTATAATAATATATAATTTTTTATTTTCTTCTGTTAGCCTACTTAGAGACAAGTTTATTGTCCTATCTAAACGTATATGTTAGTGACATATTTACATTATAAAAAAGTAAGTTTATTAATTGTAAACGCACTGGCCTATTTAGAGATAGATTTATTGGCCTATTTAAAGGTCATAATATGAAATAGACTTTTAAATAAGCTAATAGGTCAAACCAGACTTTGAAATTGGCCAGACCAAACCTAAAAAATGACTTATGACAGGTAGGGGTGGAAGTAGGTCGAGCCGAGCTAGGCTTTGCAGGGACCAAGCCTGGCCTGCATTATATTTTTTGTGGCCCAGTTTGGCCTGTTACTTGTCATAGGCCATTTTTTTAGGCTTGTCCTGGCCTGTTTCAAAGCCTGGTTCGGCCTATTAGCCTGTTTTAAAAACTCATTTCATATTATGACCTTTAAACAAGTCAATAAAACTATCTCTAAATAGGTCAGTGCGCTTACGAACTAAGACTTACTTTTTTATAATGTAATATGTCACTAATATATACGTTTAAATAGGACAATAAGCCTATCTCTAAATTAGCGAATAAAAAATTTAAAAATTATATATTATTATTATTTATTATATGTAAAATATTTATATGTTTATTAAAAAAATATTATTTATAATAGGCAAGCCTTTTGTCAAGCCAAATAGGCTTTTTTAAAAGGCCTAAGTCTGACCTATTTAATTAAAAAGACTTTTTCAAAAGCCTAGACTTGACCTTTTTATTAAACGAGCCGAGCCAAACTAGGCTTTTAAGTAGGTTGGGCCATAGGCCCCTGTCGAGTGGCCTGGCCTATTTCCACCCCTAATGGTAGGTAACAGATCAGGCTTAAACCACAAAGATATAATGCAGACCGGACTTGACCCCTATAAAATCTAGTTAGTTTGGTTCGGCCTGCTTGCACCCCTAAGTGAAATAACGTAAATTAAAAATTAAAAGTGTGTTATGAGATTGAATGCTCTTCCATTGATCAATAGTAGCGGGGAGGTACAATCGGTTTCAATGATTGTAATGTGTGTTTAGAATTATACCTAAAATTTTGACAATCTTTTATGTAAAATTAAATATTGTAATCTCATTTCAAATTGTCATATATATGAAAATTTCTTAACTAAGATTGAATTAATATATAGAATCGAAGTATTTATATTTATAATATTTTTTTGTTATTTTTTTTACAGGACCACATGTATGACATATCCCTCTAGAAGATAATTTTATTTGAATCGAGATAACTAAGACCTTATTAACGATAAAATTCTCCCAATAAATATTCAACACAGCTATATACTCAAAGCTCAAATTCTACGGTTAAACTGAAACATGCGATAACCCGTCAATTATCGTCTTGTGCTGGTGGTTGCTTTTTAATTTGATTGAAATGAACAATCTATACACATCGAAAACTGTTTTTCCTCAAAGAAAAAGGTCTTTCAACAAAATATGTTCGCAATTTTACCATTCTTGAATGGTTGATATGTTAATTAGATTATTTTTTTATCCTCTCCCACATCAGCGTTTGATTCTTTTTAAAATATGTCAAAACCATATTTAAACTTTCTTTATTATATTTTTTCTGTAATTCTACTAAAACTGTATGCCACAAGAGAACAGAGAAATGATAGTCATTTAGGAAAAAAATTCATTTTTCATTTGAAAGAAATGAATAAGATTTTTGTTTTTTTTAAAAAGAAAAGTTTTAAGCCAAAAATTGTAGATGCGCCCACCAAAATAGAAAAAAGAATGAAATGATGGTCAACTACCTTTTACCACCAACAATCCAGAAGGGTAGAAGACAACATAATAAAAGGAGACACCAAACAATGATGAGGAATTGTGGTCATAATAAACCAGAATCAAAGAACATTTGTGTTGAGTGAAGTGATGAGTGTGTGAAACAGACTCAGAGCAATTTTGTATTGTAGTAGTCACCATGACAACCCTTATTCGCAACACCACCCTCTCTTGTAGCCGCAGATACAGATATGAGGTTCTGGGTCTACGTGGCAGTGGTAGTGGCAGAGAAAAGATTCTCAAGTCTATTAGCTACAGACGCAGAAGAGCCAAGCAAAGGAAATCTTCCTCACAACCTACAGTTATCTTCCATTGATTCTTTTGCACAGCCCAAATCATCTAAGTTAAACAAAGTGGCTCTCAAGCTCAAGAAAATTGTAGCCTCTGTCTTCAACTTTATGCAAACTGCAGGTTCTTTTCAGATCCAAATCCTCCTTCTCCACCGTCTTGTGAAGATTGATTTTGCCCTCTTTATTAGGATGAGTCTTGCTTCCCTGTGTTCTTTTCCTTTTTTGACTGTAAGGTTGCAAAGACCAATAAAGCAAGCATCTTTACTACTTTTTGTGTGGTTGGTAATGGAAACTGGGAAAATGTCAAAATGGGTACCATGCTACCATTGATTTTGTATATAATATGATATGATGCTAATTTTACATCTATTTTGTATTCTCAAATCTCAACACATTACATATGATTTGTCTTTATTTAAGCTAGTTAACTAATACCCATGTTTCAACTTTCAAGAACTTCATAACCATAACTATTAGTGTAATTTCTAGGAGTTAGCCTTTCCTTGAATTATCATATTGAAGTCAGATAGAAAGTCCAACCAATATATATATAGACTGAATGAAATCTCCAATTTTCATTCTGCACCAGAGAATTTAGCCCAGCTGATCATAATTTAAGATCAGCAAGCAATAGCAACCTTAATTAACCAGTGCCTAAATTTAGGGAGCAAAAAATTAAAAAAAAAAAAACAGTTGAAACCAATTTGACCCCCACAAAATCTGCATAGAGGAAAACCTTGTCCATACATACCTAACAAAATCCTCAACCAATGGAAGGTTCTCTAAACGGAACAACAAAAAAGTACCTCCTTGTATCCAAAAGATCATGGAAAGAAAGGAGAAAGAACATTTTCTTTCCCCTTGTCCTTGAATGTACAATACAATCTTATTCTTAAATCTTAACCACTGCTATAACTGAGGTATATTGAACTATCACCATTTACCATGACATCTGATGCTTACCATAAAAGATATGTGGCACTAGAGGGCCAATATGGTCCTCCTCCTCATGCCCATTACGCTCCCCACCGGCACAAAGCTCACCGTGGCTCTAGCGGATGTGGGTGTGGATGTGGACTTGCTCTAAGGTGTTGTTGTTGCTGCTTTGGTTGCTTTCGTTTGCTGTATTTGCATAATCTTGATCTTCATTTTCCTCTTGGTGGCCATTGCTTTAGCTTTTGTATTACTTTCTTAAGCCTAATATACCTTCTTACAATGTTGAGAGTCTTGATGTTAAGGCCTTTGATATCAGAGGTGACAATAAGATCTACTCTGATATTGTGGTTGTTGTGAAAGCAGAGAATCCTAATGAAGGTATTGGTTTGGAATATTTGGACAATAAAGTTAATATAATGTATTCAGGGTCTACACTTTGCTCAGGGAATTTCCCTCCTTTTTTGCAACCACATAAGAACACAACCAAGGTCAATATGGAATTGAAAGGGGTAGAGTGATTTTGGGCCTGAAATGCAAGATCAACCTTATGAAAGACCAGGATGCAGGAAAGATTCCTTGTTAATAAACTGTTGAAGGTTCCTATTAGGATTGTGATGATGACATGATTCATCTGAGGAGATTTGTGGTTTAAAGTGAATTGTTCACTGGTTATAGATCAGTTTGCAACCCAACAAAAAGCCTCAAATTTTGAAGAAAGATTTCACTTATGGGGTGATTTTCTGAATGGTTTTGTTTGTGTTATCAATTAGATTCTAATCTTTGCTAACTTTGTATATATGGGGTGACTATGAAGAGGAAGGCAGAGGAAATTGGAGGTGTTATGGAGTTTAATGTAACATTCTTCATTTTCATAGAGAAAGTCATGACTCATGACACACAGGAATATTATTTAATATAGAAGTAGCTATATTTGATAGGGTCTTTCTTTGAACTAAAAGTAGCCAAGTAGATGATGAGATTTCTATAGGGACATTTTCAAGAATGAGGTAGTTGATCTCTAGTTCTATACCATTTGAGGCATATATGGAATCTGATACAGGGGGAAACCAATGCAGACAGACAGATAGTAAGAGAAGAGAAACAAATGTCTTTTAGTTATCTATGTGAAGAATTTGGTTAGTTCATTGCATATAATTCTTATTTTTTCTCTGAATCTAAATTTCTAATTGCGTTTCAATGTGTGGATATCTTCTTCATACATTCCATTGAATAATTTGCACATTATGTTTTTGATTTCTTTTCATAAATTTTATAATGACTAACTTGAAAGTTGCAAGGATGTTACTAGTCACAAGATCTAACCAAAACCGGCAACCACCACCCAATAGACCTCAACTCATTTTCTCGCCATCTTAATCAGATAGCTAAGACATATTAAGACTACACATTCTAACAATTTTAGTTATATCAAAATGAATAATGCATGATTTATATTAAGACTACGTACCAAGGATCCGTTTGGTTTACAATTATGTAGAATTGATTTGGATAGCTTTATAAAATCAATGACAAAATGAATAATGCACATTTTACAAAGAACGTTGGATAATGATTTAAAATAATTCTACCCAATTAAAATCCAAACAGACACCAAGTCATATAGGAGCAAATTTCATACCATGATCATGAAAGTAGTTTTCGGTAGTATTTTTTATGGGGGAAACACAAACAATAGCAAAACAGAGCACACTAAGATAGTTAATGCAGCGGAAATAAATCCCCCTAACTTGAAAGAATCTGTGAGGAGCAACAACAAATGAACAACAATAGGAAATCACCAAAATCACAAACAACGACACTGAGATTTTAACATGGAAAACCCCTCAAAGCAAGAGTAAAAACCACCGGTCGTCCAGACCAAAAAGTAGCTCCACTATGTCAACAAAGGATACAAAAGAGTCTCAATCAAGTGCACAAAATAGTGCTAACACCTAGAGGTGGCAAAATGGGCTTACCCGGCCCGGCCCGACCCTATGCGGGTAGCGGGCTGCGGGGCCGATCCGGTTTTAAAAAACAATTTTATTAAAAAATGTTGCTAATTAAAAAATTTAAACAATTATACTTTTACAAAACTAAAAAAATTACAATATAGTTATAAAAATCATTTAAAAACATCATCTACCCTAATAAAACACATTCAAATAAATTTTAAATACATTTTAAAACATTGAAACACATTCTCCATCAATCCTATTAAAGTAAAACACATTCAAAACTTTAAATAATTTCAACACATTAAAATATATTCATCCATCAATCCTAATAAAGTAAAACACATTCAACACTTTAAACAAATCTCAAATACATTAAATACATTCATCCATTAATCCTATTAAGTAAAACACATTCAACACTTTAAACAAATCTCAAACACCATTAAATACATTCATCATCAATCCCATGAAACTAAAAAAACCATTCATTTTAAATAAATCTCTAACACATTAAATTACATTCATCCATAAATCCCATGAAACTAAATAATAATCAACTAAAATGAAAGCAAAAGTTTAGCTTACAACCCCATCAAATGAAAATATAATTATGAAATATAAAACTTCAAGTTGGAGTTGCTTGAGAAAGATTGGTGTCTTCAAACACAATTGCATCCCTCTCACCATCATCATCTTCATCATCAAATTCTGAAATATAAAAATATTGACTTTGTTAGTAATTAAATCTATAATTTTATATCCTACAAATAATAAATATGTTTTAATGAAACCTGACCAACAAAGCCATATAACCAACTACAAGTGCAGAAAAGAGCTTGAACTGATACATCCTTCAAAGAGCTTCTATACTTGTTTAACACCCGAGAGCCAATGCTAAAAGTTGATTCCGATGCCACAATAGTTATAGGGAATGCTCAATATATCACAAGCCATCCTTGCAAGAGCAGGACATGTACTACTTTTTCTCTTCCAATAAGCCAAGATGTCAAACCCTCTTATGCAGGAATCCTATCCTCCTCTAAATAAATATCAACCTCAGATTTTCCAGCACTGATAGTTTCTGTCCTCTCATGTGCTTCAAATTCCTAACAAATAAAAACAAAATAAATTAAAAATTTATTTGATAAAAATGTTATCAAAACACTCTACAAATTTTTAAATTGAACTTACTTCATCCACACAATTGATTGGTGGCATCCCCCTTCCTACTCCTGCTCCAGCAGCATGTGAAGATGTAGCTTGAGATGATGCATGTGATTGTCCATGAGAAGTATTGGAATGACCACCATTTTTGACGTACTCAACATAGAGCCTATACAAATTTACCTTCACTCTTTCCACCTTATCCTCAAAATTGTTAGGATCCATTTTAGAGTATGTAAAACCTTGTAATTAATCTTTTTGGTTGGATCAAGTACATCCCCAAATGATAACACCATACTATACTCTTTCCAATACTTGTCAATTTTTTCTTTCATCTTGTAAGTCAGATTCAAATCAAGACATCTTCATTATCTAAGTACAGTCAAAAGATGTTGAATCTTCCATATTCCTCTAAAATATAATTTGATGTAGGGTAACATGATCCAGATATCAAGTTGTAATGTTGAAAAATGGTTTAAAGAATACACACATCAATTCCGCTCTTTTTCCACTCTTCAAGTGTTGGACAACATTTGTAACTAGTATCATACAAGCTTGTAGTTATGAAATGCACAGCCAATAATTGATAGCACTCTCAAGCATCATATAAGTAGAGTTGCATCTAGTGACACAATCAGTTTTCAACCCAATTGATTTATTCATCCCACCAAGTTTATCAACCACATGCAAAAATTATCTTGTTCTAGCCTCCGATGCCCTCACATAATACACACTTTGTCTAATTTTATGCAATACATCATGAGTACCTTCAAACCATCTTGAACTGAGGTTCAAGATATGAGCACAACATCTTACATGAAAATATTCTCCATTGAGCAATAAACTATTTTGACAAACCTAGATGCACCTTCAAAATATTTTGTATATTATCATTTGAAGATGCATTATCCAAGTAAGAGAAAAACTTTGTTTTCTCAGCCCCAATAATTCAAGAACTCCAACACCTTCAGTGTTAACTTTTGTCCAGTATGTGGTGGTTTCAGGTGAGAAAATGCTAAAAATTTTACTATTCAACTTCCAATTTGAATCAACATAATGAGAAGTTAAAGATATGTAACCATGATTTGTACATGAAGTCCAAACATCAGAAGTCAAGCAAACTCTCCCATGAATTGCAGCCAATTGTGATTTTAACTTTCTCTTCTCAGTTTCATAAGTTCTCATCACATCCTTTTTAGCAGTGTTCCTAGTAACGAACCTACAATCCTCATTCAAAACTTTTGGTATTTTCTAAACCCCCTCCACTCAACTACGCTAAACGGAAGACCATGGTGAGGTTTCCACTATCTCACAATCTGGGATTGGGAATATGTTGTCATCTTTCCCACTAGAATCCATATTATATGCCTGTAAATAAATTAAAACTTCAATTAGATCCATATTACAAAACTAAAACACATTCATCCATCAATTCTATTAAGCTAAAACACATTAAAAGCTTTAATAAAGATATACGAATTTAAAAGAGTTGATCATGCAATTAAAGCAAAGTGCACACTGCACAATATAAAGAGAAAATAATCAAAACGTTAAAGAATTGACCGTTGGCTGCTGCAGTTGAATATATTCATATGATACATGTTTGGTAATGTGTACAAATTTATATATTGTCTGAAAAGAGAAACATGTGCACAATACCTTAAAACATCCATGCCATGACCCTATGACTATGAGTCTATTTTTTCTTAGTCAATGTTGCTATGTTTTTTGTATAATAATATATTGTTAACATTAATGTGAAAGATTTAAAAGCTAATAATAGCATCAGATGCTATTCGCAGTTCCGCACTATGTTATATTGTAATTGAACAACGTTATGGATAAGGGCAATTATTTTTATTGAATGATTCCTAAATAGTATAAACAATTTCTATTATCAGTTATGTTGATTAACATAGATATGATAGAACATTGGTATTTTATTTCTAAAGATAGAAGCAGAGCAATCAGTAGAGACTAGATACATAGAATCCAACCTAGATCTGTGCTTGAGGGCGGCGCTTGGAATGGATCTTGAGGCAGGGGCGGAGGAGCAGCCGCGTAGGGGTTGTCGTGTAGGGCCAGCCGCGCAGGGAGGAGCAGTCATCGGTGGCCACGCAGCGAAGGTCTGTGAATCTGTGATCGTGTGAGAGGTGAGACCGAGAGAGTGAGGCAGTGAGCAGCCGCAGAGAGACCGAGAGGAGAGAGTGAGTCTGTGATACTGATTCAGTGATTGTGTGAGGTTAAGGTTTCCTTTGGAAAGAAAAACAAAAAATGGCCACGGGCACTCCTCCAGCCTCCAGGCCAGCAACGCCAACAACAAGGAATTTTAAAAAAATTCGGGTTACTCGTTAGCCCGTTCGGGCAGCCCGGCCCGAACCCATTTAAGACCAGTATTTTTTGTTTTTGGGCTAAAAAGCCCGACAAAAATATGGGTCTCTAATTTGACTACCCAAGCCCTCCCACTTTGCGGGTTCGAGCCGGACGCCCCGTTCGGGCCGACCCATTTTGCCGCCTCTACTAACACCAAACCAAACAACAAAGCAGTAAAGCTTACAAATAGAGAACAAGGAAGATGAAAAACCCCAAATACACAACTACTGTGCGAACTGAATATCTCATAAATTAGACCTTGTATAAACGATCCAATTGTTCCGAATGAAGAACCAGATGTTCCGACCTGCTTTCAAAATTTCAACCCAATCCAACGGTGAACAAATCTGCAGTAGCGATTTTATAGTTGTAGTTCTGTGTAAAAATGAGAATGACTTTCTCTCTTTCCTCTCTCTTCAAAGTGTCGGTGTTCTCTATGACTTCAGACCTTCCCTCTTTTCTTACTTGCTTACTTTAGACCCTTCTCCATTTAGTTGAGTGAGACATCAAGTGGGCTTCTCAATTTTGGGTCTTTTCTCCACATAGGAAGGGAGCCCAATACCCAACATATCTCCTCCTCACAACTATGTGGAGATAATCGCCAAACCGGCGATCTCACAACAAACTTCAAACTTTTCTCTTGGCAATGCTTTAGCCATCATATCAGCACCATATTATCAGTATGAACTTTAACCAACTCCAATAGCTTAACATGAAAAGCATCACGTATCCAATGTACCTTACATCAATATGTTTGGTCCTAGAATGAAAAGTTGGATTCTTACCAAGATGGATAGAACTTTGACCGTCCACAAATAATGGATAGTTGTCCTGCACAAAACCAAGCTCCTGCGAGAATTTGTTCAACCATAACAACCTCCTTGCATGCTTCAGTAATGGCAATGAACTCCTCCTCTGTAGTAGACAATGCTACACACCTCTGCAGCTTTGATTGCCAAGCCACAGCTCCCCTTGAAAACTTAATCAATAGCCCAAAGTGGACTTTCTAGAATCAATTGTCTCCAGCCATATTTGAATCTGAGTATCCCACCAAAGTAGGCTTATCACCTCCCAAGCAAATCTTCATGTCAACAGTACCATGAAGATACCTCAAATCCATTTCACAGCATTCCAATTCTCTCTACCTGGGTTTGAAAAAAATCTATTGATTGTACCAACAACATGTGCAATATCTGCCTAGTACACATCATTGCATACATCAAACTACCCACCATAGATGCATAAGAAACTCTCTCCATGTCTGACTTCTGAACTTCATTTTGAAGGACTCTATTTAGCACTCAGTTTAAAATGAGTTGCAAGAGGAGTGCTCACAACCTTAGCATTTTCCATCTGGAATCTCTGCAACACCACTTTTAATATAGTGTTCTTGTGACAACGATAGCTTCTTTTTCTCTCTATCACGAATGATTCTCTATACCAAGAATCTATTTAGCAGCTCCAATGTCTTTCATGGCAAATGACCTCACCCAATTTCTATTCAACCTGTCAATCCTGGAAACATCTTCCCAACAATAAGCATGTCATCAACATACAATAACGGGATAATAAAGTCATCATAAAAAAAAGTTTTAACAAAGACACAATGATCATAAGTAATCTTCTTATAGCCTTGCTCACACATAAAAGACTCAAACTTCTTATACCACTGCCTCGGAGCCTGCTTCAGACCGTATAGACTCTTTTCTCAACCTACACACATGGTCTTTGTGCCTTTAACCTGAAAGTCTTGGGTTGCTTCATATAAATCTCTTCCTCCAAATCACCATGAAGAAATCAGTTTTCACATACATTTGCTCTACCTCCAAATCAAGAGTAGCAGTCAAACTCAAAGCTGCTCTAATGAATGACATCCTTCACCATAGGTGAGAAAATCTCATTGAAATCAACACATTTTCTCTGCCTGAAGCCTTACACCACTAATTTGGCTTTGTACCTTGGAGACACATAATTACTCTCTTGTTCACCCTGATATCCACCTGTTCTCTAAGGCCCTCTTGCCCTTAGGCAATTTCACCAAGTCATAAGTGTGATTATCATGCAAGGATTTCATCTCGTCTTGCATTGCATCCAGCCACTGTTGCTTTTCTTCACTTTCCAAAGCCTCTTCAAAACACTCAGGTTCTCCACCATCAGTCAAGGTCACATACTCATCAAAAGAATAATCTGGTAGACAGTTATCTTTGTCTATTAGACCTCCTGAGTTGGACTTGAGGTGGTTCAGGTGCATCATCAAGATTCTCATCATGTGACATCTCATACTCCTCCTAGTCATCATCAATAGGAACATCTAATCCACCTCCAAGCTGTTGATCATCAACATCATCATGTTGTTCTCCATGTTGAACACTACCCTCAGCATTATCCAGATTGTGAATAGGAAATCACATAGGATCAACATCAGTCAGATTTTATCTTTCTTGGTGTAGTCTTCTCCACCTTATCAATATCCTTAATTTTTTGGTCTTCCATGAACTGTACATCATGGCTGCTAACAAGCTTCTTCTTAACAGGATCATAAAACCTGTAGCCAAATTCATCTTCACCATAACCAATAAAGATGCACTGCCTTGTCTTTGCATCCAACTTGGATCTTTCATCCCTTGGATTATGAACAAATGCCTGCAACCGAAAGACACGCAAATGATCATAACTCACATTTTTTCAAACAAAATTTATCTAGCACTCACTATCAAGAATAATAGTAGGGTGATATTAATAACATACACCACAGTGTATAGGCCTCACCCCAGAAATGCTTGGGTAATTTAGCATATGAGAGCATACATCTCACTCTCTCAAGTAATGTCTTGTTCATCCTCTATGCTAAACCATTCAGCTGAGGAGTTTTTGGAGGATTTTCTCATGTGCAATACCATGTTGCTTGCAATAAACATCAAAGGGTCCACAATACTCATCACTATTGTCAGTACGAATGCGTTTCAACTTCTTGCCTGACTGTCTTTCAAACCAAGGCATGAAATTGTTCAACTTCTCCAACACCTGGTCTTTTCTCTATAAAGCCATAGGCTCATAGTTTCCTGGAACAATCATCAATAAAGGTAACAAAGTAAGTGTACCACTACAGGATTTTACCCTCAATGGACCACAAACATCAGAATGTACCAATTGCAACAACTCTAACTTCCTTGAGGGAGGATGCTTCTTGAAGGATACTCTGGTTTGCTTTCTAGCTATGCAATAAGAATATTTCTCCAATTCTGCACTCTTTTATCCCTTGAAGAAATCCTCTTTAGCTAAGCAATTCAGCCCCTTTTTCACTGATATGACCGAGCCTTCGGTGCCACAAAGATCCTCCATACCTAGGACCATCACACTGTCTTTAGCAACCGAAGCTTTTGTCTAATACAATTTAGATGATTTCTCTCCTCTAGCCACAACCAAGTTACCTTTGGTAAATTTCCACTTTCCAGAACCAAAGTGGTTATCATAACCCACCATCATCAAGCATCTGCACAGAGATCAAATTATAAACGGACATCAGGAGCATGTTTTGACTCCTCTAAGCAACAATTGCATTCCCATGTTGGTTTGCAGGCAAACATCACCAACACTAATCATCTTAAACACACCATCATTACCCATCTTCAACACTCCAAAGTCACCACAAGTTTAAGATGTGAAGAACTCCTTCCCTCGGTGTAACATGCAGTGTAGCATCACTATCAACAATCCACATGCTTTCATATGATACAAGAGTAATTGAATCAATGGTCACGGAGAATAACAAGATCACCACAAGTAGCAGTAGCAACACGGTCATCATCATCATGATCCTTTTCTTTCTGCTTACCCTTTTTTCCTTTTTTCTCATTTTTCCATAGAAAACAATTCTTCTGTATGTGCCATGTTTATGACAATAATGGTACTCCACATTCTTGAATTTGGACTTGGACTTACTCCTGCCCATCTCTTTACCACCCTTCGGTTCCTTTTCTGACTTTTCCCTTGTTTTCAGTGGACAAGCACCTCAGACTGAGATGAAGAACCTTGTGCCTTCCTTTTCATCTCTTCATTAAGAACACCACTCTTTGTCGCTTGCAAAGAAACAAACATCATTAGGGGCCGAGTAGGTAATAGAAACCCGAAATGTCTCCCAAGACTCAGGGTAAAGTGTTCAATAGCCTTAGTCCCAAAACTTCACATCATCGAATGTGATACCCAATTCCGGATAACTGATCTAGAAGCCCTTGAAATTCATTCAAGTGATCTGAAATGGAAGAACTCTCTCTGTACCTCAAATTCATGAGACAGTTCAACAAATACAATTTATTATTTCCTGATTTAGAAGCATACAAGGACCTCAAACTTCTCCCACAAGGTTCTAGCATGTGTCTCATTAGTAATGTGATTATAAACATTGTCTTATACAAATTTTTGAATAAAACCACACACCTATTGGTGTTCAAAGTCCCAGTCTTCTTCATACATGGAATCCAGATTTTGAATAGAAAAGACAGGAAGATGCATTTTCTTTACAAATATCAAGTCTTTCATCTTTCCCTTTCATAAGTGATAATTAGTGCCATTCAAAGCAACCATTTTTGTACTTGCCTCCATCATTCAAGCAAGTCAAATAGCTCCAAAACCAAACCAAAGAGCTTTGATGCCCCTCTGATGGGGGAAGCAACAACACAAATAACAAATAGAGCACACTCAAATAGTTTAATGGAGCAAAAATAAATCCCCATAATTTACAAGAATCTATGAGGAGCAACAGAAAATGAACAACAATGGAAAATTACCAAAATCACAAACAAAGACACCATGATTTTAACGTGGAAACCTCTCAAAACAAGGGTAAAAACCACGTGTCATCCAGACCAAAGAAATAGCTCCACTATGATCAACAAAGAGTACAAAAGAGTCTCAATCAAGTGCACAAAATAGTGCTAACACCCAGCCAAACAACAAAGCAGTAAAGGTTACAAATAGAAAACAAGGAAGATAAAAAAACCCCAATTACATAGCTACTGTGCGAACTGAATATCTCATAACTCAGACCTCGTAAAAACGATCCAACGGTTCAGAATGAAGAACCAGATGTTCCGAATCTTCTATAAAAATTACAATCCGATCCAACAGTGAACAAATATGCAATAGCGATTTTACAATTGTAGTTCTGTGTAAAATTAAACAAGAATGACTTTCTCTCTTCCTCACTCTCAAAGTGCCTTTGACTTCGGACCTTCCCTCTTTTCTTACTTGCTAACTTCAAACCCCCCTCTCCACTTAGTTAGGTGATATATGAAGTGAGCTTTTTAATTTTGTGTCTTTTCTCCATATAGGAAGGGAGTCTAATAGCCAAGAATTTTAGACTACATCAACTCATTTTTAGACTACCAAGCCTCAAACCCGCATGAAAGTATATCACTAATTAAACTAGCACATTGGTCCCTCACTCTTGGGGGAACATGCAATTTCGTCCCTGACTTTTTCTAAAATAGCACTTTAGTCTCTGATTTTATTAAAGCATGCACTTTAGTCCTTACTTTATTAAAAAACATGCATTTTAGTCATTCACTTTATTAAATAAAATGCACTTTAAGGATTAAAATACATGTTTTTAATAAAGTTATGGACTAAAGTGCTATTTTAAAAAGTCAGAAGCGAAATTACGTGATCCCCACGAGTCAAGGACCGATGTGCTAATTTAGTCAAAGTATATGGAGGAATGGATTTTCAAGTAGTTTTACCTCCCTAATAAAAAAATGGGGAGAGAGGAAACCACAAAAAAGTAGATTCCTTTTCCGCATAATGCTCTTTTGTGCATACAAGGCCTCACTGTAGCGTGAGTCATAAGTCATGATCCAGCCATATCCAGCCATATCAAACTGCACTTTTAAAAGGGTAGTAAAATTTATCAGCTAATCATAAATTAATCCTGTGTAATCTTTTTTGGATGATCTTGGAGGACGCGTGATCAAAATATTCAACTCTACCTTTTCTTTTAGTATTTTTTTCATTATTTTATTTTACCGCATCATGTACTTGTCATAGATCATATATACAAATAATCCGTACATAATAAAGAGGCTTCTGCCAAAATTGGTGAAGCACTAATATTGAGGAAGCTCGTGGAGGAAAAATGATGCTGTGGTATAAACAGAGATGAAAAAAATGGTTTATTATATTCATTCATAGCACACCAAAGACAAAATGTAATTTGCATAAGAGGTTTGAGATTGATAGGCCCACTCGTTTTTTTATGAAATAAATGTAAATATTCTTTGAGCACCGGTACCATCCTTTACTTAAAATTTTATAACCCACCCAGGACATTAGGTGGTGGATAGGAGTGTTCATGGAACGGGTTGGGACAAGTTTTATCTGTCCCTAATTTTGACCGGGTCAATTCTATGGATTCGAACTCATCCATAAACCCGAAGAAACTCGATGATGTGCGAGTCTAAGTAAGACCAGGTCAGAGTAGGACAGATCATCGGATTGGGTTGACCCGATATTGTAAGCTAAATATAATCATGAAATGATCATATAACAATGTACAAAAGAAAATAGTTCATACAATTAATAAATATATTGCGTACAATAGAATACTCTTAATGTATACAATATTTTTTACTTTTTTGAAGTTTGAGACATTAATAAACCAAGTATAACATTATATCACTATATAAATTTTATGTATAGAATGTATTTTTTAAAGTAAATAGAGGAAAATTAGACTAAACAATCCTATCTCAAATGAAAAAGATAAGGTTGTGACTTTACATAATAGAAAATCATAAGTAATAAATATTATATTTATATATAAAGGACGGGTCGGGTAACCAAGGTTAACCCAAACCCGTCCTCAACCCGATGCTGGGTCAAAAAATGTGACCCGATGAGACTTGATTTAGTTATATTCTTTCTTATAAGACGGGTTGGGACATGTCAAAGGGAACGGACCAAGTCTTGAACACCCCTAGCACGTGGTTCAGGGTGCATAAAGTTTAAGATTTAAACCTTGTTTATTTTATTATAAAAAATAAAATAAAGTAAGAGGTTTTGAGATGAATAGTAGGAACTTTCTAGTAATGGTTGCTATTATGTCATTTTCATATTTCCCATTTCAGAAATTATATATTATAATAAATAAATAATAAAACTAGATTGAAAGTCTCAAAATGCATATAATATTTATTTAGTCATGCTATTTATGCATATACTATTTAAAAAAAATAAGATTGTGACTAAGGTATATATTATGTATGCCTTTACTTTACAAAATCATTAAATAACTACTTTGATGCAATGTTTTAAGACTAATATAATAAGCTTTTATTGTATTTGAATTATCATAGAAAATATCATTAATTTAAAACCAAAGATAAATAGAAATAATGAAAAGACAAACTAAACTTTTTCGCCGCTATAAAATACAAAGTTTTCATTTTCATCCATGAAATTTATTTTTATTTCATTTTTATGAAATATTTAAGCTATTTTTTAGTCCCTACGATTAATTCCATTGTTAATTACATATGTGGCAAACGTCCATCACAGTCAGCAATCCTATGTGCATTATCCTGACACATTATATAACAATGTTAGCCTCCTTAAACACATTCAAAGACTATATGTGAGATATAGAAAAGAAGAAATATACAAAGAATTTCGGTTCAAGTTGTGCATGAAATTTAAATCTCGGAATGAATTTAAGCAGTAGGGGTGCACATGGGTTAGGTATGTAACATTCCGAAAACTGGGACTTTAGGTGTAACGTCCTAATTTCTAAATTCAAGACTTAGTCCGTTGGAGACTAAATCCTAAATTTTCGAAATTTAAATCGCGCCATTTCGAATATCATACATCACAATTCGATAAGAAACCAACGATAACTTATACAATTTGTGAAGAACTAAAACTCATATACATATACATAATTTGTAAAAGTACACAAAAGGCCCGAAGGCTACAAACTAAACATCTCTAACATAAAAGCAAAATATACATAGGTACTCCTACACAATCTAAGAGATACTAAATTCCAACATATATCAAACTCCTGCCTTCAAATCACTTGATCCCTGCCAGGAGATACCTGCACACCTAGATTGTGGTCCACAAAACGCGTTGTGAGACTAATGTCTCAGTGAAGTATAACCATGCAAACATGTCATGTGGGAAGAAATAGAAAATGAAATGCAACAATCATCACCAAGTAAGATATAATACTAATTAAAACATCTTAAAACATAAAGACACATAATCGACATAACCCAGCCGACGGGCTATGGCGCATACCGCCCTCAACTGATCTCGGCGCACACGCCCTCAACTGAACTTGGCGCACACGCCCTCAACTGAACTTGATTCTTAACTCACAGCACAAGGCCGACTTAATTAACTCATGATCAAACTAACACACATGAATCGATAACGAGAACTGAGATTCAAACATTTCGAAAGCTTTGTAACTTCGACATTCAAAGACTTTCCAAGCAACCCTAACATTAATTACTCAACTCAAGTACAAACATCATAAATCCAATCAATTTAACCAAATAGAAAGGGAATCGAAGGGGTAGGGTTCATACATTGAGCATCTCGTCAATTTCGTAATCTCGCTACTTTTGTAAATCTCGCTACCCTAAGGTTTTCAATGAAAATACTAACCAAACTACTCAATCTCATGCATACATTACTAATCTAACCACAATAATCATATAGAAGAGGAATGAAAGAGTGGGGTTCATACATTAGGAGAAATCAAAATCAAAGGGGAATGTGGGTGTGGAGTTATACTCACCAATCTATAAATTCAAGAGGAGAAAGAGGAATTGAAGTGATCCAATTGACGATCCTTGTTTCAATTTCCATCCAAAGCTCCAAAATCACGTTCTCTCTCTCTAAGCTCACACTTTCTCTCTCTAGGGGCGCGGGGAAGAAAAGAAAGAAAGAAATGCTGAAAATCTAATTTTGCATGTCCGGCTATTTATACTGGACAGCTGGTAATCGATTACAGTAATGCTGTAATCGATTACTAGAGGTGAAAATTACACAAGAAAACGTTTCTGGGAAACTGGTAATCGATTACCAAAAACTCAGCCCTCAGGTAATCGATTACAACCTGTGAGTAATCGATTACCTAAAAACTAGCTCTCGGGTAATCGATTACAGACTCTCTGTAATCGATTACCAGCAACCCAAAACCCTCCATTTTAACTTGAATGGAATTCTAACTTAGTTTTAAACTCAAGTTTAAACCTCCAATTCTTCAACTTACCTTCCCTTAATTACTAATACATAATCCTCTTTATTTTTAGCCTAATGAGTTATTAAAGCTCCTAATTTGCGCGTTGTTACATTAGGAATTTTAATGAAGTTATAATTTAAGGATTAGATTAAGATTGAAACTTGGAAATTTAATAAAAGTTCAGAGTTGAGAGTGAGTTTTGTAGATGAGAATCAAGTATTTTTGTCTCAACCTCGAGCCATAGATGAACTTAGAAAAATCAAGATAGGATGTGAGAAATAAAGCTTGTAAAATGAAATTAAGATAAGAAAAGGCTTTATGAAAGGGATTAGGTTATAGAAGGTTTAAAACTGTGTTTGAAGGCATAATACTGCCTCTTTCTCAAGGGAATGGGAATTTGGAGCTCCCATTCTGTGGGATTTTCGCTGAAGCGAGGCCATTCTCGCTTGGGCGAAAATATCACTTAAAATGGGGAAATCTCTGCTGATATTTTCACTTGAGGGAGGGCATTCTCGCTCAAGCGAAAAAAAAGGCAGAGAGTAGGGGGACTCTCTGGACGATTCTCTCTCAAGCGAGAAGGGGCTCGCTCGAGCGAGGATCGTATTTTCGCCCGAGCGGAATGTTCCATAGAGCTTCTATGTCGTTCTCGCTCAAGCGAGAAGTTTCTCACTTGAGCAAAAACGCGCGAGATCAATTTTAAAAATAGAAAATTAGGTTTCACCCACTCATTTTCCACACTCCTTTGCTTTCTAGAGAGAGAAAGAATGAGAGATGGGCTCCAGTCATGCTCTCCCTTGAAGGAGAAGAGGAATAGAAAGCTCTCCCCCCAACCCTCCAAGCTAAGATCTTCCTCTTTACTTTAGAGGTGAGTATAACTCACACACCCACCCACCCCATTATGTTTGAGAATTCCATAATGATCCCCCACCTTAATTCCCTTATATCTTTCCCTTGTGATTTTGTTGTTGTGGTGGTAGTAACTCACGCTTGCCCTAGGAATCTAGTAAATCGTGAAGATGTATGTTAAATGAGTATGTGTAGACTTAGGGTTTTGAATTTATGGGATTTATGAGGGGTTTTGGGCGCCAATTTCATTTTGCATGTGACGTCGACCTTTTGAAATACAATTTTAGCATGATACTTCAGTGAGAAACCATGCCTCAGATTCCTCAAGTATAAATAGAAATATTTATGTTCGACTTCGACCATCACGGGTCTGGGACCATCATGTATAAGAAAATCTTCATGTGTTATGTTTGTTAATAATCGATTTAGGTAATTACGGAGACTATGTCCCCAAGGGAGACGTTCCTTGTAGTCTGAGATCAGGTCTAACTTCATGTCAAGTGATATAAGAACCTACTGCTGGGTATAGCAGATCATGTTAAATTATGGTTTCAAGTTATTCGTACATGTTTAAACTCCTAAATGATTATGTTAGTTGATGTTGCAGTGCATCTGCCTATTTGTCCCAACCCTTGCATGCATTGCTTATGCTCACTAAGACGTTAGTCTCACCACACGTTTGTGGACTTTTATTTAGATATGCAGCAGACTCACCCAGGCCTTGAAGGGAAAACTTGGTGCCCTAGGAAGGATACTTTCCTTGGGAGTTATTTGGAACAGAGTAGTTAGGTTTACTTGTACATGAATAATGACATCCATGTGGATTAGTCATTTTAGCTTATTGTAGCCAACTAATGATTGTATAACTGTAATTGGGATTTCCGCTTAAGTAGATTTTGGTTACCTAAGCATTGTATGGAATGTATGTTATGATATCAGTTGTCGGGAAAATGATTCTGTAAATTTTGGAATGTGCTTCCAATGGGTATTATTCCTTAGTTTCTAGAATTAGTTCGTTGCAGGGTACACCCGACCAACTCGATAAACCCAACCTAACCTAATTAGAAGGAAAAATTACTGGTTGGGTCGATTTTCAGGTATATTCATGTTCAACTTCATTGAACCTGATTAATTCGAGTTGGGTACTAAGCTTTTATATTTCCAACCCGACATAACCTGGCCATATATATAAAAATAACAAATTAATTAATATAGTACAAATACTAAAAAAATCTACTTTTCTTCCCGACCCAAACAACCCGACTCAACCCAAATACATACATACATACCTACATACATATACATACATACCCAATCTATTTTTCCATTTTTTATTTATTTTCATCTCTTTCAATTTTGTGCGACCCAACTACTCGACCTTAATCAGGTTGGGTCGGGTCGGGTCGGGTTCCAACTCATAAACCATAGAAACCTGACGCAACCCATATATTAACCCGTATACTACAAAAATTTTAATTATCAATATTTAAGATCAAAAGTAGTATATATATTAATGATTGAGAAGGAGAATTTCACTTTCACAAGTAGTGTGTGGAATTCTCCATCCAATGAGAGAACACAGAGAATGCTAGAATTGAAAAGGAATGTAAGGTGAATAAGTGCCCCACTCTCCAAGGTAAGGTCTCAAAATTATAATATAGATAGTTGATATCGAAATGGATCAAATAGTTACAAAAGGGGGGTTGAATTGTGACCCATGACAATTTTTTAGTTACATGTGTTGAAAGTGTTGAGTATCAAAATGTTATTAAAAGGATAATAATGTTTTAAGTCTCGCAATCTCAAAGTTTTAATGATGACAAATTTGCTTTAAGAAATAACTCAAATATCTGAAGGGAAGAGATAGTAAGATATTAGAATAAAGCTCCCCCTAAATCAGATATTGATGCAGAGTTTCCGTCTTGAATTTGTTTGCAACTTGCTTGAAATCTTCATCTTCATTTCATTTGTTCTTAATCTGCTCCCCCTGAATCTGAGATTTCTTCTGAAAACACTTAACTTCAGATTTTGTTAGTTTCTTAATATTCCCCCCTTTTGTCATCAGTCAAAAGGGCAGATAGAGTATCTAAAGAAGTGAATCATAAGGAAAAAATTCAGGATACCACTTGTGAATATCGACACTTTTTATGTAGTGAGAAAAAGATTCAATTTTCAGAAAGTGTGAGAATATTCAAATTTTGTCTGATAAACTTGAATCTATCTTAAGCAAGTGGTTTAGTGAATATATCAGCCCATTGATATTTTGTATCAATGAATTGTATATCAATAATTCCTTTCTGAACACAGTCCCTTATAAAATGATGTTTAATTTCAATGTGTTTTGCTCTTGAGTGCTGAATTGGGTTTTTAGAAAGGTTGATTACACTCGTGTTATCACATAAGACTTGAATAGATTTAATGTGAATATTAAAATATTCTAGCTGATATTTTACCCAAAGCAGCTGTGAACAACAACATGCAGCAGAAATATATTCAGCTTCAGCAGTTGAGAGAGCTATCGTGCTTTGTCTCTTACTAGACCAGCTTATCAGATTTTCTCCAATGAAGTGACATCCTCCACTGGTTGATTTTCTTTCAACTCCGTCTCCAGCAAAATCAGCATCACAGAATCCTACTAACCTGCAATCCTTACTCTTCTTATAGCACAGACCAAGATTAGTAGTACCTTTCAAGTATCTAAAAATCCTTTTACAGCTTGATAATGAGTTACTCTTGGATCAGATTGAAATCTTACACACATGCATACACTGAACATAATGTCAGGTCTACTTGCAGTAAGATATAATAAGGATCCGATCATTCCTCTATACATAGTTGGGTCAACAGATTCTTCTCCTTCATCTTTGTTTAAAATAGATGAGGTGTGCATAGGAGTTGCCATAGGCTTGCAATCGTGCATATTAAATTTTTTTAAGCATCTCCTTTGTATACTTCTCTTGATGAATCCTTATACAATCAGAGTCTTGCTTAATTTGAAGTCCCAAGAAAAATTTTAGTTCTCCCATTAAACTCATTTCAAATTCGAATTGCATAAGCTTTGAGAACTCAGTGCACAGAGAGGAGTTTGTTGATCCAAAAATAATATCATCAACATATATCTGGACCAGAATCAGGTCTTTGTTAGACATTTTTCTAAAAAGAGTTGTATCATTTTTTCCTCTTTCAAACCATTTTTGAGTAAAAAATTGCTCAGTCTTTCATGCCATGCTCTAGGAGCTTGTTTCAGATCATACAAAGCCTTTTTCAATTTGAAAACATGATTGGGAAAAGTTACATTTTCGAAACCAGGGGGTTGCCTAACAAATACCTCTTCCTCAATGAAACCATTTAGAAAGGCACTCTTAACATCCATTTGATATAGTTTGATGCTATTATTTGTTGCATAGGAGAGTAAAATTCTAATAGCTTCTAGCCTAGCTACTAGAGCAAAAGTTTCAGTGAAATAAATACCTTCTTGCTGATTGTAGCATTGAGCAACAAGTCTGGCCTTTTTTCTGATAACCTGACCATCTTCAGAGAGTTTGTTTCTAAAAACCCACTTAGTTCCTATGATAGTTTTCCCATTGGGTTTAGGAACAAGAGTCCAACCATCACTTCTAGCAAACTGATTTAGCTCTTCTTGCATGGCTAGGATCCACCCTTCATCATGCAGAGATTCTTCAATATTCTTTGGTTCAATTTCAGAGAGAAATGCAAGATTGTTGACTTCCCTTAGCCTTGATATTGTTCTTACTCCTTCTGAAGTGTCACCAATGATTTGCTCTCGAAGATGATTATTTTTGTACCTCCACTCACGCCAGCGAGGGAAGATTTGTTCATTTTGAGACTCGATATCAACTTTCTGAAGAGTATCAGTATCAACAGGTTGGGAAGTTGTCTTTTCAGTAGATACTTCAGAGGATCCTCCAGCAGGTGCTTCGTCCTTAGCCTTTGAAGTCCCTGAAGTATGATTCAGCTCCATTCCTGCAAACAACAAAGTCATCTTCTAGATCTGATAGTTCCCTATCAGTCTCTTTAGCATCATTAAATCTAACGTGTATGGTTTCTTCAACAGTTTGGGTTCTAGATTTGTGAACTCTATATGCCTTAGAGGTTTTTGAATAACCAATGAAGAATCCCTTGTCAGATTTGGAGTCGAATTTTCCCAGATCATCTTTGGTGTTAAGTATAAAACACTCACAGCCAAAAATGTGAAAATATGAAATGTTGGGCTTTCTTCCTCTCCACAATTCATATGGAGTCTTGTTGATAATAGGACTTACCAAAATTCTATTTTGGATATAACAAGTTGTGTGAACAGCTTCTGCCCAGAATGACTTTGGAAGATTGCTTGAAATGAGCATGGTTCTTCCCATCTCCTGCAAGCTTATGTTCTTTCTCTCAACAACCCCATTTTGTTGAGCTGTTCTAGCCACTGAGAAATTGTGAGAGATCCCATTCTCATCATAGAACATACTGAAGCTTGAGTTTTCAAACTCACCTCCATGATCGCTTCTGATTGCAGATATGCAAAATCCTTTTTCATTTTGCACCCTCTTGCGGAAAGACTTTCAGTTCTTGTAGGACCAAACAAATCTATGTGAAGTAGTTCTAGGGGTCTAGCAGTTGAAACAACATTTATGCTTTTAAAAGAACTTCTAGTTTGCTTCCCCTTTAAATAGTTTTCACACAAAATATCAGATTTGAAGGAGAGCTTGGCTAAGCCTTTCACAAGATTGTGTTTTGTGAGCTTTGAGATTAATCTCAAGCTGGCATGCCCAAGTTTCTGATGCCAAATCTATTTTTCATCTTTCACAGAAATAAGACAAGTTACGTTTTGATATGCTAAGTCCTCAAGATCAATCTTGTACACATTACTTCTAGCAAACTGATTTATCTCTTTCAAACTGTATTTTTTGGGTTAGCCTGAAGAGGTTGTGTTAAAAGAATACTTGGGTTTTCAGCCTGGAGAGGCTGTGTGTACAAAGAATACTTGGTTGATCCTGGAGAGGCTTGTTTGTAAAGAATACTTGTTGAGCCTGGAGAGGCTAGGAGTGCGCATGCAAAGAATACTCGGTGTTGAGCCTGGAGAGGCTAGGTGTGCAAAGAATACTCGGTGTTGAGCCTGGATAGGCTTGTCTGTAAAAGAATACTTGTAATCTTGCGGGATTAGTGAAAATCCAGTGGTGTGTTTGCCCTGGGACTGGACGTAGCTCATTGGGTTAGTGGGTGAACCAGGATAAATCTTTGTGTTAAGTTCTCTCAACCCTTTACTATTTATTTTCCACTGTTATCTGTTTATTTCTAACTGTGGAGGGTTCTAAAAAGTGAGTTTATAATTTGCGCAACATAAACAACTTTATTGTTTGCACAAATCCTTTCAAAAGGCAATTTTTACTGGACCGGTTGAAGTGTTTCAGCAAGTCTCTGAAAACTCATCTTTGCAACAAGTTGTTTGATCTTTTGAAATATCTTTGCTTGTTTTAAAAGGTTTTCACGAAAAATCTATAAAGATTATAAAACACTGTTCAACCCCCCTTTTAGTGTTTCCTGTGGTCCTAACAGAAAGGTATTTTGCCCATTATTTTTTGCTTAAGTAATTTTTGGCTTAATTAGAAGATATAAAGATTAAAGGATTTGAAAAATACTACAAAGGTTGGTTAATTATGATCAATATATAGACGATTGTATTAAAATCCCAAGTTAGATTAAATTCAAACAGAAATAGTTATGCTTCTGGTCAGTATCAAAAGCTGAAAAAAACCTATGGTTCTGAACAGAACCTTTGATATTTATAATTAAGAAACAGATATTAGTAGTTAACAATAAATCTTTAGTTTTGTTACAATAGATAACTTATCCAGTGTAGGTTAATAAGAATGATAATTTGATTTATGTTTCAAGAGTCAGATTTGAGCTTTTTAATCAAAATAAAATTTTCACAAACAAACACAATTGTTCAAATAACTAAAGATGCAAATTTAAATGAGGAGACGGGAAAGAGATATTGCACAAATATTTTTATATTGGTTCACCCTCAAATCCTTGTTGGGTTATGTCCAATACCTACATGAGTAGAATTTTCACTAACAATCAAGCTTGATACATGATGTTCTTTCCCAAAACATCCACAAGTTTATGCAATCAATCTCTTAAGCCTCCTTAGGCTTTCAACAACATGCACAGGTTACCATAATCTATTTTCCAACACTAACACTCCTTGCTAGCTTGGAAATACACTTTTAGGAATTAAGTATGAAGTCTTTTTTTTGTATAGCTTTCTCAACACTCAAGAGTGGACAAAATAAGATAGTATATAGCTGTATGAAACACTTTTAATATGCATAAAAGTGATTTTGAGTATTTGTAGAAGCAGTCCACAGAAGAAAAGTTTCTCCAGAAGGAGGAAGATAATGCAAAAGCATAATTTCGTGAGCTTTTGCCTCAGGCTTCTTTCTTATGTTTTCTTTCATTCTCAACATCTATTTATAGTGTTTTAAAGTCCTCCTAGCAATTAGAAATGCTTCAAAGCTGGTCAAAAAGTTCGTCTTGTACTTTAGTGATGTGTTACTATCATGTATGACTTTTCTCTCTTTTCATTAATACACTTTTGACTTGCTTAGTTGTTCCTCTTATTTTGAAGCAAAAATATACATCAAATAAATTAATAAATAATATCTGCAATCTTCTAGAAGAATTTTTGAGACACTTTCCTGCTTCTGGAGATGACTGATGCTTCTGGAAAGATGCAGAAATTCTGTTTTCTGCTTCTGAATGTGATTGTCATTCCTACAACTTCCATTCTTCTGCTACGGTTTTGTTTGCTTCTCAAATGGGTTTATCAATGAAATCCTTAATGATATCTATTTATGTTTTATGCTTCTGTTCAAGATTCTATGAATCTGTGCTTCTGGTCATGATTTTGTTGTTATGGAGTTTAGCCAATTTTTGTTATAAATAATACAGACTCATGTTTATGTTGTTAAGTGCTTTGTCCATTCATAATGATGTGGGTCTTTATTAGAGACTTAGGACTTTAAAATGTTGTGTTGCATAATCTTTTGATTTTGTTAACCATTTTTATGCTTTCTGAAGTTCAATATTTAGCTTCTTGAGACAAAATGACATGTTCTACTCCTCTTTTGAATTATACGTGATTTTTCAATAATTCTCAAACATTCATTAGTAATATCCCATTCAATTTACTAATAGTTTGAATATAAGAGGTTTGTTGTCATTAAACTTATATGGACAAGACAAGGACAAAAAAATTCAAACAAAAGCTCAAATGTTTATCTCAGGAGGAGCCCTGAAATTTATTTAAAAGCTCTATCTGAAACTTGATTAATAATATGCTCAAACTCTTTTACTT
Source organism: Sesbania bispinosa (assembly GCA_026901365.1). Taxonomy (NCBI): domain Eukaryota; kingdom Viridiplantae; phylum Streptophyta; class Magnoliopsida; order Fabales; family Fabaceae; genus Sesbania; species Sesbania bispinosa. The sequence continues at coordinate 261,864 of QLOH01000200.1, read as the reverse complement.
TCTGAATCTGAAATATAAAACAAATTTAAAATTTAAACTTAAGTTTTTTCTATTCAAATTTGTTATTTAAGTTTGATATCATAAAAAATGAGGAGAATGTTGATTCTCAAAGACTTTGAAAGTCTAAGACAACCCTATGTTAAGACTTTGTTCTGAGGTTTTGATGAGCACAAACACCCCTATAACAAAATTGTGATAAGTACAAACTTAGATTAAATTTTCAAAATATTCTAACAAGTGAACTTATATTTTAGATAAGCAAAAAACGCCGTCTGATGTAAAAAATGTCTGAAGTATGCTTTAAAAGTTTAAAGTACGAAGAAAAACTGAAATGCTACTTTGGTCCTGAAGGATGTATAAGACTAAAGGCTAAAGCACTGTCTGAAGTGTGAAGACTAAAGTGCCGTCTAAAAATGAAGTACTATTTGAAGAATAAAGCATTGTCTGAAGTATGAAGACTAAAGTGTCGTCTGAAGAATGAAGTACTATCTGAAGAATAAAGCGTTGTCCGAAGTCTGAAGTGGTATCTGAAGATTAAATTACTGTCTGAAGAATGACGCGCTGACTAAAGCCAAGATGTCTGAAGTCAAGGGTCTGACTGACGCGGGATGACTCAGTTGGCATCACTCCTTCATGCAACCTTTGTACAGAAATCAGAGATGACATAAAGTAGCTTTCTGGGATATCTTTTTTTTTTAATTATTTGGCGTGAAAAGAGGAATTTTGGAGTAGATATCTGTTGTAGTCAGATAAAGTACTGCCTACGCCGTACCTTCGTCAGAGATGTCTCACAACGGGATGATTTGAATCTAAAGCTATCCCTCAACGGACATTTTCAACATCCAACATCCCAGAAGCCTATATATTCCAGAAATCTTACTGAAGAGAAGATTGATTTTTTAATATAGATTTTTCAAGGGCAAAAAACTTTGTGAAGATCTACAGTTGAAAATAGAAGAAAATAAAAAAGCTCACTCAAGCATAACGCTGCAAAATTCTCTATAGAATTTATCTTAAAAATTCATTGTTCTATAAACTTTCATATCCAGTGTTAGATCATTGTTATCTTTTACATTATGAACGAAGAACTGCAGGTTCTAAGTTCAATTCTCTTTGTAAACACTTTGAGAGTTCTGAGAGCCTGGAGAGGCTTAGGTAAAGAAAGAATACTTGTAATCTGTTAAGATTAGTAGAAAATCTAGTAGCGGGTTGGCTCTAGGACTGGACGTAGCTCCAGTAGCGGGTTACGCTTGATTTCATCTAACAAGAAGAGGGTCTTTGAGCCGAGTTTTTATAAATATTTGGTAAAATACACTTTGCAAAAATTGTTTCAAAACCCCTGTCTGAAAATTTTCAGACAAGGAACAAAACTTCAGACAACTTTCAATTCTTGACTGAAATGTCTTAAAACTCAGATTCTGAAAAGGTTTCCCAAAAACGTTAAAGTTTATAAAAACACTTTTCAACCTCCTTCTAGTGTTTCCTATGTGTTCCTACAAGATCCACCAGACATAGACAAGAACCTCCTTACTTGGCTGATTATCATTGCTAGCTTCTACACAAAATTGTTCCCCAAGAATCTAAAGGTGTAAGGTATCCCTTATCTCCTGTTTTATCTTATCAATCTCTTAAACCTGATCATTTGAAGTTTACCTTGAATATTTCCACTAAGCATGAGCCTAAGAGTTATTACCAAGTTGTTCAGTCTCCTCATTGGATTAAGGCCATGCAAGATGAGCTTGATGCTCTTCAAACAAATCAAACTTGGTCTTTGACACACCTCCTTCCAGGTAAGACTGTAATAATTTCTAAACGAGTTTATAAAGTAAAATATAATTCAGATGGATCCTTACAAAGGTATAAGGCCATATTAGTGGCCAAAGGTAATGCCCAAATTGAAGGTTTGGATTACTTTGACACCTTTTCCCCTGTGGCAAAGCTCACCATTGTTAGGCTCTTACTTGCTCTTGCATCATCTAACACTTGGATCCTACAACAACTTGACATTATTAATGCTTTTCTCCATGGTGATTTAATGGAAGAAGTTTATATGGAAGTTCATCAAGGACTTATTGTTTCTGACTCAAACCTTTTTGTAAGTTACATAAATCAATATATGGCTTGAAATAAGCTACCAGGCAATGGTTTGCCAAATTGTCTAACTTCCTAGTTCATCTTGATTATCAACAGTCAGGTTATGATCATTCTCTTTTTATTAAGAAATATGGATCTAAACTTACTATCATTTTGGTCTATATAGATGATCTTATCTTGGCTGGTGATGATCCCATGGAAATTGCTTCTATTAAACAACAACTTGACACAACTTTTAGAATTATAGATCTTGGCATCCTAAAATATTTCCTTGGCCTTGAAGTGGCCAAATCACATACAGGTCTTACTTTGTCTCAAAGGAAGTATACTTTGGACTTACTTTCTGATTTTGGTTTGCTTGCATCCAAACCAACACCTACTCCTATGACTAGGACAACTATTTTGGCACATGATGATGGTCCTACTTATTCTGATCCTGCTGCTTATATAAAGCTTGTTGGAAGACTCTTCTATCTTACCACCACAAGGCCAGATATCTCCTTTGCTGTTCAATAACTCAGTCAATTCATGTCTTGCCCCACACAAGTGCATTACAAAGCATGCATTAGAGTGCTGAGATATTTGAAAGCTTCCCTTGGACAAGGCTTGTTCTACCCTTATGATTCTCCTCTACAACTAAAAGCTTTTGTGATTATGATTGGGGTACCTGTCCAAATTCTAGAAAATCAATCACTGGATACTCTGTCTATCTAGGAAATTTTCTGGTTTCATGGAAGTCCAAGTAAAAACTACCATTTGTATATCTTCCTCTAAAGCTGAATATAGAGCTTTACGGACCACTGTTTATGAATTACAATATGGTTGACTTATCTACTAGATGAACTTGGAGTTTCTTATGTGTAACCAGCCCTCCTTTATTGTGATAGTACTTCAGCTCACCACATAGCTGCTAATATTGTTTTCCATGAGAGAACAAAGCATTTTGATATTGATTGTCACCTAGTCAGAGAAAAGCTTCAAGCTAAGCTCTTTCATCTTCTTCCAATCACTAGCAATGACCAACATGCTGACATTTTTACTAAGCCACTTGATCCAACTCCTTCTTCTTACCTTTTGTCCAAGCTGGGAGTTTTAAATATTCACTCTCCAGCTTGGGGGGTATTAAAGGAATCTGTTAGTTAGTCTATTAGCAGTATTATGTTTCTAGCAGTTTATGTACTTCTATTAATTAATTAGTTTCTTTTTGGTTTATTAGTTTAGTTAATTAGTTCCTTAGCTTGATCCTTACCTACACACACACACATAGAGTCAGATCTGTTGATACCAGGTGTCAAACTTAAAGAGTTACACCTCTTAATAACTTTTTGTAAAATGCGAATCTGACCAATCCAATCGTTGAATTGAAAGTTCTTATAAAGTATATCAACCTTATAAAATTTCATAAAAATAAAAAACTAATTGATACTTCAACAAAACTAATTTATTTTAACGTATAATATGTTTTTAACATAAAAGTAAAAGATCACTATTAAATAACATACCTACAAATGTCTAAATTATTTGAAATTTAAACATGATCATGAAGGTAATATATTGTGATTCAACGGTTAGATTGGTCAAATAACATTTTACAAAAAGTTATTAAGTGATGTAACTCTTAAAGTTGGCACTACAAGAAAAACGTCTTTTAGCGACGGCCAAAGGTCGTCGCTACAAGCGAAAAACCATCGCTATAGGCCACGTAGCGATGACCACGTGGACGTCGCTACAAAGCTCTTCGTAAATGCAGTAGCGACGAGCAAAGTAAGTCGTCGCTACTTAGAGACGGCCAAGGCCGTTGCTAAAGATATATTTTTTTAAAAAAATTAAATATATTATTATTTATGTTATTTTAATATTTAGGGTTTAGGGTTTAATATTTATTAATTTTAAAATTATAAAAACAATACTAAATACTATATCAACACATCGACAGAAGAAAAAAATATAGATACATAATTTGTTCAAACATAATACAATAAATGTATAAAAAAACATAATAAAAAATCAATGGCGGCGATGACGCTGGTGTTGTGGTGGGGTTGACTCCTCATCCTCATCCAACGGATTCTCATCGAAGGAGGCATCATTGTGTGGGTGCGACTGAGCTTGAGCCTGAGTTGCGCGCAGCCTGAGCAACCCGAGCCTCCAGCAACTGCTACATCTGTTGTCAGAGTCGTCCAAACTAATCATCCAACTGTGCAGCCTTCGCTATAACTGATAAGTGTAAATTATGTGATATTTTCCTATGTTTTTATTACACTTATCAAGGCTAAAAGATTAATTTATGCCCCAAAATAATCCCTTTTGTGAATAATTGTAATAATTGTAATTAATTGGTTTGATTTTGAATTCGATGATATTTTGATTAGAAATCTGTTAATTTATGCAGATTTATGGAAGATTTGAAATAGAAGAGAAAATAGCATTAAATGGGGAGATTGTTTGCAGATTTGAAGTTTAAATGAAGACAAAATAAAGATAAGATCAGCAGCCACTTAAACAAAGGATCCTGTGGATGACTTTCCCCAATTTGAATTCAAGCTCAAATAAATAAAAAATCAAGCCAGAAAGGGGAAACAAGAGAAACCAATCAAGCAAAGGCAAGATCAGAAAGAGATCAAGTGGATAAATGAGGAAGTGAAGAAAGTTTACAGCGTGTTTCACGCTTCACCTGCGCTTAGCGCAGGTGAATCTCAGCACGCGAACCAGCTTTTTAAAATACAATTACAGATTGATCTCTTCCAGATTTAGATTAGGTTTTTCCAGTCTATAAATAGGACCTTTTTGCACAGATCAAGGGGAGCGTAGAATTGAAGATAGAAGCACAAGGATTGAAGAAGGTGACAGATTCTTCAGTGGTTTGTAATGCCTACCATGAGTAGCTAAGCTCTCTAGTAGGATTGGATGTAGTGGATTCAATCCCCAAGTGTATGTGAATTCTCTTGTTTTTAATTATAAATCCTTGTTTTTAATTATATTGGTACTTTTATGTTGTTCTTAATGTATTACTTCCGCGTGTGCGCCAGAGTCGTAGACTAGTGCTCTGGATACAAAAGTGGAATTTCCGGCTAGTATTAGAGTTTAGGGGAGCCTAGACATAGGAAACCTAACCTCTAATTGCTAAAAGTACTCGTTTAGTCATATGGGAATATGGTTCTTTCCGAAAATTGAAGTGTTTAGGTGAGTGACAGCCCCTTCATAGTTCTGTAGGAAAGTATGATTAAATTGATAGTCCAGTTGAAGTAATATAGGGATTTTTCCTGACGATTGGGGGTATATCCACACCATAGGGGCCCTATAGATAATATAATTGGTAATTGCTAAGGTATAATTATTAACAAATTTATAATTAAAAGAAGGAATTCACATGCATGAGGGGTGCGAAGAAGCGAAATCCAATCCTAGTCCAAGTAATTCTATCTCTTCTCAATTTTATTGCTCACCGTTTACTTTTGTTATTCTGCACCACAATTAATCTCTTAAACCGTTGCTCACTTGCTAATTCGATCACTAAAATCCTACAAAGTGAACCGCTCCCTCTGGATACGATATCTTATATTTACTACTATACTGCTGATATTTTGGTACGCTTGCCAGAACATCATCAAGTATTTTTGGCGCCGTTGCCGGGGAGCGGTGTTTCACTTCGTATAACTTTGGGAGGTCAAATTATCAAGTTTTTCTTTGATTTTTTGTAATTTAAATTAATTAATTAAAAAAATTCTTTTTACTTGTTACACTTATCCTTTTCGAGTTCTTTTTGTTTATGCTTTTACGAAGCCAGGTGCCCCCGAGCCAATTAAATTTTGATCCAGAAACAGAGAGGACAGCCAGGAAGAATAGAAGCAAAAATAAAAGAAGGAGGAGAAGGATACTATCTGAAGAACTCAAAGACATGGCAGAGGTACCACCCAGAAGAAGGACTCTAGGAGAGTATGTTATGCAACAAGGCCCTCGCCATCATTCTAGGATTGTGCTACCTGCAACTGCAAAGACCTTGGAACTAAAAGTTGCTCATCTCAACCTCATAAATGCTCATCAATTCACAGGATTGGATCATGAGGATCCACATTCTCACTTAACTAACTTTTATGAATTGATAGGCACTATGGGATTTGAAGAGGAAGATTTAGAATCTATTTACTTACGCCTTTTTCCTTTCTCTTTGATAGGTAAAGCGAAGGAATGGTTGCAGTCCCATCCAAATCAAAGTTTAAATGCTTGGGGAATTATTGAAGACAAGTTTCTAAATAGATTTTCCCCAACAGGGAAACATATCCAAGCAAAAACAGAAATATCCACATTCAGGCAAGGAGCTGATGAACCACTTTGTGAAGCCTGTGAAAGATACAAGACCTTGTTGCGGAAGTGTCTTAATCACGGGTATGAAGACATTGCCCAGTTGAATATCTTTTACAAAGGACTCAGACCGGACTCCAAGTCATTTATTGATGCTGTAGTAGGAGGGACTATCTTGTCCGTGGATACTGAAAGGGTTGTTGCAATCATTGATAATTTTGCTCAAATTGATCAACAAGCCCAATGTGGAAGGCAACCATCTCAGATTCAGAAAAAGGGAATGCTAGAGCTTAATTCAAGTGACACCATCTTGGCTGAAAATAAACTGATTAAGAGGCAAATGGAGGCACTCATAGAGGCATTGAAAGCACTCCCTCAGCAACTCAAAGCTGTTCAATCTCAACCAGTCCAAGCCCAACCATTGGTATGTGACTTCTGTGGAGGAGACAATCCAAATGGTCAATGTTCTTTCCAAGACACACAAGCAAAGCAAGTCAACTTTATGGGAAATCAGAGGGGGTAAGGAAGTTTCTCCAACAACAACAACCAATATTCTCAAGGGTGGAGAAACAACCAAACCAACTCTGGTTGGGGGCAGAATGGTGGAAATAGACAGACTCCTTATCAGCAGCAACAACCATCAGTACATGACAAACTCGCGAGGTTGGAAGAAAAGATTGATACCTTCATATCATGATTTGAAGGGTTTAAAAAGAACAATGATGCATCAATCAAAGCGTTGGAAAATCAAGTGGGCCAGCTAGAACAAGAGATGGGAGAGTTCAAGAAAGGCCAGTTTTCAGCGAATACTCTTACCAACCCCAAGGAACATTGCAACTTGATTGCTACTGATGGCAACAAGTCAGAAGATAGTGAGATAGAGGAGAATCTTATTTTTGAAGAGCAGTTACCCCAAGAAGAAAGAGTCCAAGAACATTGTGAGAAAAAGAAGGATCAAGAGGTAGCACAAGAAAAAGAAGAGCAAGAGGAACCCAATGAGGTCTTCATTACAAGAAAGTCACCTGATCCAAGTAAGTTTACTATTCCATTGTCTATTGAAAACTTACCTACCACTCATGCTTTATTAGATCTGGGAGCGAGCATCAACTTAATGCCGCTATCGTATTTTAGTAAGTTGGGTGTTTTGAAGGTCAAACCTGCTAACGTAAAGTTATTGCTTGCAAACAAGTCTACTCAAAATCTTTATGAGATAGTTGAGTATCTACCAGTGAGAGTGGATAAGTTTGTATATGCAGTGGACTTTTATGTTGCAGAGACATCAGAGGAGGATATTAATGTCCCCCTCATATTAGGAAGACCATTTATCAAGGCTGGCAAGATAATTGTTGATGTTGATAAAGGGGAGTACCAGGTAAGCTCAAATAATGAAAGTATCATCTTTCATATTGATAGAGGAAACCCCAAGATCTTGAAAACTCCAGAAAAGAATGGAATAGATCCTACTGATGGGATCTGTCAATTCCAAGCAAGGCTGCAGAAAGATAAGAAGAAAGGAGTGCTCATTGCTGATGATGAGCTAAAGAAGAAGAAGAAGGTTTTCAGATTTATGAGAAAACCAAGAATGAGAGTGAAGCGGCCTGAATCTATTTGGGAGTTCAAGTATAAAAAGAGAAAAAGATCAACATCAGACATTGAAGAAGGAGAAGGTAGTGAAAAAAGTGAAGGAATGATGAACTAGTGGCATGGAGGATGGGAGCTTAAAGGAAGGACAGGAGCAGAATCAACCCTCATCCTCCAATTGAGGCCACCATAAGTTTCTGAGTAACCAGGCATCGAGCTATTAGACGTTAAACAAGCGCTTTCTGGGAGGCAACCCAGAAATTTTTAATTTGCTTTCATTTTTCTTTTGCTTTTTGTCTTTGTTTTTTATTATGTTGTTTTTGTTTTTATTGAGTCTATACCTGTATAAATTAGGAAGAGGTTAAGTAAAGGATAAATTTCTTAAAAGGAATGTATGAAAAACAGTGAAAGGTAGGAAGAGAATTTAAAATTTTGAGTCCTGCGCTTTACTCGCGCTTAGCGCAGGTAAAGCGCAGATATTAATTTGCTCTCTGTTTTTCACGCTTCATAGCGCATAATGAAGCGTGAGCGCAACGCTTCATCTCCCAGGAGACACGCGCTGCACATGCGCTAAGCGCATATGCAGCGCAGCTGCGCGCGTCCAGAATTTCTTTAAATTCTGGACGAGGGAAGGTTTTTCAAAACTTTCCCTCTTCAGTTTCCTTCCATTTCCCTGTGATTCTTACCCTCCTTTTGGCTCTTTTTGCTTCCATATCTTTTGCTTTTCCCAGTTCTGAGGCTATATCAGGTATGTTCTTATAGTTTTGGTCATTTTGCATCGATCAGAATTTTCATTTTGTCCTTGTTTGAGCAGAAACCATATGGTAGGAAACTTAGGCTTTTAGGACACCTTAGGATAAAAATATTTGTTTATAAAGCCTTAAGTTTAGTGTATATGTTGTTAGGACTTATTTATAACATGCTTTTCTTGCTTAGGTGGTAGTTTTTGGAAGTGCTCAATGAATTTTTGCAAGTTACTCTGTTTGGTGCATGTATGTTTAGTTGTTTCACATTTTTTGCATGACCATGCATGAATGTGTGAAGTCTATAAATCAGTTTAAGTATTTAAACATGATTATAAGACATAACATCCTTAAGTTTTAATGATTAACAAATAAGATTATATTAAGGACAAATAAGTTTATATAAGAACTTAATAAGATTGTGTAAACAGATTCTACTGAGAAAGGTATTGGTTTGTTGATTGTGTTTCAGGTCAGAATAATTATCTGAAGAAGAAGAGTAGAAGATCACATCAAAAGAAGAATCAGTATCAGAAGGAGAAAATGCAGAATCCAAAGAAGAGTAATCCACAAAAAGGTTGAAGCAATATGAAGAATTGAAGACTAATAGAAGAACTGAAGAATTGAAGATTCGAAGACTATCTGAAGACTTGAAGAATGTAATAGAAACTTGGCTATCTTAAGGAAGCTCATCATCTGAAGAACAGCTATCATTTGAAGAAATGAAGACAATATGAAGCAGTCTATGTATCTGAAGATTGAACGTGTCAGAATCAAGAAATGATCTCTTGGAGACGTTGCAAAGCGTAAAGCACACTTCATCAAAAGAAGTTCACTCATTCAGTAGATAAAGCTAGACATGCTTTTCTACCTCGATCAAAGTCTTACACAAATAAGGAAACACTGCAAAGACTTTCTGCAACGCCTGCTGCACCTGCAACAAAAGGATCTGTGTGTGCAGACCTACTACATCTACACCTGCTGCTGTCCAGAATGTATTAGGAGACTGAACAAGAGCAAGAAAGAAAGATGGTTGAATAAAGTACATACAATTCAACATCTTTTATCTAAATCTCAGAAGAAGAAGATACAAAGAATAATGAAGCTACAATCTTCTTATCAGAAGGAAGAAGCCTTCTGAAGTTTCAACCAGTCTGAAGTATTGAAGTCATCTGAAGTGCGCAACCCATCTGAAGGATTGAAGTTGTCTGAAGGGCGCAACCCGTCTGAAGTATTAAAGTTGTCTGAAGTATCAACCCGTCTGAAGTATTGAACCTGACTGAAGTATCAATCCGTCTAAAGTGTTGAAGCTGTCTGAAGTTTCAATCTGTCTGAAGTCTCAATCCGTCTGAAGTATTGAGGCCTTCTGAATTCTGACGTGGCACTCCTTGCTGAAGACTATGAAGACCTTTTTGCTCTCTGAAGATTGCTGAGAAATATCGTTCTCTTCTACACGTTTCTTTTTCAACATATTTATGGCAAGAAACACAGAGACCTTTCCTGGTGTTTTTGAATTACATACACCACTGAGGAAATCTCTGCAACGCAGTTCTTGCAGAGGAACAAGTGTCGGCTTTTGTCAGAAAGAAATCCTGAACCAGTGTCAGAAGCAAATGAAGAAAAGGAGTTTATACAGAACAGGCTAAGGGACAAATTCAACGGATACTTCCTCATATACAAAACAGAAGAAAGCTGGAGAAAGCAGAAGAAATTCAAAAGAGAGAATACGCAGAATAATATCATGAAATATCTCTCAAACAGAGCTCATCTATAGAAGTGTCAGAACGGGATCGTTTTGAACACTCAATTTGTTTAAGGAGAAGCAACCGTCTGAGAAGCTATTACACAACGGCTATATGAGCCACATCATCATCAGCTCAACGGTATTATGAATCATCTTCAACGACTATATTCATCAAAACATATAAATAGCCTCAAGATTGAATTTGATAAAAGTTGGCATTACTGCCCAACCAAGAGTGGTTGTTGTTGTTGTTGCAATTGAAAAGAACAACCATAGAAAAAGAGACATTGGCTATGCTTGTCATTATTGTTCGGGTGAACAAATAGGCAGTTGTTGTGCTGGCCAAAATGACAGTCAACTTAGAATAGGTTGAAGCCATGAATACACCTTGGGTATTCCAATGATATGGGTGAGAATGTAACCCATGGAAACCAATGGTTGGAGAATGAGGCTGAAGCTCAATTTCATATCTTACCTAGCCCACTCTCAGAGATTTCACTTAGGCCAAATTAGTTAAGGGAGAAGTACCTCACTTATTAGAGACGAGATTGTACTTAACTTAAACACTTATGTCTCTGTCTTACCCTTGTACTTAGATTCATACATTGTATCCTGAGTAGTACTCAGTTAATCTCTAGTACAGGAAGAGATTAAGTTTATGTTTCATGGAAACTTAAACTTGGTTATAATTTGTAAACACTTTATGTGTCTGAGAGCCTAGAGAGGTTTGGTGGGAGAAAGAATACTCCACACTTAGTTAAGAGTCTGAGAGCCTGGAGAGGCTTGGTGGAAGAAAGAATACTTGTTGTAGAGCTTGGAGAGGATCGATAGAAAAGACTACTGCATGTGTTGCCTGGAGAGGTAGTTGAAAACAAAGAAATACTCGGTTGAGCCTGGAGAGGCTTGTCTCTAAAAGAATACTGCATGAGTTGCCTGGAGAGGCAGTTGAAAATAAAGTAATACTTGTGTTGGCCTGAAGAGGCTGTGAATAATACTTGTATCTGTGGATTCAGAGAGTGGAAAAATCCAGTGGTGGTTTGCCCTGGGACTAGATGTAGCTCACGGGTTTAGTGGGTGAACCGGGATAAATTCTTGTCTAAGTTTTCTTTCCCTTAATCTCTTTTATTTTCAGTTTTGCATTTAATTAGGGGATTGAAAAGTATTTTCATAATCAACATAACACAACAATTTCAATCAAACAAGTTTTTTAAAGATAATTAAACCTCAAGTCTCTCTCATATCGTTTGAGGTATTACAAAAAATGTACCTTAAAGAACTTCTGAAATAAGTGTCTGAAGTGAGTCTGAAAAGAACTCAGTTCAGAAACTAGAATCAGACTTCAGATGATCTTCAGTCTGCTGAAGTATTTTAGAAACTGTTCTAAAGATACTCTTTGTAATAATCCTCAGAAGATACTTTGAAAAACTTTCGTTTAAAACAATCTTAAGCTTTTAGAAAGATTATCAATTTTATCTTTCTTATCTTCCGCATGTTTCAATTAAACTCTGATCTTAAGATTGGTTTTTGAACGTTCTTCTTTTTAAATGCTGTCTTAAATTAAAGATTTCCAAAATTATTCAATAAAGTTTAAAACACTATTCAACCCCCCTTCTAGTGTTTCATGTGGTTCTAACAGAATGACTGTGCCTTATTGCATGTTACTGATGACATGATTTTTTAGCTTAATTTTTGTTACCAATCTGTTATGCCAGGTTCTTAAAAATTAATTAAGACTGCTTTAATTGATCACTTTAGCATGTTCTTAATAAGTTAATTAATTGGCATTTGGTAACTTTAAAATCCAAACTTTGTGCAAATGCTTGATTTAAGGATTGTTTTAATTATTGATTTAAACTAGCCATTTAATTCAATAATTTTGAATAATCATTTATTGTGCATAAATAATTCTGGTAAATTTTGCAGATGGCTCGCACCAAGACTGTTATTGGAGCAGGATCATCTAGGAGAGGTGCCAGGGGAGGCAAGAGATCCAGGCAGGCACCTCAGGAGGATTCTGATTTTGACCCCCACAGATTCAGAGACGCCAGAGCTTCTAAAGCTTACAGTGACATCATGTACCGTAACTTCATTATACAGAGGCCAGTAAGACTACAGCCAGAGGAGCATAAGGAGTTCAGGGCAGAGATCTACAGGAGAAACTGGGTGCGTCTCAGCAACCCAGACAACCATTTTGACCCTGACATTGTGAGAGAGTTTTACGTCAACGCCATTGGTGATCATGGTGTAGACTCTAGGAGGCGGTCTTATGTGCGAGGCCAGGAGATTCAATTTGATTGCGATGCAATCAATGCTTTACTTCAGTATCCAACACCTATGGATAGAGAGCTTATGGAGTGCCAGTACCAACTGAGGATGAGAGAGGTGGGGCTCAATGGTAATGACCCCATGGATATAGAGATTGCACAGGCACTATGTCTGCCAGGATATTCCTTTGAGAGGAGTGCATACGGACAGGCTGCTCGCATCTACCGGCAGCATATGAGAGCTATTGCGAGGATGTGGACGGTGTTGGTTCTACCCACATCTGCCCCAACAACCATGTTTCAGACATTCAGATGCCAGTAGCTCACCTCATCTTCACCATACTTTCCGGCGGTGACATTGATATCTCCAGGGTTATCGCCCAGAGGATATCAGATTTTGTTTCTACTATTGCACGCCGCACTCCCACCACGAGGTTCAGATTAGGTTTTCCTGCACTCATCACAGCACTCTGCAGAGCTAGGGGTGTGGACGTGAACCCCACAGTTCGCATCCTTAACCCCATGACCAGAGGATATATTGATGCCTATTGTATCCCATATAAGTATGGGGAGGAGGAGGAGCAGCCAACACCACCACCCCCACCACCAGCAGTAGATCCTACCTTCAGACAGTGGGCTCAGTACACCACTTTGCAGCTGATATCACTCAATAGGTCCCATGTTCACCTGTAGGAGTACTTGTACTCTATTAGGCCAGTCCCTTACCTAGGCATGACACCGGAGCAGTTCAGAGATTATATCCAGTGGCCTTGGGACAGGCCTATTCCTCCGGGAGAGGATGGAGCAGCTGCAGATGGAGCTGATGCTGACCCCATGGACCACCAGGACCATGACCATCATGATTGATTTTATTTGGTGCTTTTCTTTCTTTTCTTTTTCTTTTATTTCTTTTTCATTTTTTTATTTTTCTTTTCTTTTCTTTATTTTTATTTTATTCTGGATATGTACTGTATATATTCCACTGATACACTCTATATTTTGCTATGCAGTACATTTTCTACATATTATTCTGTTTATTTTGCTTTTAATTTATGTTTTTTAAAATTTTTAGAATTTAGGAATTAGGAAAATAAAGAAAAATTTCTCAAATTTTTTAATTTAGGCAGTTTAACTGACCAAATTAGGAAAAAAGAAAGAGTCTTGTGATTAATTCCATAATCAGTTAGGATTAGGATGCTTCACAGGAGAACCTATCAGGGTAGTTAATCAAAACCAGTAAGTGCTTATCAAGGAATTTAGCCAATAAGCCGACGAGTGTGAGAGCCTAAACACTTGAATTGAGAGTTTTTCACCGCTGCTTGTCAATTTTTATTGATTGAGTTTTTGGATCTTATTCTGCTTATGGAAAATATGGAAGTGACAAAGGCAATTTTTGTTTTCAATATATTTGCTCAGTGCCAAACAGCCAACCCTTGATATAATTTTTCCAATTTCTTGGTAACCCATTTGAGCCTTAATGATTATTCTTGTGCACCCAAGCCATAATTAAAATCTATATCCTGTCCCTTACACATTTGGGAAAGAGAGCAAGGTGCAAGCAAAGACAATGGGAAGAAAAGGTTGGTGAATTGAAATTCAAGAAATTCAAAGAGCAGGTACATGAAAGCAAAAAGAAGATCACTCCCCCAAAATCAAAAAGAAAAAAAATGAATAAATTGAATAAGTTGGGGTGAGTGCATTCTCAAACAAAGAAAGAGGCCTGCAAAAATGAGAAAAATCAAGAATGAGATGGTGGAAGGAAAGAAGTTCCAAATCAAGCAACATCAAAAGATGCTCTCTATTCCAGGTGTTCATTGATTATCCAGAAAAACCATGAATTCTTGATAGCCCAGCCTCATTACAACCTTGAAAAGACCTTTTGATCCATATTGACCATGAGCATGTTTAGGAACTAGAAACGACTATCAATCTTAGTTGTTCAACTGTGGTGAAAACATTGAGGGAAACAGTACTCGTAAGTATGAGTGAAATTCCTTGGTTTATCATTTACTGCTTTAATTGCTACTTTTGAGAAAGTTTGACTGTTGATTGAGTTCTGTTCTGATTGAGGATTGGTAATATCTCTTAATTCTGATTTTTTCTGATATTTGGAAAGTGACTTCTGCCTAGTGAAGAGATGATGAAAATTTTTCTTTATAATTGTTTGTGAGAATTGTACACAAGGGTGAATTGATTTTGATTGCAAAAGGTATCTTGCTTGAGGACAAGCAAGAAGTTAAGTTGGGGGTATTTGATAAGTGTAAATTTTGTGATATTTTCCTATGTTATTATTACACTTATCAAGGCTAAAATATTAATTTATGCCCCAAAATAATCCCTTTTTGTGAATAATTGTAATAATTGTAATTATTTGGTTTGAATTTGAATTTGATGCTATTTTGATTACAAATCTGTTAATTTATGCAGATTTATGGAAGATTTGAAATAGAAGAGAAAATAACATTAAATGGGAAGATTGTTTGCAGATTTGAAGTTTAAATGAAGACAAAATAAAGATAAGATCAGCAACCATTTAAACAAAGGATCATGTGGATGACTTTCCCCAATTTGAATTCAAGCTCAAATAAATAAAAAATCAAGCCAGAAAAGGGAAACAAGAGAAACCAATCAAGCAAAGGCAAGATCAGAAAGACATCAAGTGGATAAATGAGGAAGTGAAGAAAGTTTACAGCATGTTTCACGCTTCACCTGCGCTTAGCTTACTGAATGACAAGCTTCACCTGCGCTTAGCGCAAGTGAAACTCAGCACGCAAACCAACTTTTTAAAATACAATTATAGATTGATCTCTTCCATATTTAGATTAGGTTTTTCCATTCTATAAATAGTACCTTTTTGCATAGATCAAGGGGAGCATAGAATTGAAGATAGAAGCACAAGGATTGAAGAAGGTGACAGATTCTTCAGTGATTTGTAATGGTTACCATGAGTAGCTAAGCTCTCCAGTAGGATTGGATGTAGTGGATTCAATCCCCAAGTGTATGTGAATTCTCTTGTTTTTAATTATAAATCCATGTTTTTAATTATATCGGTACTTTTATGTTGTTCTTAATGCATTACTTCCGCGCGTGTGCCGGAGTCGTAGGCTAGTGCTCTGGATACAAAAAGTGGAATTTCCAGCTAGTAATAGAGTTTAGGGGAGCCTAGACATAGGAAACCTAACCTCCGATTGCTAAAAGTACTCGTTTAGTCATATGGGAATATGGTTCTTTCCGAAAATTGAAGTGTTTAGGTGAGTGACAGCCCCTTCATAGGTGTTCTGTAGGAAAGTATGATTAAATTGATAATCCAGTTGTAGTAATATAGGGATTTTTCCTGACGATTGGGGGTATATCCACACCATAGGGGCCCTATAGATAATATAATTGGTAATTGCTAAGGTATAACTATTAACAAATTTATAATTAAAAGAAGGAATTCACATGCATGAGGGGTGCAAAGAAGCGAAATCCAATCCTAGTCCAAGTAATTATATCTCTTCTCAATTTTATTGCTCACCGTTTACTTTTGTTATTCTGCACCACAATTAATCTCTTAAACCGTTGCACACTTGCTAATTCGATCACTAAAATCCTACAAAGTGAACCGCTCCCTCTGGATACGATATCTTATACTTACTATTATACTGCTGATATTTTGGTACGCTTGCCAGAACATCATCAATAGCCTAGCGAGACTCCTGAGTGAGGTTGATCACACCTAGACAAATGTTGGTTGTTAAGTCCCGGTGCTATAACAGCGGCCTCGGGTCTTACCACCCGCAACATCCCTCTAGATCTCCAGCTTGGTGGAGGCATCAGTCATGGAGGTGTCCCCCATCCCGCCGGAGCCGCTGAAGTAGATGGATGCTCCGACATCTAATTAGAGTGAGAGAGTTTGGCCCGCACGCATCACACGAGCTGCCTTGTGTTCGTAGCTCGCCCGGAGGGATGGACCTCCCTCTACTCGGTGGGATCTTCTCTCCACCTCTACCACGCATCCTGGGCTTTAATTTTTTTCTATAAACTATAGACATTATATATTATTAAATAATTATATAAATTAAAATTACTAATTACTAATTATATAAATTAAATAATTACTATTTACAAATTACTAAATTAAATTAATTAATTACTCTACAAATACTATTTTATTTACTAATTACTTATTACTATTTACTAATTACTGATTACTATAAAACTAATAATTCCTAATATACTAATAAAACTAATAAACAACATATAAACTAATAAAACAATAAACTATATCCGACAATGTTTAAAACTAATAAAGCAAATAAATTATTAATTACAAATAAATTAATTAAAACAATGAACAATAAACTAATAAAACAATAAAAAATGTTTAAAACTAATAACCTAATACCTATGTCTCATTAATAAACTAATAAAATAAATAAACTATTAATTGTAAATAAATTAATTAAAACTATAAAACTTACTAGTTGCGACGTCGAAGAAGGAATGAAGATAGAAAGAGCTGTAAAGTCACCTACATACAACTATTTTGATTTCTAATCAGTTCAAAACGAACCTATGAAGGAGGAAAGTTTTTAATCGGTGAGATTTTGAGAAAGAAAAAAAGAGAGAGGGACAGAAACAAAGGGTGGCCGTAAGGGAGGAAAAGAGAGGAATGAGGAGGAGGAGGGTGAAAATGGAGGATTAGGGGAGGGGGAAGGGGTTTTACGCGTACAATATTTAACGTAGTGATGACCTGACCGTCGCTAAGGCCGTCGCTACGTTTAAAATTCATCAGCATGCGCCAAATTTAAAATTTATTTTTAATGTAGCGACGGTCATATCGTCGCTAAGGCTGTCGCTACATATAATTTTAATTTTTTTCAGGAAAAAAATAATTTTTTAAGTGTAGCGACGACGGCTGTCACTAAGTATTAATTGCACTGAACAATGCATTTAATGTTGTAGCGACGGCCAAGTCGTCCCTACAAGCGATGGCTGATGGCCGTCTCTAAAAGATTGTCGCTAATAAATTACGAATTTCTTGTAATGTGGACACCTGGTGTCAATGGATCTTGACTCATATACATATACACACATATATCTACACACACAAATAGTACGATTGCATACAATTCAACCATTTCTTTCATTTCATTTTCTTTTAAACCAAACAATTAAAAAATCATCCCACTTTCCTTTCACTTTTTTTTCTCTTTCTTTGCTCTTACTTTCTTTTAATTTCTAATCCAAACAAAGGGGTAAAGTTCCCTCACACAAAGGTACTAGAAATGGGCCAATGGATAATGAAAGTTTACAAGAAATTGCAATTCAAGAAAGAGAAATGTTGTTTGTACATGTTGTAGATGTACAACATAGAGAGAGAAAGAAAAAAGAGGGAAAAGAGAGAGAAATGTGGAATGTGATGGGTGATATGATGGATAAAGATAGAGAGGAAAAGTGTGTTGTATGAGTTGTTATATATTTTTTGTTATATGAAAAAATTATCTCTTCAAGAAAACCTCAGCAGCAACATTATTCTAATAAAAAAATAATTCCCCTCACATCTAAATAAAAGAAATAATATCTTTCCCACGAGTTTTGAACCTAATTCCTTATCCAATCGTTGAGTCCCTATATTGTAAGCAACGAAGAACACAGAACAATCCCACACAAAACGAATAGCATATATACGATTCTCTCGCGCATAACAAGTTATCAACAACCACCTAAAGTGCATATTATGAAACATCATACATGCATTATGAGATGCTGCGCGCCTAGGATTATAAAATACGCCCATTGTGAACTAATAATTGTACATTTTCACTTTTGTCACTGAAGAATGACACTAAAATTGACAACCATGTCACCAATTTTCTTTTACTTTTACTATATTTTAAATAAATCTGCCAAGCTTTTCATCAATGGCCACGCCTAAGCAGAAGGAGGGACCCACTTTGGTGGTGCACCCTTGCATGTGGTAACATGAGTTGTTGAACATCCCAGAATTACGTATAAGAGAGAGTGCAGGAGTGGTGGGTCGAATTGGTTATCAGTTTTGCTTAACATAAACGCCAACAACCACGCAGACCACACCATAGTTTAATTTCTTGAAGCACTGTGTTTGTTATTTTCCCAGAATTCCTTTTTCTCTTATTTTTTTTTTGCTACCTGACAAAGAGAATGAGCACACAAAGTCACCCTCTCTGTCATGTCATTGACTAAAAAAATGTGGTTATGTGTCAGCGCGTGTTTGTTACGGTTCAGCACAATGAACAATGATATCAGTCCTTTCCCCCGTGCCATTCCAGCGTGTTTGCTGCGCGTGCTTGCTACTTTTTCTCAGAGGAATATGTGTGTTTCATCAATGACCGCAACTCTCCAATTTTTATTATCCATTAATTGTGGATAATGTGATTCACTATCTAAAGTTTGTGCTTTTGGTGACCATATTTCTAAATCAGGACAAAAAATTAAGTATAAGCCAAATATTTTGTGCTAAAAAGAAAAGGGAAAGTAATGTGGTTCTTCTATCACCATATGTTTAAGTGTCAATCATGCTTTTTTTTTACTTTTGCACGACATGGAAGAATGTTCGATACCAAGTAATACAATTTAGAACACATCATAGAATTTAATTTCACGACACCTATGTAATATTTTGTATATATGCAGGATCAAGATTTAATAGATAAAATAATGTAAGGGTAAAAAAATTTAATATTATTATTTAATTACATATTGTCACTTTAAATATTTAAGGCTTAAATACATTTTTGATCCCTATACTTTTGTAAATGGGTGATTTTGGTTCCCCTAGCTTTAAGTGCTCAATTTTGGTCCCTATACTTTTGTAAATGGGTGATTTTGGTCCCCTAATTTTAATTGCTCAATTTTGGTCCCTCTTCTTTAAAAATTGAACAAATCTAATTCTACCGTTAGCCTCTCATTAAATATTTAGTAGATTCTGCTGACATGGATTTAATTTTGTGACGTGTAAACTATGACATGACAAATATTATTATTTAATTTCATCTCTTAATTTTTTTAAACGAAAAATTAGAAAATAAAATCAGATTCCGCATAATTGAATACAATGAGAAAACAAAATAAAAAACAAAATCCCACTACTACACTCTAATTTCCTAAAAAAACAATAAAGCAAATACAAGCTCAAAACTAAAACTATTGCAGGTGTGCTTCAAGCCATCAACCAAACAAACTGAAATCACATTTGGGCATGAAATGAAATTTAAAATAAAATCAAAAGCGAACTGAAATATGCAAGCTCTGATTTTTTGTTTAAAAAAATTAAGAGATAAAATTAAATAATAATATTTGTTATCTGATAGTTTACACGTCACAAAATTAAATCCATGTCAGCAAACTCTGCTAAATATTTATTAGGAAGCTAACGATATGATTAGAATTGTTCAATTTTTAAAGAAGAGTGACCAAAATTGAACAATTAAAATTAAGGGGACCAAAATCACCCATTTACAAAAGTATAGGGACCAAAATTGAGCAATTAAAACTAGGGGGACCAAAATCACCCATTTACAAAAGTATAAGGACCAAAAATGTATTTAAGCCAATATTTAAAGATAATATAAAATATTTTTATATTGATAATAGATAATAATAACCGTAAAAAAAAAGATAATAGATAATAATTAAACTCTCGCATTTTAAATATCTTCCTATAATTAAATATCTTTCTATTACTTTTATTAAAATGATCTTGATAACATCACCCGTGGAGATGATTTAAAGTATTGCTACACCTATGATTATAAAGTAAAAATTACATACTAAATATTAAACATTAATTATTTTATTAAATAATTATCTTTTATGATATTAAAATATCTTTTCTATCCACAATAATTGGAGGATTTATCTACAAATTTTCCTTCTAATAAATTTGTAGAAAAATCCACTAGAAGTATAAGTGTTTCCTACAAAGCTAAGTTTGTGTGGTAATTAGAAGCTAAGTTTGTGTGGTAATTAGTAGGAGAATAAAAATTTCATGTGGATTTTGTTTGTTATTTTTTTTTCCAAAATTACAATAAAATCTATTCTTACAAATAGGAATTCCTAGGATAAATATACAAGAAAATCGTAAAATTCATGAAAGAATTTGCAAAATTCATATAAAAAGTTCACAAGAAAACTCCACAAGTTTATGTTTGCCAAACTTTTTCATGGTATAGAAATCATATATAATTAATGAAATGTAGTGCCAAAAAAATAAAAAATGAGTTTGAAGAGAGTCATTAATGTAGTGCCAAAAGTATTTGATATCTTAAATTCAATTAATTAATGAAATAATTGCTATTTAAAATCTAATATGTGATCTTTGTTATAAATAAAAGGTGACATTAATATTTAAAATGAACATGCTAATATTACCAAAATTGTATAAAGAATATTAAATAAAAAATGCATTTGATATTTTAAAAACATAAAAAATATTTAATACTTACTTATTTAGTAATTTGAAATAAATATAAGAAAAATAAATAGGAGGATTTAAAAATTTTCAAAAAAAAAAATGTAGTATAAAAATGTGATAAACAAATCATAATTATAATATGATTTAATAGATATAAAGTGACACCGTGATAAAGTTTTACATTGTCATTCAATAATGTACCATTACATCATTTATTGAGTTTAATACCACATGAGGTGTTATACTTAGTATAAAAGCGTGATAAACAAATTATAATTATAATATGATTTAATAGATATATAGTGACAGTGTGATAAAGTTTTACATTGTCATTCAACAATATACCATTACATCATTTATTGAGTAATAACACATGAGGTGTTATTCTCATTAAATAATGTGACAATACATCATTGAATGACAATGATAATTTATTCTAATTAAACTTATCATTATACTATACAAGATACTATAAAATATGTGTTGGAATTATAGGAAAATACAATATCTCAATATAATATATATATATATATATATATTAATAGTATTAATGCATATATGTAATGAGTTTAATTACTATATATTGTAAGTGTAAAAAGTTTTATATTATCATCCAATGATGTGCTATCACATCATTTCATAAACATAACACCTCATATGTTTTTAAACTCATTTAATGATGTTACAACACATTGTTGAATGACAATGTACAACTTTTTTACATCGACAATGTATAGTTTATAGAATAGAGTTTAATTGCAATATACTATCAATGTAAAAAAAATTACACACTCATTCAATAATGTGTTGTCATATCATTTACTGAATTGAGAAGTGCTACCAACATACTCGTTAACACATTCTTTTCAACACACTCCTTGTAATTGGTTAAAATTCACATGGATCCCATCAATTTATGTGGGTCCTACTCCAAAATATGGTGGGGTCCATGTGATTTCCAATCAATCATAAGAAGTGTGTTGAAAAGAATGTATTGCTAGCATTTTCACTTTTTTGTACCGATAATGATATGGATACTCATTAAATTCTTAATTCATACTTTGTGTAAGAATACTAATTATTTGTATTCAAAAGTAGCAAGTACTCTCTCTAGTCTTTTTTTATAAGACACACTTAACCAAATTACATATACTAAAGTGGTTAAAGTTGATTAATTTTATTGGAATTTTAAAATATCATATAACTTTATAGTTTTGCTCTTATTTAATATCATTAACTAATTCTATTATCACTTGATAAATGAAAAGATATTAATGTTTTTTAATAAGAATAAATAAAATAATAATAATAATAATAAATGTTTCCTTAAGATTGGAAAGTATCTTCTAAAATGTCTTAAAAAAACTTATAAAAGGTTTTTTTATAAAAAAGAGCTATGGAGTACTTAAAAATTAATTAATGATTATAAATAAGAATAATTTTAGAAACTTGGGGTGCATGATTAGAATGACCCGGTAATTATTTGAAGGTGTTATGACTGTGGATATGAACTCGGACAACAAGTTGATAATCATAAACGAGTAATTATATTTATACAACAAATTCATACAACAACACATACAACATATTTTTTCTCTCTATCTCTCTCCATTATATCACTTATCATGTCACCCATCACATCTCATACTTTTTTATTTTCTCTCTACCTCTCTCCATGTTGTATATTACTCATCATAACCATAACCATATGTATCCTGCTTTCTTTTACTACAGTGGGGTTATAAAAGCAGTTTACAAAATTGCCAAGTGTCCGTAAAACTGGTGACCAGAAGGAGTGGAGCAGTTTTTTCAAAGAAAAAACCACAACTGTCTCCTTATTCCTTCTCCCACTAATTGCCTGCCTGCCTCCCTCTTCAACCCACTCTCCTCTCCTCTAGATTCTCTCTATTACTAGTGCTTCAGTTATTCTTCCATCATCTTCTTTTTTACTACTACTCTTCCCCTTTTTCTCCACAACCACCTCTACATCTTCATCAGGTTTATTTAAGTAACACTTCAACTCAATGCTTTTTCCCCCTCCTTGCCTTCCTTACCCTGCAAACTCTGCTTCAACTCTAAAGCTTGTTTTTATCTTTACCTCCAATGAATCCAGAAACTGCTATCAAGTTTTAGACAAATATGTTTGACATATTGTTTGGTTGGTCCAAGGCTTCCAAATGGTAAATATACTCTATGTAAATTGAAAACTTGTTGCTTAACAATCATGTATGATTTCAAATTTCAAGTTTAATCCTTCTTTATTTTGTGATTTACTGATTTTCAGTAAGAAGGCGATCAAAAGAGCCAGGTGCCGTCTGAGGCTGCTCAAGAACAAGAGGCAGGCAATAGTGAGGCAACTACGAAAGGACCTGGCTGAGCTAATACAGAGTGGCCATGAAGAAGCCGCTATTAATCGGGTTTGTTACTGTTTCATCACCTCATCAATTACATAATAAGTTCCTTCATAATTTTTAATTTTTTATGACATAAACAAGGTAGGTTGTACAGTTGCAGCTACCTTAACTGTTTTCAATAGCTAACATCCCACCCCCTGTCTTGTACTTACGTGTGTGTTTTTTACTTTTTGTAAACTTGTTGATTTTGTGTATACTTCAGAGCCTCTTTAGAATTGAATCAATTGATGTTGAGGAGGCATTTGTATAGAATTTTACTTGGTTGTAATCTTCATACTGAATCACTGATGTTACTACAGATATGATCTCTCATGACATGAGGATTGATGAATGATATAGAACCACTTCTACCTCTATATATAATTCTAAGTAGTACGTGTCATTCATGATGAAAAATTCACCATGCTTTCACTCACAATAGTTAGTAATGTAAAGGTCACAAGTTACAATCATGTATTTTTTTTATCATGTATGTATATAATAAAGTAGACCTGGTTGTTCTAGCATCACAATACAGAAAAGATGAAGTGCTATGCACAATCTCTGAAGACGTGGAACTAAAATTAATTACATGTTGACCTAATTTTTTGGTAAAGTATGTAACTCTGTATGCTATAGATATGAAGTAGGAATCATTGCTGGGTATTCTACATCACCCTTGATCATGTTCTCCAATTCCATTAATAACATAGTATATATTTGTTAAGCATCCCATTCTGGAGTCCCAAATCTTACCAATAATTTTTTCTCATAATTTCAGGTTGAACAGCTTTTGGGAGATGAAAGCCTGGTAGCTGCATATGAATTATTAGATCAATTCTGTGAATTTATCCTAACACAATTCTCTTATATCCGAAGGAACAAGTAAGTACAAATTGCTTTCTACCTATCTAAATGACTAAAGCATATTTGCCAACCCTTCATATTTCTCAAAATTTTTCTGACGGTTCAATTTTCCAAAACCAGGGACTGTCCAAATGATATTAACGAAGCAGTTTCAAGTCTTATATTTGCTTCTGCAAGATGTGGGGATCTTCCTGAGCTCTGTGCAATCAGGAAGCTCTTTGGAAAACGTTATGGTGAGAAGTTTGCAACTACAGCTGTGGAGCTATCTCCCGGGAATCTTGTAAGCAAACAGGTACTTCTTTTTTCTTCTAATCTAATATATAATAGCTTTACATTTGATGCAATTCCACATTCATAGATGATTGATGCATATTCATGGAATTTCAAAATCACAGTTGAAAGAGAACTTGTCAGGAAAGTCTGTGCCGGATGATCTGAAGTACAGAGTAGTGGATGAAATAGCTAGGGAAACCTGCCTCCAACCACAGGTTTTAGCAATACAATATTACCCCGATTGGCAAAAAAAGAAGGTCAATCTTCTGTACAATGGTCGATATAATATTAATGAATTCATAATCTTCTTGTTTCCTAGTACTAAATTTTGTTGAATGTATTTTACAGGTGAAGGAAAACAAAGGGTATCAGCTAGTGGAAAGTGGTGCCCAAATAAATGATACAATTGGAGGATCTAAAGTCCATCCTTCAGAGTTTGAAGAGATAAAAAGAGATGTCAAATGTGTTAAGTCATCAACTTCCAAACCAGGTGACTCTTGTTATCTACCAGAATCTGGCTTTGCTGACACTTCTGCTATTGTGTCTACTGTTCAGCAATATCCTCCATATATCCTGAGCTGTCCTTTGCAAAAGAAAGTAGTGAAGTTAGACTTTCCTGAGCTACTTTCTTCTATAAATTCTAGTCTGCAAAACAAAGGGGAAAGATTAGCTTTAGAATCTTCTGCAGATAGAATAAGTTTCCCTCCTTATCCTGAAGAAATGATAGATTTTGTTGATGACATTGAGGAATGTCAATTAACTGTACCAAAAGATGGTGCTAGCCAGGACCAAATGCTATTTAAGTTCAGGTCCTCAGGTGTGTCCAGTAGAGAAAAAACTCAATTTGGTTGTGATGAAAGTGATATAGACCAAGATGAATCACAGAGTGAGAAGTCAAGCATAAGGATATCTAGAAGGAGGAAAAGGGCAGGTGAGAAAAGATCAAGAAGGAGATCTGCCTCCCAGGAAAACCTTGGCATTATGGATATTGGATACATAAAATATTACCAAAAGCCATGCAGAAGTCCCTCTGCTCATAAGCATGGTACTCATTGCCACAGGAAGCACCAGAAGCCTTCACTAGAGGGAATTCCCCCATCAAGTTATGCCCAGGAAAGACTGATGCTACAAAGTTTATCAGAAAAGGAAAAAAATTTACAGTCATGCAAGAGTGAAGATGGCACTAGGAGAAAATTTTTCAACTTTAAAATGAGTGGCTGCAGCTTGGACCAGCCTTGTTACTTTTGCCTTTATTGTGATAAAGACAGTTCTGAAGCTCTATCAATGAAACCAAAGAGAGGCATCAGAGCTACACATGTTCAACAAGGGGTTCTGCTTGATGAATGTTGTCATTGCCGACCGTTCAGGGATTATGAGTTGAACCAGGAAATGGAATTAGTTACCATCCCTCAGAGACCAAATAGGAAGAGTTATAGTAGTGTAGCTGAGTATCATGTATTCAACTATCCACATTGCCAGGCTGGTAATGGAAACAATGGAACAAAAGCAGAGATATCTGTCTCCCCCAATGTTTCCAATCCAAGGACTTCTGATTCCTTGAATAGAATAGAAACAGAAGCACCCTACTCAAGGGCCATGACAATGCCCCAAGTGAGGCACATAAATGGTAAAGATAAGATGTTAAGGACATACTCATGTCCTTCTCAACATCCTAACCATGTTCATCCCAAGTTGCCAGACTATGATGACATAGCTGCCAAGTTCACTGCTCTCAAGAGAGGGCACCAGGAAAACAAAGATTGCATTGGGGATCAACAAGGAAAGTAGAGGAGGCATATATACAGCATTTGTAAATCACTGGCATATTAAATTTTGATTGCCCATTAAAATAGCCTTGTGTGAGATTGTTTTTTAGATATCACTAAATATTCTTTGGCATTCATCCATGTAAGATTACAATGACTATATATATATTTTTCTAGAAGCGATTAACATGGGAAGAATAGACATTTACCTTTTCTAAAATTTGGTGATTACTGGTTAGTTTCCCATGGATGAAAATTTTCTGTCCCTGTTCTATTCCTTGTCCCTCCAATTAAATTTTGACATGTCACTTAAAAATGACACCTCACCCTTCTATCCAAAATAACGACCAGCATCTCCGCTTAAGTGAGATATTAAATAATGGAAAAGTGTTAAAATATAAAAGGCTGATGGAGCAAATTTTGTGAAGTTGTTATTAAAGAACGATACAAGTGTTAAAAAAAATTGTTAAGCATAGGTAATAAGAACCCCAAAATAAAGTCCCCATTGCTCAAAATTGTTAAGCAGAACCCCAAAATAAAAGTCCCCATTGCTCAAAATTGTTAAGCAGTGCTGTTTAACTTTTAGCACATGAGTTAAGCAGCCGCGGTGCTTTGTGCTCTAATACTTAATTAAATCAATGAGCACATGTTATGATACTAATACTCAATTAAATAAACAAGAGATAATCTTGTTACTCGATCCAAGTATACCCAATTGTTAGGAGTTTATTTTGCTTAATGAGTTTACTAAAAAAAATTGTTGAGCTTGTTAGACTCATGAATTTTATGAGATATTATTAATTATGATATTATATATATATATTAGTGGAATTCTCATGCAGTGAAGTCTTTTTTAGTTCTTACTTTAGATGAGACTAAATCCATAAGTGGATTTATTTTTATTCTTGATGTATGAATGACAATTGAGCCCAAACTCTATGGCTACCCGTAAAAATTACGTGCAATGGGCAGGGTAAAAACCCGCAAAGCGGGTATGGACGCAGGTATGGGTAAAAGCCCGCATTTTTCCATGGGGACAGGCACGGGTACGGGCACTTTGATGCCCAGTCCGCCCCATACCCGCACTTATATATATTTATTTAATAAAAAATACTATATATAATTATATATAGGGATATATTAATTTTATTAAAATATCTAATATAGTTATGCATATTTTTAAAATTGGTATATATAATATATTACAAATTAAAAATATATTTTTATAACTATCTATTTGTGTTTTTTTTTTACTTTATAATATATGACTAATTAATGTTAATAATAATTTTTTGCAGATCTTGAAAAATTCTAACACATGATATCCAAGTTTATAAAATAGTGTTACGTGAAAGTATATTGTAATATTTAATAAAAATTTTGAACTTTAGATCATTTGTTGTGTTTTAGAACATTAACATATTGCGTTTCAATGTAATTAAATTGTTGTATCACTGATATTTAAAAATTATGTTTGGACGATCTTCGAGTAACTTTTTCAATTGAGATATAGTTTTCTTAAATTAATATTTTTTAGTAAGTTGTTAATTTTTTACTTAATAAAAGTGCGGGTAACGGGCATATAGGTGCCCAGCGGGTATGGGGACGGGCACTAAAGTTACTGCCCACACGGGTATGGGCGCGGGTACGAGATTTTTTTGAAAACGTGGGTACGGGAACGGTTAAGTTGAAGCTTCAATCACAAGAAGGGGGGTTGAATTGTGATTGAATAAAATTTTCTGCAATTTCCTTCTTAATACTTAATCTGCTCAAGTTTTACTTGGCTTAGTATTAAAGAAGTTAACCACCAGAAGATATAAGTTAGGTATGATGCAATATGCAGAAGATAGGATTCCTTCTCTGGAATCTTGATAGTTAACACTTACTTAGGTATTAGATAGTTTTCAAAATAGTTTTATGCACATGTAATAATTAAGGAGAGTAGGGAAGAGAGAAATGCACACAAGATTTTATACTGGTTCACCTCTTCCAACCTGAGGTCCAGTCCCTACACCAAGTAGGATTTTCTCACTCAATAACCAAATTACAATCTTCTTGGGTACACACTACCACTAGTATTCTTTCTCTAGCCTCTTCAGGCTTATCACACTTCCAATTACACACACTTCAAGCTTTTTCTCACTGCAGAAGATTCAGCTGAAACAAAATACTACAGAGTACCTTCTGCAAAATCTGAAACTTCTTCTGATCAGTCTGAATCTACAATCCTCTAAAAAATACTCAACCTTTTACTGTCACAAGAGACACACTTAATCTCTAGTCTCCTTGTGACTTTAAAAGATGAAATAGAAGAACAAGGTGAGTACAAGGCTCAAAATAAATACATATACAGCACAACAGAAGCTAAGTATTGAGCCAGCTCCCCCTCAACAACTTGCAGAAGCAGATGCTTAAGAAATAGAGGAGAGAGAAAGTGTTCCAGAAGATAGAGATGATAATCTGAGACTTTTTATCTTCTAGAGAGAGAGGTATGTTCAAATGTGGGAGAACACCTCCTTTTATAGGGAAAATGGGCAGCTAGACATTGGAGAGGTTCCTTGCAACTCCAGTCGGTTCCTCATGACAAGTCTCCATCATGCAGCAGCTGACACAGACAGGTACAACTGTCTCCTTTGACTGGATGCATCTTCTGGAGACTATCTTCTTCAGAATGTGAAGTTTGTGGATTCTGCAGCAGTTTCTTCTATATGTATACTGAGGGTATTAAATGGATTAACATAAAGCATTTCATGTGTATTTGCTTCAGCTGCAGCCATATAAATGATTTAAGCAAGTTATGATGAGTTTTGTATCTTCTGTAGGGAGGCTGCCATCATGTTCCTTCTGCAGAATTATCTTCTTCCTTCTGCAGATGATCTTCAATATTTGTGAAGTTCTACAGTTCTTTATTTATTTTGATCCTTGGAAACTTTGGGAATACTTCTTTTGCTCCTTTAAAAATGAATATTCCTTCTAAAATAGTTTTGTCATGACTCCTTCTGTGGAAGTGTTGATTGTATCTTCTGGAGATTTAGTTAACTTGCAGAAGATTCCCTTTGACTGTATCAACAGCTTTTTGCTTTCATTCACAGATTTGTCATTCTTAAATAATTTAAAGCATTTATTTAATGCTATTATGACAAGTTTCTTTCTTCTGGACTTATCTTATATCTTCTGCAGAATGTTACCTGAATCTTCTTGACACAATCTCAAATGAAATGATTAGTTCTTCATGAATCAGAAATATGTCAAGTGAATTTTGATAGTTTTTCATTATTAAAATCATCTTGGAAGGATTCTTGGACCTTACAGACGGGTACTGTGGTACCCTGCCCATAGGGTACCCATTGTCATCCCTACCTTGATGGAAATGTTGTTGCTTGGAAGTTTGTATCTTTTATCTTTCATTGAGTCTGAGTTTAATGTTATCAACTTGGTAGGATTTGAGATTGATTGACTAAGAAATCTCTTAGCGTATATTCTTTTATGGAAGAAGCATGTGTTCTCCATATTTATGTAGTGCTAGGCAGCAACAACAAGAGTATATAATTTATAATAAAAGTATAGACGTATGCATATACATTATTAATTCTTAAACTACAAAATGATTGGGTGATTATATCCTTAACAAAGGAGCCCGCTGTTAGGAATATGCACTAAAGACTTATATGTTTATGAACATCCATCACTTGTATCATGTTATTTTATAATGGCAACTTATTCTTTTAGAATATAATTAATTTCCTTAGAATAGTAAGCTCAAACTTCATAAGAAATCAAGCAGGTGACTTGATCGTGAGATCTTATGAAGAACTATTCTTAAATAGTCCCTAGTCAAGTATCATCTTAAGACAAAGATGCATTTAGACTAGTATGTGAGATCATTGATGATCTCATCTCACAGATCATGGATATGAGATATCATGTGCTCACATAGGTACACATTAAGAGTAATGGTGTACTGGACAGACCCACCTTAAGAACGTTGCATGGATTATTACATAAGTGTCATGAACGTTTCTTAAATTGATAAATGTTATATAAAGTCCTTTGACCTGAAATCATTATGATTCCTACATAAGGAATTATGTGTTTTGAATATCATCAAACGTTGCCTGTAACAGGGTGATCATAAAGTTGGTATTTGGACATATAATAAATTATGTGGAGGAATGTGAGTGCCCTAGATGGGATTTGTTCCTCCTATGTAACATGAGTTATATCTGTAGGCCTCTTGATAAAGTGAGACTGCAAAATGCATGGCCATGCTCAGGAGGATAAATATGAGATATTTATTTTCTGTACAGTCTACTTGGGGATCAAGAAAATATAAATTGAACTATACAAGGTTGACACAATCCATGCCCTTGTGTTCAATTAGATATTTGGACAAAGAGACAGATCATATAAATTATTATCATAAAATAGGATTTATCAAAGTTATTGGTAAACTCAATATTTGGATAGTGATGTGTTGTTAGATACCACTCACTATTTATGATATTAAATATAAAAGGGTTTTATTTTAATATTATAACCAAATATTAAAAGCCTATTGGGTCACACGCATACAACAAGCCACTAGGAAAGGATAATAATTCTAATTAAATTAAATTAGAATTATTACATAATGGACCAGGCCCATAAGTGTGAGGGTTAAGTGAGTGAGGGCGTAAAACCCTAGCCACCACTCTATAAATAGAGCATAAGATGCACTACCCCAGAGACACATGAGCAATCGCTTCTTACTTTCTAAGGCTACTAGCAGAGCTAAGGAAGGTTTCCTAGTACGGCTGTTGGCGTGGATACCAATAGAGACGTGGCTACTCCTGCCTCGTTTGTAATCCTAATAAGGTACGACCTTTCGTTTCAATACCTTTTATGCATTGATTCGTGTTTTCGCAAAACGATTATAACAAGGGAGGGAATTCATTTATTTTCGCTGCACCCTAACCACATGCTTGATTCCCTTCAATTGGTATCAGAGCTTTGGTTTGCGATAAACACGTTTTAGGCTTTTAATCTTGTGAAGATTATGATTTTTTTGTTGTTTTTCTGCTAAAAAAAATCGAAGCGCTGATATTTGCGCTTCAACCTGGGCTTGAGCGTAGATTGGAGCGCAGATCTGCGCTTCAGATAGGCTGGAGCGCAGACTGGAGCGCAGTTTACGAATTTTGATTCTGATACTTGCGCTTCACCTGCGCTGTAGCGCAGACTGGAGCGTAGTTTACGTATTTTGTTTTCTTATTGATTGTTTTATGTGCGATGTATATATGTTTATATGTTCTAATGTTGGAGGGTCCCATGGAACATGAAAGAACGTATTCAAATGATACGTATTCAAAGGGTTCAATTGTTGAAACCTTGTCTCGACTCAAATGTTGGCTGTGATAAACATGCCACTTATCAATTTGCTGACAAGAACGTATTCAAATGATACGAGGGACTTACTCATTTATCGGTTCGTGAAGTATTCGTTTGATGCGAGACACTTATTGATGATTGGTTGAATGTTTATCAAATCTATTTTTTTGTGTCGGGGCGCTGCCCCGCACCCCGCAAGCGGGACCCCTATACTACACTGTGTAGGGTGTTATTTCGTATGCGCATTATCAAACCTCGCTTAATATATACATCTTATTATATCACTCGTTTTACAATCAATGGATGTTAAATTTACATGATGATTGGTTAGTTGTTTTAATTTAAATACGAACTGCGTGTCGTGCCTTACCTCTTTACATTCCTCTTGTAATTCTCTTCTCATCTCTATCCCCCTGTATGTTAAACGAGGTTTCTTCTTGTTATATAATGTAACCGGGAGAACGTGGAGCATGGATTCAGTGGGAGATTTGGGAGATTTTGTATTGGTTTTTAGGAGGCCATAACCATATCATGTGTTTGTATGAGATGCATGCTTGTATGTTAAATGGTTTAACAAACGAATAAAATTAAAGCGATCAAATCCCTCAATGCTTGTGTGCCTTCCAATAAACGACACTCGTCAAGACTAGAATCGATTAAGTGTGGGTCTGCCAAAGCAGAGTAAATTTATCTATTCTAGTGAGACACGATAGGATAAAAGTAATATTCGATTGTCAACCATTGGTCTTTGATTGGGTATATTCAATATGATTGAAAAACCTAGAGGCACTAATATTAAGTCATGTTTTGCCTTCCAATGTATGGCACTCGTCTAGGCTTGAATCGATTAAATGTGGGTCTGCCAAAGCAGGGTACATTTATCTATTTTAGTGAGGCGCGATGGAATAAATGTGGGTCTGCCAAAGCAGAGTACATTTATCCATTGTCAACCGTTGGGTTTTTGACTTAACTAGGTATATTCAATAGGATTGAAAAACCTAGAGGCACTGAGTTAGGCATTAATTCATAAGATGAATTAGAATAAGAGTTATTCACCTAACTGATCCAAGAGTTGTATGAGATGCAATTGGAAAGCGTGTTCCTACCTAAATAACCTTTTCTTAAGCGATCATCCAAAGCTGACTTAAAATAAGGTGAAATATGGATCTTGGCCCACTAGAAAATCTAGTGATGGGATTTTTTGATTCTTTATATTGAGGGTACTTGTTTTGAATCAAAATAGTGGGAGGCATATTTAATTAAAGACCTTGTTAAATATGTTTGTTATATGATACTTACGTGCATAATTTTTTAACACAACAAAAACAAAAAAAATAATCTTTTATTGCGATCTGTCCTTGAGAAGGACAAACTGTCTGGAAGTAACTTTCTAGACTGGTATAAGACCTAAGGATTGTCCTTAGGAAAGGTTGTATGTCCTGGAAGAGCCTGTTCTTGAAACACCCGCTGTAAATTCTTCGAAAGTAACAAGGATGCTTTTAGAAAGCATCTGGATGTTGCTCTCGATGTAGCTTGCCTTATGCTTACTACCATGAATGCTGAAAACAGCATGAGAACATGGAGACGTACAATATGATTGTACACTTAAAGAGACTTTATCAAGGATAAGCTAGGCTTGAACGATTTGAAGTCTCAAAAGCACTTTATCAATGTAGACTGGCAGAGGGAATCCTTGTTGGTGCTCATGTACTCAAAGCAATTGGGTACATTGAAAACCTAGAAAGGCTTGGATTCCCATTAGGCCAAGAGTTTGCCACTGATCTTGTCATGCAATCGTTGTTGGACAGCTATAGTCAATTCATCATGAACTATAACGTGAATGAGTTTGACAAACCACTGCCAGAGTTGCTAAGCATGTTAAGAACAGCTGAGCAAAACATTAATAAAGTTAAAGGGAAGGCCATATTGATGGTCCAACCTAGAAAGGCAAGGGCAAGAAGAAGTTCAAGAAGCCCTATTTCAAATCAAAGGACAAGGGCAAAGACAAGCCTAGTACCTCTGTTTTGAAGCCTACTGGCGGGATAACTAAGGAAGGAAAATGTTTCCACCGTGGCCAATCAGGAAATTGGAAGAGAAACTGTGTAAAGTACCTGGAGGAGATCAAGAAGAAGGGAAGTGAGACTTCCGCTTCAGGTATCTGTGTTATAGAAGTCAAATTATCTACTTCTGCATCTTGGGTATTGGATACCGGATGAGGATCTCACATTTGTGTGAATGTGTAGGATCTAAAGGGGGTAGGTCATTGACTAAAGGAGAAGTCCACCTACGCGTGGAAATGGAGCAAGAGTTGCTGCCTTAGCCGTAGGAACCTATTATTTAACTTTGCCAACTGGACTAGTTTTTGAACTAAATAATTGTTATTTTGTGCCTACCATTAGTGAGAATTTTAATTCCGTTTCTTGATTCGAAAAGAATGTTTTTCATAAAGACCAATTCAATTTATTTGAATGATATGGTTGTGCAAAGTTGAACAATATGTTCTTGACATGAAAGTTCCTATCTATAACATAAGTTCTAAGAGGGTCAAAACAAATGATTTGAACCCAATTTATCTTTGGCATTGCAACTTGGGCTACATAGATGAGAAACACATATCCAAACTCCATCAAGATGGCTATTTGGAATCTTTTGATTTTGAATCAATTGAGACATGTGAATTTTGACTATTAGGGAAGATAACCAAAACCCCATTCACTGGAAAGGGTGAAAGGGTCGGTGATCTTCTTGGTCTCATACATAGAGATGTATGTGGACCCATGGGAACAATGGCTAGAGGAGGTTTTCAATACTTCATCACTTTTACTGATGATTTCAGTACATATGGATTTGTGTATCTGATGGAACACAAATCCGAATCCTTTGAAGAGTTCACGGAATTTAAGAATGAAGTATAAAACCAACTTGGCAAGACTATTAAAACACTTCAATGAGATCGAGGTGGAGATTACTCAAGCCAACAATTTAATGACTATCTAAGAGAGTGTGGGATAACATCTCAACTCACTCCTCCTGGAACACCTCAATGGAATGGAGTTTCAGAAAGGAGAAATTGAACTCTATTAGATATGGTTCGATCTATGATGATTCAAACTGATCTCCCCGACTCATTTTGGAGTCATGCTTTGTTAACAGCAGCCTTCACACTAAACTGTGTTCCATCTAAGGTTGTCATAAAGACACCATATGAGATATGGAGTGGGAGACGACCTAGTATATCTTTTATGAAGATTTGGGGTTGTGAAGCTTATGTGAAACGCCAAGTTTCAGATAAACTAGGACCCAAATCAGATAAATGCTTATTTGTGGGATACCCAAAAGAAACTAAGGGTTACTACTTCTATAATCCTAGCGAAGGCAAAGTGTTTGTCGCTAGGACTGTTGTATTCTTAGAGAAGGAA
The DNA here is from genome assembly GCA_026901365.1 of Sesbania bispinosa. Taxonomy (NCBI): domain Eukaryota; kingdom Viridiplantae; phylum Streptophyta; class Magnoliopsida; order Fabales; family Fabaceae; genus Sesbania; species Sesbania bispinosa. The sequence continues at coordinate 226,617 of QLOH01000200.1, read as the reverse complement.
TTTGTCTCTAAGAAAATAAGTGGGAGGAAAGTAGAACTTGAAGAAATTCAAGTACCACAAAGTAGCAATGAGCCGGTAATGGAACAAGAGCAGATACCACAAAGTGTTGTCGAGCCACCTGCTCAAGTAGCGCAAGACTTGCGTAGATCAGATAGAGTACGTCACCAACTTGAGAGATATGGTTTCCTTAAGTCTCAGGAAGGGGATGTATTGTTAATGGATCAAGATGAACTAGTGATCTACCAAGAAGCTCTTTTGAGTCTAGAATCTAAGAAATGGCTTGATGCCATGAAATCTGAAATGGATTCCATGTACACTAACAAGGTATGGACCTTGATTGAGCCACCCGAAGGGATAAAACCCATAGGGTGCAAGTGGGTTTTCAAAAGGGAAATGGATGGTAATGTAAGTACCTTTGAAGCACGGTTGGTGGCTAAAGGGTTTCACGCAAATTCATAGTATAGACTATGATGAAACCTTTTTCCCCAGTTGCCATGCTTAAATCTGTTCGAATCTTACTTGTTGTTGCAGTTTACCATGATTATGAAATCTGGCAAATGGGTATCAAGACAACTTTCCTAAATGGAAGCCTTCTTGAAGATGTGTATATGACACAACCTGAAGTTTTTGTTATACCTGAAATACTGGAAAGGTATGCAAGTTGCAACGATCCATTTATGGATTAAAGCAAGCCTCTAGAAGCTGGAATCTTCTTTTTAATGAAGCTATAAAGCAGTTTGGTTTCATTAAAGGTGAAGATGAACCTTGTGTCTACAAAATGGTTAGTGAGAACATAGTGGATTTTCTGGTTTCGTATGTAGATGACATACTCCTCATAGGAAATGACATTCCTACCCTTCAGTCTGTAAAGACTGGGTTAGGAAATTGTTTTTCTATGAAAGATTTGGGCAAAGCAACCTATGTGTTAGGTATCAGAATCTATAGAGATAAGATCTCAAAGGATTACTTGGCCTAAATTAAAGTACATACATAATATGTTAAAACGGTTTAACATGCAAGATTCTAAGAAGGGAATTTTGCCTATGTCACATGGTATAAGCCTATCTAAGGCCCAATCTCTTTCCAGTAAAGAAGAGAGAGGTTGCATGAGTGAGATTCCTTATGCATCTGCTATAGGATCTATCATGTCTGCCATATTATGTACTCGACCAGAAATATCATATGCTTTAAGCATGACTAGCAGATACCAGTCTGATCTTGGTGAAGGTCACTAGACAACAGTCAAGAACATCCTTAAGTACTTGAGAAGAACTGAGGATTCATTCTTGATATATGGAGGTAAGGAAGAGCTACTTGTAAAGGTTTACACTGATGCTAGCTTCCAAACCGACAAAGATGATTGAAGATCGCAATCAGGTTATGTGTTTTGTTTGAATGGTGGTGCTGTGAGCTAGAAAAGTTCGAAGCAAGAAACAGTCGTTGTTACAAACCCATTAAATCCCTTGTGCAGCAGAAGCATGAAGGGCACACTAGATCATTAGGCATAATAGTTATGTCTGAATGTCTCTAGTGCAAGTGGGAGATTGTTAGGAATATGCACTAGAGACTTATATGTTTCTGAACATCCATCACTTGTATCATGTTATTTTATAATGGCAACTTATTCTTTTAGAATATAATTAATTTCCTTAGAATAGTAAGCTCAAACTTCATAAGAAATCAAGCAGATGACTTGATCGTGAGATCTTATGAAGAACTATTCTTAAATAGTCCCTAGTCAAGTATCATCTTAAGACAAAGATGCATTTAGACTAGCATGTGAGATCATTGATGATCTCATCTCACAGATCATGGATATGAGATATCATGTGCTCACATAGGTACACATTAAGAGTAATGGTGTACTGGACAGACCCACCTTAAGAACGTTGCATGGATTATTACATAAGTGTCATGAACGTTTCTTAAATTGATAAATGTTATATAAAGTCCTTTGACCTGAAATCACTATGATTCCTACATAAGGAATTATGTGTTTTGAATATCATCAAACGTTGCCTGTAACATGGTGATCATAAAGTTGGTATTTGGACATATAATAAATTATGTGGAGGAATGTGAGTGCCCTAGATGGGATTTGTCCCTCCTATGTAACATGAGTTATATCTGTAGGCCTCTTGATAAAGTGAGACTGCAAAATGCATGGCCATGCTCAGGAGGATAAATATGAGATATTTATTTTCTGTACAGTCTACTTGGGGATCAAGAAAATATAAATTGAACTATACAAGGTTGACACAATCCATGCCCTTGTGTTCAATTAGATATTTGGACAAAGGGACAGATCATATAAATTATTATCATAAAATAGGATTTATCAAAGTTATTGATAAACTCAATATTTGGATAGTGATCTGTTGCTAGATAACGCTCACTATTTATGATATTAAATATAAAAGGGTTTTATTTTAATATTATAACCAAATATTAAAAGCCTATTGGGTCACACGCATACAACAAGCCACTAGGAAAGGATAATAATTCTAATTAAATTAAATTAGAATTATTACACAATGGGCCAAGCCTATAAGTGTGAGGGTTAAGTGAGTGAGGGGGTAAAACCCTAGCTACCACTCTATAAATAGAGCATAAGATGCACTACCCTAGAGACACATGAGCAATCGCTTCTTACTTTCTAAGGCTACTAGCAGAGCTAAGGAAGGTTTCCTAGTACGACTGTTGGCGTGGATACCAATAGAGACGTGGCTACTCTTGCCTCGTTTGTAATCCTAATAAGGTACGACCTTTCGTTTCAATACCTTTTATGCCTTGATTCGTGTTTTCGCAAAACGATTATAACAAGGGAGGGAATCCATTTATTTCCGTTGCACCCTGACCACATGCTTGATTCCCTTCACCCGCCCTATTTAAGAGTAAGGTGACGGGTGAGCCCGCTTAAGAAATAAGAAAAAAAAAGAAAAATTAATGAAATTAGAAAACATACTAAATTGAAAACATTTAAACAAATGTTTTTCAAAGAGGGTGTTATTGAAAATGGCTATTTGATGTCAGTTTTGAATGCACTTTATCTTATAAGGATACAATATGGAGATTCTGAATAAGATGCTAATGGTTTGCCCAACCATTCTAACCAGGTTCTAGAAATTAATACACTCAATTTCATTTGGATAATCTATGCTAATAAATCCGAATGATACAATTAAGTTGATTTTTTTGTTCAATGTAAAAAAATTTGTTTGTAAATATGGAAAACATCAAAATTTCACATGAATGTGTCATCAAATGATCCTCACTTGGTGAATAGGAAGTAAAACAAATACACACAAGTGCCAACTGCTAGGGGTGGCAAAATGGGTCAGCTTGCATCATTTAGTGTAACGCCCTAATTTCTGTACTCAGAAATAGTGCCCGTTGGAGACACTATCTCTGAATTACTTGAAATTATTTCGTTAAATTTTCGATATCGACATACATTCGCTTAAACTCCCCAACGATTAGCTTAAGCAATTACAATACAAACAATAAGATCCCTAAATAAGAGCAATTCTTGCTTAAACTTAGGGAAGAATCCACACTTGAAGGAGTGTGATTCAATGAACTCAAACCAGAAGTCCGACAGAGTCTCCCCTAAAACTGGATGTTACCAATTTCAAGGTCAACCTGAAACTCAGCAAAAACCAGTACAATCTAATAACATGAATACTCCAAATCTCATAATTAAGCCTCCATGGCTAAGAAACGTATACCTACGTCTATACAACATTAATCAATTACCCACAAATACAAATGAACTAATTTCTATTACAAGAAACTTCCATTGTGAAATAAAACTCATCTCCACCATCACTTTTCCTGCCATATCATTACCTGGAGTTCCTGCACAACTAAAGTAAATTCCCGAAACGTGGGGTGAGATAATAATCTCAGCGAGTACAACTAAACGTGCATAAGGTGTGGGGGAACATCCATCAGGCAACAAGATTCACATTAAACATGATTATAGATAATTAATAACAGACTAATTATGATATGCGACTTATTAAACATGAACTGAGGAATGATGCAAAACATGATGCTCATGATGCACTCACTGCTGTGCCCAGCAGGCATGATCTTATCACTTTCTATGGTTAGAACTAAGCTCAGACTACGGGAAACGTCTTTCCCGGGGACGAATCCCACCGCACTGGACCGAAGTCACGTTTTACTTAATTTACTTAACTTTTTACTCACAACGCAAAGGCCGGCTTGAATTACTCACGGTCGAAACCGGCTTAAAAGGTTACGATGTAAATATGCTTCATGAAAACTCGATTATCAAATACTTACACTTAAATGCACTGAAAACTGAGTAAACAATGTATTTCGGGAGTTTCATAACTTTCGAAATTCAAGGGTTTTACAAACAAATACTAACATCACTTACTCAATTCCAGTGCAAACATCACAAATCCAATCAATTTAACCATATAGAAAGGGAATCAAAGGGGTAGGGTTCATACATTGAGCATTTCGACAATTTCGTAAATCTCGCTACCCTAAGGTTTTCAATGAAAATCCTAATAAAACTACTCAATCTCATGCAAACATCACTAATATAACCACAATAATCATATAGAAAGGGAATTAAAGAGTTGGGTTCATACATTGGGGAGAAATCAAAATCAAAGGGGAAAGTGTGTGTGTGAGTTATACTCACCAAATCTTGAAGATCAAGAGAAGAAATAAGGAGTAGAAGTGATCCACTGGAGATTCCTTGCTTCAAATCCCTTCCCAAGCCTCAAATTCGAACTCTCTCTCTCTCTAGGGAAAGAAGGGAAAGAAAGAAAATGAGAATTTCTGATTTTTGCATGTCCGACTTTATATATTGGACAGACGATAATCGATTACAAGCCTATTATAATCGATTACCAGCGGCAAAATAACACTAGAAACCCTTCGGGTAATCGATTACAACCCCTGGTAATCAATTACCACCAACCCAGATTTCCTGGTAATCGATTACAACACCATGTAATCGATTACCAAAAAACTACGCTCTCGGGTAATTAATTACAACCTGTGAGTAATCGATTACCAAAAACTCAGCTCTCGGGTAATCGATTACCATCCTCTGGTAATCGATTACCAAAAACTCAGCTCTATGGTAATCGATTACAAACTCTCTGTAATCGATTACCAGTAACCCAAACTCACTAAATTTACTTAGATAAAATCCTGATCTTAATTTTATAGTTAAGTTTTAACCTATAATTCCTCAACTTACCTTCCCTTAATCACTAATACATTAACTCTCTTATTTTCATCCTAATGAGTTATTAAAGCTCCTAATTTGCGGGATGTTACATTTAGGCTCGTCCCGCCAACATCCCGCCAAAAGTGGACCGAGACGGCTAGCCCGACAAGGGACATGGGATGAATAAGATAGCCCACCTGTTAAAGAGTTGGGCGGCGGGATGGAGGGTTGACCCACTTAAGAAATGAGAAAAAAACAGAAAAATTAAAAAAAATAGAAAACGTATTAAATAGAAAACATTTAATCAATTTATTTCATAAAGGCTGTTATTGAAAATGGCTAATTGATGCAAGTTGTACATGGACTTGATCTTCTAAGGATGCAATATGGAGATTCTGAATTGGATGCTGATGATTTGCCCAACCATCCTAACCTGATTGCAGAAATCAATCCACTTGATGCCATGCAGATAATGTGTGCTAATAATTCTGAAGGATATAATGTTGTTAGGTTGATTTTGTGTTCAATGTAAAATTGGTAGTTTGTCAATATAGAAAACATAAAATTCCACGTGAATATGTCATCCTTATTTGGTGAAAATGAAGTAAAAAAATACAATGGACAAGTGCAATTGTTTTGGGCTGAATAAGGAGCCCGACCGATTTAAAAGTGGGTTGGCAGTCCTGCTCGCTTAAGAAATAAGAAAAAATAGAAAAATTAAAAGATCAGATATCATACTAAATATAAAACATTTAAATAATTTTTTCATAGAGACTACTATTGAAAATGGCTATATGATGTCTGTTGTAAATGCACATAATCTTGTAAGGATACAATATGGATATTCTAAATCAAATGCTCTAATAATTTGCCCAACCTGGTTGCAGAAATTAATCCACTCGATGCGATGCGGATAATGTATGCTAACAATTTGAATGATATATTGTTCTTAAGTTGATTTTTTGTGTTCAATATAAAATTTGTAGTTTGTCAATATAGAAAACCTTAATTTCCACGACAATATGTCATCGGATGATCCTCACTTTGTGAATACGAAGTAAAAAAAATTACAGTAGACAAGTGTCAGCTGCAAGGGGTGGAAAAATGGGCTAGCCTGATAAGGGATAAAAGCAACCCTCCCTGTTTAAGAATGGGCTGGCAGGCGTGCCCGCTTAAGAAATAAGAGAAAACGGAAAAAATAAAAAAAGTTAGAAAACATTTAAGCCATTTTTCATAGAGGCTGCTATTGAAAATGACAATTTGATGTCAGTTGTAAATGCACTTGATCTTATAAGTATACAATTTGGAGATTATGAATGGGATGTTAATGATTTTCGCAACCATCCCAACCAGCTTGTAGAAATTAATCTACTCCATGTCATGCGGATAATGCATGCTAATAATTCTGAATGACATATTGTTGTTAGGTAGATTTTTTGTGTTCAATCTAAATTTGTAGTTTGTCAATATAGAAAACATAATATTCCATGTCAATATGTCATCCTTCCTTTGTGAAAAGGAATTGAAAAACTATAGTGGACAAGTGCCAACTGCTAAGGGTGGCAAAATTGGCAACCCGTCCCCACTAGTAGGACACCAAAAGCGGGACAGGACGGGCTAGCCCGATAAGGGATATGGGCTGAATAAGGGAGCCTACTCCTTTTAAGAGTGGGCTGGCGGGTAGGCATGGCAACGGACGGGTCAGGGTGAGTTTTACTCTCCCATCCCCGCACCCATAAAAGTCAGAGCGGGTACGAGTTTAAAGAGAGCATGTATGAAATTATGAAACTCAACCTCATCCCGTGGGTCCCCGTTGGGTTCGGGGAAACCCGCGGGTTTTTCACCTTCTTTTTTTGTCATTTTTTCTCTATTTTTATAACTTAAATATATATTTTTAAATAAGTCATATATATCTAGTATATTTTAATTCAAATAATTCATAAATATAGACATTGACAATCCTAAAAAAATAAGAAAGTTAAGAACTATATTATATTTTAAGAAAAATATATAAGTTTACCTTTATTATTTAAGTATTACTATAATAAAATTATTTAATTATTACATCAGGGCGTGTTCAGGTTCGGAGGCGGGGCGGGTTCTTGCACCTCAAACCCGCCCCTGCCCCCGTTAAAGACGGGTCGGGGTCGGGTTTTACTTAAACCCGGTCAAAGTGGGTTTTTCCCATCAAAGTTGGAGCGGGGGAGGGTCAAAGCATAAATTCGGACATTACAGAGGTTGCTACTAAAAAATTAGAAAATTAGAAAACATACCAAATAGAAAATATTTAAACAATTTTTTGGGTAAAGGTTGCCATTGAAAATGGTCATGTGATGCTTAGGGATGTGAATAGGGTGGGGTCGGGTGAGGCTGGTAGTACACTGCATGTATTTATACTCGCTAAAATTAACGGGTACCCATGTAGGTAGCGGATATCCGTAAATATTTAAAAGTTTAAATTTATAAAAAAAAGAGAGAGAAAGAAAATATCATATAATATAATACAATATCGTATTATATTAATATTATATCATACAAGTTATCATTATATAATATCATTACGTGTTAGTATAGTAAACATGTCGTTATAAAATAATATAAAATGAATTTAATTTCATCATAGAATAATAAAAAATCCTAATATTCGAATAAATTTAATAGAAAATATATTTTAATGAGTATGCGGATACCCATGAGGCGGATTGTATAATATTTGTTCCTGCTCATTTTGTGAATATGAGGGTACCCATTGCAGGTATCCATAAGTACGGGTTTTTTCCATCTCTACTAAACCATCTTCCCCATTACGTCGCTACTACACTATTGTACTACCATTTTCTCTTTTTTTATTTCTTGAAATCTAATATATGGTATAGAATTGTGTATCGATACAAAATTTTTATTCTGAAGAATTGTGTATTAAAATTTTAATTTCCAATATACAATTTGTACTGAAGATTAATAAAGAATTGTGTACCAAAAATCTAATTTTGGTTATGCATATAATTATATATGCATATGATTATATATGAATATGTATACATAAATAGAAATTAGATTTTCGGAAACCCTAACGATTATTTACAATTGTATATATTATACAAATTGATTAATTATTATAATAATTATAATTTATGTAAAACATAAATATTTATTCATTTTAATTTGTCTATAATTATAATTAATATTAAAAGCAATTGTATATATATATATATACACAGATTAGAAATATATATTTATAATATTACTAGTATACAATGTAATTATATACTGAGAATTAAATTTATATATATATAGGGGAATGCTAACGAGTGTTCTAGGGACATTTGTTAAGGAATCAAAAAATTTTTTTATTAAAGTGTGTGACATTTAATGTTACATATGACATTAATACCGTGATTTCCAATAAAAACTTTTGTTTATGGAACATTAACTCGTGCTCTAATTAGGACACTCATTTAGTATGACCATATATATATATATATATATAAATGGTGGGACAATGTTGTAGTAGCGGCAAAATGGGGGAGGGGAGGGGAACAAGGATGAGGCTTATTTAGAAAATAGCAAAAATAGATCTTATGGGTAACAATTTGAGTTAGGGAGAGAACGAGCTCCAAGATCTTCAAGAATGTCGTCCCCTTCACCTTCTTCTCGCGAAGAAAATAACCTCCTTTCCCGCAACACAAAGAAAGTAAAGATGTATGATCCCCCTGTGGAACAGAATGATGCTACCGAGGAACAAAAGGATTCTCCCAATTTCTATGAGGACCAACTTCAAGAAGAGGAGAATATGATCACTTCCAAGCCATCATACAAAGACATGGTTCTCGCTTCAGAAGGAATTTGTGATGACCCTGAGGAAATAGTTCGCGCTGTTACAGAGGAGCTATATTTGGATTTCTCTGAGAATATGGATGATCAACAAATGGAGGGGGCTTTTAACCCAAACCCTGAAATCAAGATTTCATTGGATGAGTATGAAGCTTGGTGCAAGCCTTGGCGTAACACTCTCATCGTCAATCTCCTAGGCAAAAGAATGGGATTGAGATTTATAACCAATAAGATCCAATACATGTGGGGTAAGAAAGGAGCTGTTAAGGTAATAAGACCTTCTTGGTTTCTTTGAATCATTTCATTTGTGTTACAATTCCTTCCTCTGCAGCTCTCTTAGATAACAGAAGAAGTGATGATTATGTTGACAAAGTTACTAAGAATATTGGCTTAAAAACTTACTCTATAATTAATTATAGAGGCTCTTCGAGTGGTCTTTTGTTGCTTTTGATTCTCTCCTGCCGGAAGGCTCCCACCCTCAATCACTTTGATGAATTTTCTGTGTTGGAATTGTAGAGGGGCTGGGGCAAAAAACTTCCCTGGTCTTATCAGAGAACTTAGAAGAATGTACAAGCTTAAGTTTGTTGCCCTCCTTGAACCCAGAATCGGTGGCTCCAAAGCTATCAAAAGTATGGGTTTTTCCGGTAATGTGAGAATGGAAGCTCAAGGTTTCTCTGGGGGTATTTGGTGTATGTGGAGGTTTGAGGATTTAACTATATTTGTGATTTCTTCTACTTCTCAATGTATTCACCTCAAGCTCTCTAATGTTTGTGGTCAAAACTGGATCCTTACCATTATCTATGCCAATCCTAATGATCAAAAGAGGGATGAATTATGGAAGGACTTAGCTACTTTCAGTAATAACATAGGGGATCCTTGGTGTGTCATGGGAGACTTCAACACAATTCTCTATGATTTTGAAAAGGTTGGTGGAGTTGGGGTTAATAGAAGATCCTTAAATGCCTTTACAAATTGCCTTGATACCTGTAATCTGCATGAAATCAACTCTAAAGGTCCTTTCCTTACCTGGATGAGAGGTAATGTTAAAGAGAGACTTGACAGGGTTGTTTGCTCCCAAAGCTGGAAAATGGTTTTCCAGAATGCATCAGTGATCAACCTGGCTCTTCCCTCATCTGACCACTGTGGTATTTGGATGAAACTTGATTCCATCAGCCCTCAGCATCAATCCTATAAGCCCTTCAAATTCCTTGCTTACTGGGTGTCTCACCGAGACTTTAAGAATCAGGTCAAACAACACTGGGATATTAATAAACATTGGAATCAGAATTTAGAATGCTTCCAATCTAATATGAATAATTGGAACAAATTAGTCTTTGGTAACATTTTTCAAAAAAAGAGAAAAATTTTACAAAAACTTGAGGGCATTGACAGGAAGCTTAAAGAGGGTCCCAATCCTTTCCTTTCTACCCTTAGAATGGATTTATGGTCTGAGTATCAATCTATCCTTTCTAGAGAAGAAGAATATTGGATGCATCATTCCAGGGTGAATTGGCTTAATTTAGGAGACAAGAACACTCATTTCTATCACCAAGCTATTGTGATGAGAAGATCCAAAAACAGAATTGATGCTCTTCAAGATGAGAACCAAACCTGGATTTATGATGAAGATAATCTTGAGAGACTTATGCTAGATTTCCTCAAAACTTTATACACTGACAGTTCTCTTGGGCAGATATCTACTCTGGATGGCCCTAGTTTCCTCTTCTTACCTCTTGAGGTTATTTCTAAACTTCATCTTATTCCTTCTAATGATGAAATCAAATTTGCTGTGTTTGGCATAGGTAACTTTAAAGCTCCTGGACCTGATTGGATTCATGCTCTCTTTATAAAAATCAATGGGATATTATGGATCCTTTAGTGGTGAGACTCATTTCTCAGGTTTGGTCTAACCCCGTTTTGATTGCTGACATTAACCAAACTCTTATTACTCTCATCCCTAAAATTGAATCTCCTGTAAATGTTACTCAATTTAGGCCTATTTCTTTATGTAATGTCAATTATAAAATTTTGTCTAAAATCATAGCAAACAGACTTAGTGATATTATGCCTTTATTAATTGGGCCTAATCAGTTCTCTTTTGTCAAAGGAAGACAGGGTATTGATAATGTGATTATCCTTCAAGAACTTGTTCATTCCCTTAGGTATCTTAAGGGTAAAAAAGGCTATATGATCCTTAAAATTGACATGTCTAAAGCCTATGATAAAATGAAATGGTGTTTCATTATTGATACTATTAAAAACATTGGTTTGCCTAATCACTTAGTCAAAATTATCTCTAATTGCATTATATCTCCTATATCTAAAATAAATTACCCCCTCCCGTGGTTTAAGACAAGGTGATCCTATATCACCTTATTTGTTTGTCATGTGTATGGAAAGGCTTCACCATTTAATCTCTTTAAAAGTCAACTCTGGTGCCTAGAAAGGTTTCTGTTTAGGCAGGAACAGCCCTACAATTTCTCACCTTCTTTTTGCGGATGATCTCATACTTATTGCTGAAGCAACCACTAAGCAAGCTACCTTGATAAATAATGTGCTTAATAAATTATGTGATGTCTCCGGGCAAATGGTGAAAAGAGACAAATCAAGGGTCTTCTACTCTAAAAACACTGACCAGATTGTTGCTCAGGAGGTGTCTAATACCCTTTCTATTGAGCAGACTGAGGATTTGGGTGCTTATTTGGGCTTCCCAGTTTTCCATGGCAGAACAAATAAAAATACTTTTGCTCCTATAATTGACAAAGTTAGGAAGAAGTTGTCTGGCTGGAAGGAAAATTCTTTATCAATGGCTGGCAGAATCACTCTTGCGCGGTCAACTGTCATGAGCATGCCTAATTATCTGATGCAGGCTTCTGTTTTCCCAATAGGTGTCTGCGAGGAAATTGAGAGACTTTGTAGAAATTTCATTTGGGGTTCTTCATCTGAGCACCTGAAGCTTCATTTGATATCATGGAACAAAATCTGCCATCCTAAAAATCTTGGTGGCCTGGGTTTTAAACCTCTGAGACTGGTTAATGAGGCTTACATGGCCAAATTAGATTGGAGGATGATCAGTCAACCTCAGTTGCTTTGGGTCCAAATTCTCAGGGACAAATATAAGTGTGGTACAAACAGGATGCCTTCAATTACAAATTAATAAAGGGAGTCAAACTTGTGGAAAGGGATCACTAATGCTTGGAAGCATGTTCAAGATGGTTTACTTTGGAATATAGGCAATGGTATTAACACCAGATTTTGGAAAGACTCTTTCATCCCTAGTTTAGGCCCTCTAATTAATTATGCTATCCATCCTATTGATGATCTCCATAGTTCCCTCACGGTCACTGATTTTGCTCAAAATGGGAATTGGAAACTTGATCTTCTTCAAGAGTCCCTTCCAGCTGAAACTATCTTGAACCTTTATTCTGTTTCCCCTTCTAGAACTGATTTAGAAGATGACACTCCTACTTGGGCAGACACTTCTGATGGAGAGTTTCAAATGAAGAAAATGTATGAGAAGATAGCAAGTCATCACCCTTCTGATATTGATCCAGCTCTTTGCCATCATGTGTGGAGTTGGAAAGGAACTCCTAGAATCCAATGCTTTCTTTGGAAATGCCTTCATAGGAAGCTCCCCACCAATGAAGAAAGATCCAGTAGAGGCTTAGCTCAAGATACAACCTGCTGTAGATGTCATGACCAACCTGAATCAATCATGCATGCCATTAGGGACTGCCCTGCTATTATGGAGTTATGGAACTCCTTAATTCATACAGACCACTGGCAAGATTTTTCAGTTTGGGAATCAAAGGGTGGATGAAGATGAACCTCCTGGAAGATGTTTCAAAAAAAGATCTTGGTATTGATTGGAATGTTCTTTCCCTGTTCTTCTTTGGATGTTGTGGAATGACAGAAATAACTTGGTTTTTAATCAGAAAACAGACCTAGCTTATAATCTGCTTCAAAAAGCTAGAGTTTATGCTGTCAAAATGTATAATAGTTTGACTAATTATAAAAAATCTCAGATTCTTGTCAGCAAACATGAAGAGCATATTGCTTGGAGCCTTCCTCCTATTGGTTGGTTCAAACTCAATGTGGATGGATATGTTAAGCAATCTATTAGTGCTGCTGGTGGAGGACTTATTCGCAGGGAGGATGGCAACTACCTTTCTGGTTTTACTTCGAGAATTGATTATTGTTCTACAGTGAAGGCTGAACTCTGGGCTCTTCTTCTTGGTCTCAAAATGGCTAGACTTTGTAATTTTAGAAATTTAATTGTTGAGCTAGACAAATAGCTCTGAATTTAGTTAGAAAAGGTTGTTCTCAATCTCACCACTGTTTCAGGATTGTTAGGGACATAAGGGAAGCTCTTGCTTGGCACTGGACAATAGCTTTGTGCCATACTTATAGAGGGGAATAGAGCAGCTGATCATTTAGCTAACATGGGCCATGATTTTCCTCTTGGCTTTCATAGTATTCCTTCTTGTCCTAGATCCCTTGTGGATATTCTTAGAGATGATTGTAGAAGTGTTACTTTACCTCGTATAGTAGTGTAGTTTGTCTTTGGGCTTTTCAGCCCCTCCATATAAAAAAAAAAGAAATAGCAAAAATAAAAAAAGTGGGATGATTTGAAAAGTAAAAAGGTGGTGGGAATAGCAATACCTAGTTTCATGCTACCTCGTGTGGCCCCCTAAATTAATGGACTTAGTTCCAAAACTATTGCACTATAATCGTCTCTCTATTCCGCTGATTTTATCGACCAAAAAAAAAAAATCCGCTGATTTTAAGAGTAATTATTTCACTCCATTTGTTGTCATTTTAAATTATGACTCAAAACATTGTTATTAATGAAAAGTGAACTCTAACATTAATAAAAAGAAACATTAAAATTTTAATTATTGGCTATGATAATTTTAAAAATTATCATTAAAAAGTTGTACTTTTAAATTTAATATCTTTATTAAATTTTAAGTATATAAAAGTTTTCTTAAACATTTTTTAATCAGTAATTTTACCCTTGCAATATACATGTAAACATTTCTTTTTATACTAGGCTTAAATATGTTTTTAGTCCCTAAAAAATTAGCGAATTTTATGTTTAGTCCCTATAAAATTTTTCATCTAAGTTTAGTCCCTCATTAATTTTTCGTTTCCAAGTTTGGTCTTTAACGTTAATTGTTGCTGTTAAATAATGATTTGACACTGTTACAGTACGCTGATGTGTTTATTTAGGCTGATGTTGCTGCCACGTTGGAATTTAAAATAATTAATTTTAGAATTAATAATAAAAAATTGTAGCAAAATAAATTCAACTTATATAAGTGTCCGACCTGGAGTTATTCAGACTTCTAAAATAAGTGTTTGAGCCCTACATTTTTAGGGCTTTTGCGGGCCAGCCCATTTTTCCGGCTCTACACATCAGCGCACTGTAACAATGCCAAGTCATCAATTAACAACAACAATTAACGGCAAGGACTAAACTTGGAAACGGAATATTAATAAGGGACTAAACTTAGGTGAAAAATTTTATAGGGACTAAACACAAAATTCGTTAATTTTCGAGGGACTAAAAACATATTTAAGCATTTTATACTATTTATTAACTATATTAATTAAAATTATATTCTCTTAATGGATTAAACTAATAAAAAAATAAATAAGATATAAAAGTAACATTTAATCATAGCCTAGTAATAGAAATATTGAATTATGAGAAAATAAACTGGACAATCAACATTGAAGTAGTCATAATATAATGAAATGGGCCTGTTAGTCTGTTATTACACTCAATGTTGATTATCCATTTATATTTTCTCTATTCTTGTACCTCTGAGAGTGGCTCAATGATTGGGGGAGAGTGAGTCTAAAGAGCCCAACTCAAATGGGAAGTGGTCATTCTCTCGAGGAAAAGGTTGCTGCAATAGCAAGGGAACGTTAGGGATGGCAATGACTATCCTCTGGGTAGGGTACCACACTGTCCGTCTCTGTATTCGTGTTTAAAAAAAAAACCATACCTGTATAGGCAGTAACTTTAGTGTCCGGCCCCATATCCGTTGGGCACCTATATGCTCGTACTTGCGCCCGTTACCCGCACTTTTATTAAGTAAAAAATTAACAACTTAAAAAAAATATTAATTTAAAAAAATTATATTTCAATTGAAAAAGTTACTCGAAGATCGTCCAAACATAATTTTTAAATATCAATGATACAACAATTTAATTACGTTGAAACACAATATGTTAATGTTCTAAAACACAACAAATGATCTAAAGTTCAAATTTTTTATTAAATATTACAATATACTTTCACGTCACATTATTTATAACCTTGGATATCATGTGTTAGAATTCTTCAAGATCTGTAAAAAATGATTATTAACACTAATTAGTCATATAATATAAAGTAAAAAAATATAAATAGATAGTTATAAAAATATTTTTTAATTTGTAACATATTATATATATTAATTTTAAAAATATGCATAAATATATTAGATATTTTAATAAAATTAATATATCCCTATATATAATTATATACGTGAGTGCTGGTATGGGGCGGACTGGGCATCAAAGTGCTCGTACCCGCACCCGTCCCCACGAAAAAATGCGGGCTTTTGCCCGTACCTGCGCCCATATATATATATATATATACCCGCTTTGCGATTTTTTACCCTGCCCATTGCGGGTAATTTTTACGGGTACCCATAGTGCTTAGGCTCAATTGTCATCCCTAGGCATCATCTTACAGCAAAGACAACTATTAATGAAGGAACTCAAGACCAAAGTGTTGTCAGAAGTAGTTTATATTTGTAAACCTTATTAATTTGTTTTGGATTTGTCACACTCTTGTAGCAATTAGAAATTCAGTGCCACAAATGTATTTAAAGTCTGATTGACTTAATAAAATTCATATTATTTCCTGTTCAATTGTTGCAATACATTAGTAGCTAATTGCAGATTCTTCTACATCAGTGTAAATTGGCTCAACTAAAATATAATAAAATAAAGGAAAAACTGATTCATCTCCATCCAGCTTAAAATTAAGCATATTTGTTCTATTACATAGTAAGAAAATAACAACTTTAGCCATAATAAAACTAAGGGTTAAGTATGTTTTTAGTCCCTGAAATATAATCGAGATTTGATTTTAGTCCCTATAATTTAAAATTGGTGGTTTTGGTCCTTCAAAAATTGAAAATACATCAATTCAGTCCTTATTGATAAAAACTCGTAGCTAATCCGTAGCAAAACTATACAATAAGGACTAAATTGGTGTATTTTTAATTTTTGAAGGACTAAAACCACCGATTTTAAATTGCAGGGACTAAAACTAAATTTCGACTATATTTCAGGGACTAAAAACACATTTAACCCTAAAACTAAATACTATAAAAACTAAAACAATGTTTCAGTCATAATAAAACTAAAATATCATTCTAATGCTGTAATCAGTCTAAACTTCTAAAAATGTATGTTGGTATGATACAACTCAAGTATTTTGGCTTGATCAATTAATTAATATATAATAGATGGATGTTTTAAGCTGCATAGTGTGGCATCTCATTTTTTCATTTTCTGGATATCAGACATTAATGAGCGATGCAACCAGCCCTTAGTAGAAAAACCTATAAAGGACACAAAAAAGGATTAAAACTGAAGTATGTATATTACTTAAAAAGAAATAAATAAAGTCAAGCCAATATTACCTACATTACATTCTCTTCTGGTTAAAAGTTGATTGATAATGACCATATTCTCCACAAGATTTTCATGCTCTCCTTTTAACCAAGGACTTGTTCATTGACACTTTATATCTTCCTACTAGAAGCACCTTGTTAGAATTATTCCTTTTTTTGCCTTTGTCTATGATATATGTGGATTCTTGATATTGAAATTTGAATCATCATAATTTGTATCAAACATCAAATTCTGTTGGTCTGACTCTATAGGAGATTTATTGAGATTTGACATTTCTATTCTCATTGTAGATGCTATATCATAAACCAATCAAATTCTACCATAACATACTTATATGCATCATCTGATTTTTTAGCCAAATCAACAAATTTTTTAAATTGACGTTGCACATACATACTTCTCAAAACATCTTAATAAGAGTATTTTTATTTTAATATTTTATAAAATATAATATTTAAAATTAAAAAAATGCAAGACGATCGATATAAATTAACAGATTCCAACCAAATAAAATTGCATATCCTATTCATTTTGTTATTTAAAGAGAAAAGATAGACAAAGCTGGCTTCGCTTCAATAGTCAAGGCTCGAGGTATAAAGCACTATTTCTTGTTCTTAGTCAAGATACCAAGCAAGATCATTTTGATCAAATGAAACACTAATAAAACAAAAAAAATGATATAAACAAATAAAAATGCTTGTCAAAATATGCTAAAAAATAATAACAACAACTTTTTTTGGGGTCTAATAAACATAAGAACATACACAAAGTCATGGATTTATAATTCAAAGGAGTTTTCACCCTTAGTTTTGAATAAGAAAGGAAAGGGGTTTGTAATTTAAAAAATTCGTCCACAAAGGGTAATTTGGATTTTCAAAGAAAATAAATGTATACAAACAATAAAAAAGTATAACATTCCTAATAAAATTTGATTAATTGGGGTTATGTGTAGGTTTTCAAAATAGAAGCGGTTTTGTATTTGGAGTATTAAAATAGAGGAGATCAAAGGTTGAAGTAATTTACTCAAGAATATTTTTAAGTTGTCTTTTGCATTAATTTTTTTTTTTTTTGGAAAAAAGTAGCCTTACTAGTGAAGATATATGGTCCAGTAATTATTAAGTTGAGAGAGAGTGAGACCATGAATTATGAATTAATTAGATATATGAGATAAAAAGATAATGGATCTCAATAAATTCTAGCCCGATAATTTTGGAAATTTGATACACATTTCGGACAAATTTATTATAATAAACAAATTTAATATGGTAGAACCCTAACTTTTATCTATTCTATTCTATTTACTATTGTTAAAGCCAATTACACGTTGGACATGTGTTGGGTTTTTACAAAAAAAAATTCCCGCCCAAATCTTTCTCTCTCTTTTCTCAATCTTTCTCTCTTTTTAACTAATATTTTCTACTTTAACATTTTTCTCAATTTTTTCTTACGTTTTTTATATTTTTTTTTCACATTTCGGGTTTATTTAATTATTTTTTTTAAACATTTTTTATTATCACTTATCTCACTATTTTATTCATTAATCTATTCTATTTACTATATGGAAACCTGATTACAAGCTGGACACATGTCATTAATTATAAATCTGTTCTATTCCTATCATTATTCGTTTTTTATTAATATATTTCATTATAAAAGAACTTTTTTATGAATTGCGGTTATTTTCCACGAGAGACAGTCCTGTTCCTACCATTTTAATTTTTCTCACACATTAATTTTCTTTTTTTATTATCCTTTTTACTTTCTTTTTATTTTTTTATCAAAATTTAATATCTATTTATTTAGCTTCTATCGCAGTGTTTTTATATGAATCACGGGAATCCTCCACGAGAGGCAGTCTTAATCCTATCGTTTTATTTTTTCTTTTATTTCTTATCTCACTTTCATTTTCTTTTTTATTATGATATTAAAATATTTTCTCTAATTATTTGTTTTTATTAATATGTTTCATTACAATTTTTTTTTTATGAACTGCGGGTATTCTCCACGAGACACAATCTTGTTCCTACCATGTTATTTTTTCTCACACATTATTTTTCTTTTTAATTATCATTTTTTCTTTCTTTTTATTTTTTATTAAAATTATATCTCCATTTATTTAGCTTCTATTGTAGTGTTTTTTTATGAATCACGAGAATGCTCTACGAGAGGCAGTCTTAATCCTATGTTTTCTTTTTTCTTTTATTTTTTATCTCACTTTAATTTTCTTTATAATTTTCTTTTTTATTATCCTTTATTTTTACTTTATTTTTATTTTTTAACAAAATTATAACTCCGTTTATATAGCTTATATTGTAGTGTTTTTTTATGAATCATGGGAATCTCTTATGTGAGGCAGTCTTAATCCTATCATTTTCTTTTTTATTTTATTTTTTATCTCACTTTCATTTTCTTTTTCAGTATGATATTAAAATATTTTCTCTCTTTATTCATTTTATTAATATGTTTCATTATAAAAGAAATTTTTTATGAACTGCGGGTATTCTCCATGGGAGACAATCCTGTTCCTACCATTTTATTTTTTTCTCACACATTAATTTTCTTTTTTATTATCCTTTTTACTTTTTTTATTTTGTATCAAAATTATATCTCCATTTATTTAGCTTTTATTGTAGTGTTTTTTATGATTCACGGGAATCCTCCACGGGAGGCAGTCTTCCTGTCGTTTTCTTTTTCCTTTATTTTTTATCTCACTTTCATTTTCTTTTTTATTATGATATTAAAATATTTTCGCTCATTATTCGTTTTTATTAATATGTTTGATTACATAATTTTTTTTTATGAATTGCGGGTATTTTCCACGGGAGACAGTTCTGTTCCTACTATTTTATTTTTTTCTCACACACTAATTTTCTTTTTAATTATCCCTTTTACTTTCTTTTTATATTTTATCAAAATTATATCACTATTTATTTAACTTTTATTGTGGTGTTTTTTATGAATCATGGGAATCATCCACGGGAGACAGTCTTAATCCTGTTATTTTCTTTTTCTTTTAATTTTTTTATCTCATCTTCATTTTCTTTTTTTATTATGATATTAAAATATTTTCTCTCATTATTCGTTTTTATTAATATGTTTCATTATAAAAGAAATTTTTTATGAACTGTGGGTATTTCCACGGGAGTCACTGTCAGTCCTCTAAGGGATGTCAATGGGGCGGGGCGGGTGTGGGTAGTACCTACTCGTATAGGTACCCGTTAAAATTAACGGGTACCCATGTGGGTAATGGGTATCCGCGGGTATTCACGGGTATCCATTAATGTTTAAGAATTTAAATTTTATTAAAAAAAAGAGAGGATGTGTTATATAATAAATTATAATATCATACTAAATATATAAACAATCATTATATAATACCATTACATGTTAATATATTAAAAATATCATAAAAAATTAATATAAAATAAATTATATCTCATCATAAAATAATAAAAAATCTTAATATTCAAATATATTTAATAGAAAAATATGTTTTAATGAGTATGCGGGTACCCGCGGGGCGGGTAGTATAATATCCGTTCCCACCCATTTAATAAATATGCGGGTACCCATTGCGGATATATCCACGGGTACCCGCGGGTGCGGGTTTTTTTGACATCCCTAAGTCCTCTTCCTACCATTTTATTTTTTCACACACATTAATTTTCTTTTTTATTATCATTCTTACTTTCTTTTTAAAGTTTTTTATCAAAATAATATCTCCATTTATTTAGCTTCAATTGTAATGTTTTTCATGAGTCACGGGAATCTTCCACTTGATCCTGTAGTTTTTTTTTTTTTATCTCACATTCATTTTTTTTTGTAAAATGCCAATTAGATGTTGGACACGTGTTGGCTTTTTACAAAAATAATTTCGGCCCAAATCTTTTTCTCTCTTTTATCAATCTTTCTATGTCTTTTTAACTAATATTTTCTACTTTAACACTTTCTCACTTTTTCTTACGTTTTCTTTTTCTTTTTTTTTCACATTTCTGGTTTATTCAATTAATTTTTTAAAACATTGGTTTTTCTTTATCATTTATCTCACTATTTTATTTATTAATCTATTTTATTTACTATATGGAATCCTGATTACAAGCTGGACACGTGTCATTATAAATCTGTTCTATTGCTCTTATTATTCGTTTTATTAATATGCTTCATTATAAAATATTTTTATGAATTGCGGGTATTCTCCATGGGAGACAGTTCTGTTCCTACCATTTTAATTTTTCTCACACATTAATTTTCATTTTTTATTATCCTTTTTACTTTCTTTTTATTTTTTATCAAAATTGTATCTCTATTTATTTAGCTTCTATTATAGTGGTTTTTTTTATGAATCACAAGAATCCTACACGAGAGCTAGTCTTAACCTATCGTTTTCTTTTTTCTTTTATTTCTTATCTCGTTTTCAATTTATTTTTTTATTATGATATTAAAATATTTTTTCTAAGAATTTTGTTTTTATTAATATGTTTCATTACAAAAGAAATTTTTTATGAACTGCGGGTATTCTCCACGGGAGACAATCCTGTTCCTACCATGTTATTTTTTCTCACACATTATTTTTCTTTTTTATTATCATTTTTACTTTCTTTTTATTTTTTATTCAAAATTATATCTCCATTTATTTAGCTTCTATTGTAGTGTTTTTTTTATGAATCACGGAAATCCTCCACGGGAGGCAATCTTAATCCTATCGTTTTCTTTTTCCTTTTATTTTTTATCTCACTTTCATTTTTTTTAATTTTCTTTTTTATTATCTTTTACTTTCTTTTTGTTTTTTTATCAAAATTATATCTCCATTCATATAACTTCTATTGTAGTGTTTTTTTATAAGTCGGGAAAATCCCCTATGAGTGGAAGTCTTAGTCCTGTCATTTTTTATTTTTATCTCACTTTCATTTACTTTTTTTAGTATGATATTAAAATATTTTCTTTCTTTATTCATTTTTATTAATATGTTTCATTATAAAAGAAATTTTTTATGAACTGCGGGTATTCTCCACGAGAGACAATCTCGTTCCTACCATTTTAGTTTTTTTCACACGTTAATTTTCTTTTTTATTATCCTTTTTACTTTCTTTTTATTTCTTTTATCAAAATTATATCTCCATTTACTTAGCTTCTATAGTAGTGTTTTTTTATGAATCACGGGGAATTCTCCACGGGAGGCAGTCTTGATCCTGTCGTTTTCTTTTTTCCTTTACTTTTTATCTCACTTTCATTTTCTTTTTATCATGATATTAAAATATTTTCTCTCATTATTCATTTTTATTAATATGTTTGATTGCATATATTTTTTTATGATTTGCGGATATTCTCCACGGGAGACAGTCCTGTTCCTACTATTTTATTTTTTCTCACACATTAATTTTCATTTTTAGTTATCCTTTTTATTTTTTTAACAAAATTATATCTCTATTTATTTAGCTTCTATTGTGGTGTTTTTTACGAATCACGGGAATCATCCACGGGAGACAGTCTTGATCCTGTCGTTTTCATTTTTTTTTAATTTTTTATTTCACCTTCATTTTTTTATTATGATATTAAAATATTTTCTCTTATTATTCGTTTTTATTAATATGTTTAATTAAAAAGAAATTTTTATGAACTGCGGGTATTCTCCATGGGAGACCGTCCTCTTCCTACCATTTTATTTTTTCTCACACATTAATTTTCTTTTTAATTATCGTTTTTACTTTCTTTTTAATTTTTTCATCAAAATTATATCTTCATTTATTTAGCTTCTATTGTAGTGTTTTTCATGAGTCACGGGATCCAGTCTTGATCCTGTCGTTTTCTTTTTTCTTTTATTTTTTTATCTCTTATTCATTTTTTTTGTAAAAAGCCAATTACACGTTGGACACGTGTTGGCTTTTTACAACAAAATTTCCCGCGCAAATTTTCTCTCTCTTTTAATTAATATTTTCTACTTTAACACTTTTATCACTTTTATCACTTTTTTCTTACGTTTTCTTTTCTTTTTTTTTTCACATTTCTTGTTTATTCAATTATTTTTTTAAACATTGTTTTTTCATTATCATTTGTCTCACTATTTTATCCATTAATCTGTTCTATTTACTATATGGAAACCTGATTACAAGCTGGACACGTGTCATTATAAATATGTTCTATTCCTCTCATTATTCATTTTTATTAATGTGTTTCATTATAAAAGAAATTTTTTATGTATTGCGGGTATTCTCCACGGGAGACAATCTTGTTCCTACCATGTTATTTTTTCTCGCATATTATTTTTTTACTATCATTTTTACTTTCTTTTATTTTTTTATCAAAATTATATCTCCATTTATTTAGCTTCTATTGTAGTGTTTTTTTATGAATCACGGGAATCCTCCACGGGAGGCAGTTTTAATCATATCGTTTTCTTTTTTCTTTTATTTTTTATGTCACTTTCATTTTCTTTTTAATTTTCTTTTTTATTATCCTTTTCACTTTCTTTTTATTTTTTATCAAAATTATATCTCAATTTATATAGCTTCTATTGTAGAGCTTTTTTATAAATCACGGGAATCCCCTATGGGAGACAGTCTTAGTCTTGTCATTTTTTTTATTTTTTTATGTCACTTTCATTTTCTTTTTTTAGTATGATATTAAAATATTTTCTCTCTTTATTCGTTTTTATTAATATGTTTCATTATAAAATAAATTTTTTATGAACTGCGGGTATTCTCCACGGGAGACAATCCCGTTCCTACCATTTTATTTTTTCTCACACATTAATTTTATTTTTTTATTATCCCTTATACTTTCTTTTTATTTATTTTTATCAAAATTATATCTTCATTTATTTAGCTTCTATAGTAGTATTTTTTTATGAATCACGGGAATTCTTCACGGGAGGCAGTCTTGATCCTGTCGTTTTCTTTTTCCCTTTATTTTTTATCTCGTTTTCATTTTCTTTTTATTATGATATTAAAATATTTTCTCTTATTATTCATTTTTTTAATATGTTTGATTACATAATTTTTTTTTATGATTTGCAGATATTCTCCATGGGAGACAGTCCTGTTCCTACTATTTTATTTTTTTCTCACACATTAATTTTCTTTTTAATTATCATTTTTTCTTTTTTTATTTTTATTAAAATTATATCTCTATTTATTTAGCTTCTATTGTGGTGTTTTTTTATGAATCACGGGAATCCTCCACGGGAGACAGTCTTGATCTCGTCGTTTTCTTTTTTCTTTTAATTTTTTTATCTCACCTTCATTTTATTTTATTTATTATGATATTAAAATATTTTCTCTCATTATTCATTTTTATTAATATGTTTCATTATAAAAGAAATTTTATGAACTGCGGGTATTCTCCTTGGGAGACAGTGCTCTTCCTACCATTTTATTTTTTTCTCACACATTAATTTTCTTTTTTTATTATCTTTTTTACTTTCTTTTTATTTTTTATCAAAATTATATCTCCATTTATAAAGCTTCTATTGTAGTGTTTTTCATGAGTCACGGGAATCCTCCACGGGATGCAGTCTTGATCATGTCGTTTTCTTTGCTCAGCCTACAGGAGCCAGCTTTCCCGTGGAAAATTCCCACCCAAACTGGGCCGAAGCCGTGTTTTCAATAACAGAAATCTTTTACTCACGACATAAAGCCGCCTTGAATTTACTTTAATCATATATTTGGATAACATAAGTACACAATGTCTCATTTCTAGCAATTACAAACAATCAACTAGTTTTGACTATTTCGACATTTCGACCCCTATAACTCAACATTAAATTCTTGAATCCAAACATCGAATTAGCCTTTTCAATTCATATTAATGTTAAACCAAGGGGTAAAATCGATGAGAATGCTTATATGAGTTACAATCAAGGGATTTCGATAGTTTCGTAAGTTTCGTTAGTTTTGATATCTTCGAAACTAAAGAAATCGTCGCTCGATTCTAAACTCCTATACTCAATCTACCGATAATCAATCCAAACAAACATTTATCAATTCTATCAATCATCTAACCAGCATCAAGAAAGGGAAGAGAAAGGGGTGGGAGCATGCTTTGAGACCAATAGATTCAACCATAAATGTGAGTTATACTCACCAATCTATGAAATTAAGGGAGGAATTGAAAGCTTGAAGCAATCTAATTGTCGATTCTAGCTTTAATCTCCCTTCAATGCCTCGAAAACGACTTCCTCTCTCTAGGTTTTGTGTTTTCTCTCTCTAGGGTTGAAAGAGGGAAGAAGAGAATGATAAGTTTCAGAATTTTGCATGTCCAACTATATATATAGAACAGCTGGTAATCGATTACGGTAATGCTGTAATCGATTACCAGAGGTACAATTTTACACTGGAGATCGTTTCTAGAAAACTGGTAATCGATTACACCCCTTGGTAATCGATTACCAAGAACTCAGTCCTCAGGTAATCGATTGCAACCCTGTGTGTAATCGATTACACAAAAAACAGCTCTCAGGTAATCGATGACAACCCTGTAAGTAATCGATTACACAAAAAACTGCTCTCGGGTAATCGATTACCAACAGGGTTGTAATCGATTACCGGTAACAAAATTTCTTAGATTTGCTTAAGTGAAGATATTAACTTAGTTTTTTTTAAAGCCTAACTTGTGATTCCCTAATTCTTCTACTTCCCTTTCCTCAATTATTCACTAGTATTCTCAGTTAAAATTTTATGACTTATTAAGTCTAATATGCGGGCTGTTACATTCTACCCCCTTAATGCAATTTTGTCCCCAAAATTGACTTAAGACTAGAATTGTAGAACATAATACCTCAAATGAGAAAATCAGGATATTGACTCTTAATATCTCTTTCTTTCTCCCAGGTTGCTTCATCTGGTGATAAACCTTCCCATACAACTTTAACCAACGGAATAGTCTTATTCCTCAGGGCTTTGGTACTTCTACTTACAATCTGTGCAGGCTTGGCAGGAATTGTGAGATTTTCCCTCAATTGTATTGATTTAGAGTTTAAAACATGAGAAGGATCAGGAATGTACTTTCTTAGCTTAGACACATGGAAGACATTATGGATTCTGGACATGTGAGGTGGAAGAGCAATCATATAAGCAAGAGGGCCAAGACCAGTGACAGGAGTTACTTTTAGAAAAACATGATTTCCCTCCTCAAACTCTAAATCCTTTCTTCGGTTATCAGCATAGCTTTTCTGCCGGCTTTGGGCAGTTGCAAGATTTTTCCTAATGACTCTAATCTTTTCAGTGGTTTCCTGTACCAACTCAGGACCTAACAGGGCTTTCTCACCAACCTTATGCCAACAAACAGGAGATCTGCACCTCCTACCATAGAGAGCCTCATAAGGTGCCATGCCTATACTGCTATGGAAACTGTTGTTGTAGGCAAACTCTATGAGAGGTAGGTACCTATCCCAACTGCCTGACTCCTCTAACACATAAGCTCTCAGCATATCCTCTAAGGTTTGGATGGTTCTCTCAGACTGACCATCAGTCTGAGGATGGTGAGCGGTGCTAAACCTAAGCTTAGTCCCGAATGACTAATGAAGCGCATTCCAGAACCTAGAGGTGAATCTGGGGTCCCTATCAGATATGATGCTAGAGGGAATACCGTGGAGCTTAACAATCTCCTTGACATACAAATCAGCTAACTTCTTCAAAGGATAGGTATTCTTAACTGGAAGAAAATGGGCCGATTTAGTTAACCGGTCCACAATGACCCAGATGACATCAAACCTGGCCTGGACTCGTGGTAACCCTACCACAAAGTCCATAGCTATACTCTCCCACTTCCACTCAGGAATTTCTAATGGCATAAGGGCTCCTGATGGTCTCTGGTGCTCTATTTTCACTTGTTGACAGGCCAGACACTTAGAAACATACTCAGCTATCTCCATTTTCATCCCTTCCCACCAAAACATCTTCTTTAAATCCTGATACATCTTGGTAGAACCAGGATGTATAGAAAACTTGCCTTTGTGGGCCTCCTTTAAAATTTTTTGCCTCACACTACCCCCCCTTAGGGACACAAACTCTTCCTTGGAAAGAATTATCCCATCATCTGTCTTAGAAAATCCTGCTTGTCCAATTCTACCTTGAAGTTCTGGGTCCGAACCCTGAGCTTCCTTGATCAGAGCTTGAAGCTCACTAGTAATCTCTAACTTGCACAACTTAATACTGATTTCACCAACATGAACACTAAGACTCAGGTTCCTAAAATCCTCCAGAAGATTCATTTCATGCACCATCATAGAAGATACATGAAGGGATTTCCTACTGAGAGAATCAGCCACTACATTGGCCTTGCCCGGGTGGTACATCAACTCAAAGTCATAATCCTTAAGAAATTCCATCCACCTTCTTTGCCTCATGTTGAGTTCTTTTTGATCAAAGAGATATTTCAAACTCTTGTGATCACTAAAGACCTCAAACCTTACACCAAACAGGTAATGCCTCCAGATTTTGAGGGAAAAAACCACAGCTGCTAATTCTAAATCATGGGTAGGATAGTTTTCCTCATGAGGCCTCAACTGCCTAGAGGCATAAGCCACTACTCTCCTTTCCTGCATCAAGACACATCCTAAGCCCGTACTCGATCTTCAAAGGTCTTAGACAAATCCGGCAACGCCAGTACCGGAGCGGTGGTTAATCTATCTTTGAGTTCTAGAAAACTATGCTCACACTTTTTGTCCCACACAAAAGCTTAACCCTTTCGAGTCAATCTTGTGAGAGGCAAAGCTAAACGGGAGAATCCATTAATGAATCTCCGGTAGAAGCCGCCAATCCTAGGAAACTCCTAATTTCCGTGACAGTCTTAGGTCTTTCCCACTCAAGAACGACTTCTACCTTACTAGGATCAACTGATACCCCCCTCTCTAGTGATAACATGCCCTAGAAAATGGACCCGGTCCATCCAAAACTCATACTTTTCAGGATTAGCAAACAATTTCTTTTCTCTCAGAATCTTTAAAAGAGTCCTAAGGTGATTTTCATGTTCTTCTAGACTACGAGAATAAATTAAGATGTCATCAATGAATACCACTACAAACTGATCCAAAAAGGGCTGGAAGATTCGATTCATGTAGTCCATGAATACAACAGGAGCATTAGTAACACCAAATGGCATCCCTAGATACTCATAGTGCCCATATCGAGTCCTAAAAGCTGTCTTAGGGATATCTTCCTTTCTAATCTTAATCTGATGGTAACCCGACCTAATATCTATCTTAGAAAACACTGAGGCACCCCTAAGCTGGTCTAGAAGATCATCTATTCTAGGAAGTGGGTACTTGTTCTTAATAGTGACTTTTTTCAACTGTCTATAATCTACACACAATCTCATACTCCCATTTTTCTTCTTCACTAACAACACTGGAGCTCCCCAGGGTGACACACTAGGCCTAATGAACCCTTTAGCTATAAGATCTTCTAGTTGGTTTTTAAGTTCATTCAGTTCTAGTGGGGACATTCTATATGGAGCTTTAGAGATGGGTCCCGCACCTGGCACTAAATCTATGGTGAACTCTAACTCTCGGTCAGGTGGTAAGGTTAAAACATCACTAGGAAAAACATCTTGGAATTCCCGAACCGTAGCTACACTGCTTAAGTCTACCTTAGATTCTAAAGTTGAGGAAAGTAACAAATAAAACATTCACTCCCATCACCGAGACATTGGTTAACCTGAGTGACACTGGACAAAGCATAGGAGGTCTCTCCTCTGAAGGAGGAGGAAAATGGGGAAATATGACCTTTTTATTGAAACAGTCTAAAGTAACTTGATTGAAAGATAACCAGTTCATTCCCAAAATAATATCCATACCCCTCAAAGGTAGACAAATCAAATCAATTACAGAAACCCTACCCTGAATAATAATAGAACATTTAGAACACACAAGGGAAGTGAGAATAGCCTCTTTAGCTGGAGTAATTACATTAAGAATATAAGGTAGGGAATCAACAGACAATTTTAACTGTTCAGCACATTCAGAAGAAATGAAAGAATGGGTTGCCCCAGAATCAAACAATACAATTAAGGTCTTTTCTCCTAGGGTGAAAATACATGTCAACAGATTGTCTGCAGAAGCTGCCACTTGCCCACTAAGGGTAAAAACCCTTCCAGTTGATTGAGGTTTCTGGGAATTCTTCAGTTTTGGACAGTCCCTCTTTATATGCCCCGACTGCTTACAAGAATAGCACAAGTTCTTTCCCATCACACACTCCCCAGCATGTTCCTTTCTGTAGAAACATAGGGAAACACTAGAAGGGGGGTTGAATAGTGTTTCTTTATATTTTGAAAGCTTTTTGAAAATAACAAATTATAACCAGTTTCAAACAGGTTTATCGAGGCTGTCTGAAGTATTTAAAAGGTTCCTGAAAATATATTTTAAAAGGTTTCTTTGCTTTTAAAATATTTAGAATAGCTTTTCAACACCCTTGATATTAATATAAACGAATTGACAAGAGATAAGGGATAGAAAAACTTAGCCAAGGATTTATCCTGGTTCACTCACCACCACTGTGAGCTACCTCCAGTCCCAATGCCAACAAGCACTTGGATTTTCTCTTAATCTTTCACAAAGATTACAAGTATTCTTTTCTATCAAGCCTCTTCAGGCTCTACAACACAAGTATTCTTTTCCAGACAAGCCTCTCCAGGCTCAAACAACACAAGTATTCTTTTCCAGACAAGCCTCTCCAGGCTCTAACACAATTACAGTGAAAAGGAGTTTAAGCTTTTAAACTACACAAGTTTAAAGCTCAAACCTATTACGATGTACAGCTTAAAAACTGAGGTATACTCAGGATATGAAAATATAAAGTGTACAAAGAAGTTTATCAGAGTGATTTTCTTGAAGAAAATTTGCAGCGATGATTCTCTTTTCTATATGCTCTTCTCTGTTCTTGTTGCTTACGCAGTGATGGTCTTCATAAGGGTATTTATACCCAGAATTTAATCCGTTGAAAAACCACCGTTTAGAGATAGCATTAAATGCTATTCAATCCGTTGTGAGACATACTTCTGAGCATCCTGATATTTCTGACACAGTACAAGGTTGTATCTGCCAAAAAGGCTGCTTCAGGAATTGCTGCGCTGCTGCGTTTACAGAGATTTCCTCAGTGGTGTATGAAATTCAAATGTACCAGGAAAGGCCTCTGTGTTTGTTGCCATAAACGTGTTCCAAAACGTACGAGCAGCAGAGACTCAGAATAGTCTTCACGCAAGGTTTCAGCAAGGTTGCCACGTCATTAATAAAACTTCAGACGGCTTCGGGTTCCAGTCTTCAGACAGGCTTGGCTCTTCAGACAGCTTCAACGCTTAAGACAGGTTGACCACTTAGAAGGCCTGTTTCCCTCAGATGACTTGAAGCACTTCTTAAGACTTATAAAGCGTATTGTGGCTTGCTGAAATCACAGATAGATAGTTAAACACTTAAGAGTATCTGTGAAAATAAATACTGTAAATTTGTTAATCATTAAAACTTGGAAATATTGCTGTCTTAAAACATCATAAATCTCTTATGATATTTTTGAGACTCAACATTCTCCCCCTTTTTAATGATGACAAATTTATCTTAAAACTGTAAAATCTGAAAGGAGTATGTGAGAATAAAGTAGCTTTTAATAATAACTCCCCCTCAGATAATGAACTTAATAGTTCTTCTTTGCTCCCCCTGAGTCCTGTAGCACTTCACATTTGAATCAGATTTTTGTTAGTTTTAGTACAGTACTCCCCCTTTTGTCATCAATCAAAAGGGAATCATAGAGTAATAACCAGTAATAGAGCAATAAAGCAAACAGGATTATGATAAAGTCAAGTAAGTAAAGTCAAGTATCAGAGCAAGTAAAGTCATTAATGCAGGGTTAAACAGACAATCAGCACTTGAAAAAAATATGAACATAAGACAATGGCAATAAATTAGTCCTTCTTCTTCAGCAGGGCTTCAGACAGAAAGGAGATCAGTTCTTCCTTGGCCTTGTCTATCGCAGCTTCAATGGAAGATTTCAACTCTTGTTGCCCACTTCTTATCAGCTGTTGTTCATGAAGAATTTCTTGCTGATTCTGAAAAACCTTTTGTGCTTTCTTTTCTGAGACTTCACATCTCCGCTCAGATTCTTCACACCTCTTTTCAAGAGCCTTGACCTTGGATTTCAGCTTCTTGTTCTCTTCAAACAGGTCAGGTTCAGACTCAACCAGGATGAGCTGAAGGTAGGGACAAACAAATCTCAAGACTCCAAAACCAGGCTGTAAGCCATATTCTGAAGGATCGTAGACGGGGCAGAAAAAGGTCCCAACATACTTCAGCAGCACCCAAGCTTGGTTTAATGAATCTGCCTGTGGGGGAAAGTGATCTCTTAAGAAATGGTACTGAACATTTGTGAAGTGTCCAACACCCATTGCAGATTCAGCATCAGGACCACTACATCCAGAAGAAGACCCAGCAGCTTCTCTGATCTTCCAGTAAGATTCCCACATCCAGTTCTCAAACAGGTGATTCAGACCTCCGCCTTCTGATATGATAAACTCAGGAAGACCTGCCCATTCGGAAGCAGTCATGGCTTCAGACAGAGGTGCTGATACAGAATAAACCTTAGGACCCTTCAATTTTTCATCTTGTCCTTCTTTGAGGGGATACCTAGGAACAATCCTATCAGGTTTCACCAAGATTTTGGTTGAAGGCCTGATTGAACTGGTTCTAGGAGGCCTGTAGCCTATCATTCCAACTCCTCTAGCCAAGTCTCTCTTGAACAACTCAGCTTCTGTGTTCAGCATTCTGACCATTAGCCATTCTTCATTGGTCAGCTTCCATGAGTCTTCAGAGAATGGATTGATAAGATCCCATGTATGATTAGGAGGGACAACACCCTTCCTTATCTTCTCCAAACCATCAGCATTGTTGGAGTACAAAGCCCTTACATCAGACACAGTCTTCCTAGTGAGACCCTGATGAAGTGAGACAGCAGGGGCTGTTCTAAAGTGATGCAGCTCTTCAGACAAATGCTGGAATCTTGGCAAAGGACAAGAGCCAAAGGAGGTTCTTGTCAGTCTCTTGCATAAGGCTGCAATCTCAGCTGAAAGGTTGAATTGATGACCAGATGAGGGTGGTGAAGAAGGTAAAGGTGTGTGAGGTGGAGATGATGATGGTGAGAAAGGTGATGAAGGTGAAGATAATGAGCTATCAGATAGCTGTATGCACAGAGGTGAAGGGGGTTTGGATGGTGAAGATGAGGGTTCAAGAACTTGGTTTTCTTGAGGTGCAGGGGGTTCAGACAACAGGTTGTCTGATGGTATGATGGGTGTAGGTGATGAGGGTTCAGATGGTATGAAAGGTTCAGAGGGTAATGGAATTAGCTGTAAGGTTGGTAGAGGTTGGGAGATAGGTGGAGAAGGTTGCTTTTCTGGTGATGAAGGAGGTGAGGGAGTTACATTATCAAATCTCACCTTGATCCTTTTGGAAGGTTTGGAAGCAGCAACCTCTTGAGCCTTAGCAGCTCTTTCTTTTTCTTCCCTTTCCTTAGCTTCCTTATCCGCTCTTTCTCTTTCTTCAGTTGAAAGAGCCCTTCTTCTCTTGAAGTATTGATTAGCCTTTACAAACTTCTTGATACCTTCCAGCAATATCTGCTTCCTCTAGATGAGAAGCAGTACTTCTGGTAACCCTAACTTACAGACACTGTCTGAAGTAGTTTACCCTTCTTCTTTTTCCTTTGAGGTGCACTTGACCTCTTCTTTTCGTTGAGGCTTCAGCAATGGCCGCTTGCTTGTCATCCTCAGCATAAGCAAGTTGTGAGGCTATTGCAAGAGCTCTATCAGTTCTCTCTTGCTCTTCTTTCAGTTCTAACTCTGCTTGTTCAATGGCAGTAGCCAAGCAGCAACCTGAATCAGTTCAGGGTCAGAGGAGCATGCAGCAAGAGGTTGAGCAGCAACTGCATCGATATCCACAGCCTGTCCTTCCATTATAGAAGTAGGCTTTGAAGATTGTGCAGGTTCAGACACCTGACCCACAGTTTTAGACAACCTTTGAGAAGGTTTCTGAACAGGTTCAGACGCTTGAATCTGCACAGTGGAACTTCTTCTCTGAGCTTTCTCCATCAGCAAACTTTCTTTCATGGTTGGGGAGGGAGGCCTTGGAGTCAGCTTAATCTTCATGCTCTTCAGATTTGATTCACCAAACATAGGAATTGAATGGTGATCAAAGAGTTGGTGAACTGGAACTCTAAAATGTAACAACACCTTGGTGATGATGGTGTTGTGAGGAAAACTTCCAGCAGAATCTCTCATCCTCTTCTGAAGGTGGTACATGATGATATTTGGAAGATTTATCTTCTGCTTCTTCAGAAGGTGAATGAGGCAGAATCTCTCCAGTTCAGATACATGGTTTCTGCTGCCACTTTTAGGGATTACAGAGTTCCCCAAAATAGCATGCAAAACCCTAGCCTTATCTGACATATTCTTAGCATCCAGACTAGCAGGAGAGGGAGTTCCATACAAAAACTCAGTAAAATATTTCTGACCTCCATTTCTTGATTCCCAGCCAGGAGAGAAGACAGCACCTTCAGTCTTGACGCCACAGACAATGGCCAAGATGTCTTCATCAATAAAATAGATGTACCAAGCACATCAGCCTTGATGGTGGTGTAGATGCCTTGAGGGTTAGGGATTCCTCTGGCATGTGGCCCAGAAATCAAGTATACTCTGTTCATGCCAAGGTGAACAATTTGTGTTGAAGTATTCAAGCCACCCAGCTGCTTGAAATTCTGCATGAAGATCCATTCCTAGTGCTTCAAGCTCTTCCAGAAAGACACCCTTGGTCTTCACAATTTTATCAGCTCCAGACTTCTTTGGTGCCATTGTTGAAGGATGGAAAGAACTTGAGAGAGAAAATGCTTTCTTGAAGACGAAGAATAGCAAAGGTTCTGAGAGGGTAGTGAGCTGTAACGTCCCAAGGACTCACTTCCTTACAGCACTTATAGACTTCTGAGGCAATGATGGCAGAGACTGGCCGCGCAGACATAGGGTAACGTGTAGAGTGGATTTAAACCGTCCCTTTATTGCCACGTCATTTGTTCATTTCAGACAAGTGCAAGATTTCAGACAACTAATCGAAATTTCAGAAACCCTAAAATTTCAGACATGTCACAATTTCAGACATACCGAAATTTCAAATGTTCATTTCAGACGACATACAAAATCAGTTAGAAAATGCATGTATGTTCAAATTATCACGTATGAACTTAAATCTATCTTCAGTCAGAGGTTTTGTGAATATATCTGCCCATTGAAGCTCTGTTTCAATGAACTTTATATCAAAAACACCTTTCTGAACATAGTCTCTAATGAAATGATGCTTGATTTCTATATGCTTTGCTCTAGAATGTTGAATGGGGTTTTTAGACAGATTAATGGCACTTGTATTGTCACACAAAACAGGTATAACAGATATAGGAATATTAAAATCCTCAAGCTGATACTTCACCCAAAGAAGTTGTGAACAACAACTTGCTGCTGAGATATATTCAGCTTCAGCTGTTGATAATGCAATAGTGCTTTGCCTTTTACTTGACCAGCTGATCATGTTGCCTCCAAAGAAGTGACAACCTCCACTGGTGCTCTTTCTTTCAATTCTGTCTCCAGCAAAGTCAGCATCACAGTATCCTATTAACCTGCGTTCTTTGTCTTTCTTATAGCAAAGACCAAGATTAGTAGTACCTTTAAGATATCTAAAAATCCTCTTAACAGCTTTATAATGAGTAATTCTTGGATCTGATTGAAATCTAGCACAAAGACACACACTGAACATAATGTCAGGTCTGCTTGCTGTTAGATACAATAAAGAACCAATCATTCCTCTATACAAAGTCTGATTCACTGGTTCTTCATTCTCATCTTTGCTTAAATATGTTGAAGGATGCATAGGAGTTGACATGGGCTTGCAATCATTTAAATTAAACTTCTTAAGCATTTCTTTTGTATATTTCTCTTGATGAATCCATATACAATTAGAATCTTGCTTAATTTGAAGTCCTAAGAAAAATTTTAATTCACCCATTAGGCTCATTTCAAATTCAGATTGCATTAACTCAGAAAACTCCTTGCAAAGAGAAGAATCAGTGGAACCAAATATAATGTCATCAACATATATCTGGACTAGCATGAGACCTTTGTTAGACTGTTTTCTAAAAAGAGTTGTGTCAACTTTTCCTCTTTCGAAACCATTTTTGATAAGAAAATTGCTCAATCTGTCATACCAAGCTCTTGGGGCTTGTTTTAGACCATAGAGAGCCTTTTTCAATTTGAAAACGTAATCTGGAAAAGTGACATCCTCAAAACCAGGGGGTTGTCTAACAAAGACTTCTTCTTCAATGAAACCATTGAGAAAAGCACTCTTAACGTCCATTTGATATAGCTTGATGCCATTATTTATAGCATAGGACAATAAAATTCTAATTGCTTCTAACCTGGCCACTGGGGCAAAGGTTTCTGTGAAATCAATTCCTTCTTGCTGATTGTATCCTTGAGCCACAAGCCTTGCCTTGTTTCTGACTACTTTCCCTTCTTCAGACAGCTTGTTTCTGAACACCCATTTGGTTCCAATAATAGTTTTCCCATGGGGTTTAGGAACAAGGGTCCAGACATCACTCCTAGCAAATTGATTTAGCTCTTCTTGCATGGCTAGAATCCACCCTTCATCATGCAGAGCTTCATCAATGCTCTTTGGCTCAATTTCAGACAGGAGAGCAAGAGAATTCAAATGTCTGAATTTTGATCTTGTCTTAACTCCTTCTGAAGTGCTGCCAATAATTTGCTCTTTAGGATGATGTGACTTGTATCTCCAATCAGTTCTGTGAATGGGTACAGCATCTGTCTGAGACTCAACATCTATCTGAAGAGGTTCAGTAACAGTAGGCACTTCAGACAACTGCTCATCTTTCAAGTTGCTGTTGTCATTTAGCTCCATTCCTGCAAAATCATCCTCTAGATCTGATAGTTCCCTATCAGTCTCTTTCTTGTCATTGAATTTAACATGGATTGATTCTTCTACAACTAGAGTTCTAGAGTTATAAACTCTGTAAGCCTTAGATGTTTCAGAATAACCTATGAAAAATCCTTTGTCAGATTTTGCATCAAACTTTCCAAGATCATCCTTTGTGTTAAGTATAAAACACTCACAGCCAAAGGGATGAAAGTAAGATATGTTGGGTTTTCTTCCTTTCCACAATTCATAAGGAGTTCTTTTGAAGAATTGGTCTTACCAATATTCTGTTTTGAAGGTAGCAAGCTGTGTTAATAGCTTCTGCCCAGAAGGATCTTGGTAGATTGCATGAGTTGAGCATGGTTCTTCCCATCTCTTGCAGACTTCTGTTCTTTCTCTCAACAACCCCATTTTGTTGAGGTGTTCTAGCCACAGAGAAATTGTGTGAGATCCCATTCTCATCACAGAACATTTCAAAGTTTGTATTTTCAAACTCTCCACCATGATCACTTCTGATGACAGATATACAGAATCCTTTTTCATTCTGTACCTTCTTACAGAATATTGTGAAATTCTTAAAAGTTTCATCCTTGCTTCTAAGGAATATAACCCATGTATATCTAGAATAGTCATCAACAATGACTAAACCATATTTCTTACCACTAATGCTTTCTGTTCTAATAGGACCAAACAAGTCAATATGCAATAGTTCTAGAGGTCTGCTAGTAGAAACAACATCTTTACTCTTAAATGAGTGTCTTGTTTGTTTCCCTTTCAGACAGCTTTCACATAAAATGTCAGATTTGTATGAGAGCTTGGGTAAGCCTTTAACCAGATTGTATTTTGCTAATCTTGAGATTAATCTCAAGCTGGCATGCCCAAGTTTTTGATGCCAAATCTGTTTTTCATCTTCAACAGAAATAAAACATTTAACATTTTGACTTGCTAGTTCCTCTAGATCAATTTTGTACACATTGCTGTGCCTTTTAGCAGTAAAAAGGATTTGATCAGAAGAGTCTTTGACTATACAACCTTCCTTAGTAAAAGAGACAACATATCCACTGTCACATAATTGACTTATGCTCAGTAGGTTGTGTTGAAGTCCTTCCACTAGGAGAACATTTTTAATAAGGGATAAAGGTGACATACCTACAGTCCCTATTCCTGTGATCTTCCCTTGCTGGTTTCCACCAAAGGTGACCACACCTCCATTTCTTGGTCTAAGGTTTTGGAACAAAGACCTTTCTCCTGTCATATGTCGCGAGCATCCACTGTCCAGGTACCATTTGTGGTGTCTCTTTTGTCCTGTTAAACACATCTGCAACAGGAATAATCAAGTTTTTAGGTACCCATATACTTTTGGGTCCTCTTTTGTTAGACCTGGGTGTTGGTCTCTTTTTGTGTTTACACTGAATCACATTGTGTCCAGCTTTTTCCACGTTGAGAACACCCAGTAACCTTTCCCTTGCCTTTTTCAATATTAAAAATATGAGGTTCAGGCATGTTATAATCCCAAAAGCCTAAGCCACTTTTGTCAATGAAATGTCTTTGATCACCAAGTAATCTGTTCAAATTATCAGTTCCTTTGACAAACTTAGCTAAGTCTTTTGTTAGTTGCTCAACTTGCTTCTGAAGTTTTATATTTTCTTCAGACACATGTTGAGAACTACTGATGTCAGACACAAGGATCTTTTCCTTGAGCATAATATTTTCTATCTCAAGGGCTTCATATTTATTACACATTTCTGTGTGAGCCTTGGATAGATTCTTATACTCTTGAAATAGTTCTTTGGAGCTTTCCATCAGATCATCATACATTTCTTGAAGAGTTAAAGGAAATACCTCTTCTTCAGAGCTGTCTGATGATGGCAGGCTGGCCATAAGACATAAGTTGGCCTCTTCTGAAGTATCTTCTTCTTCTTCAGAAGTAGATTCATCAAGGTCTTCCCATGTTGCCATTAGTCCCTTCTTCTTTTTGAAGAACTTCTTCTTATTGAATGTATTTTTCTTCAACTTAGGACACTCAGCCCTCACGTGACCTGGTTGTTTGCATTCAAAACAAGTAATTTTGTCATTTTGAAAATCTTTACCTGTCTTACCTCCTTTAGAGGTTGAAGGTTGATTCCTTCTGAACTTTCCTCTGTTTTGGAGCATTCTTTTGATCTTCCTACTTAAAAGAGCGAGATCATCATCTTCTGAGCTATCTTCAGAATCCTCATCTGTTTCCGAAGTTTCCTCTGCTTGCATAGCCTTCATCTTGCCATGCCTAGACTGACTGGTATTGGAGTTTAGAGCCAGAGATTTCTTCTTGTTGTTATCTTCTTCAAGCTCAAGCTCATGAACCTTGAGAGATCCCAGAAGTTCCTCCATTCTAAGGGAGTTTAAGTCTCTTGCCTCTTGAATGGCAGTAACTTTGGGTCTCCAGGTCTTAGGCAAGCTTCTTAGAATCTTTCTGTTATTATCTCCAGATTCGTAAGTTCTGCCCAAGGACCTGAGTCCATTTGTAATGGTCTGAAACCTCCCAAACATCTGATCAATGGTTTCTGTTTCTTCCATTTTGAACATCTCATATTGGTGTATGAGCATACTAATCTTGGATTGCTTGACAGTTTCAGTCCCTTCATGGGCTGCTGCAAGAGTATCCCAGATTTCCTTGGCAGATGTACAACCGTGCACCTTCTCATATTCTGATTTGTTCAATGAGCATATCAGATAGAGTTTGGCTTTGGCATTCATCTGAACTCTAGCCTTCTGCTCCAAGGTCCAGTCAGCCTTAGGTATAGGCACATTGTTTAGCATGGGCACATAGTCTCCATCAGTAACTACATCCCAGACATCAATGTTGTTGCTTTCTATGAACAGCTTCATACGATCTCTCCAGTAGTGATAGTCTACTCCATTGAATGCTGGGGGTCTTGTGATAGATGCACCCTCAGAGATGTATTGCCTGTTGTTGTTTGCAGCTTCCATCTGGATCTTTTAATCCTCAACACTTGTTAGGTGCTCAACCCTGAGTTAAGCTCTGGTACCAACTGTAGAAACACAGGGAAACACTAGAAGGGGGGTTGAATAGTGTTTCTTTAGTATTTTGAAAGCTTTTTGAAAACAACAAATTATAAACAGTTTCAGACAGGTTTATCGAGGCTGTCTGAAGTATTTAAATGGTTCCTGAAAATATATTTTAAAAGGTTTCTTTGCTTTTAAAATATTTAGAATAGCTTTTCAACACCCTTGATATTAATATAAACGAATTGACAAGAGATAAGGGATAGAAAAACTTAGCCAAGGATTTATCCTGGTTCACTCACCACCACTGTGAGCTACCTCCAGTCCCAATGCCAACAAGCACTTGGATTTTCTCTTAATCTTTCACAAAGATTACAAGTATTCTTTTCTATCAAGCCTCTTCAGGCTCTACAACACAAGTATTCTTTTCAGTACAAGCCTCTTCAGGCTCTAACAACACAAGTATTCTTTTCTAGTCAAGCCTCTCAGGCTCTACAACAATTACAGTTAAAAGGAGTTTAAGCTTTTAAACTACACAAGTTTAAAGCTCAAAACCTATTACGATGTACAGCTTAAAAACTGAGGTATACTCAGGATATGAAAATATAAAGTGTACAAAGAAGTTTATCAGAGTGATTTTCTTGAAGAAAATTTGCAGCGATGATTCTCTTTTTCTATATGCTCTTCTCTGTTCTTGTTGCTTCTTGTTGTGATGGTCTTCATAAGGGGTATTTATACCCAGAATTTAATCCGTTGAAAAACCACCGTTTAGAGATAGCATTAAATGCTATTCAATCCGTTGTGAGACATACTTCTGAGCATCCTGATATTTCTGACACAGTACAAGGTTGTATCTGCCAAAACGGCTGCTTCAGGAATTGCTGCGCTGCTGCGTTTATCAGAGATTTCCTCAGTGGTGTATGAAATTCAAATGTACCAGGAAAGCCTCTGTGTTTGTTGCCATAAACGTGTTCCAAAACGTACGAGCAGAAGAGACTCAGAATAGTCTTCACGCAAGGTTTCAGCCAGGTTGCCACGTCATTAATAAAACTTCAGACGGCTTCGGGTTCCAGTCTTCAGACAGGCTTGGCTCTTCAGACAGCTTTCAACGCTTAAGACAGGTTCGACCACTTTCGAAGGCCTGTTTCCCTCAGATGACTTGAAGCACTTCTTGAAGACTTATAAAGCGTATTGTGGCTTGCTGAAATCACAGATAGATAATTAAACACTTAAGAGTATCTGTGAAAATAAATACTAGTAAATTTGTTAATCATTAAAACTTGGAAATATTGTTGTCTTAAAACATCATAAAGTCTCTTATGATATTTTTGAGACTCAACACTTTCCACACTTGTTGCACTTAAGTTCTCCTTGGCGTTGGGTTTGCTGAGTAGGCAAGACTGGTTTGCCTTGCCACTTAGGCTTGGAGCCTTTGCTCGGAAGGGGAACCTCAAACTTCCTCTTTCCTTTATTCTCCATTGGTGTAGATAATGAAGTAGTTCCTTTAAAATTCTTCTCTGCAATGTAACATTTGCTCACTAACAATGAAAAGTCTCTAATTTCTAATGTCCCAATCCTGTCCAACAGTTCAGGCCTTAGTCCTCCCTTAAATTGAGCACATCTCCACTCCTCATCAGTCACAGCTTGAAGGTATCGAGAATACTTGGCTAGTTCCTCAAACTTTGCCACATACTGACCCACTGACATGTCACCTTGCCTGAGTTGCAGAAATTCGGTCTCTTTTTGCCTCTTGATGGTAGCCGGAAAATATTTCCCCAAAAACAAGTTTTGAAACACCTCCCAAGTCATTGGTGCCTCTGACTCTGCAGCCCGAACCTTTGCAGTCTTCCACCAATCCTCAGCCTCTCCTCTCAACATATAGACTGCAAAACCTACCTTTGCTTCATTCGTGCATTTCATCACTTCGAAAATCCGGTTCAAATCCCGAAGCCAATTCACCGCTACGTCAGGGTCATAGACTCCGTCGAACTGTGGAGGGGTATGCTTCCTAAACTCTGATAACCCCACAGCAAAAGAGTCTACAACAGGAGGTGGTGGTGGTTCTGTGTACCTCCTAGCCATCTCTTGAAGCATGGCTGCATTGGTGGCAGCTTGCTCCCGTGCTGCTTCAGCTTGGACCCGATTCGTATTCATTTGTTCTCCCATCATATGGGTTAGGGCTTGAAGAGCTGCCGCCACAGGATCCTGAGTAGGACCCTGAGAAGAAAATGATGATGATGATGATGATGATGATGATGATGATGATGATGATGATGATGATGATGGAGGAGGAAAATTGACCCTTGGACGACCTCTCCTGTCGCCTGCCATAATTCCCTACATATCATCAAGCAAATTTCGAGGTGATCAGTCTCTCAATTCACAAAATAATACATATGGAATCATTAACAAACCACATAATATCTTAATCTCACAGTCCAAATGGATTGAACTGCTCTGATACCAAAATGTAACACCTTAAATTCCAAGGTAAGAACCTAGTCCGTTGGAAACCAAGTTCTTAACTCAAGATTCAGGGCGTAACGTTTTGAATATCAACTTATTCATAAAAATTGCAAGAAATCCAATGAAAATCTAACAATTCAATGAAACATACTAAACCATAACAATATAAGAGTCCATCTATATACAACATTTACATAAGGAAAACTTCTCATGACCCACAAAGTTTACAAAATAAACTTACTAAGTAACATCAATCCTACTGATTTATATTTACATATATCCATAACACATATCGACTTAATCAAAACTAACAAAAAGATCATTTATCTATTCCCCAAGCCCTTCACTTCCCAGATTGGGAATCTGACGACGGAGGGTACCTGTTCAGCTAAACAAAATCCACATAACACGTGGTGAGATAAAAATCTCAGTGAATATAACTCTTATGCATGAATGCAAGGAATAAATAGTTATG
The DNA here is from genome assembly GCA_026901365.1 of Sesbania bispinosa. NCBI lineage: Eukaryota > Viridiplantae > Streptophyta > Magnoliopsida > Fabales > Fabaceae > Sesbania > Sesbania bispinosa. The sequence continues at coordinate 184,980 of QLOH01000200.1, read as the reverse complement.
CCCATTCATATTCTATAAGGATTCAACACAATCAACAAATAAGTACTATGCAACATGATGCACTCACTGTTGTGCCCAGCAGGTATGTTCTTATCACTTTCTAGGGTTAGACCTGAGCTCAGACTACAGGAACCGGCTTTCCCGGGGACAATTCCCACCCAAACTGGGCCGAAGCCGTGTTTTCAATAACAGAAATCTTTTACTCACGACATAAAGCCGCCTTGAATTTACTTTAATCATATATTTGGATAACATAAGTACACAATGTCTCATTTCTAGCAATTACAAACAATCAACTAGTTTTGACTATTTCGACATTTCGACCCCTATAACTCAACATTAAATTCTTGAATCCAAACATCGAATTAGCCTTTTCAATTCATAATAATGCTAAACCAAGGGGTAAAATCGATGAGAATGCTCATATGAGTTACAATCAAGGGATTTCGATAGTTTTGTAAGTTTCGTTAGTTTTGATATCTTCGAAACTAAAGAAATCGTCGCTTGATTCTAAACTCCTATACTCAATCTACCGATAATCAATCCAAACAAACAAACATTTATCAATTCTATCAATCATCTAACCAGCATCAAGAAAGGGAAGAGAAAGGGGTGGGAGCATGCTTTGAGACCAATAGATTCAACCATAAATGTGAGTTATACTCACCAATCTATGAAATTAAGGGAGGAATTGAGAGCTTGAAGCAATCCAATTGTCGATTCTAGCTTTAATCTCCCTTCAATGCCCCGAAAACGACTTCCTCTCTCTAGGTTTTGCGTTTTATCTCTCTAGGGTTGAAAGAGGGAAGAAGAGAATGATAAGTTTCAGAATTTCGCATGTCCAGCTATATATATAGAACAGCTGGTAATCGATTACGGTAATCCTGTAATCGATTATCAGAGGTAGAATTTTACACTGGAGATCATTTCTAGAAAATTGGTAATCGATTACACCCCTTGGTAATCGATTACCAAGAACTCAGTCCTCAGGTAATCGATTACAACCCTATGTGTAATCGATTACACAAAAAATTGCTCTCAGGTAATCGATGACAACCCTGTAAGTAATCGATTACACAAAAAACTGCCCTCAGGTAATCGATTACCAACAGGGTTGTAATCGATTACCGGTAACAAAATTTCTTAGATTTGCTTAAGTGAAAATATTAACTTAGTTTTTTTTAAAGCCTAACTTGTGATTTCCTAATTCTTCTACTTTCCTTTCCTCAATTATTCACTAGTATTCTCAGTTAAAATTTTATGACTTATTAAGTCTAATATGCGGGTTGTTACAGTAAATTTTTTTTATGAACTGCGGGCATCCTCCATGGGAGAGTCTTGCTTTTGTCGGTTTCTATTATTTTTATTGCACTTTTGATTTTTTTATTATATTAAATCATTTTCACTAATTATTCGTTCCTATAATTTTTTTTATTATAAGAGTAATTTTTTAATGAACCACGGGAGCCAATCTTGCTCTTACCATTTTTTTCTTTTTTTTCTCATACATTAATTTTCTTTTTTATTATTATATTAAAACATATTCTCTTAATATATAAGTATTTATGATAGCAAATATTTTATCCTTTGCGAAACACGGACAACATAAATCTTACCATCAATATACCCGTGCGAAGGTACGGGTCACCTACTAGTTTACTCCTCAAAGAGGATTACGTCAAGGAGATCCTCTCTCCCCTTATCTTTTTGTTCTCTGTATGGAGAAATTGGGACTTCTAATATTAGAAGCAGTGAATAGAGGTGAGTGGAAGCATGTGAAGATTACTAGGGAGTGCCCTAACCTCTTTCATCTTTTCTTTGCTGATGATTGTCTCTTGTTTGTTAAAGCGATGAATAGCCAAGTTTGTTTCATGACTACACTTGTACAGAAATTTTGTGATGCGTTTGGATTTAAAATTAATGTGGACAAGTCTAGAGCGCTTGCCTCCAAGAGTATCCCCTGTGCTAAAAAAGTTCGGCTTCAGCAAATTTCAGCCATTTGTTTCACTACCAACCTGGGTCGTTATATTTGTTTTTATGTTTTCCAAGGTCGTCCCCCTAGGGAAGCATTTCAGCCTATTTTGGATAGGGTGCAAGCTAAAATATCAAGTTGGAAGCACAAGCTTTTAAACAAGCCCGAAAGACTTTGTCTTGTTCAATCTGTTTTGGCCTCTATTCCAACCTATTCCATGCAATCTTTTTTCTCCCCCAATACGTGTGTGACAAGTTAGACGCTATTGCTCGAAATTTCTTTGGAAAGGTAATAATTAATAACCATGGCTTCATCTGGTTAGCTGGTCCAAATCCACATGTGCCCGTAAGTTTGGAAGATTAGGCTTGCGAAGGGCGCGTATGCAAAATACCTCTCTGTTGGGGAAATTGATATGGGACCTCATTCATAATGATCATAAGCTTTGGGCGCAGCTGCTTCGTTCTCGGTACATGCTAAACTATGACGTTCTTACTGTTTCTAATGTCTCTGGATCTTTTATTTTGAGATCAATTTTAAAGTCTAGAAAGGAGTTACGTAATGGTTTTGGCCTCCAACTTGGGAACGGGGAAGCAAGCTTTTGGTATATGATCCTTGGCTCACAAATGACCCTCTATGTAATTTTGTTCCTTTTGTTGATATTCATGACACCTGGATGAGAGTTAGGAACGTTTGGTATGAGGGGGGTTGGCATCTAAAACAACTTTAGACAATTATCCCCCTCCTATAAAAGATCAAATTTTGAGTAAATGTCCATTCCTCTATACTACTGATATGGATAATTTTTGTCTAGGATATATATTGCGCGCTCTGGGTATAGCTGGCTGGTGGATATGACCTATAACAACATGACAATCATGGGATTTCACACCTTTCAATCTTTGATCTTTCACCGATACTAGATTTCTAATGTTAGAGGAAAAGCCCTCAGGAACTTTGACTCCCTGCAAGAACTTGCAAAAAATAACTTTTTCTTTTCTGCTAAAAGTATAAGTCGTCGGGGGTAGATATGTACGTGAACCCTTTTTTTCTAGGACCAATTCTTTTCTTATACCCATTACCAACAAGTCCAATCTCGTATTTATCCCATCCTTGCTCTTGCCTTTGACATTCAGTAACGTGCCGATAACACTCTCGTACACATTTTTTTCTATATGCATCACATCAAGGAAATGTCTAACAAACAATGACTTCCAATATGGCAACTCAAAAAAAAATAGACTTCTTTTTCCAACCGCCAGTAACAAGTTGTCCAACAAAAGGTTTGCCGAAGTTGTTGGTCAAGTTACCCACCTTTTCCCACAACTCATCACCCTATCAATGGAGAAGGAGGCCTCCCTTCTTCAGTGTTGCCACTGAATGCTTTCTTCCATCCCCTATAACGATGGGATGAAGGCAAAAACTTACGATGACCCTGAAATATATTCTTCTTACAATGTGCCAAGCGCATCCAAGTAGTATTTTCATCACAAACAGGACATGCACATTGACCCTTGACACTATAGCCAGAAAAAATTACCATAGGCCGGGAAATCATTAATCGTTCCAAACAACAACGCCCTCAACTAAAAAGATTCTTCTTTGTAGCCATCGTAGAACTCTACTCCAGTATCCCACAATAGCTTCAAGTCTTCAATCAATGGTGCCACGTACACATCTATATCATTACCCGGTTGTTTGGGCCCCGATATCAACATAGACAATATCATGTATTTGCGCTTCATACAAAGCCAAGGAGGTAGATTATATATCATCAATACCACCGGCCATGTACTATGGGTACTAGATTGGACACCATGCGGATTCATTCCATCTGTTGATAATGCAAGTCGAAGATTTCTTGCTTCCTCCCCAAAAGAGGGGTACTCATCATCTATTTTCCTCCACTGCGGAGAATCCGCGGGATGCCTCAACATGTCATCCTTGACTCGTTCACTTGCATGCCATGTTAAGTGCTTTGCATCAATGACACTACAATACATCCTTTGTGTGACACCCTTCTACCCCAATCTCTAATACAACCAATAAATCGAAAAATAAAGAAAAGTTGTAGCCCACAGCGGGTAAAAAGGTTCACGTGTCTCTCTTATAAAACGCCATTTAACTTAAAGTCAATTCAATATAATAAAAGATAAAGTCAACGGTTTAGAAAAAAATACTAAAACATCAAATATTAAATCTTAACATCAAAAAAATATCCATCATGGCCATGTAAGGCACTTAGAATACTTTTCATCAATCTCTACTCAAAAACATAATAAAAGGAAACCCTATTACTAATGCCCTGATGTCACACGTATCAGAGCGGAACCCCTTCAATTCAATACTTGGCACCTTGAGTGCCATCTTCGTCACCTATAAAATAACCACATAGAGTACGGTGAGGAAAAGAACACATACTCATACATGCACGCAGCATGCTGGTAATCGATTACAAGGGGCAACGCTGCCCAGAAAGACCTATAATCGATTCCAAACTGCTGTAATCGATTACCAGCGACGCGAGACGACAGTTCTTGCCATTTTTTCCCCCTGTTAAACCCCTTTCTTCAACCCCTAATCAATCCTCATTGTTAATACTTCAATCCAACACGTTTTTACCGAACAAATTCAATGAAAACATCAATCTTTACTACAAATTAACACATCTAATCCATTATGATTCCTCATCACTAAACCCTTACTTATCCCTTTTCGCTATTCTCGCTATCATCATTCAATTCATCAAGATTCATCAAGATTAACACGTTTAAACATCAAAGCAAACATATTTTCATCATACAACACATGATGCATATAACAAATTCGAATTTAAAAGTCTTAGAGGGTCTTATGGTTGCCCTCACTACCCAAGCACTCCCACATACACATACAAGTAGCACTCTTCCCCCTCGTACCTTGAAGGTGAAATCAAACAGCAACAATTGGCTCTTTCTTTGATGATCACTCTGCAGCAACCTCCTCTTGCGAAGTCATTTCTCCCCTCCTTATGGTTTCGCTCTCTGACGATTTGAAAAATAAGAATTAGGGTGAATTGGTAACCTCTCCTTACTTAAATACTTAACTGAGTTGGGCCCACCCTCAACCCACTTATTACTCATTATTCATAAAAATATTAATATTACTAATAATATTATTTATTTCTTTTATTTTATTTTTATTTTATTTAATAAAATTTGGGATGTTACACTATGAAACATTGGAATTATCAAAAAATACCAAACCACCTTTGCTGGTGTAGTCTCTTTCTTATAACGAGACACATTGCATTTATGACACACACTTAATGATGCATGCTCATTTCTGAACAAAATGCAATCATTGGGACAAACATGTATCTTCTCATAGGTCATCCCATTAGAACGTAATGGCAACATCTCCTTCAACAATGTGAGTAACTCTATGAAACTCTTGTCAGACCATCCATTTGTTGCTTTTAGATTATACAACTTGAACACGACGGACAACCTCATGTACTTGGAGCAACCGTTGTACAGTGGTTTTCTAGCATCACTAGCTAGGGTATCAGACATTTGGGAACAATCTCTAAGGTCCTCTTCAACTACATTTCGAATCTCATCAATTCTGTCATAATCCTCCCATCTGGTCTCACATTCATCATCACTAGGTTATACGTTGACATTATTCTCTCCTATACCACTATGTTCACTTCTAGTCTCACCATGAAATGTCCAACATATGTAACTTCGATCAATTCCAAAACAGAATAGATGGTTCCTCAACTCTGGTTCACTTACTCGCTTAGAACATTTCAAACATGGACACACAATTCTACTAGGATTTGTTGCATGGTTAACAACAAACTTAATGAACATTTCCACCCCTTCCTCATACTCATTTGTCAAACGGCTTGCAAACATCCAAGAACGATCCATATTCTACCAATATATCATCAAATCATTTATAATTAGCTCGAAAAGGAACACATTATTTAGATGTAATAAATATGTAAGCTAATAACATTAATGCATGCGCATACAAATATATAAGCTAATAACATTAATGCATGCACATACAAATATGAAGGAAACTAAGGTAAATACATGCACATACAAATATATAATTAAGCTATTAACATTAATGTTCTAACACAATCATCCCAATCATTTTCATAATTAATATTATTAATCCTAATCAAATTAATGGCAAAAAATTAAAACAAATTGCATAAACATGGGTGCAGTTAGCAAAAACATGGGTGCAGTAAGTAAATTAGTTGCAGAAAATATAAAATAATTGCATAAACAATGGTGCAGATAGCATAAACATGTGTGCAATAAGTAATTTAGTTACAGAAAAAGGGTGCAGATAGCAAAATAGTTGCAGAAAGAACCCTAACCTTTTAAGCTAATCGCTGCTACGGACGGTGAGGGAGGCGTTGCTGGACGCGTTGCTCGTGGCTGGAGGCACTGCTCGTGACTGCTTGCGGAGGCGCTCGTGGAGGATGGTGCAGAGGCACTGCTGCTGCCGCTCACTGTTCGGACAGAGGTGAGGACAGAGAGAAAGGGAGGAGGTGAGGATGGGAAGAGAGAGAACGGGAGAATAAAACTGAATGGGGTTTTAGAGAGAGGGGGTGTTGTGTGTGAGAGACGCGGGAGAAAAATAAAAGTAACATAAGATTTTATTGAGTGAGGAGGGCACTCCATGGAGTGCCCTAATTTAAAAAAAATAGTGGGAGGGCACTCCTGAAGCGCCCAAACAGGAAGGCGTTCGGGAAGCGCCCTTACAATAAAAAATAAGACAACAAATTTGTCTTATTTAAAAGGGCGTTCGTACGAGGGCCCTGATCAGTTAAATAGATAATAAAATACAAGACACTCATGTGAGCGCCCTAACAGGAAATACTGAGGGCGCTCCCGCCCAGATTACAAGCGCCCTAACGTTAAAAAACTCAATCTGAGCGCTAATCCGCACGGGAGCGCCCTAAACTAGGTGCTCTTATATCCTAAATTTGGCGTAGTGAGACAATGAAGTAATTAGATATATGGGATAAAAAAGATAATGGATTTCAATAAATTCAAGCCCAATATGTTTGGAAAGATGATACACACATTTCGAACAAATTTATTATAATAAACTAAATTAATCAATTTTCTTAACTTCGGTAAGTGGTTAAAATATTCTTATAATTAAGATAAGAGATAATATAATCATGAACAATTAGATAAAAATGAAATTAAAAGGGTGTGTGTGCTTATTTGTGAAGTTATTGTCTGGGTTTGACAAATTATATTACACTGTCAATACATGTTCAGAAATACTATTTGTATAACTACAACATTTACAATAAAGAGAAATAAAAAGAGAAAATAGAAAAAAAGGAGAGTGGTGTGAAATGTGTGATGGGTGATATGATCGAAATAAATAGAGTAAAAATGTGTTATATAAGTTGTATATTTTTATTATACAAATATATTATCTCATACATGTTCTCTCATATGCGAGTTCGGGATGTTAAATATCACGAACAATAACCCGGATCATAATCAATAAAATACAGTATTATAGCATGTTCATATTCAATTAATTAAAAAGGTTTAGAAAGAACTGTGTACCTGAAATCAATGAGGGGTCCATCCTTGGTGTTCTTGAACAACGTGAGAGAAAATTACTCTCTTTGTGATAGGAGCTGAGAAAAGTGATACGTACAATATGAACTATCTAATGAGATAACAATTATGTGTCTTACCACTAAAGATCAGGCACCTCTCAATACATAGGCCACTATAAATTGAATAGCTATATCACAGGTCATTTATGATAAAAGTCTAATATACATTATCCATCAATTAATAATATGAAATATTTCATAATTGATGATAACCATTTAATATATATAAATATAATTTATTAATTAATACTAATCCATGACAATAATAATAGACAATAATTAAATATATAAATACAAAACAGGACTGAGCTTTGCCCACTGCTATGATGTATACATCTATTTGGCCATTAAATTAGCTTCCTTGTAATTCATGACCAGCCTAAAAGTTGCAAGGGGAAAGGTTGAATCTGTCTGTGTGAACCATGCATGGACTCCGCAAACTAAATTAGATCTAAGGTTTTCCTTTTTTTTTCGCATTCTGCAAAAAATAAAAAAAATCACTCTAGTAGTGCGCTTTGATAATCAATTGGTAACAGAAGCTATAGGCCAGGAATTAAGATGATCAAATGTAGAAAGTTTTCAGAGACTAGGAAAGATATAGTATTTAATTAATTAACAACATATCCTATGATGTGGAGAAACACAAAAGTTGGCTCATGTATTCGATCAATTAATAAAAGAAAAGAAATTTGATTATATTTTTGCGATATAATTCACGTTATATATAAAAGCTTAATAAATAGACCGAGATTTCTCTGTAGTGTATAGAAAAACTTTTTACCACCTCCCTGATCCTTTAATCTCCTATAAAGTCCAAAAACCTTGTTCCCAAAACAGAAAGAAATTATAAATAAAGATATCTTTGATACTAAACTTTTACAGAAGCTAGAGGATTCTTAGGATTTCATCAAAAGATATTAATCAAATAGCAAACTTAAAATAATCCTTGTAATTAGTGGACCACCATGAGAGAGTAGTGTCTAATTATGATTGCCATTAATATATATACCTTGAGAGTGGAAAGCAATTGATATTGGAACCATTATACTTATACCTAAATGGGCCAGCAATGATTATTACGACAATGTTTTAGTATATGCACACGTATGCTTCATCCAATCAGAGCGATATAGACATAGACAACCTTCCAAAATTTTATTAATCCTTGTAATATTTTACACTATAAAGTTGTTCTTCGACGATAACTATGTCTTATCAGTGCCAATGGCTGCTCAACACCTTGCTATAGCTAAGTTTTCGGCATTCCCCTGCTTTACAGAGTAGTTGATTATTGATTAATTATGTTAATACCTTGATATTGGTCAAAATGGGATAATCTAATTTTCTTATTGGCATGGTCCTAATTCTAAGTTTGCAGCAGAGAACAATGGTGCTCTGCTCCAAAATGGCATAGTTTTTATGTTATTATTTTTTGTTTGCGAGTGCCTGCCACTCAATTTTTATATTAGCAATCATAGTATAACAATAGCAAAAGCAGAAAGAAAGACGCCGAAATTAATGTGAAGTAGATGGATAATTTTAAATATTTGTAATAAATTAATGTAGCGTTGTACTTTGATTGCATAATATAATCAAAGTAATATTAAACTCAACATATTTTTCTTAAACACGGAACTCTTGTTTTGATTTGTTTTCAATGTGCGCCATGTTTGGAATTGGAGCACTTCCAACCCACAAACGAGTTGACTTGTACATTTTGTATTCAATGGTCACTAAGTAGGGATGCGATGCGATGACTTTGCTCTGGATTGAAATGCATCATGATCATAAACAAGATGTGACCTCCAAATATAAATCATCAAAGTCTACTCTGCTGTTTTCTCCAGTTACGCTTAGAAGGAAAGTCTTTGCACATTAATTATGCTTGCCTAGGTGCTTCAGTATTTCCATTTGGTGATTCTATAGTCAGGAAAACTGATACTATAATAAAAGATTGGCAATATAGGAGAGATGAAAATCTGATAACAAATCTCTTAGATGGAATTTTGGTGGAGGGGTTCTGACCTATATATGCTAGTCCTAGAAAGTATGGGAATGAGGATGTCCCCTCTTGCACATGCATGCTTGTTGAATTTTGAAGTGTGGTAATAGTGGATTTTATTGCAGGCGATATTAGAACCCACTATCCATTTATGCTTTGTATTAGAGAAATAAAGAGAGAAATAGGAAAAGGAGAAATAGGAAAGAGATGAAGTGAATTTTTAGGTTGTTTGGTGTGGAAGAAATGAGTGTGAAACATAAAAGAAATAAATCTTTAAATTGTTTGATATAAGAGAAACATGTGTGAAATAGAAAAGAAATAGGTTATTGTGTTGTTGCTGAAATAGAAAAGAAATAGGTTATTGTGTTGTTGCCCCCATTTCTCCTCTATCTCACATCAAATCTGTGGAGAAATAAAAAGTATGTGGGGCCCACAATTTTTTGACACTTTTCTAGCATTTCTCTTCTCCACCAAACAAGGGAAGTTACCAATTTCTCTCCCCTTTCCCTATCCTCCACTTCTTCTCCACCATACAAGGGCTAACAGAGAAAAATAGAGTGGAAATCCATTTTTACACTCTATTTTACTTAATTTCTTTTCTATTTTTCATATACCAAACAAGATGAGAGAAAAATAATACCATATTTCCACAAGGTTAGGGATTGTTTTTCTTGTATTGAAGTCCCAATCCTTATTTTTGTTGAGTTTCATAATGGTAGGGTAGGAGTGTTCAACACCCATTTTATCACTTTAACCCATTCCGGTCCAATCTATTCAGGTTAAGTCTGACCCTATCTTACAAGAGAGAACAAAGATCAAATCATGTTTTATATTTGATGATCCAAGTTGAGGACGTGTTCAAACAAGTCTTTGAGTTATCCAACTCATCATTTGTATATAAATATAATATTTAATTTATTACTTATAATTTTTTATTATTTAAAAACCTGATCTCATTTTTTCAATTTAGATGTTTTTTTTGTTTAAAACCTGCGGGCTACAAACACCCCTACACCAGAGAATGTCTTCCTCCATTAATGTGTAAATCTACGAATATTACAATAATGATAATTAAACACCTCAAAATTCCATATACCGATTTAAATCTTTTATCTCTCTCCATTTTCTCACATATCATATTGTCTACCATATCTATTATATTTTTCTCACTTGTAGTTTTATATCTTTTTTGATGCATAGCATCAGAGTCTACCAATCATTATTATTCAGGATATTAGGTGAGACTCAAATCTTTAGGTGAATTATGGCTAATACTCCAAATGAAAAAAAAAAACTAATTATATTGTTTTATTGTTTCATATATAAATATTTAAAAATAAGAGATAAAATTAAAATAAGATATAAAATGAAAATAAGATATTTTTTATAATTAAATTGAAAATAGAAAATAAAAACAAGTTTTTAAATCAAACAAACCCTTAATTAGTCTTTCTAAAAAAAGACAACCAAATAAATTGTTATTAGAAACTTGTAAATTCCTTTGTTTCCTTTTGTATATTTTAAAATTTGAAAAGTACGAGAATGCCTATTTATAGTCCTTTAATTTCGAAATGATTTTAATAATGATCAGTCATGTTTGAGTAATTTTAACCTTTTAATGTGAAAGATCTCTATGATAAAAGTTCAAAAATAATTTTATTTTCAATACTTTAATAAATCCAATCAAAATTAATCATTTTATGATCAGTTTTTAAACAAATCAATCTAACTGGCCGAACAATTCCATCTATCCTAACTCCCTAAAGATATTCAAACAGAGCTTCAACCTAAAGTGCAAGCAACATGAAGTTTGACACCCTCAATTCAACTTGGATTTTTTAAGTCCAAAATTGATAAAATATATAGTATCTTTATAAAATATATATAAAAGTAAGGTAGTGAAATCATCTTTTGAAACATAAAAGAAGGATAAAATGGTAAATTTCTTTCAAAAAATTTCTAAAAATAGTAAGTCACTTTCCCATTTTAAATTGTTAACATTAGTAATCATCAATAATTAATTACAATAATTATGTTAGTGAAAATATCACTAAAATTATTAACTTATAATAATAATTTATCCTCTTATTTACTTGAAAAGCCTACAACTTTTACTAATTTTTATCTTATAAAAATAAAAAAATTAATTTATTTGAGAAATTATAAATATTAATACCAAAAAAATAAATAAACATTTAGCTTTTAAAAAAAATATTTTTATTCATTTATTATAAAAATATTTTAGTATATTTTATGAAATATATAAGAAGAATAAAAATATAATATGAAATTAAAAAAATTCTAAAGCACTTATTAAAAATAAAAATATTTACAATTGTGATAATAATAATTATTTAACTTTGATTATTATATCATAATTAAAGCCTTTTTATATTTTTAATATTAAATTTATCTAAAAAAACTTGCAAATTTTACTAAATTATTGTAACCAAAAATCTTTTGCTAAATTATATTCAAATGACAAAAATCATTTATTTGATGTTGATTAATTGTTTCCTAATATTCTTTTCATTTTCCAATGACAATAAAATAAAAATTCGAGTCAAATATTTAAGTTAAAGGTTAAAAATTATAAGAAAAATCTTCATAGCATGTAATTTATAAAGTAAAACCAAATCAAACGAGAATGCAACTTTACAAGAAAACTTACTAATAATTTAGTTATAAGATGAAAGTAAATCACACATGATTAAAAATTTTAAATAAAAATAAATTATTATTTAATTTACTCAAAGAATGGTATTAAAATAAAGTATAAATATTCAAATTTGTGTTGATCATATATTATATGAAAATTTATTATTATTTAAATGATAATGTAAGAAAATATCATACGGAAATGAACATTTTATATGAAAGCTCATAAATATCAAAATTAAAAGTACACTTTTTTGATAAGTGGGAAAAGAAATTAAAAATGCACTTTAATTAAACTTTTTAATATAAATTTGACTTGATTATAAATTTTACTTTTATTTTGTTGTTTTTTAATTGTAAAAATATATTAAAAAATATTTCATAAAAATTATTGAATTTTAAAATTGAATTGTGTACTTATCCATATAATTTTTTTAATATTTTTAAAATATTTGTTTAAATACCACATGGGAATAGATCTTTATAATAAGTTATTAATATTTAATTGTTAATTTAGTATATAGATTACAAGAGGTAGAATTTTCACAAATTATATATTTTAATATTAGGGTAAATAGACTTATAGCACATAGAAATAATTTTTTCAACAAAAATACATTAATATCTAAATCATAATAGTAAATTTGTATTGAGATATAGTAATTTAAGAGTACAAGTATAACGCACGAGGATAACCATTTTATATGAATATAATGATATTCAACTTATAATAATTTAGATAAATACCTATGTTATTTAAGTAAGATTCATATCAAGAAACAATGTTAGAGGAAATTTTTAATCCTAAGAATATTAAACTCTGTGTTGATTATATTTACTTGAAATTTTATTACCATTTTAATTATAAAGTAAAAAATATCATCTATGATTAAACATTATACATAAAAAGTCATTAATATCTAAATTAAAAGTATGCATTAATTGAATATTTTACTATAAGTTTTTATCAATTGTAAATATTTTACTTATAATTTGTTGTATTTAGTTGTAAAAATATAAAAAAATACTAATTAATAAAAATGATTAACTTTTTAAAATTAAATTGTGTTTATATCCATATAAATTTCCTTTTAAATTTTTATACATCACAAGGGAATAGATCTTTATATTTTGAGTTTATTGGTATTTATTTGTTATACTAATATATATATTACAATAAGTAAATATAATTCACCCTAATTAAGAAATAATGTTGAGAAAAATGTTTACTTTTTGTGCATAATTTATTTAATCAATATATAATTAATATTGTAAGTACTTATGACATATTTCACACGTATTATTATATTATTTTTTACCGTGACTTATTTTAAATTTTCTATTTTCAAACTATTTCTTATCATATTTCATGCTCATTTCTTTTTTATGTTTTATTTTATAATCATGCTAATCTTATTTTTTATTATTTTCAAGTCTTTCAATAAATATACTTTTGTGCATTATAAGCATTATAATTTATTTATGCATTATGTAATTAATATTATAAATAATTATGATATATATTTTTCATATGTTATTATATTATTTTTTAAATTATCATTTTATTATTTATATTTTGCTCCTCAAAAATAAATGTCTCGTGCGTTGCACGGGTCAACACACTAGTTTTATATAACTGAAAATGTTATTTGGTATGAGACGAATGATATGAATTAGTGTGAGAAGAGAAACAAAACATAGGATAAGAATGAAAGGTGGAAGAGGAAAAATCGTGAAAGAAAGAGAAAAGAAGTGCTAATTTTTATATAGCTAACAATTCATACAAAAGTTACAAATCATCACTTTTCATTGGAAGGGCGTTTTCTTTCATTAATATTAGAGATTATTTTGACGGATTTTTATAGTTTAATAATACTTGCTCCGTCCTATTTTACCTCTTTTTAAGGCTTTTCCACATAAATTAAGAAATATATTTAATTTTTTAAATTTTATATAAAAGATATTAACTAATTTTCTATTATTTATTATTAAAAATTATCTCATTTATTATTTGTAAAGGATATATCTGATAAAAATGTATTATATATTCTTTAAAATTGTAAAATAATAAGTATATTAAAATAGGTAAAAAATTCCTTTTTAAAATAACAAGTAAAATGGCAAAGATAAGTATCTGAGTACTTATATACTTCTCAAGATTCAAAGTATGAAAGTTAAATAATACTAGTATATTTTTAAGATGTTAATTAATGGTGCGAGGATATATATATATATATAGATAATTAGTGCTCTCACTTTGAATTACATTACCATTTTGTAACATTTAATATAGCTAAATAAATTAGTATTACTCATAACTATTAGAATTAGATTAATGAAAAAAGATTTTTACCTTATTTATATATATGAAATTATAGGTTGAAATTTCACTACTCTTATTGCCACCTAAAAAACAAACATGATTATAGCATTACTCTGATAATTTTGAAAGCAAGACGTGATACACATCCAATAATTTTTGACATGGTAATGTTCATTTTCGCTTTGTGAAAAGAGTTAGATATGTTCATATGTCAAAGGCTCAAAGGAAGTGCTCACATTTGATTCCGCAGCATATTCATCACACCTGTCCTAAATTGGTGTAGAGAGGGTAGGTCAACTGCGTTGCGTTGTTCAGTCAAAGAAAGAGACCCCTCCTTGAATGGTATAATTAAATGTAAAACGCATCTTCAATATTATATGGTTTCATCACGAACTTAGATATTTACTTGAACCCACAGTGTAGGAATTGGAGCCACGTGTCCATTTAATTTAAATGAAAACAAGTTTTGTGTGCTCCAATATTGAACCTAGATGTTGATATTTCTCCTTCCAGGTACATTTGTGTTATAGGAATCTCTGCTGCCGTCATTTGCTCTTATAGTCTTCCCTCAACTTTTATGTTGTCCGAAAAAATTAGCAATTTATGTTATTGAACTTGCATAAATGTTCATGTACATTAAATACACAGCAATCAGTGATAGAACTTGGAATAAATATTGGCGAGCCCAAATAAAATTTTAATAAATAAATAATAGGTTAAATTATATTTTTTATTTCTCTAATTAATTTAAATTATATGTAATTTTGTTCTTTTTAGTTTTTTTAATAAATAATTAATTTTTAAATTAACTAAATTTAGCCCCTTATCATTTGTCTTTTACCTAAAACTCTTAACCCTAAGTTCTTATTTTTAATC
Source organism: Sesbania bispinosa (assembly GCA_026901365.1). Classification (NCBI taxonomy): domain Eukaryota; kingdom Viridiplantae; phylum Streptophyta; class Magnoliopsida; order Fabales; family Fabaceae; genus Sesbania; species Sesbania bispinosa. The sequence goes on along the minus strand of QLOH01000200.1, from coordinate 169,499 downwards.
CAAATATTATATATTTGAGATTTGAAATCATTTTTAAAGTTCACAAGTAAAAGTTTTAATAGAAATTAATAAAATTTGAAGGATTTTTGTAGGTGAAATTAAGATTTAAATTAAAGAGAATGAAAATTTGAGATTTTTTAATTAGGTAAATTTTGATATTTTGATTGATGAGTTTTGAAATTAATAATATTCAAAATGAATTAATCAATTCAATTTGTATAGATGTTAAGTACGTAGAAGGTGATTATTTGAGGGTTTTTAGATATAAAATAATTGTTAGAGAGACCAATTTTGCCTAATTTTAAAAGTAGAGAGGGAGTTAATTTCTCAAATATACTTAAGAAGGAGTAAAAATACACATAGTGACCAAAATTGGAATTAAGTCTTATAGAGTAATATTTTAAGAGAAATGTTTTTTATACAACATGGAGAGAGATAGAGATACAATAAAAAAGTATGAGATGTGATAGGTGATGTGATAAGTGATATGATAGAGAGAGATAGAGAGAAAAAGTATGTTGTATGAGTTATTGTATAGATTTGTTGTATGAATAATATTACTCATATTTTAATAAATTTAATTATTAAAATAATATTTAGAAAGATAAATTATCCCCAATTAAAAAAACATTATAAAATATCTTTAAAATTACGTGAGATATTATGAGAAATTGCATGGTTGAAACTAAAAATATAAATATTTTTATTAATAATTAAATGAGTATGTATATATATAATTGAAAAAGTTTGGGGAGCCTCCCTGTCCTTATGCATAAGGTCCGCCGTTGTAGCATATAGTACATACATTATTGAAGCTTTGAGACAAAGTTGTTAAATCTACATCACACAGACTTCAGTTGATTAAATGTAACTAATCACCCATGAGGCCATGGCCCAACTAATTAATAACGTATAATTATTTGCAAGGTCAGATATCTAACTGTTAATGAAAATTACGGTTATAAATGTAGGGTCAATTTAGGATGAAGCAGCGTGTGAGTGTCATACCGGTATGACACTATTTTGATCTGGGATAGCAAGTCATGTTACTGATAAAAAAAATTTAAACAATTTACACTTGAGGGCCAAGAAAAGGGAGAGAAAGGAAGAAGAGAGGGCCTAGAGAAAAAGGAAAGAGAGAGAAGAGAGGGAAAGGAGAGAGAAGAGAGAGAGAGAAAAGAGAGAAAAGAGAGAGAGAAGGAGAGAAAAAGGGAGGAGAGAAAAAGAAGGAAAGAGAGAGGAAAGAGAAAGAAGAGAGAGGGAGAAGAAAAAGAAAGAGAGAGAGAGAGAGACGGGGAGAGAGAAAAAGAGGGAGAGAGAGAGGAGAGAGAGGGGGGAAGAGGGAGAGAGAATGAAGAAGGAAAGAGAGAACGAGAGAAGAGAGGTGAGAAGCCTCCCTCTCTCTCCTATCTATCTCCTCTCTCTTCCTATTTTCCTCTCTCTTTCTCATCCTCTCTCTCTCTCTCGTTCTGTCTCTCTCCCCCTCTTTTCTCTCTCCCCTATTCTCTTCCCTCTCTCCTCTCTCCCCCTCTTTCTCTCTCCTCTCCCCCTCTTTCTATCTCCTCTCCTCTCTCTCTCCCCCCTCTCCTTCCTATCTTTCTTGCTCCCCCTATCTTGCCATCTCTTTCCTCTATCCCCCCTCTTTCTCTCTCCTCCTCTTCTCATCGGCTCTGTCTCCCTCTCTCTTTCCTCTCTCCCCCTCAAAAACCAAATTTCGTAATTTTTACTATCATTTGCTATTTTTAACTATTTTCCGTTGTTTTTAGCTATTTAATTCACAAAAGTTACAAAACCCTTCAAAAAATCATGAGAATTCACCACGCGGGTCCTCTCATGTCACTTATACTTAATGCAAAATTTTTAGATAAAGATTCAAACGACAAGTATGCATGCATGAGGCCTCCCCCAAAACTTAGTACTTTGGTTTAGGGTTCGTGTCTCACACTCACAAGGCCAAAAATCGCACTTTTGACTTTCGTCAAGAAAACTCTCCACATGGATTCTAATGGTCAGGAGCCATCAAAAACCAAATTCGTAATTTTTTTACTATCATTTGCTATTTTTAATTATTTTTCCCTTTGCTTTTAGCTATTTAATTCACAGTAATTACAAAACCCTTCAAAAATCATGAAAATTCACCACGCGGATCCTCTCAGGGCACCATATGATTAATATAGTATTTTTTGAATAATTATCATTTTTATAATGATGAAATAGTTAATTTTTTATTTTTTAATTTATTATATAGTTAAATGTGAGAGGAAAGAGAAGAGAGAGAGAGGAAAGAGAGGGAGGGAGGAGAGAGAGAAGAGGGGGAGAAAGGAATGAGAAAGGAGAGAAGAGAGAGAAAGAGGGGGGAGGGATAGAGGAAAAAGAGGGGAGAGAAAGAGGAAAGAGAGAGAGGAGAGAGGAGAGAGAGAAGGGGAGGAGAGAAAGGGATGGAGAGAGAGGGAAGAGAGAGGGGGGAGAGGGAGAGAGAGAAAGAGGTGGTAGAGAGGAGAAAGGGAAGAGAGAGGAAAAGATAAGAGAGAGAAAGAGGGGGAGAGAGAGGAGGAGAGAGAGGGATGAGAGAGAAAGAGGGGGAGAGGAAAGAGAGAGGAGAGAGAGGAGAGAGAGGAGAGAGGGAAGAGAGAGGAAAGAGATGGGAGAGAGAGAGGAGAGAGAAAGAGGAGGTTAAAAAAAAGGAAGGACCAATTGACAAAATAACCATTGACCGGTTTAGCAGGTTACATGTACTCAATCTAAACCATTGAATATAATTATATTATATCTAGTGGCTCAAAGGGTTGTGTCATATCGGTATGACACCCACGCGCTACTATATGCTAGACGTTCCCATAAATGTAAGCGTTTGTAGTTTGTGTTTCAAGTTTAAATTGAGTTGGGTGTGCTAATCACGTTTTGTTATTTGTACAAAAGTCTTAGCTTTGATACTATACATATGTCATAAGACTTTGACAAAATCGACAATGATATTTATGATAATAAAAAATGTAAACAGTAGTGCACAACATAATAGTATTATATTAGGAGAACAAAATGATGGAAGTTTAATGTGGACCACCGACACGTGCCGATTTTCACCGACCTGTTGGGAAAAAACAACGTTATGGTGTTGACTTTATAACGACAAGCACATCCAAGAGTGGTTTTTATTGTTTGAATCGTAGGCATCGTTCCACCGAAAGTAAAAGTGAAGGAGCAATACGTGGATCCTTTGCCTCACACAAATTGCACTACTTCGGCTTAATTAGTTAGTTTTTAGTCTTTACTCACATGCAACGCTGCTCTCTTAAGAAAATCGATCGTGGCCTATGAAGAATGTGCATTGACCAATTCAAAGCACCTAAAACATTGATTGAAATCTTTTTTAATTTGGACAGAAATGCATGGGAGATAATAACTTAATTATCAGAAAAATCTTTCACTATATTTTTTTGGTAATTTAGTGAGATTATTAAGATAATTCATAGCCTGTTTGATTATTAGTTTGTCACTATAGAATTGATTCTAGTACAAGTGATTGAAATTCAGGCTAATTTAATTATGGCTAGCCACAATGATAAATCAAATAGAGGCTAAGTATATCAAGCTTAATTTGGATTGGATTTCTTCTTGTTTTGGAATTTGTATTTCTGATTGTATTATTTAAATTTGGAGCTATGCTACTCTTGAAAACGAACAACGTAGGTTACATTTTTTAAAGTTGCACAACTAATAGGTTACATTTTTTTAAAATTTAAAAAGAAATTAACTTGACATGGTGATATAATTAAGTTTATATTATATAATTTAAGATTTTTAGAATAATATTTCTCTTTAATAAGTTAGCATATGGTAAGATTAACCCAAAAAATACTAAAATTAATATATTTATCGGAGTTGCTTCTCCTTTTTTCCTTTTTTTTTCTCTCTAAGTGTTTAAAAATCATTTATATATAAAGATTGTAGGAGGACCGAAGATATATTGTGTGTTCTACTTCTAATGACACACCTAGTTAGTGCTTACTTGTGTAGCAAGTTGCTTCTATAAGGTAGCTTCTTAATTAAGCTAATTTTAACTTTCATAAACTTCTTTCATTGTATATGACGATGAAAATAGCGAAATTGATCACTTTATATTTTTAAATATTTTTTGTTTCTTTAATTTTAGAAAAATTATAAAGTAGAGAGAAATAATAATTTTTGTTTCAAATTAGAAAACCACTTTCATGCATGTTGTTTAACTGATGACCATTAATTGTTCACGATGAGCGTTACTCTTTTCGATTTAAAATAATAGTTCATTAATGATTTGATAAAAAATTAAGAAATATAATTAAATGTACTTAATTTTATAAAAATTCTTATTTAATTTCATATCATATCCTTTGTGTCTGATATATTGATTTCTCTCGCATTTCAGTTATCCACTAATAACTTATTTATTTTCCCTCTTCAAGGATTAATGATTACCTAAGAATAAAATTGATAAAAATAAATTAATTCTACATTGAAAATATAAATGGATAAATATTTTTTTAAAAAAATATAATTTATTAAATAGATTATTATTTTAAACCAAAAGAAGTACCTCACAAGCTTTAATACTAAAAAGTTTATGGTCGATAATTTGGTATAAAGGTGTTAGAGTCCCACATTACTAAGAGATAAGGTCAAATTATAATATATAAAACTTGCGCAATTCTTACTTTATAAGCTAACTTCTAGGGTTGAGTTATAGGCCCAGACCCAAAAATCTAATTATGGTATCAGAGTCTATCTTAAACGATTCATTGTTATTGGGCCGCCACCCATATAGATGCCCACACTCCAGATGTCCACCCCTGGACGTGCGGGCGTGTGTCAGAGTCCCACATTGTCTGCAAATGCTAGAAATAAGTCATGCATATTCCAACCTAATAAAAAATAATCAAGAGATTTATATCCGACCCAACTTTTCGATCTATTTTCACATGTCTAGCTAGCTTAATTAAGATCCTTAACCACAAAGAACCATAAAGTAAAATATTAGGAAATCAGGTAGACAAACATATGAATGTGTTCTACTTCTAGCATCGATCCCACATCCATAGTGTAACATCCGAAGAATTAAAACCAATTTATAAAGAAAAATTAATAAGTAATAGTAGGGGTGGGCAGCAGACGGTTTCAGGCGGTTTCGGGAAAAAAAACTCAAACTGCAGCAAATCGATCACTAATTTTACTGGCCCATCTTCGACCGTATGTGCATTCGGTTAGTTCGGGTGTCGGGTAGACGGTTCATCGGGTGCAACGAGTGGGTAAATTCGGTTTAGAGCCTCAAAGAAAAATTAAATTAAAAAAAATACAGTTTCATAATTTCTTTCAGATCAAGAAATGGGGAAAAAAATCAAAGAATACAGTTTCATAATTTTAGATCCAGAAATGGAAAAAATCAAAGAAAAATTTGTACATTCAAACTTCAAATTTAGGGAAGAAAAAGTTACAACCTTACAGGTTCAGATCCAGGAAAGAAAATAAAATCAGAGAAACAATATAGAGATCCATATCCAGAAAAAGAAAAAAATCAACGAAATAAAATGCATATCCAGAATCCAGATTTAGGAAAGAAATAATACAGATACAGATTTAGGAAAGAAATAATACAGATCCAAAAAAAAAAGAATCAAACAAAATCAAAGAATAAATGCAATCCTGGTTATCACAAGGTCTCACTGTTGTCCCCTCTACGGTTGCGGTTTCATCATTGTCCCCAAGCAACGGTTGCTTGTCCATCACTGATTTGAAGCCTTGCGTGCGGTGCTTTTCTTCTCACAGCCTCTCAGACGACGGTGTTGTGCCTCATCAACAGGAGCTCGTTGTGTGCCTCACGGTGGTGAGGAAGCTCATCGTCTTCAGCGGCTTCACTGGAACCTCTTGTAGTGCTGTGCGGAAGCGGAACGAGCTAGTAGTGGAGAGGGGGAGAAGACCAGACAGAGAAGGAACGGAACAAGCTATCGCGAACACCATACCATTGTTGTCGCGGCCACCATCTTTTTACACGTCGCCATCGCTTGCAGAACATGCAGGGGAGAAGGAGCGATCGCCGGAGAAGGGAGCGGTCTCTTGAGGAGAAGGGAGCAGCTGCAAGAAGAAGAGGGTTAAGAGAGTGAAAAGGAGGAATGAAAAGAGAGGGGGAGGAGCGATTTTAATGAGAGAGGAGATTGAGATTTTTGAGAGAATGGAGATTGAGGTTTTTTAGAGACTCAGATTGAAAATGGATGGCTGGGATAAAAGCACAACACACGGATTGATGAGGTGGAAAATTCTTAAGCATAGGATTTGAGGGAGCCAGAAAGACACTGCACAATTGCTATTATTATTGTTGGTTCGGTCGGTTCGGTTATAAACGATTCAAATTTTTTAGAACCGTAACCGAACGTTCCAATCCATTTGAACCCTTTTCTTTACCCATGTAGACCCGTGACCCATGTATACCCGACCGCTTTGTGTCTTTTGATTATGGGTTTATCGATTTCGGTCCGGGTCAGTTCTATTTGCCCACCCCTAAGTAATAGGTTTTTAAGGAAGGAATTAGGAAAGGGAAGGAAAAATGGAGAAAGAGAGGCTAAAAGTGGGAATCAGGAATTTAAGTCCCGATGTTCTCACTCAAGTGAGAAGGGCTCGCTTGAGCGAGAATGTCAGCAACAATGGGAAAATTTGGGTTCTGATATTCTCGCTTAAGCAAGAAGGTTCTCGCTCAAGCGAGTAACAGGGGTGAGAATGGTTGCTCTCTAGAAGATTTTCACTTGAGCGAGAACGCGAAACCAGAACACCCATAACATTCTCTCTCAAGCGAGAGTTTCTCGCTTGAGCGAGAATGCGCAAATCAGTTTTTAAAAACAATAAGTTAGGGCAACTACCCCCACATTTTAACATTTATTTCACATTCTAGAGAGAGATTCCTAGAGAGAGAAGCGAGCTTGGAGCCAAGAGGAAGAAGAGGAAGCCAAGGATTTCACCCCCCAACCTCCCTAAACTCATTCCCCCTTCACGTTGAGTTCTCTTGAGGTGAGTATAACTCACACACCTCCACTCATTTCGTGTGATTCTTCTCTTATGATCCTTATTCTCCCATGTCCCCTTCTTTTGGCTTGTGTTTGAATGATTGGTTGTGTATCCTCTATCTATATGCTTTGGGTAGTTGTATGGCACAAGAAATATGTGTAGGGACTTCCCTCAAGTTAGGGTTCTTTACTATGAGAATGTTTAGGGATATTTATTGCATGCTTCATGTGTTATCTATATATATCATGTTTCAATGTTTAGGGTTCTTTACCATCGGTTTTTACTGGGTTGACTGGTTTTTGACCGATTTTTTACAGGACCGGTTCACTGGTTTATTTAGACCGGACACTAGGCCGGTTCACCGATCGAACCGGCCGGTCCGGTTTTCAAAACAGTGGTGATAAGACCCCGTCTTTCAGGTAATGCAGGTCATGCATGTCATGTTTACCTTCAGTTGAGATATTATGTTATGATGTGATTACTCTCTTGTTGCATTGCATTTGCTTGCTTACCTAAACTGCATGTGCATAGTTATATTCACTGAGACCTCTGTCTCACCACACATTTTGTGGACTATATTTTAGATGCACACGTTCCTCCCCACACCATCCAATGACTAATGGAGCATGAGAGCTTTTAGTTTCTTTTTGCTATTTCACTATGAATTATTGTATTTAGTTATGGATATGTATTTGATCAGTTGTCATCTATTCTTTTGTGGGATATGACTGTACATGTGCAATCTTCGAGCCCACTATATTTTATTTAGGGCACATGTATGGTGGTATCCCAAGTGATGACTATGTATTCTGTAACCTGATAGCCTTGATGGCATTTTATGTATTCAGGTTGTGTCTTCATATACTGCTTAAGTAATTGTTGGAGGCTTAAGCGTTAATTGTATGATGTTTTTATGTGCGATATCTAAATGGCGTGAAATAATTTTAGAAATTCGAGACTTTTGCTTCCAACGGGCATTACTCTCGGATTTAGAAATTAGGACGTCACACATAGAAGTCAAAAAGAATGTTGAAATCTAAAGTGTACCCCATTCAAGTAGAGTCACTTTTATTTGGACCTGTAGATCAAGTCTAGGAGGTTCTGGGTGAACCATTACAATTTGCGATATCAATACTGCTATTCTTCAACATTTTGCCAAAATTTATAAATATGAAAATCCTGTCAGAATACAAGAATTCATCTTTATTATTCTTATGCTAATCTATGAAGAGTTGAACTCCTCGCTAAAACTGCCCATTACAATGGCTGAAAATTAAAAGAGCAATAGATGACTTAGGTGCCCTAAAAGCCCCTGGACCTGATGGCTTCAATGGACTCTTTTACAATAAGAATTGGGAAGTAGTAAAATATGACATTTTCAACATTGTTCATGATTTTTTCACTCATGGAAATCTCAAGGAGGAGATCAATGAAACTGTTGTAACCCTTGTCCCAAAAATACCCTTACCAGAAAGCCTCCAACAGCTAAGACCTATCAATTGTTGCAACTTTGTCTACAAGATTATTTCCAGGATCATGGTTTCCAGAATGAAGCCATTCATTACACTCTAATCACTCCAAATTAGAGTGCATTTGTGGCTGGAAGGCAAATCCAACATAATCTAGTGATCGCCCAAGAAGCCTTTCACTGGATGAGAAAAAATAATTCAATCGAAAAGGAAGCTGCAACAATAAAGCTTGATATGTCCAAAGCTTTTTACCGAATATAATGGCCATTTTTAAGAGGATGTCTCCTAGCTTATGGGTTTGGCATACATCAGTTTAACCTCATCATGAACTTACTCACCACAGTAACCTACAGATACAAGGTAATGGATTTGAAACTAAAAAGTTGAAACCAGAAAGGGAACTCAGGTGGGGGGACCCACTGTCCCCTGTTGAGATCTTGGCAAGCGTATCAATATCGCAGCAGTGTAATAGTTTAAAAATAAGGGTTGTCGTACCCACGAGGAACGGTACAACTCAAGTTCTTAGTGCTCACACTTATTAAGTAAGAAGGATTATGAAGAATGATTTGTTTGTGAAGATTATAACAGTAAAATAATTAAAATAAAATATGAGACAAAGAGAAACAATGATGAAATTGAGCAATAAAGAGAAACTAGGATTGAACTTCGTCTATCGCACCCCTCTTGTATTTTGGAAATCAATGATATCTAGGAATTTATAAATATAAATATTGAAGCACAAATAAATTTCATTCATATTGGTTCCCACAACTATGAAATTCTTAGAACAGTTCATATTGGTTCCCACAATTATAAATTTCCCTAGCTTTAATATCAGTTGGTAAAGTTATCAATAAATTGAACCATATCTCTAGGTATTCAACCTATTGAGTGTTTTTACCCAGATCAGATTTAGAAAACTGTCTCCCAACTAATTCAATAAATCAGGTCATAATTTCGGTACAAAGACGGAAGTTAAACATTAAGAACAGAATGAAAACACCAATATTATAAAAATAGGGATTCCTAAATAACAAAGAAAAATCCAAAATACAATTGGGGATTGAATCGACTACATTCAATCCTAAAGAGAGATTTAGCTACTCAAGGTAGCCATTGCACTCCAGAGACTATCACACTTTTCTCCTAACTCCGTATCTACTCAAAAACTCTGTAAACTCTTTGAATACCTAAAACAGTCTGCTAAAAGTCCTTTAAATACTATCTGAAGGACCGTTTGAACCCTGTTTGTGGCCCATTACAAATTAGGTTACGTTTCCTGCGCTCTGCCTGCACTCAGCGCAAGTGAAGCGCAGGAAACAGTAACTGAACAGACATTCCTGCGCTCAGCGCAGGTGGAGCGCAGAAAACAACATCAATCTCCTCTGAATTGTCATCCTTTGAAGCTTGTTCTACACTGTTCTTGTCCTTTGTCACTATTCTCTTGATGCTTCACTTGTACCTTAGCTTTTTATCTGAAAAAATCAGCAAATTCCTCATCAAAATAACATCAAGTTCAGATTTAGTTTCAATAATTACAAAAGCCACAAATTAAGCTAAGAAGGGTGAAATTGAGTTATAATTCAACAATTCATCATCAATAAGTGTTGTAATTTATCCATAAATTTACGTAATTCTAACACTTATCATCCCCCCACCTTTTCATACTTACAATTAATGTGATGGCATCTGCCTAGAAGTCATGGACAAGTTCCAATCTAGATTCGTACTCGTACTGCTATCACAATGGATGTCTTATCCCATCAAATTCTTTTTGCTAAAGTGCAAGGGTTGCTGGCTGGCCTAAACCTGGAAGCAACTGCTCCTAGTGTATGAAGGAAAGGGGGTGACTCATGGGTATGGGCCAGCCTTCTCCATGGCAAAGAATCAGTCAAAAGAAATGGGATGGATGATAACTACAGGGACGAAGGTAAATGTTGCATAAGACAACTGGTTATGGACAGGTGAACAAGCTAAGCTATAAGTAACATCTCAAATTCATTTTGTTAGTCAACTGCTAAATCAATCCAATGGCTCCTGGAATATAGAAGCAATAGAACATGCTCTCATACTCTGTGAATGACTCGAGTCTCGAGTCTCTCGACCAGTCTAATTTGCAAGCTAACTAAAAATCATCCCTAACAGAACAGAAATTACAAGCCTAGAATTGAGTGGCTTTGCATGCAGTAATTAACAAGACTATCCCACCTAGATGATAAAGGACAATCTGCACTCACTGAGACAAGCACTACCTTGTGAAATATTTGGAAGGAAAGGAACCCTAAAACCTTTCAGAGAGCGGAACCAAACCCTATGGCTACTACAATCAAAGTTGCAGCTCTTTACAGAGACTGCATGTCATTTTTGCTCAAAAAGGAAAATTCTAACAAGTCATGCAAATTATCAACAGAGGCATACATGGATTGGAGACCACCAAGAGAAGGAGTCACAAAAATTAACTCAGATATTATTTAGAGAAATTAGAGAAATTAGCGAAATTAGCGAAATTGTTCAAGACAAACTATCCCTCAACGATTGAATTGATGAATTAATGCACTAGATATTATTTAGGCTTATCATAATTTTTTTTTGAAAGTAGGCTTATCATAATATATTAAGTGATAAAACTAATATAACATAAAAAGGTTATACTATATGTTCTACAACATAAATTAGAAAAAGCAATAATAAGAATTAATTTGACAAAAATCTATATAAATTAAGTAAATATTACTAATAAAAATTAATATGTATTACCTAAATGTATTTTGTTAGATAATAAATAATATAACTCACATATTAAATTAAAAGCCAAGCAACAGAGTGGTTGCACACCATACGATTCTCGGATTCTCCCTTGTGAAAATTCCCCATTTTAGGTAAGAATAATCTTATTTGTTTCCCCTTACTATTTTTATCTAGTTCAATAACAAATGTTTTAGAAATCCCACAAGACCAAACTAATAGATTGGTTTTGATGGGATATGCTTCCAGTGAATAATTTTTAGGGATTTAACAAATTGGTTAAGTAGAATAAGATAAAATCTCACATCTAACAAAAAGATATTTAGATCCCTTTAATTTATTTGCAATGAAAAAAAAGTGAGTCATTTGTGGGTGTTCTTTGAGTCTAGAAGTTTTTCTTATCTACTTTATTTTTCAATAAAATTTTCCATTTCCATATACTTTTTCTTTAACATCAACTCTATCAACTAATAGTAATAAAATCATATTTTTTAAATTTTTGGTGCAAGATCACGTATGTATCCTCCACATAGAGCTGGCAGGCCCAACTTGATGCGGGTAGCGGGTTTTATTGGGTTGGGTTAAAAAGTCCAGAAGTTATTCGGGCTTCTAAAATAGGTGCATGAGTCCTACGTTTCTGCAGGCTTTTTGCGGGTAGCCCGCTTATTTTGCGGGCTACTCAAAATTTTTTACGAGTTTTTGTGAGTAGCGCGCGGGCTTTTATCGAGGTGGGTTAAAAAGCCCGGAAGTTATTCGGGCTTCTAAAATAAGTGTCTGAGCCCTACCTTTTTGCGGGTCGTCCCGGTCGGGTCAAGCCCATTTTGCCGGCTCTGCCTCCACGGGAGATAATCCTTCCTCCGAGTATTTAACACAACTGCATACTCAAGCTCGAACTCGAGACTACTGGTTATGTTGGAACAGACTCTTACATCCACGTGCTCAGTGGTATATTTTTTAAATTGATTTGATAATGTTAATTATTTTTGTATTTACGTTTATTAAACTCTTACCTAACCACTAGGTGTCCTTATTATTCTTTTTAAAATCCTCATGATAACGATGGAAAGATTAAAATAATCATAATCACAATGTACTATTGTATTATTATTTATTGATTTTTTACAGTGCTGTTGTATTTGCTAGATAGCTACAAGTGATTTGAAAAAAAAAAAAAACTAAGGACAAGCACTTGTGCTAAAGGCTCTATCAATTAATTAATAGAATTTCGTAAGAGTAGTTTAATTATTATTATATCTTTGAGGTTAAGTAGGAACAAGCCATATATGGTTCAGACGAAATTTCTGTTGCGGCTGCTAGAATAATATCTATCTATCTATCTTTGGCTGAAATTGAAAATACTTATTATGCATACATTCTTTAATCTATCTTTTTATTTTTTCCCTTTTGGCCATGAAGGCTTGAACCACCACCTAGCACATTATTCTTTAGGAAAGAAAATGCAATGGCACCATTAGTGCCTGCAAATCACCACCATACCAATACCATGGCTTGTGCATTCACTGTGAAGGCATTGAATATCTCAAGAGAGAAAATATCTTGTCAAATGATGATGCTACCAATCCCTGTTCAACACATCATGGTACGGACAACAACACAGTTATATAACTGTTTGCCTTCCGACCTACTCCCATTAGAGGCCTCTTGTTTCAACATGTGGAAAGATAAAGAAAGAAAGAAAAGATGCATAAATCTCAAAGTGAGTCACTGAACCAAAGGTGGTTGGATTGGATTGAGCATGGAACAAAGGAGATTGAGATTGGTGTTGAAGCAAAGACAGAACCGTGTGGGCCCCACTGTAGCCAACCAATGAGGAAACTTCTACATATTCTATCTAACTTTTAATTAATTCAGGAAAAAGAAAGTGATATTTAAACCCCTTTCATTTCCCTTCATATAAAAACCTCTCATACAACACTATTTTCTCCCTCACCATAAAATCTCCCCTGTTTTCACCACCTGAGCTCACAAACTCACACCCATCACCTAAAAAATCCACCTTGTTACAAATCAAAGAATATCATCGAAAACCCAGTTGGCTGTGATTACCGCTCGCTCTCTCTCCCTTGATTTTGTTCTTTTCTGTTGTGTGCACACGGGATTTTTGAGATGGGTAGCTCCAAATTGAAAAGCTTTAGCATCCGATTCTGTTTTTGATTTGATCGGATCAGCTTTGTAAAACAGAACCTAGATTCCAAAAATTCGGTCTTTCTTTTATTCTCTGACCAAATCTGAATCTGGGTACTGAAATTGCTTCACCTTGATTCGAATCTCTTTTCTTTTCTGTGTGCACACCCCCAAAAAGCTCTGTTTTTTGAGCTTGAGAGAGCGAGCGGTGGGTTACTTCCATGGCTGCAGCTAAGAACAGTGGCAAATTCAGCAAGGATGTGAGTGGTGATGACACTCCCAATCACAATCACAAGGTTAGCCTTACCCATATGGGTGAAAGCCAAGATTGGGAGATTGAGAAAAAGGGAAAGGGTTTAGATTTAACCTCTCAGAGTCAGAGTCAGAGGCGTCCATGGAAGCCAGTTTTTGATGAAGCTTCCATGTCACAACATGATAGGCCTTTGAAGAAGATTCGTAGCCCTGAACGTCAAAACCCAAATCAACATTTACCTTCCATGTCCTTGCAACCTTCTCCCTCCTCTGTTCCTCCTTCTTCATCATCCTCTTCAAGACTCATCTTTCCTTTTGCTTTTGATGGTTCCCAACACCCCATTCATTTCCCACACCAATTTGGAACCACAAATTTGCCTCTTTTCCGTCCACCCATTCAAACAACACAGCAACAACAACAAATGATATCTTTTGGGTCACAACAACAACAGCAACAACAGAACTTAGCATATCCACCAATCTTAGCAAGAGATTCAACTTCCACTTTTCTACAACAACAGCAACAACATCACCAGCAGCTTCTTCAGTATTGGAGTGATGCATTGAATCTAAGTCCAAGAGGAAGGATGATGATGATGATGAACAACAACAACAGGTTAGGGCCACATGGTAGCACATTGTTTAGACCTCAAGTTCAACCCATAAACACTACCAAACTCTACAGGGGTGTGAGACAACGCCATTGGGGAAAATGGGTAGCTGAAATTCGTCTCCCTCGAAACAGGACACGTCTCTGGCTTGGCACATTTGACACAGCAGAAGATGCTGCTATGGCCTATGACCGTGAAGCCTTCAAGTTAAGAGGAGAAAATGCAAGGCTCAATTTCCCTGAACTCTTTCTCAACAAGGACAAAACACAAGAACCTTCTTCACCAGCTCCAACAACAACAACTACTTCATCTGCTTCTGTTTCTGTTTCTTCTCCTTCTAGTCATAGCAACACAAAGCAGCCTGAACCTGTTTCTTCTAATGTGCATCCACTGCCAAAAGAAGAGTCAAATGAGAATGACTCTGGAATTGGATCAAGTGATGCTACAGTGAGTGATGAGGTTCATGCTGCTGCTGAAGCAGGGGAAGGAGTTTCACAGTCACAAGAATTGGTTTGGGGTGAAATGTCAGCATGGTTCAATGCTATTCCAGCTGGTTGGGGTCCAGGTAGTCCTGTGTGGGATGATTTAGACACCAACAATGATCTTTTTCTACACTCACACCTTCCTTTTGCCAATCCCAATCAACAAGAAAATCAACAAGGGTTCAATGATGTTGATCCTCAGAGACATGAACATAATAACATGGGACCAGGTTCTTCCATGAGGCCCTTCTTTTGGAAAGATCAAGATTGAAGTTTTCTTCATGAAAACAGGAAAGGATTTTGCTTCTACTACTTTTACATATATTTTCTACCACTTTGTTATTCAAGCTTCTCCTTACCATATTATTAGGACAAAACTTGGTGGTTGGTTATTTTCATTACCAAAACTTTGTTTTGTCCTCCTCACTGGTTGCAGATATTTTCACCAGACAACCTGTGAACCTTGGATCCTTGATCATTTCTGAACAAGATACATTACCTGAAACTTTCTGTTTTCATGACTGATAAGGTTCCATGTATTTCTGGGCCTTTTCAGCATCCACCTCATGCCTCCTGCATGGGGCTTACTCTTACTTTTGTTCCTTCAACTTTTTTTTTTCTTGAGATTTGATCTTTGTTAACTCTTTTGCACTATTTTGTTGCTTTTGTTTAAGTAGTAAAGGTAGCTTAATTAGCATGAGCAGGGGAGAAGGAGACAGTTTTGTGATTTCCTTCTCTGTTGGTTCATCCGTTATGAGCTATGTTTTTCAGCTCCAAGGATGGATTTATAATATTATTACTACATTAATCTAGTTTGTTCATTGTGAAGTTTGTAATGCTGTCATGTTATTATGTATCCTTATTTCTTGTTTGTCAAATTAAATATCAAGCACTTTGTAGTATCGCAGCATATATATATATATATATCATTGTAATTAATATCATGCCTTGCTTATGGTCCACCTTTCACCTTTCTATATTGTTTTGTTTTGTTTTGTCTAATTAACATGCTGTGGTTTGGATACGCATTCATGACCAACCAAAGAATTAAAAATAAAAAGGAAGGAAGATATTTATATCAACATGATTTTTTCATATCCCAATTATACTTTCTCTCCCTCTATAGTATAGACCCTTTCTTCACGCATCCAAGGTATGAAAAACTCTATTTTTCATAAGTAAACTATCAATTTGTTCCATAAAAATGTTGTCTCAAATTAAAACAAATTAAAAATTAATCTATAAAACTGTTTTTCATTTATCAAAGTAGTTTATTTATTAATAAAAATATCACTCAAATTTGTAAATTGATATTTACGGTCAATTTAGTCTCTCTAATTTTAATACACTAATACGAATAAGTCCCTAAAATTAATAACTTATTATCAAATTATTTCCTACACAATTTACTTATATTAACAAAATATTATTTTGACGGATGAAATACTATTTCAGAGATCAATCTTTAATTTCTCTAAATTTCAGGACTAACTTGATAGTGAATCAAATTGACATGCTTCACCTTTTTTTTATAGTGTGTTTGATAAAACTAGCTGAAAGTTGAAAAACTAGCTAAAAGCTAAAAAGCTAGTTAATTTGATTGAAAGTATTTGATAAAACTAGCTGAAAATGGTAAGAAGACATACAAGTATATCATTAATAATGATGAGTGAGGGTGGTTGAGAGACAAACTTGTAATAAATAGCAGAAAATTGAAACATTTTTAAAAAAGCTATCTCAAGTAATTTTTTAAGAAAAACTAATTAATAACTATACCAAAAAAAAATACTTTACCAAATATATATAAAATAATTTCAGCTACTAATTTCTAGTTAAAATAATTTACTAAACACATTTATTTATGTATGAGTTCCATTCTTCCAATATGAGTCGAATATGAGAGCTAGTCGTCCCTATCTTAATATTCAATGCAGATAATATTGACTAACAGGTATCTAATATATAGCTAAGGTCACCACCCCCTACGGGGAACACTAAGAATTTCTAGTTCCAATATGTTTGACCACGCAATGGTTTTTAAGTTAACATGACTTTATTTGATTTAATAGTGAGGTTTGAACTAGCTTATTTTTCATTTTGCTACACGAGGAGGTCAACATATATAATTAAGCAGAACAAGCTATTATAAAAGAGTTTGCCATCAGGAAGATAACATGGCATGACACTGGTCTTGGTCTTTAAGATTATTGTATATATACTGATATTTTAAGTTCCATCATTTTCTTCTCTCTCTCATTCGATAGTTTTAGCTAGTAAACTAGTGGATAACCAAAATGAGACACAAGCTCGTGCACATCTCTTCTCCGCAAACAATTTAAGAAACTTCTTTAAAAAATTAAATAGGACTTTTGGGCAAATATAATAACACAAAGAGTTATTAGCTTAAAATCTGAAAATATCAAACTCGCCAAGCATGCATATGTAACAAACTAATAATCTTTTGTCTTTTCTATTGCTTTATTCATGATATTATTATATATGTAATGTATATCAACATTATTAAGGGTTGTGACTCAAATGATAACAAACTTTAATTTTAGGAAAGATGGTGAGGAACTTCTATATATAGGATCTTGTTAATGAGTTGCATTGAAAAAAAAAATTATATATAAAAGATTTTTATTGAAATTATGATATTAAATGTTACTTATTCTAATAAAAATATTTTATTTTTAATTACTTAAAGTACCCTAAAGACACTCGTTAGTATTTTTTATATATTTTCATTTGTGTGTTTTCACTTGGTTTGTCACATATATCAAGTACCAAAGGGTGGTCCTTAATTAAGGTCTTAAATTAAAGTTTTGTATGATTATGATTGAATAAGATTATCTCTTATGAAGCATACACGTGATTTAGACCAAAATTAGTTTATTATTTATGGTTTGCACTTTGATTAACACATGAGTAAATATCTCATTCAATATTATAAATTAGCCATATTAATTACGAATTTTAATGTCGAGTGTCACGACATTGTTTATTTAATGTAAATTTTTATATCTTTGAATAAATATCTTAATATTCTACTATAAATATTTTAAGATGGAGCAATATTGAAGACTTTTAAATTTGAAAGCAAACACGGTCTATTTTCCATTCACTGCAAACAGCAAGCATGGATGGGATGCTAATTAAAGTAAATTGATTACAAAAATATAGTAACATTTAAAAAATGATATAATGAGCTGTTTTATACATTGTCGACTATGAATCTCACCGAATATGGAATCGGGAATTGTCTCGTTCACCTGCGTGACAAGCGAGATACAAATAAGGACAAAAATAAAAACAACCTTTCCACATTAATTATTGCAATTAATATTATATGTTCAAAGCGTAATTAATTATGATAGGCACAGGTGGGCCCAATCACCGGCCTATGAGATAATATACATTTCTTACTTGTGACGGCACGATAACGATAAGTTTTAACATCATTAATAATGATTTTAATTAATCCATAATCATGTGGTTAATCAAACACCGTGATTACGATGTTAAGCACGTTCAAGGTACTAATGCTTAGCGAATAGCAGAAAATATCTAAGAGTAGGATGCTAGTGACGTTACCATACTTAGGTAATTTTTGTAGCTGATCATCATCTAAACCAAATCCTATCTTCTATTGTCACTGTGATGTAAGGGCCTTCCAGCTTCCATCAGCATTAATTTCAGCTTTGATAAACAAACAGGAAATTTCCATATATATTTTCCTATCAACTATAGTAGATTTGGTATATATGGCCCTTTTGAAGTATGACTTAAGATGAGGGCCATAGTATTATTATGGTAAAAATATTATCTTGTCTTTATATATATATGAAACTCATTTTTATTTAATCCTTATATAAAAAGTTTTAAATTTAGTTTTTTATATAAATAGTTTGTAATTTCATCTTTGTTGTTTATTTTTGTCTTTACATCGCTAATTATTAGAATTATAGCGCAATAAAAAAATATATCAAGTGAAAAAACAAGTCTTAAAAATTAAAATTTAATTAAGAATTAAACCCCAAACCTTAGATATGGAAGAATAATTTATAAACCAATATGTTAGGTCTAATAATAATATATATGCTTTTATTTTTTTTTATTTTTTTTGGTCAAAACGCTTATGTTTTTATAAAAAATGTTACTAGCAATTAAGAACCTAAAACAAAGGCTTGAACCACCTTTCCTTTTAGCCAGCCCTGAAAACATATGAACTAAATTAAAAATAAGTTCGGGTATAAATATTAAAATTAACTATATTTTTCTATACTTATGTTTTGCGCAATATTTTTTAATTTTATCTCTAGACTTCACATAACTTCTAACCAATCTTACTGAATTATAATGACAAGGAACATATATAGATTTGAAAACAATTAAATATGTACAGATATTAAAATGGTGGAAGCTTTTTATATACAAACTAAATTAAAAATCAGTGTTACATGTAATAACAAAAAAATATACTTAAACCTATTACTATTTATGAATTCCAAGTTCAGGCTGCTAGTTTAATTTCTTTTAATGTGTTATTGTCTTAGTACCATATGGTTCAATTTTTCAAAAATAATAATAATAATGAAGTAGCTTTTAAGTAAAAAATGTGCTGTTTTCGCTATTAGGACTCTATATATAGAAGCTACAACATGATGTTGTCGTTGTGATTTTGGGTGTCTTAATGGCACTCAATTGTTTTAGGAACAATAACCTCCTTCTAGGTAATTAAGGTCCTCTTAATTTTTAATGTTAATATAAACTCCCTTATTGTTTAATATATTAGATAAAGTTCCCCTCCTATATAAATAAATTCTATATGCATTAGGGAATTTTGTTTTAATCTGGTTACATATGATTTATTATTTTTTTCATGGAAATTAAAACTGAGAATGAAATCACTTGAGATGTTACACCATGTATGTCTTTTGCTTTGCCTGTATGGATATTGGAAGTATTTGATGTCTAGATGGATAAAATTGGAACTAGACCAGCTACAGATGTGTTGTGAGAAAGGAATTACAAGTACCACAGCAAGGGGAAAATGATTTGAAAGAAGAGACTTCCAAAGATAAGTGTGAGCAAGGAAAATACTTGTTGTACTGATGGGAGGAAAAAAATGAAAAATGTGATATGTGATGTAATTAGAAAGAAAAAGATCATATAAAGAGAAATGATATGTAAAAGAGATGGAAGAGAAAATGAATATAGAAAAAATCAGAATCGGTGTGAGTAAATGTAAGATTATGAGACATGATGTAGGTAGAGTGTGAAGTGTCATGCTCAAATCAACTTGGTAAAGGAGATCAGGGGAGTTGTAGGAGTTGCCATCAGCCAAAACATAATTTCCATACATTGATCATTGATGTAAAGCCCTGGGGATCCAGTTTTGATCACACAACAAGAAGACAAATCGGCCAACTGTCTAATGATGAAGTGAAATACAAAAGTTAGGCAGTAAAAGCAAAGATAACTTTTCAGCAAGTTCAGAGGCAAGTAAGTTTCAAAGTTCCCTGATTCTTCTCCAAGTTGCCTTGCCAACAAGCAATTTAGCTAAGATCATGATTGTTTTTCTACTGTTTGAACTACACCCATCACCTATTTCTTTCAATCCTAGCATATGCACATATTAGCCAAAATTCAAGTAATTAGACACACTGTCATGTTCAATTCTGACTAGCAATTACATCTATGTCTACCAAGTCAGATTGCTTGCATGGTCTACATTGTTACCACAAATCTGGAAATACTTAAAACCAAAGCAGAAAACACAACTATTTATAACTTTTCCATTTGACTTTTTTCTTAAGAATACTCATCCCACCAGGCATGTCCTCTTAACTGCTTATTAGTATAGAAATATTAATTGAATTCGACTCTTCTAAAGCAGAGAGTGTACTTTAACAACTTCATTGTTGTTATAAATGCATCCTTTTATCACAATCTAAATTGTTGATTTTTCAATTAATAGTTAAAATTTTACAAACTTCACTTTAGTGGAGCCATGTATAAAATTATTTGCTTGCAAACTAAAACCAACCAAATATCATAAAGACATGTATAGTTGTTATAACTTCAACAGCTTTTTCACAAGACAGCTCTTTCAGAAAGATATGAAGCAATCAGGGTGATTAGCTTCCAGTACAATACATCACAGCTATTTCTTGGATGGCTCATGGCAGCAAGGTATATGTCTTAAGCAAAGTTCCAAGTATGATGTAGGTATAGAAATTGTAAAATTGTAATTTCCCTCATAACAAAAACTGACTATTTCACAGAAATAGGAAACTAATCGCACTAGCCTATGTATATAACAGAGGATATAGGATAACTTCTGCCCAAAGAACACATAAGCAGACAATTTTATTTGATCATCTTTGTGTCTGGTTTGGCCGAGAAGTCGCAAGTTTGATTCTCTTAACGCAACTGTTTATAGCGTTAAAAACGTGATTTTTTATCACGTTCCAACACTAAACCAAATGCACACCATATCACACTTAGATAAAGCTAACATGAAATTTTGTGCATAAGTTTATCATGTTCCAACATTAAACCAAATGGTGGATGTGAGCTATTGCACGAGTTGCTTTGTTATACACACACGGCCACACACACACTAGTCAGTACTCATGAAGTTAAGAATTAGTTAAGAATTTGGATGCTTTATATGACAAATAAGTAACTAATTTTTAGAACAATATAAGTCATTGTAAGTAGAAAATGTATCCCGTAATAAAAAAATCAAGGAGAAAAGAAACTCGCGCTATATGGGATGGTGAAATTTGTTGTGACAAAAATATCTCTTAGATTGGTCCAAAACCACCTTACCCCAAATTATTATCTGAGTGAAAGTTCTTGTAAAGTAGCAAGCTTTCCAAACTTAAATTGGAGAAATTTCTGGAGAGTAACTTTTACTCGGGTTATTCATCTAGTTTCTATTGTAAAATCTACTTTTTTTTCTCTATATTGAATTGAATTATCAACAATTTGCAAATTATTCTTCACTGAAAAATATACAATACAATCATTTCATATCCCAATTTAGCACATTAATCTAACATTTAGATCCTCCAAATACAGTAGTTAGACGTGAAAAGTAGCTTATCCATGTGTCAACATACATGTGTATAGAACATGCAACAAATAGATAACAAAAGGGAATTATTTTTTTTAGAAAACGGGTCAGCAGCATCTTTATAATAACTCGATTGTGACCCGTGCAATGCGCGGTGTGATACATTAAGTGTTGTATATTTAATAATAATATAATAATAAAAATTGTTATGTTAAATATCACGAAAATAATATTTCAATCTATTATATTAATTTAATGATATTAATTTTTATCATTAGAATTTCACATTGATTACAAATTGAGGTACAAATAGAAGGTTTTTTTGTTAAAGCTTTGTTCATTTTTTAAAGTCTTATTCATTTGTGAATAACATTTTTTAAATAACATATCTTTTTTAAAATAAGTTTCACACTTAGACACACAACAAAAATGAAGAAATTGAAATTTATAATGTCAAATAAAAGAGACAATAATATAATTTGATAAATATTAATTATTTATCTCATTATCAATTAACATTTGATCAGTATATTGACTTTTTTACATTTGATTATTGTTGATTTAATATTTCTTTTTCTTCAAAGATATACAACACCACTATATAAATTGAGATGTTTAATTTAAAGAAAGAAGGTTAGAAGGAAGAAATTATTAAATTTGCTAAGAAACATTAATTTTGACTTAATTTTAGCTTTATATTATTGTAGATTGTAAAATATGAGTGAGCGAGTGAGTGAGTTTTTACATATTAATTGATATTAATATTAAAATTAATTTTTTTTGGAAGTGGTGGATCGATGGATAAAGACTTTTGGTATGTCCTCATTTATTTAATTTGGCATATTATAAATTATTTAAATGTAATTAAGATTTTTTAATTATATTTATATGAAATTAATTGTAATGAATTTAAATGTTATACCAACCGAGAATTTAAATTTTTTTTGGTAACCTTGCTGCTAAAACAAATAAAAAGAGAAAAAGAGACAACAAACTAAGGACGAATAAAAAGCTCTCCTGACGCATCCGCAAGAAAGAGATGTGAGAGCCCATCAGGAGGAACCTCAAAGACTTTCAACCTATCAATACAGGAAACTCCTAACTTGGCTAAAAAGTCCACACACTGACAGGGACAGATCCAGGATTGATAGGGAGGGGGGCCAAATTTTTTTTAATAATAAATATTAAATAGTAATCAATTTTATCATATTTTTTATTTAAGTTATACATATAGTATATTCATGTTATAAAATTTATGAATAATAATATTTGTATCAAATAATTTTTTTGATAGAAATCACTTAAAGAGATTAAATTTCAATAATAAATATTAAATAAAATCTATATTATAAAAATTAAATGTATTACATTCATTTTATTTAATTTGTTTTCTATTATTACATATATATTGATAATATTTTATTTTATTTTATATGTAATATAGTGAGGGAGGGGGCAAGGCCAATGCTTGCCCCCCTTGCATCCGTCCCTGCACACTGATTGCCTTGTCTGGAAATGATTATATAATTGTTAATTATTATGCAATTGATGATTGTGGAAGATTTAAATAAGAGAAATATTCGTAAGGGTATTTGTTTTTTGTGTATATTAAATAATATTTTGTATTAATTATAAAAATAGGATTTTAATACTAATTACTTTATGAAAGATATAAAGTAAATAAGTGACATGGTTAGAAAGTAGAATAGATTCATAGATGGTTTATCCTTTGAATTAATTTACTTAATTAGTGTAGTGATAATTATATAAATTTTACTTTTCTAATATTTTTTGTGTATATTTAATTGATGATTGTGGAAGATTTAAATAAGAGAAATATTTGCAAGGGTATTTGATTTGTGTATATTTAATAATATTTTATATTAATGATGAAAATAGGATTTTCATACTAATTACTTTATGAAAGATATAAATTAAATAGGCGACAAGGTTAGAAAATAGAATAGATTCATAGATGGTTTATCCATTGAATTGATTTACTTAATTAGTGTAGTGATAATTATATAAATTTTACCTTTTTAACATTTTCTGTGTATATTTAATAATTTATTATATTAATGATGAAGATGAGATTTTAGTACTAATTGATTTATGAAAGATCGAAATAAGTGACATGATTAGAAAGTAGAATAATTTCATAGATGATTTATCCTTTAAAGGACATTTTTAAAAACTATTTTTTTATTTATTAAATAAGATAAATACTTGTAACTTGTAATCGTATTTGATTTGTGTGTATATTTAATAATTAATTATATATATTAATGATGAAAATAAGATTTTATTACTAATTAGCTTATGAAAGATATAAATTAGTGACATGGTTAGAAAGTATAATAAATTTATAGATAATTTATCTTTTGAATTGATTTACTTAATTAGTGCGGTGACAATTTTATAAATTTCACCTTTTAAACATTTTTTGTGTATATTTAATAATTTTATATTAATGATGAAGATAAGATTTTAGTACTAATTGGTTTATGAAAGATCGAAATAAGTGACATGATTAGATAGTAGAATAATTTGATAGATGATTTATCATTTAAAGGACATTTTTAAAAACTATTTTTATTTATTAAATAAGATAAATACTTGTAACTTGTAAGCGTATTTGATTTGTGTATATTTAATAATTAATTATATTAATGATGAAAATAAGATTTTATTGCTAATTAGCTTATGAAAGATATAAATTAGTAACATGGTTAGGAAGTATAATAAATTCATAGATAATTTATCTTTTGAATTGATTTACTTAATTAGTGTGGTGACAATTTTATAAATTTCACCTTTTAAACACTTTTTTGTGTATATTTAATAATTTATTATATTAATGTTTAAAATAGGATTTTAATAATAATTATTTTATGAAAGATAGAAATAATTAAGTGACGTGATTAGAAAGTAGAATAATATGATTTATCCATTAAAGGATTTTAAATTTTAAAAAAAAAATTGTATTTATTAAAATCATTTTTGGATATTATTGAGATTATCAATGAGGCATCACATTAAAATTATGAATCTTGTGTGAATTATAACAATTTGGGTAGATTTTGTATTAAATTTTCTGTTACTTTTTAATATTTAATATGATATAGTATATTTAATTGCATTTATAGGGAAGTTTTAAGGTTTCAAAAGTCTCTTATAGGAAATGAAAAAGACACATGGGGAAGATGGTTAGTAATAGTGAGACATCAGATTTTAATTGATGTGGCACAAATAGTTAGATGTGACAATGTTGGAGTTGATGTGGCGACGCTGAGTTACGCGACCCAGCTTTAATATATGTAATAGATTACTTTATGAAAGATATAAATTAAATAAGTGACATGGTTAGAAAGTAGAATAGATTCATAAATGGTTTATCCTTTGAATTGATTTACTTAATTAGTGTAGTGATAATTATATAAATTTTACTTTTCTAACATTTTTGTGTGTATATTTAATAATTTATTATATTAATGATGAAGATAAGATTTTAGTACTAATTGGTTTATGAAAGATCGAAATAAGTGACATGATTAGAAAGTAAAATAATTTCATAGATGATTTATCCTTTAAAGGACATTTTTAAAAATATTTTATATTTATTAAATAAGATAAATACTTGTAACTTGTAAGGGTATTTGATTTGTGTGTATATTTAATAATTAATTATATATATTAATGATGAAAATAAGATTTTATTAATAATTAGCTTATGAAAGATATAAATTAATGACATGGTTAGGAAGTATAAAAAATTCATAGATATATAATTTATCTTTTGAATTGATTTACTTAATTAGTGTGGTGACAATTTTATAAATTTCACTTTTTAAACAATTTTTTGTGTATATTTAATAATTTATCATATTAATGTTTAAAATAGGATTTTAATAATAGTTACTTTATGAAAGATAGAAATAATTAAGTGACGTGATTAGAAAGTAGAATAATATGATTTATCCTTTGAGGGATTTTAATTTTTTTTTAAATATTTTGTATTTATTAAAATCATTTTTGGATATTATTGACATTATCAGTGAGGCATCAGATTAAAATTATGAATCTTGTGTGAATTATAACAATTTGTGTAGATTTTGTATTAAATTTTCTATTTTTTTAATAGTTAATATGATATAATATGTTTAATTGCATGTATAGGGAAGTTTTGGGGTTTCAAAAGTCTTTTATAGGAAATGGAAAAGACACATGGGGAAGATGGTTAGTAATAGTGACACATAAGATTTTTATTGATGTGGCACAAATAGATAGATGTGGCAATGTTGGAGTTGATGTGGCGACCCTGAGTTACGCGACTCAGCTTTAATATATATAATAGATAGATAATGACAAGATAACACTTAAATTAGTTATAAGATCAAAAAGAAAAAAATTTCGTCATCATCTCAAATTCACAATCTTCAAAAAATTTGAGGAACAATGGTGGAAGATACATTGCATCAAGCCTCACGCCAATGGTTCCACAGGTTTTCTTCTGCATAACTGTAGAATGGTTTTCAATTCTCTATTCACTATAGGTTCTTGGCCTGGAAATTGCCATATCACATAAAGGAATTTGCCTCTGCCAGAGGAAATATGTATTGTTTTTATTGGAGGACTCGGGTTTCCATGCTGCCAAACCAGTTTCACTTCCCATGGATCCCAATTCAAAGTTGTCAGTCTCAGATGGTGAACCTTTGGAGGAAATTTATGATTGGGAGACTCATGTATTTGACCATCTCCGGACTTGATATTACCTTTGCAATAAACAAAGCCAACAGATATTCATGAATTCTGAAGGCCAAAGCCTATTCTATTTAGTTTCTTCCCATAAGCTTACAGCATCTGCTAATGCGGATTGGGGAAGATATCCAGATACAAGCAGATCTATCACTGGTTTTCCGCATTTTCCTTGGTGATTCACTAATTCTTGGAAATGCAAGAAGCAACCTACAGTTTATCACTACTCTGCAGAAGCAGAATACCGTGCCTTGGCTTGTGTCGCAAGTGAGCTTTTATGGCTTCAAAATTTACTTCTAAACTTTGAGATATCTGCTCCAACAACAATGCTCTTCAGTGACAACCAGGTTGCCATTCATCTTGCCTCCAATCCAACTTTTCATGAGATCTGAGCATGTAGATTGACTGCAACTTCTTAAGGTAACATGTAGATTCTAGTTTCTTTAAGCTGATCCTAAAATGTTTGATTTAGTGTTAAAACGTAATAAACTCACGTTTCCAACACTACAAATAGTTATGTTAGGAAATTTAAACTTAACTTTGACCAGTTTCAACACCAAACCAAACACAGACAGAGTTGATATATTAAACCAGTGTCAATAATCAAATTTAACTCCCTTTTTTCAAAGTTGGGAGTAATAGATATTTATCCTCCAACTTGAACGGGAGCATTAAACTTAGCTAGTTAATTGGTCTAAAAGGTTAGTTCAGTGTTTGTTATTTTTGGTATTTATTCCCTTCAATGTAACCTGGTATTTATGTAATTCATTCTCAATACAAAGATGTTCATTATCTTCCCAATATCAAGGTGAACTTTACAACTTCATTCTAAATTGCATTATTTTATCACAATCTAAATTGGTGATTTTTCAATCAATAGTTAGAATTTTACAAACTTCATTTTAAAAGAGGCAAATATAAAACTATTTGCTTTTAAAACTACAACCAACCAAAAATCATAAACGCAAGTATAGTTGTTATAACTTCTGCAGCTCACAAGACAGCTCTAGCAGAAAGATATGAAGCAATCAGCATTATTAGCTTCCAGTACAATACATCACAGCTATTTCTTGGGTTACAGCAAGATATGCCTCAAGCAAAGGTCTAGTATGATGTAGGTATAGAAATTGCAAAATTGCATTTTCCCTTGTAACTGAAACTGACTATTTCGAAGAAGTAGGAAACTTACATCATACTAGGATAACAGAGAATATGGATAACTTCTGCCCAAAGAACAAAGAAAAATTGCATGTGGTCATACATAAGCAGACAATTATATTTCAAAAGGTTCTATCATATCACGCTATAGATAAAGCAACATGCGATTTTGGTTTTGTAGCAAAAGGATTTGACAAGGAGACTAATATATGCAAGTAAGACAAAAGAAAATACTCTAAAAGAATCCCACACCTGTTAAAGTGTGCCCTTGTTTTTGAGTGAAACCTATAAAACATTAAATTACAAACCCAACTCAATAAACCCTGATTTGGACAAATGCCAAACTGAGCTATCACCAATCCTAGAATTAATCAGATGGCCACACAAATTCCCCTTTGCAATTTCACGCTATATGAAAGCATAATTATCTAATTGGCAGCCATCGGCAAGCAAAAAATACATACTAGAAGACTTGTACTAATCACAGGTCCAGTGACTACTATCCAATATAACAAAAGCCAGGTTTCCGAAGACAGTAAATTTAAATCTGGTTTTTATAAGGTAAAAGCATGACAATCACTGTCACAGCTACCACTCAACCATTGCAGTAACAACTATAAAAGCATTCCCTAGATTTTAGATCACAAGCATTTGAATAATTATATCAAAGTAACCAGTAGCTACAACTCAATACGGCCAATGGAGCAAGAAAAGCAATGTATATAGTCAAAGCAGAAATTCAATCAAAATTCAGCCAAACAAAGGCAAGACACCAAAGCTTAAGTCATACTAGGTGCACAATTAGATTCACGACAATAATATTTGACACCCGCTAACTACCATAAAACAACATTGTTTCATTAAACCCAGCACCAAAGACCAAACCAAAGAAAGACACTCTAGCGCAACCTCCTTGCTTCTCTTTCAGACTCAAGTAGGGTGAGAATGTCTCCTTCTCTCACTGGTCCTTTCACATTCCTCATTATGTGACGGTTCTGATCATCCAAAAACTTGACTCTAACCTGAGTCACCTGCCCTCTAGATCCAGTACGACCCATAACTTTGACCACGATAGCATGCTTCACCTGAGATTCCATCCTGATCAAACACAAGCAACATTTACAATGTTAGGATTGTGGCCAAGAGGGTTAGCATTGAATCTGTATGAATATGGAAAAAACTGTTAACAACATATCAACCACACAGATTCAAATATAAAATCACAGTACTCAAAATACAATTTTCAGTATAACTTATCCAACAGCTTGGGTTGGGAAAAGTTAAAATATCAAATTGAACAGACAAAGTTAATAAAAGAACAATTGACATTAAAATGAAATGTAGTTCACCCACCGTGGTTAGGTGAAAATAAAATCAAAATCAGTACAAAACAGACTCAACAGCTATCACAGTTTCAAATGAGGCTTTAAGATATCATTATATGGATGGAACTATTTAGACCGTAAAAGCATTCCAAAGTATAGTACTCTAAGATTAGAGGCTGATAGCAGTTCAAAAACTGTATAAGAAATAAGAATAGAAAGCCTAATTAATTTCTGAAGAATGTAAGAAGCTTCATTTTGTACATGTTATTTCAAAAGCTTCAAAACAAACTTGAGAGATATTTCAAAAATTTGTTCCTGCAAAAGTTCCATGTAATATGATCGAAGCCAATTTCTTCTATTATAAAAGGGGTTGATCCAAAATACAACTCAACCAAATATCAGGTGAGGGAGAGTATAAACAGTTCACAGTTCAAAGATGCCAGATGCAATGGAGACAACGACAACAACATCAACCACCACAAATTACTCACAACGAATGAGCAACACAAAGGTAACCAAAAAACAATGCAGACTTCAGATTCAGCTACACATATTGATACCCAATAATGATCGCCGCAACAACATGAATCTGAACTATGCGACTTAAATAGCAATCAATCATCATCCTTACAAAACCACAGAAATACCACCATAACCACAGTGACAGACATTCAAATCAGAAAAAGAAAATAAGAGAAGAGAATTAAAAGGACAGAGCAAGACACAGCCCAATAAGCAATAAGACATTATAAAGAACGAATCGAGTGTTAGAGAATGAGACGGTACCTGAGTTAGCAGAGGAGAAGATGAGGGTAGGGTAGGGTAGCGGCTGCTCTCTCTTCAAACTCTGAAAGAAGGAAAGACGACTATAACAAACCCTAGTAATTGAAATTTATAGGGACGCGAGGGAATGAGAATATTGTTACTTTTATTATTTTTAACAAGTTTTTATTGAAATTAAATTACGGTAATATAAATCTTAATTTTTTTGTTTATATTAAATATTTAATGTTATTTTTTTATGAAAAATATAATTCATGGTTTTGTCAATAATAAGTTTAAATTAAAAATTAAAAAATATTACACTTAGTCTTGTTATGTTTCGAATTTGCTTTTACAAATAGTTAAAAAGCTTAATACCCATGCGAAATATATATATATATATATATATATATATATATATATATATTTTTGTCACAAGTAGATTTAAATCCAAAACCTAAAGAAATCAAATCAAAATGTATATGTTTTATATAATTAAAGTATTTAAATATATATATTAAATAAAAATAACCATATTAAAAATATAAAGTATGTGTTGAATTTAAAGTATGTATTAAGATATTTTAATTATATATATAAGTATTAACAAGTAATTATTTTGAATTAGGGATTTAATTTGAATGAATATATTAAAGAATAATTATTTTTTAATATGAATTATTAATTCATATAAATCAAATATTCAAATTATACTTTTCAATCAGTAATATTTTGTATAATTTTAAAATTATCACACTCTTTTATATAGTTTAAATTTTGAGATATTAATTCATTATCATATTATTCAAATTTTAAAATAGCAATAAAAAAAAGGTTTATATTAAAATTAAGGATTAGAGAACCACCCCTCTTCCTCATTTAAACAATTACGGAATTCAAGTCCAACTAAATTTCCATAAAAGTAAAATCAATGTTTTCGAAAACTAATTCATCAACATAATAAAAATACGTCTTGGCCATATAAGACCCTTGAAAACAATCTTCCTAAATCTCTACATATCAAAATGAAAGAACAAACTCCTAAACACTAAGTCCCGATGTCACAAGTATCAGAGCGAGACCCTATCCCTTTAAAATTCGGCACATTGAGTGCCACCTTCATCACCTATAAAAACCACAGAAGAGTACGTTGAGGAAAAGAATACATACATATACATGCAATACAGAAGGCTACCCTTATTCCCCACCCATCACCATACATATCATCATTCATCTCAACTCACACTCTTTATATTCAGCACATTAACCCATCACCATACATGTCATCATTCATCTCAATCCACACTCTTTACATACAACACATTAATTTCACACAAATATATAATTCACACTTCTTAAACAATCATGAAATGACAAGTATGCTCACTCTATGCTCATGCACAATGCCTCTTCCTAAGAGTCATGATTTGGAACTCCGCACAATGGGCGCACCTCATCAATCCCCTCAGTTGTTACCAATGATGGCCCTACTGTTAAATACCCTCTTGGCCGATAGGTTGCACCCCCTCGATGGGCCCGTGCAAAGACACCCGCTCCCTCCCACCATCACCCACCTCTTATGGGCGAGGTGAGTCGCATTGTAAAACACTCACTCTTGGAGTTATGCATCGGATGTCTCCCATCATGGTCTCCACCCAGCTCGTCGCCCCCTCTGTGGGCTAGGGTATTTTTCGCCACTTCTAGCTACTCATGTATCTCATGTGTCTCATGCATCATATGCTCATGCTCAATGCATCATCATCATTTCACATATTTCTCACACAATCTCTATATATGCTCAATGCGTCATCATCATTTCACATATATCTCATACAATCTCTATGCTCAATGCATCATCATCATTTCACATATATCTCATACAACATTCTCTACTCTAATCATTCCACATCACATCTCAAATAAAAAGGCACATAAAACATCAATATAAAATAGTCACATAACACTACCTCATGCCACAGTCAATATACACTATACATCCACTTTAATCTCATCAATTCCACAAACAATTCTTGTCTTAGGTAAACATCCATCAAGTGAGTAAATAGTCACCACAATACATCAAAACAACACTCAAATATCAAGTTTGGACCTAGTAATCGATTACCAGAAGCCTGTAATCGATTATCAGAAGCAAATACAGGAATATTAGGCCTAGTAATCACCCTATACTCTACTCATTTCACATCACATCTTAATAAAAGGACACATGGAACATCAATATAAATGGTCACATAATAATATCTCATGCCACAATCAATATACAATGTACATCCAATTCAATCAATCAATTCTGCAAACGATTCATATAATTAACACCATATAAGTAAAAGGTCACAACATCACATAAGATACACTCTCTAAACTCATTTTTGGCCTGGTAATCGATTACCATACAGCTGTAATCGATTACCAGAAGCTGTTACTAAATTTTGGGGCCGTCAAGTTTTAAGCTTAATGACCTTGGTGCACTAATTTGGAAATATCTAGAGTTTTAGGTGTCCAATTTAGATGATTCCACCTGGATTAAAAAGCTAAGATCTGGGGCTTCAGTTTGATATGATATATGATAGTATTCCGAGCTCGTTTTCACCCTTAACAGACACATTCTTGTTCAGGCGAGAAAGTTGTCGAGGCCTGGTAATTGATTACAGGTTGTCTGTAATTGATTACCAGAGGACTGGTAACCTGGTAATCAATTACAGCACCCCTGTAATCGATTACCAGAGGCTCAGCCACCTGGTTTCCTGCCCAGAACACCTGATAATCGATTACAGACCCTTGTAATCGATTACCAGCAACCCGATACGCGACTGCACCTGCATTTTTGCCCCTTTTTAACCCTCTTCTTCAATCCCTACCCAACTCCTTAAGTTCCTAACTCAATTGTACTCGTTTTTACCGATTAAATTCAATAATTTCAATAATTATTTCAAAAGATTACATTTAATTCAACAATCGATTCAATTATGAAGTCTCTTTCTCCCAAATCCTATTTTTACCCCTTTTCGACAATCTCGCTTCCTACTCTCAATTTTATCAAGAACAAGACAATAATCATCCAGACAATCACGAATTTCAACACATTATATACAATTCATCACTCATAAATCAAGATTTAGGAATCCTAGAGGGACTTATGGTTTCCCTCACTACCCAAGCACTATAGTATACACATATAGCGGCACCCCTTCCCCTCGTACCTTAAAGATGACGATCAACGACGAATGGCAGAATTCCTCTTGATGATCTACACTTCGGCACCTCCCCCTCGTAGAGTCGCTTCTCTCCTCCCTAGAGTTGGTTATCTGACGTTTGAAAACTGATAGGGTGAAATAGATGACCCCTCCCTTCTTAACTATCTAATTGGGCTGGGCCTACTCTGACACACTCATCCCCCTTTTTTAATTAAATAATATTATTCAAAATAAAAGATAATAACAACACTATTATTTCTTCCTTTCATTTTATTTTTAATTATTCTAGAAATTTTAGGATGTTACAGTGTGTAAATTTTTCTGCAATGATAGTTAGGCCTTTGGGCCAATCTGATTTGATTGTACATTGTAAAAGGCCCAATAAGTTTCATTCTATTTAATTAACAAGGCCCAAATACAATTGTCCGGCCCAATATGATTTTATACTCGCCCGTACCCATCTGCCCAACTCGAGACCTGCCCAATCCACTTGACTTTATGGTCAAAAATGGGTCACTATATTACTATAGGTGGTTTGTGTCGGATTAGGCCTTTTGGGCCTAACTCCGACCAAACTCGCCTGATGGCCACCCCTAACTTTTTTTTATGAAATGGCCACCCTTAATTTCAACCTTATTTTATGTTGCTTCCATTTTTGTTTCGGAAAAAAGATATATTGACACTCAACTGAGGAGTGTAGGGAAGAAAGAAATAGAAAGAAAAAAATAAAGAGAGGAAATGAGAAATGTGATCATTGATGTGACGTAAAACAAAAAAGATATATAAAAGAAAAATGAGGTATGATGGGAGATGTATGAAAAAGAAATATAAAAAGTAAAAGTTGATTTTTTAGTTAACCTCAAGCCAGGTAGAAAAAAAATGATGAGAGTGATTTGGACAGGTGTTTCTGCTCTTTTCTT
The DNA here is from genome assembly GCA_026901365.1 of Sesbania bispinosa. Taxonomy (NCBI): domain Eukaryota; kingdom Viridiplantae; phylum Streptophyta; class Magnoliopsida; order Fabales; family Fabaceae; genus Sesbania; species Sesbania bispinosa. The sequence continues at coordinate 135,547 of QLOH01000200.1, read as the reverse complement.
TGTGCTCTTTTTCAGTTGCATTAAAATGTGTTGTGCGAGAGAGGAATGGAGTTCAGTGTCTACCTGATAGGCAATTGCCCCTCCTTTTGCCTTTTGTTGACTTCACTCACTCTCTCTTTTTTTAAAAAGGGGTGTTTCTCCGGTACCCCCTTTGGTTAGGGGATAATGGTATCCTCTATACCTGGCCTAATGGATATGTGCCACGTAAGTTAGAATGTTATTAGAATTTTTTCTTAAGTTCCTTTGCAGTTTAGTCCTTCCATCATTTCCCTGAAACCCTTCATTTGTTTATTACCCTAAACTTCCCCCAAATTAAATCAGAAATCTTTCTCCCCCCTTTAATTCATTTTCATTAGAAATCATTCTCACCCTTTCTTCCCTGAACCCTAATCGTTCAATCTCCCTCTTTCTTTCTTCCCTCAACCCTAATCATTCAATGTGTGTCACAGAAGCCATAGAAAGCGCTTCATTCCTTGAACCCTAATCCCTCAGTCACACCCCATTCTCAATCCTAACGGTGGTCGCGGGATGTAGCTTGCAGGCGATGGATTGAACGTGCGGCACGGGTTTGGCTCGATTGCCTTCCAAATCTGATCTATTTTCTCCCTCATTGAAGGTCCGCTACATTTCTTTTGGATCTATAGGAAAATTTTGGTCTTCCTTTCCCAATCTATTTGGTTAACTTACACCTCTATTTTGCAGTTTTCATTGTATCTGAAATCTATTTGGTTCACTGCTCATAGAGGTTCGCTTCATTGCCACTTAAAGCTCAAAGTTCTTTAATTTCTTAAGTGAGTAAATTATTTTAAACACGCAAAGGTTCTGAAGTTTTATAGTTGCTCAAACTTTTTTAGAAGCTGAGTTCTGATTTTTGTTGTTGTTTTCATGTCTTATAGGTTGTTTTGTTTCGTTGCTTCAGGGGCACCGGAGTTGAATGTTGAATTCTGGACTATCATGGAGTGAGTTTCACGAAAATTAATTTTGTAATTTTGAACTATGGTTATTGAAGTTTGTCTGAGTTCATATCCTTTTTGTGTTAATATGAAATATTACTTGTGAATTAACAAGTTGATTGGGCCTTTGGCTATTTAATTTCTGGCTTTCACTCTGCTACCTCTTTTTGTTTGTAAATTGTTGTTGACTTGAATTCATTAAGTTTTAAACTAATGCAGTTTGTGATTGTTTCCCACTTTTGAACCATTTCCTATGTATATGTAGTAGCAGTAGTATTCTCATTAGATAAAAACTCAGTTGAAATAGTTGGTAGGTAGTGTAATGTATTAGTTCTCTGTATTAGATGATATGAAGGGGTTGAATAGTTGGGATTGTGTTTTCGTACAATTCCATGCAATTTTGTCAGAGTTCATATCCTTTGTGGGTTAATTATGAATGCATTACTTGTGAATTAACAAGTTGTTTGGGCCTTTGGCTATTTAATGCCTAACTTTCACTCTGCTCAGTGAGTAATGATTGAACCTTTTAAATGTTCCTTGCCTGATTTTGTAGCATGTGACTAGCTTCATGTTCACATGTTCTCATTTGACTGTGAATATGATGTATATGTAGGCGACATTGTTTCTTTTTGTGTGAAGTTTCTTCTGTGTCTCATTTATGGCATCTATGTTTCATATGCATATTAAATAGCTCTAGTAAGCACACATTTTGCTGGGTTGAGTGCAATATACTCAAACGACAAATTATCCCTTGTTGTCTACCTTGGATTTTGTTTAGCTTTTACCATTTTAAATTTGATTAGACCATCTATATTGGAGGTGTTGATATTATTATGTTGATTTTTTACTGATAGGATTTTTATTGGGATTGGTTCAGGATAGTGTCATCATTCTCTTGGCATTATGTACAGACTGTTATCAATTGGTATTATCCTTTGGCTATTATCCGTCTCTTGGTTATGTACAGGTTCTAGATTTGGTTTTTGGTTCAATTGTACTGCTAATGGGTTCAGTGTATTATTTTCGTGGTTATGTTGTCTTTTATGTCTTGGTTATTATTTTGCAAAGGTACGGACAATAGCAATTGTAATTTTAAAAGTTATATTGCTTTGTTCAATAGTTGATTAATTCATAGTTTAGGTGGTTGTGTATTATTAGTTTGTCTCTAGCCAGGCTTTTAGTTTTTGGTACTGTTATCTGGTGTTAGTTTGTTGAAGGTCTAGTGGTATGTTGTTTTAAGTTTGTATATGGGTTTGTGATCTCCTAGTGCTTTTATTAATGTATTTTGCTTATAAAATTAATTAATCTTATGTCTGTACGTGCTAATTTTCAACAAGTATCATGATAGGGGCCCATCATAATAACTTGTGATCTATTATATATTCAAGAAGCATTGAAATAAAGAAATGAAATTATAGATTGAAATTTGATGTTTTTTATACAGTTTTGTATTTGGAATGGAGAATTCTCGATCTTCAAGTTCTAGTAGCTTCTCGTCATGCACAGTGAATAATTCAGAGCAATTATGCAGATGTGGTGTTATTTGCAAACTTCAAGTGTCATGAACTGATAAAAACCTGAGTAGGAGGTTCCTTGGATGTGGAAGATTTAATGGGTCCACTACACAATGTAACTTATTTACTTGGTCTGATCCTCCTATTAATAATTTTTTAAAGAGTGTTATTAAAGGTTTACGAGGGAAGAATGAAGAATTGGAGGACATAGTCGAAACACAAAATGTAGAATTAGGAATTTTGCAATAGAAGCTTGATCCAGAGAAGGAAGTAGTGCATGTTTTGACTAAGAGGCTTAACACTAAAAAGGCAACAATAAAATTGTTGATTGCAAAGTTGAGCAAACAAAAGGCTCCAATGAAGGGGTTGAATGAGACAATTTATTCTTGTAAGGCAGAAGCAAAGGAGTCATATCATGAAGTTGAATCTCATAAGGCTTAAGTGAATAAGTAAAAGTTGGTATTATGTTTCATTGTCATCCTTGTAGTTGCAAAATGGATTGCTATGATGTAAAATGGTTTTAGTAATAGGAAAGGAAATTTGACGCAATTCATGCAGGTTGATTTTGAATGACATCTTTGGAATGATATTTGTTAAGTATGGAATGTGTAGGTGTTGTTTGTTTCAGAATTGTCTTATAAACTTTATGTCTATTTTATGAAATTAATTTGTCACTTGACTGGATATTTAGATTAAATTACTTGTACTTTGGCAAGTGTTAATTTTTCCTGTGTGAAGGATATCATGGTATCAATGAGTAGTATGAAAATTAGTAACATTGATAAGCAGCAGAATATTGTTTCACAATGCAAAAATTCCGCTATAAACATTCTTTCTTGTAACCAATTATATATATTTTCCTCCTAGTAAGAATAACGGTACGGAGATATGTATAATTAGTTTTTATATCACTTTGATGGATGATTATCTTTTGCATCCTTCTCTATTTATAATATTAATTGTTTATCCCCTTTATACAACTTTTAGGTAAGTAGTTGGAATATAAAATTTGTGCATGTTTAGGTATACTATGGAATGCTAAGTGGATATTCAAATGGAAGGGATAGTTACTTGGGCAGATTTTTGAAGAGAAATGTAAGAGGTTGGTGAGATATCTTGGTAATTTAAATTGAAAATAAGGGTCTTCATGGTCCTATGAGGTAATTTAGAACAAAATACAACATAAGATGAAAACTAATATACTTTTTAATTCAATTGAACAATTGAACAAAAAATAATAGACTCTTGACACAACCCTAAACTACCTTGACTATTCATAATTTGAAAAAAATAAATTGATATACCTCTCCATATAGAGGACATGAATCCTTTTATGTAGGAAAAAAATATTTTAGTTGAAGGAATTTCACAGGATATTATTTAGCTTGGTTGGAAGTTGTGCATGACTAGTCTCATGCAAAAGAAATAGAACTTCCTGTTAATTTGTTACGTGAACTTTTAATCAACACAAAGAGTCTTTCCCTTGGTTAGATGTTTGATTTTCTCTTTGTTGTTAGCTTTGTGGGCTTGTTCCCTATTGTGCCTCTAAGAAAGGTTAGCAAAAATAAAGAATAATATAATTCTTCAATTGAACTTCATGTAAATTTGAGTACAGTATATTAACTATGTGATTTCAATTGGCATTTCACAGCTGGTGATTTTGAAGTACAAGCTAACATACCCTAGTGGAACTGCCACTGCTCTCCTCATCAATAGTTTACACACACCAAAAGGAGCAAAGCTAGCAAAGTAAGTACTAATCCAAATAATATGCATTCATGGAGAGAATTTCACAATGACTTACAAAATGGTTGTAAATTAGTTTGTGGTAACCTTTTTTCACTTGCATCATCTGTGAGAATATTCAACTTAACTCACGTTCCAATCAAATGTTAGCAATTTTTCAATAGCTGAAGTTGAAAATAAGTAGTACAGTAACAAAAATTAAAAATAAAAGTAACCATCTAAACAAGCAGTACCATTGTCAAGAATAGACAACCAAAACCAACCAAATAGATATAAAGCGGTACCAAAATAAAAATGGTGTCTAACCCAACAACAATACACAACAAGGTCCCAAAAAAAGACACAGATAACTAAAACAATAGTCCTTTAACAGAAATAGAAATGTCATGAAATGCAAAAAACTTCTACTCTCCATCTCCATCAATCTTCACCAAAGACTTCCTTCGTATCCTCATGATTTTTCATGTTCTTGAAAGCCAAATCTACCACTACTTTTTTTCATTTGGTTGTATGGTTTCAGTACCAAGTTAAGTGCAAGCCTCATTCTTTTTCCATTAGTAACCTAAAATGTTATATAAAACAATAATGTTAATAAGTGATTTAAAATTATTTTAACATATTGAATAATAAGATTTAGTAAATAAGAAAAGAATAATTACATATATATCTTTGTAGTCCTCACTCCAAATACATTTCATCATCCATTGTGCCACATAAAGACCGCAATCATTGTTCAAATAGAACACAAAAATGATAGGTCTAAAGATAAAAAAACAAATTAAAAGAGGCTAAGATAATAGTGTACTTACGATCTAGAAAGTTGTTCACAGAGATTAGGTGGCTCAACCAATTTAAACTTTAAAATTTGTGGCTAAGGAGTAAAAGATGACTCGTAAAAGCTGTCCTCCATGAACATTTCCTCAAGAAAAATTGCCTATTCATTAATTTATAGTTAGTTTAAAAAATAAAAATAAAAACAATAAAGTTGAAAACAAATACTTGCCACTTTCTTATCACTAATCTTACGCCAATAAGCCCTAGATGCACATGGTTTAGAATATAACATATGAGTTGTTTTTCTTTCATATCAACCATAAGCAAATGCTAATGAAAGTTTGCATCGATCATAGGCATAAAGATCTACATAATATTTAAAAAAATAGTTTAAAAAAACAACGTGCTAGAAGTTATTTGATTGATGAGAAAAGTAGAACACTAACCTTGCTAACAATTTATACGTGGGTCATGAAATCATCCTTGTAGTAGCCCATTACTGTTTTAGGAGTTTTAGGCCAAGTAATTGCGTATTATTTTTATAATGAAACAATTTTGAACTCAATAAGAAATACATTATTTAATTGTTATTTAAAAAATAGTCAAAATGACTTACAGAAACTGTCGTTGGTAGGAACCAACAGGTAGGATACTTGAATGTTAATCGTTCAGTATTAGTCAGTATTGCATTAGAGTGGTTAAGGACCTACAAAATAAAAATGCAAGCACTTGACATGGGAAAAAATAATGAAACCACATTAAAATATCAAGCTACTTCGCATTAAGTTACGAAAACTTACCTCCTGGTCAAGAAACGACCTAGGCATTAGACTATTCAGGTGATACCTTTCTCCATAACCTCAACATGATTTTATTAACACATCCTTCCTACCATGTACAGAAAAATATTGACTTGAGCTTCTTATTAATATTGCTATATTAATTTTTTTAAGTTTTGTATAAAATATGAAACTCACCCCATTACTTTGGTATCTTTGTTGGACCAAAATATATAAGCTGCTATGTTGGCTTCAATTTCATCAAGAACCAAATATGGTGGAGCTCTGAACAACATATGTACCCACTAAATATGTAGGAAAATATAAGTTATTATTAATATATCATTCATTGATAATTACTGTAAAAAAAGAGTCATTACCTTAGGGATCAAAATTCTTGACTTTCTCCCCTCATATATGGAGTGGGGTCATAATTGATGTAATATCCACAATTATGTCCTTTTAAAATATGAGTAAATAATTTTCGCACAAAAGGTGAGTGTTCAATATTCGTTTCACCGTCACCTTTTGATCACATCTTCAAAGAGGGTGCATATTTGGTTAGCCTTTCACTTGAAGGTGTCATCCTCGCAATTAAAGTCTCAATTTCAGTAGAAGAATTCCATGGAGTAGCTAACGCATTGAAGGCAAGTGGGTATCCAGGTTGAGTTTGCATTGGGTTGAACACATAAGTGTTACTCATCATAAAATTGGTGAAGTTTGTAACCACATCTCTAATTTGTTCAACTAAGTTTCTCATCCAAGCTTCATCCACTCCGCCCTGGTTCTTCACACAACCATCGTTTTGATTAAGACTTTGCGAGCCTTGTACATCATTTACTTGGTCATTTGGATTGCTTGAAGGAATGCTTTCATGAATGTTGCTCGAAGCAAGAATAATTATTGGTTAACTTCAAAAGAAAAAGAACAAAGTGTATAAATTAAAAATAGGTGTAAATGAAATCAATGCAACGTACGTTGATGAAATATCGATTGGATGAGAGACGCGTTGTTTATTGTTGTTCATTTGTAATTGACCTTCTATTGCAGGGGGTTGTTTCTTTGGTGTTTTCTTTGTTGCAGGGGACTGTTTCTTTGCGGTTGCCTTAGCTCGCTGTCAAGTAACTCTACCTCTACCAGCCATGGGTGTTTTTGGATGTGGAGAGGAAATGCATAAGGTATATACTTGGTTGAAAGAAAATGGATTCTTCCACTTTCAAAATCAATATAAATAAATGGCCTTAGACTGCAATTCAAAGCGGACCTAAACATCTCCCAAGCCCTTGGTAACTAAATACGCATGATGATGCTAGAAGGAACCGAAGCGTTTCTGGAATGTGAAGATGATTGGGACAATGAAAGCTGGGCATTAGGGAGAAACTTAGTGAGTGGTTTGCCCTAACTTAATGCTAAGAAAAAAGGGTTGTTTGCCACCACCTATTTCGTTTAATTAATTTTTTTATTCGTTTAATTCATTTTGGTATTAACATAAATGTTGCATGTGTTAGAACCACAGGCAACACTAGAAGGGGGGTTGAATAGTGTTTTAATCTTTTTTAGACCATTTCGAAAATCTTTGATAAAACAATCGTATGAAACGATCAAAGTACAAAACAAATCTTAAGATCAGAGTTAGTTTCAAAAACATGCGGAAGATAAGAGAGATAAAGATAGAAAATCTTTCTCTTAAACTTAAGATTGTTTTGATCGAAAGGCTTCTCAAAATATCTTCTGAAGATTATTACACAGAGTATCTTTAGAACAGTTTCTGAAATACTTCAGATAATCAAAGATCATCTGTTTCTGGTTTCTGAACTGAGCTATTTTCAGACTCACTTCAGATAGTTATTTCAGAAGTTCTTCAGAGAACATTCTTTGTAATACTCTTAAACAACATAAGAGATGTTTTAAGTGATGTTTGCTTGAAAGCTCATTTTATTGAAATCGTTGTGTTAAGTTTATTATGAAAATGCTCTTCAATCCCCAACGTAAATGTAAAGACTGTAAATAAGAGAGATTAAGGGAAAGAAGACTTAGACACAGAAATTATCCTGGTTCACCCACATCACCGTGAGTTACATCCAGTCCCAGTGGCAAACCACCACTGAATTTTCACTATCTGAAACCACAGATACAAGTATTCTTCACAGCCTCTTCAGACCAAAGAATGAGTATTCTTTTACAGACAAGCCTCTCCAGGCTCACAAGTATTCTTTCTTCCACCAAGCCTTTCCAGGCTCTCAGACACTTAACTAAGTGTAGAGAAGGCTCTCTAGGCTCTCAGACACTTAACTAAGTGTAGAGTATTCTTTCTTCCACCAAGCCTCTCCAGGCTCTCAGACACTTAACTAAGTGTGGAGTATTCTTTCTTCCACCAAGCCTCTCCAAGCTCTCAGACACATAAAGTGTTTACAAATTATAACCAAGTTTAAGTTTCCATGAAACATAAACTTAATCTCTTCCTGTACTAGAGGTTAACTGAGTACTACTCAGGATACAATGTATGAATCTAAGTACAAGGTTAAGACAGAGACACAAGTGTTTAAATTAAGTACAATCTCGTCTCTAATAAGTGAGGTACTTCTCCCTCAACTAATTTGGCCTAAGTGAGATATGAAATTAAGCTCCAGCCTCATTCTCCAACCATTGGTTTCCATGGGCTACATTCTCACCCGTATCATTGGAATACCAAGGTATGTTCATGGCTTCAAACCGTTCCTAGTTTGATAATCATTTTGCTCAGCATGGTTGTCTTCAGACCAACAACCAACTTAATTGATCTAACAGATCAACTGAACAACATGACTAACTGACCAGCTAGTCAGTAGCCTGATTGATTCAACAGAGACCAACTTGATCCACTCTGATCGACTTGATCCTCTCTGATCAATCCTTGTTGACTTATTGGCAATTCGCCTTAGCTCAGGTCAACCCTTGTTAACTATTTGGCACTCAGCCTAGTCAACAACACTCATCCTGATTGATTTCAAGAACCAACTTGAAAAATCAACCACTTCAAATTTAATCTTGAGACTATTTATATGTTCTTCTTGAATATAGCCGTTGAAGATGATTCATAATACTGTTGAGCTGATGATGATGTGGCTCATATAGCCGTTGTGTAATAGCTTCTCAAACGGTTGCTTCTCCTTAAGCGAATAGGTGTTCAGACTATCCCGTTCTGACACTTGTTATATGCTTCTTCATGAGAGATGTTTCTTGATATTATTCTGCGTATTCTCTCTCTTGAATTTCTTCTGCTTTTGCTTTCTCCTTCAGCTTTCTTCTGCTTTCTTTTGGATTCTATAAATGAGGAAATATCTGTTGAAATACTACCTTTTAGAGATAGCATTGAATCCTCTTTAATCCGTTGTGAGACACGCTTCTGAGGGCTCTGACATGTCTGACATAGTACAACGTTGGTGCTGCTATAAAGCTGCCACCGTTGTTGCTGTGAAGGCTGCGTTGCAGAGATTTCCTCAGTGGTGTATGAAATTCAAAAGCACCAGGTAAGGTCTCTGTGTTCATTTCCATAAATATGCTTGAGAAGGAAACGTGTAGCAGAGAATGACTTTTCTCAGCAATCTTTAGAGAGTGAAGGTCTTCAAAATCTTCAGCAAGTAGTGCCACGTCGGAATTCAGAAGGTCTCAATACTTCAGACGGATTGAGACTTCAGACAGATTGAAACTTCAGATAGCTTGAAACTTCAGACAACTTCAACACTTCAGACAGCTTCAATACTTCAGACGGGTTACTTCTTCAGACAACTCCAATACTTCAGACGGTTTGCGCTCTTTAGACGACTTTAATTCTTCTTTGTATCTTCTTCTTCTGTCTTTGTATCTTCTTCTTCTTCTTCTTCTTCTTCTTCTTCTTGTATTTAGATAAAGATGTTGAATAGTATATATTTTATTCAACCATCTTTCTTGCTTGCTTTTGTTTAGTCTTCTAATTCATTCTGATTAGCGGTAGTTGTAGATGCAGTAGGTCTGCGCACACAAATCCTTTTGCTGTAGGTGCAACAGGCGTTGCAGAAAGTCTTTACTATATTTCCTTATTTGTGTAAGACTTTGATCGAGGTAGAAAAGCATGTCTAGCTTTATTTGCTGAAATGAGTGTACTCCATTTGATGAAGTTTGCTTTACGCTTTGCAATGTCTCCAAGAAATCATTTCTTGATTCTGACATGTTCAATCTTCAGACTGCTTCATATTGTCTTCTTCAGATGATAGTTGTTCTTCAGATGATGAGCTTCCTTAAGATAGCCATGTTTCTATTACATTCTTCAAGTCTTCAGATAGTCTTCGAATCTCCAATTCTTCAGTTCTTCTATTAGTCTTCAATTCTTCATATTGCTTCAACCTTGTTGTGGATTACTCTTCTTTGGATTCTGCACTTTGTCCTTCCGATACTGATTCTTCTTTTGATGTGATCTTCTACTCTTCTTCTTTAGATAATTATTCTGACCTGAAACACAATCAACAAACCAATACCTTTCTTAGTAGAATCTGTTTACACAATCTTGTTAAGTTCTTATATAAACTTATTTGTCCTTAATATAATCTTATTTGTTAATCATTAAAACTTAAGGATGTTATGTCTTATAATCATGTTTAAATACTTAAACTGATCTATAGATTTCACAACATGTATTATGACTATGACTAATATTACGGATTTCTTTTCCTATTCTATTCAAACGTTTTTAAGTCACCTAATTCATTAGGCTATCACCGACCATCCACTTACTAATATTAGACTAATATTACTACTAATATTACAGCTCTGATGCAACTTTCGTGTTAGTAATTCAAGCATTAGGATATAATAGGAAATGTTAGTACTTAGAAATAAAGGGCATGTGAAAAAACTTGAAGAGAAAAAAAAGAGAAAAGTGATTTAAAGTTTCTAAAGCCATGGTTGATTTTTGAATTTAAAAAATGTTTTTAGTTTTTTAAAATAAAAAACTCAAAAATATGTCTGGGTTATTAGTTTCAAAACTGATAGTTTTGTTTATTAAAATCAAACATAACATAAAATAAATTTATAAACACCGCACTTGTACTTTAAGCCAATGTAGAAACTCGAGGACCAAAAAATTCTATATTTCAGAACTAACACCCCATACGTGTGAGGGATCACGTTCAGTGGCTACAAACCATTCTCCATGAATTTTCGACTTGAAATGTAATTTTGGTGAATTATTTATTGAAAAAAAGGTAAAAAAACAATATAAAATAGAAAATGTGCCATGAAAAAACTTGGAAAAATCTTTTTACAAGACCCTTGGGCGTGTTTGTTTGATGGTGTGAATGACAAGTCTTTTCTCCACCGGGAGAAAATGGATTGCTTGAGGTCGGTCGAAATGAGGAGATAAAGGTTATAGACACCACACTTGTACTTTCAAGCCAGTGAAGAGACCTGGGGACCGAAAAAATTCTATATTTCAGAACTAGCACCTCAGGCGTGGGAGGGACTATGTTTAGTGGCTACAAACCAATTTCTATGAATTTTTTACTTGAAATGTAATTTTGGTGAATTATTTATTGAAAAAAAGGTAAAAAAACAATAAAAACACCAAAGGGACAATAAAAAGCAGTCTTTTCTTGGTCCTTTGGATTCACCGCTATTTGGTTATATCCAGAGTACCCATCCAGAAAACAGTAAAATGCTTGTCCTGCCAATCTTTCTAACATTTGGTCCATGAAAGGTAAAGGAAAGTGATCTTTTCTTGTTTCCTGGTTTAATTTCCTATAATCTATGCACATTCTCCATCCAGTAACTGTCCTAGTAGGAATTAATTCATTTTTATCATTTTTATAACAGTCATACCTCCCTTTTTAGGAACAACTTGTACTGGACTTACCCAAGCACTATCAGAAATAGGATAGATCATACCTACATCAAGGAGTTTCAGTACTTCCTTTTTTACTACCTCTTTCATGGTGGGATTTAGTCTCCTTTGAGGTTGTGTGACTGGCTTGTAGTCCTCCTCCATGTGGATCTTATGCATACAATACGATGGACTGATACCCTTGAGATATGATAAAGACCAACCTATTGCTCCTTCATTTTCCTTCAAAACATAAAGTAGCTTTTCCTCCTTGGATGGGGTTAAAGCTTTGCTTATAACAACAGGTTTATTTTTATCATCATCAAGAAAAGCATATTTAAGATGAGATGGTAATACCTTTAATTCCAGCTTCTGACTCTCAGTTTTCTTGTCCTATTGTAAAGTCTCAACATCTTTTTCATCTGGTGGTACTGTATTAGTCAAATCCAATTGCCTTGAATATTCTTCAACTTCATACCTTTCCTCTTCATTAAAGTCATTGCCCATACCTGTTAGAGCTTTTTCTAAAGGGTTTGCCTTTGTTAATAGCTCCTGAATAGCTAGAGATGTTTCCTCTACCACATCTAATTGAAGACATCGTTGCTTCTCTTTAGGGTGTTGCATTGCTTCAAACACGTTGAAACTCACCTCATCATCTTGTATTCTTACCTTTAAGTTACCATCATCAACATCAATGATGACCTTAGCAGTCTTCATAAAAGGTCTCCCAAGGATGAGAGGTACTTCAGCATCTTCTTCAATATCCATGATTACAAAGTCAACTGGAAATATGAATTTGTCTACCTTGACTAGTACATCTTCAGCGACCCCATATGGATATTTCATGGATTTATCAGCCAATTGCAATGTCATCCTTGTTGGCTTCACTTCTAGATCTCCAATTCTCTTGAGCATAGATAGAGGAATTAAGTTTATGCTGGCACCTAAGTCAAGTAATGTCTTTCCTACTAGTAGTGCTCCAATTGTAACTGGTATGGTAAAACTCCCTGGATCTTTGGTCTTTTGTGGCAATGACTTTTGAATTATGGCATTGCATCCATCTTCAAGCTCAATTGTTTCATCTGTAAACTTTCTCTTTTTAGTGAGAAGCTCCTTCATGAACATGGCATATGTAGGCATCTGTTCCATGGCTTCCATCAGTGGAATATTGATTTGCAATCTTTTCATAATGTTCATGAATCTGATAAATTCCCTGTCTATGTCTTTTTTAGAGGAATTCTTAGGGTATGGTAGATCCCTATCTTGAGGCGTCTGTGTGTCCTTCTTCTTATTTTTCTTCTCTTTCACCTCAATTTCCTTCTTCTTTTCTCTCAGGCTCTCCTTATTCTTCATTTATTTCTCCTTTCTCAGTTTTGTCTTCATCATTCTCTTGCTCTTTCTTTTCTTGAACTTCTCTTTCTACTAACATGTTATCACCAATTCCTCTTCCTATTTCCTTACCACTTCTGGTGGAGATTGACTTGCAATACTCTTTTTGCGCAGCGAATTGCTTCCTTACTTGCTCCACCTGAGTTTCCAGGTTTCTGAATGTTGTCTCTATGATTTTCTGGTTGGCACTCATATCCTGCATGAGCCTATCGACCTTTTCTTCAATCCTTGAATTTATGTCATGCATTGCAGCTTCTCTATCTTGGCTTCTCCCAGAGTTGTTGGAAAGGTCATCGTGCCTTTCCTGGGTTCCCACATAGTTGACCTGTTCTACTTGCATATCCTCATAGGAACAATGACCAATTGGGTGATCGCCTCCGCAAAAGTCACAAATCAACTGTTGGGCTTGACAAGGTTGAGATTGCACTGTTTGCAGTTGTTGAGGAAGTGCTTTCAATTGCTTTGTGAGTGCCTCTAGCTGTCGTTTGATGAGCTTGTTTTCTGCTAATAGTGCATCATTGCTTTTTATCTCTACAAACTCCTTCTTCTGAACCGGCTCCCCCCAATATTGAGCTTATTGGTTACTCATTGCAAAATTCTCAATTATTGTGAGAGCACGCTCTTCATCCACCGCCAAAATAGTTCCTCCTGCTGCAGCATCTATGTAAGACTTTGAATCAGGTTTGAGTCCATTGCAGAAGATGTTCAGTTAGGTATTGTCGTCAAAACCATGATATGGGCACTCTTGCAGCAAGATTTTGAATCCCCCCAGGCTTCACATAGTGGTTCGTCCTCTCCTTGCCTGAATGTGGAGATATTTGTCTTTGCTTGAATGTAGCGTGACATTGGAAAGAATCTTTTCAGAAATTTATTTTCTACCACGCTCCAATTGCTCAGACTCTGACTATGATGCAATTTCAACCACTCATTTGCCTTACCTGTTACAGAAAAGGGAAACAATCGTAAGTAAGCTGATTCTAAATCTTCCTCCTCAAAGCCCATAACACCAATCAATTCATAGAAAGTAGAAAGATGTGTATGTGGATCTTCATGATCCAATCGTGTGAATTGGTGGGCACTGATGATGTTTAAATGAGCAAGCTTTATCTCCAAAGACTTCGCTGTAGCTTATAGAGCTATACTTGAGTAATGCCGAGGTCCTTGGTACATGACATAGTCTCCTAAAACTCTCTTCCTTGGTTGTACTTCAGCCATATATTTGTTTTCTTCTTCACCTTTCCTTTGTCTTCTTCTCTTGTTTCTGCTTCTGTTCCTTCTAGATGTCCTTTCTATTCCTGGATTGAATTGCAACTGATTTAGGGACACCTGACCTCGCAAAAGCATAAATCAAGAAACTCGAAAAAGGGTAAGTGCGGAAGAGAATTTTAAAAATTAAAATTTAAAAATTTTAAAAAAATTCTAAAAATCCTAAAATGAAAATAATAAAAAAATAAAAATCCTAAAAAAAATTAAAAAAATAAAATATGTACAACTTAATAGAATTGACCTCCCAAGTCTTTAAAAATTGATACATTGTTCCCCGGCAACGGCGCCAAAAATACTTGATGAGATTCTGCCAAGCGTACCAAAATTCCAGCAGTATAATAGTAAGTAAGAGTTATCGTATCCACAGGGAACAGTTCAATTTTAAATACTAGTGGTCACAACTATCAAGTGAGAGAATATATTTGATATGAGTGTAGTTTGCAATAGTAAATAAAAAAAAGTAAATTGAGATAAGTTGAGTAGGTTACTTGAACTAGGATTTAACTTCGTCTATCGCACCCCAATAATATTTATGAATACGCAATTATAATATTGAGTATAGAGTATTATATGATAAGTGTAGAGAATGTGTTTCCTTGATGATTTGTGATGTGTGACTTATAAACTTGTGATGAGATAATATATTTGATAGTGAGAGGGTGAGATAATATGACTATGATATGATTGATGATGATTATGACTATGTGTGGGTGAGGATAAGGTAGCCTTCTATGTGCATGTATAAGTTGGTGTTCTTTTCCTCACCTTATTCTCTGTGGTTGATTTACAGGTAGTGAAGATGGCACGTCAGGTGCCGAGTATTGAGTTGAAAGGGGTGTCGCTCTGATACTGGTGACATTAGGGCTTAGTGATAGGGTTTTACTTTTATGTTAGTAAGAGGAGATTATGAAAACTATTTTGAGTGCCTTACATGGCCAATAAGGATATTTTGATGTTGACATTTTAGATTTTGATATTTTAATGATTTTGAAAACAATTGATTTTAATTTCTATTTTAATTTAGTTGATTTTGAATCAATGACGTTTTGAAAGAAAGAGATGTGAACCTTTTTACCCGGTGTGGTCCGTTACCTTTCCTAAATATTTCTATTAAATTGAATGTATAAGAGATTGGGGTAGAAGGGTGTCATACACATCATTTAATGAATATGACACCTCATGTGTTATTAAATTCAATAAATGATATGGCAACACATCATTGGATGTCTGTGTAAAACTTTTTTACACTGTCTGTGTATGATACGAACCAGAAGCGTAAAGATAGGAACGTCTTGAAGATCAATTAACGGAATAACGGTAATGAGCTTGACACAATCCAAGACCTGCTGGAAGCACCAAAGCTATCAAAGAAAGGAACTTGACACAATCCGTGACTTACCGGAAGCACCAAAGTTATCAAATATAGGAACTTGACACAATTCGTGACCTGCCGAAAGCACCAAAGTTATCAAGATATAAGCAACTAGACCTTAACCAAGACCTGCTGGTAGAACCTAAGTTATCAAGTAGTTCTTTAATCCAAGAACAAAGGATAAGCTCTCACAATGAGAAAACTCAAAATTTATTGATAAAAAATAACTCCCTACAAATTGATTCTCAATGCCAATATATAGCAAAGGAATTTCCTAAAATAAACTATCTAAAAGATACAGTCCTAAATTAAATAGATTTAATCCTAAATAAGATAAAACATAATCCTAAAATATTTAAATATAATCCTAAGAGATCTGACATTTATTTCTGACAGATTTGATCCTAAATAAATCAGTTAGGATCTGATTAGATACACTTTCCCGCATTAAGTTAAACCACTTCTTTTGATCTTCTTCTGCTTGGTGGTCTTCTTTCCTTTGGACTTCAATGATCAAGAGTTGCAAAGTTCTCTTCATCCACTCAGATCTGACCTCGTTCATTGGATCTCCAATCCCTTGCAATGGATCTGAGACATCTTGGTTAAGGACGGATAGGATGGTGTTAGTGTATATATAATTTCTTATTTTATCAGTATTAACATAATAAGAATGTCATTCAACATGGTTAATTAAAATACTGATTATTATTATTTTCAAGACATTTAATATCATACTTCTAATTTTTAAATAATATTATAAATTCATTTATTTGACTACGAAATAAGGGATTCTAAAATCTAGTTATTGTGATAGTATTAATGTGAATGCTATCCTGTGTGAGTTAATAAGTTAATTTAAGAAAAAATGACGTCATCATTAATTAGGAAATTTTCAGATTTTTTTTCCTTCTTCCTTTTCTTCAATGCATTTGATTAGGCGATTATGACTAACATCCAAAGAAAATAATATTAGTATAATTTAATCCAAACAAAATGCATTTGTCTAGTGACGAGCCAAAAGTCTATTGAGCCAAAAGTCTAGTTTATACCCAAAACTCAGTAATTGATATAATGGGAAAGATGGAGATAAAAACAAAAACTAAGAAATGAAGTGTAATAAAAATAAGTGTGAAAAAATAATGTTGTTATTAATGATTTAAAATTGATAATTGTGGGACGTGAATTCTCTGTTATGCTTCCCCCTCATTGTTGCTGTCATATTAAAATCTGTACTGTAGACTCTTATCACTAAATTTTACATGCAGTGCTGATATTCGTAGCGCACACGCTGTGGCCACCATTTTTAGTGTACTGTGTGTGGTTTGTTTTTACTTTTTTTTTTGTTTTTTAAGTTTTTTTTAAAATAAAAAATAGTTTTTATTTACTTTTTAATTTATTAACCAAATATACTACTTCATTCACCATTTCTGTACACACAATTAACCTCACAAATTCAATTAATCAAATATCTCACTTTGTTAACCGTCAATATATACATCATTAACCTCATTTTAAAATATGTTCACCATTTCCTGACACATAATTAATCTTGTGCTAGCAGGAAATGCAATTAACCAAAAATCATATTCTGTTAACCACAAACAGAAACACCATTAACCTGATTTCCTAATATGTTCACTGCTTCTGGACACATAATTAATCCCTATGTTAACAGAGTTGCAATTAACCAAAATTCATATTCTGTTTACAACAAATGGAACCACAATTAACCTCATTTTGTAATATGTTCATCGTTTCTGGACACTTAATTAACCTCGTATTAACATATAACTAAAACTAATTATAATAAAAAAAATTATTTAAAAAATGGGTTTGAAAAAAAAGGGAAGGGGACCCGCATTACAAAAAAGGCAAAAAAAAGGGGAGGGGCCCCACAAACAGTGCCCGCGATACAAAAGCGGGAGATATTGTTTGCGGGGTGCTTCTAGGGTATGACACCACATGGGTGACATACCGGTTGACACCTCTTTTTACTAGTAACTCAATTATTTAGAATAAAATAATCAACCAATCAGGGTCGTTAATTCAAAAATGAAAGTGATCCAACCGCTTTTAATAAGTGTCATACCGGTATGTCACTCATGCTGTGACATACCCTAGACGTAGTCTCGTTTGTGGGATAAAAACATTTATCCTTTTACATGACATGAAATTTGGAAAGAAAAATTTACATGATTTTATTAGTAAAAATTGTGTTTATGTCTTTAGCTTGATAAATATTTGCAAATTTTAAACACTTAATTATAAATACATGTAATTTTTGTTATGTAAACTAACATAGACAAAGAATGCTACCTTAAAAATAAATAAACATCAATAAGAATGCATCTTGTCACGTGAGACTGAGAGTATGTGTTAAAATATTGCATTTGGATGTGGGTTTGCTGAGTCATGTCCTTGTATTTCGGGTGGTCAATCTCCATGTCCTTGCTATGGTTTTTAGGAGTCTCAGAACTGTCATAGGACTAGGAGTGTCTAAATAAACACAACTTGCAAGTTAGATACAAACTTAGAACAACCAAGTATAACTTCCCCTCCCCTGCACAATTGGAAACAAAACAAAACACACAGATGGGATTCCAACAACATGGGAATGGGCAAGTGGGGTTTTCTGGAATCCCTTTGGGAGCAAAGAACAAGTACAAGAGGATGAACTCCGAGCTTCCAGAAGATTACGATGATGTTTTGCATCAAGAAGCAAGGAGGAACACTACTAGGAAATATGTCACCGCTTGTGCCATCTTTGCTTCTCTCAACAATGTCCTTCTCGGTTATGGTATGCTTAATTTTTTGTGATTCATCTTTTTATTCCTAAAATTCATAAATATAATAGAATAGGTTTTCAGCTTTGGACTTTAGAGTTCTGATCTGATTCTGGTGTTATTTTAGAATGATGATTTAGTTTGGTCAACTTGCAGATGTAGGTGTCATGAGTGGAGCAGTTATATTTATCAAGGAAGATCTGAAGATATCTGAGGTAAAGGAAGAATTTTTGGTTGGTATTCTGAGCATTGTTTCTCTGTTGGGAAGTCTAGGTGGTGGAAGAACTTCAGATATTATTGGTAGGAAATGGACAATGGCCTTAGCTGCAGTGGTCTTTCAAATTGGAGCAATCATAATGACACTTGCTCCTTCATTCTCAGTTCTAATGATTGGAAGGCTTTTAGCAGGTATTGGAATAGGATTTGGGGGCATGATTTCCCCTATATACATTGCAGAGATATCACCAAACACCACCAGAGGCTCTCTCACTACCTTCCCAGAGATTTTCATAAATCTAGGAATTTTGCTTGGTTATGTATCAAATTATGCATTTTCAGGCTTTTCAGCACACATAAATTGGAGGATAATGCTTGCTGATGGAATTTTCCCCTCAGTCTTCATTGCCTTTGCTCTTTTCATTATTCCTGAGTCACCAAGGTGGTTGGTAATGCAGAACCGAATTGAAGAAGCAAGATCAGTGCTTTTGAAAACAAATGAAAATGAGAAAGAAGTGGAAGAGAGGCTAAAAGAAATACAACATGCTGCTGGTTTTTCCAATTCTGCGAAACCTGTGTGGCATGAACTGCTTTTTCCTTCTCCTTCCCTTAGAAGGATGCTAATAACTGGAATTGGGATTCAATGTTTTCAACAAATTTCTGGAATTGATGCAACTGTGTATTATAGTCCTAAAATTTTCAAAGCAGCTGGGATTGAGGATAATTCAAAACTTCTAGCTGCTACTGTTGCTGTAGGTGTAATAAAGACACTTGTTATATTGGTAGCAATCATTCTTATTGATAAACTAGGTAGGAAGCCCTTACTCCTTATAAGCACAATTGGTATGACAATTTGTTTGTTCTGCATAGGGGCTACTCTTTCTTTATTTGGAGAAGGATCTTTTGTGATTGCATTGGCAATTGTGTTAGTTTGTGGGAATGTTGCTTTCTTTTCTGTTGGACTAGGCCCTGTGTGTTGGGTTTTGACATCTGAAATCTTCCCTTTAAGGGTGCGTGCTCAAGCATCTGCACTTGGAGCTGTTGGCAATAGGGTCTGTAGTGGTCTTGTGGCTATGTCTTTCCTTTCTGTTTCCCATGCAATCACAGTTGCTGGAACATTCTTTCTGTTTGCTGCTATTTCTTCTCTTGCCATTGTGTTTGTCTACATGCTAGTTCCTGAAACCAAAGGGAAGTCATTGGAGCAGATAGAGCTCATGTTTCAGAATGAACAAGAGAGGCAAGGAAGTGAGGTGGAGTTAGGAGATGTTGAACAACTTGTGCAGAACAAAACAGTTTTGACAAATTAATTGATTAGCTCACATATTCATTGACTCTATCTGATTGTTTGAAGAGGTTGTGTAGTGATGCCAGTGCTACCAAAATTCCACTTTGTTATGTCCTAGCATCCTATATGAGAAATTCTGTGGAGGACTTTGCTGGCTTAGATGATCTTTTGAAACCATAGTATCTATGATCTATGAGTGAGAGACAAAAGAAAACATTGAAACAATTGCATTCTTAGTTTCTTACTGTATACGCAAACTTTTCCTTGTTGACTAGTTGTACTATTATTCTTTTTCTTTTAGTTACATCTAAGAATGTAATAGTGGTAGCATTGTATTGAGAATGTAGAAGAAGAGAAAAACTAAACTGAATTGAAAGAATTCTCATTGATTGAAAACTGAACTATACAAGGCTATATATACAACAAAAATAACAAACTAACACAGAAACAGAAAACTAACTAAAACTAACTAACTAAACAGTTTTAATATTCCCCCTCAAGATGGAGCATAAATGTTCTTTATGCCCATCTTGGACAATAGTCTCCCAAACTGAGGTGCAGCCAAAGGCTTAGTTAGAACATCTGCAAGTTGATGATTTGACTTAACATGGATGAGTTTGATGCTACCATCATTCACTTTCTCCCTTACAAAGTGAAGATCAATTTCAATATGCTTAGTTCTTTCATGATATGTTGGATTGGAAGCTATATGAATAGCAGACTGACTGTCACAGAATAAGAAAGTTGGAGCAAGATGCACTTCAAAATCCTTGAGCAGAGCAGAAATCCATATTATTTCACTGGTAACACTAGCCAAGGATCTATACTCGGCTTCAACAGAAGATCTGGAAATGGTTTGTTGCTTCTTTGATTTCCAAGAAACCAGGGAAATTCCAATAAAAATGCAGTAACCAGTAGTAGACTTTCTTGAATCTGGGCAAGCTCCCCAATCTGCATCAGCATAGGTTTTCAAATTTAATGAGGAAGTTGATGGGAACAGCAAACCTTGTCCAGGGGTCATTTTCAAGTATCTGAGTAAATGGTGCACTGCATTGAGATGAACATTAGATGGAGAAGACATGAACTGACTAAGTTTGTTGACAGCAAAACAAATATCAGGTCTGGAAATTGTTAAGTACAAAAGCCTGCCAATAAGCCTTCTATATTGAGCAGGATTTGGGAGAGGGTCACCATCAGCAATGCTTAATTTGAGATTTGGATCCATTGGTAAATGTGCAGGCTTACAGTCAAGAAATCCAGTGTCTTCAAGCAAGGAGAGAGTATATTTCCTTTGAGACAAATATATTCCTTGAGATGAATAGGCCAATTCAAGACCAAGGAAATATTTGAGATCACCTAGGACTTTGAGATTGAACAATTGCTGTAAAGTTAGCTGAACAGAATGCAGTAAATCCTTGTTGGGACTAGCTATTATAATGTCATCAACATAGACAAGTAATATAACTAAAGAAGAACCTGTGCCCTTGGTAAACAGGGAATAGTCAGATTTGGACTGAAGAAAACCAGCAGCCTTGAGAGAAGTAGAGAATTTTGAAAACCATTGTCTGGATGCTTGCTTCAGGCCATATATGGATTTATTGAGTTTGCAAGCCAAGTGTTCCCCCTGCACCTTATAGCCAAGAGGGATCTCCATGTAGACTTCTTCATTAAGATCTCCATTAAGAAATGCATTACTTACATCAAGCTGAAGAAGGTTCCAGCCTTTGATTGCAGCCAGAGACAACAGAATTCGAACAGTGGAAACCTTAGCAACGGGTGAAAAAGTGTCTGTATAATCAATTCCAGCTTGTTGTGTGTAGCCCTTGGCTACAAGTCTAGCTTTGAGTCTGTCAAGAGAACCATCAGATTTTGTCTTAACTTTGTAGATCCACTTGCAGCCTATAGTATGTTTATTAGGAGGTAAGGGGACAATGTTCCATATGTTATTCTTCTCCATAGCAGAAAGTTCTTGTTGCATAGCGTCTCTCTATTCAGCAAATTTAACAGCTTGGTGATAGAATTGTGGTTCATAAAAGGTATTGATGTGATTGATAAAAGCAACATAGTGAGAGGAAAGTCTTCAGTAGGATATAAAATTGCTGATAGGATAAGGGGTAGAGGTGTTGTTACAATGATACTGATCAAGGTAGGCAGGTTTTCGAATGATTCTGTTTGATCTTCTAATGGTTTGGGTGTGATTGTCAGGATGGACAATGTGAGTATTAGTATCTGGTTGAGAGATTGTTGGAGGAGAAGGGTCAGGTAGAGGGGCAGGACACACAATATTGTGGAAAGGATCAATGGTAGGGGTTGTATGATTAAGAATGTGAAAGGGAAATGTGGTCTCATGGAATTGAACATCTCTGGATATGAAAAAAGTTTTAGAGGTAAGGTTGAAGAGTGTGTATCCTTTATACCCGGGTGGGTAGCCAACAAAAACAGCTGGGATAGCCCTTGGAGAGAATTTATCTCTGGATGATTTGAGTGTGGAAGCATAGACCAGGCATCTAAAAGTTCTCAACTCTGAATAAGAAGGATCCTGCTGTAATAAAACCTGATAGGGAGACTTGAATTGCAGGACAGGTGTAGGGAGCCTGTTGATGATGAAAGCTGCAGTTTTGACACATTCTCCCCAAAAATTGAGAGGAACCTTGGACTGAAAATAAAAAGATCTTGCAACATTGAGCAAGTGTTGATGTTTCCTCTCCACAATTGAATTTTGTTGTGGTGTTTCAACACAACTGAATTGATGAATAGTACCCTGAGAGGCTAAAAAATCAGTTAGAGCAAACTCCTTAGCATTATCAGATCTTAAACACTTGATAGTGGTCTTAAATTGAGTTTCAACAAAAGAAAAAAAATTCTTAATACAGGTAATAGCTTCAGATTTGTATTGAAGAAGATAAATCCAAGTAAAACGACTATGATCATCAACAATAGTAAGAAAAATCTTTTATTATCATGGGTAGGTTGAGAGTAAGGACCCCATATGTCACAGTGAATAAGATCAAAGGAGGCAGGAGAAATATGATTATGAGAAACAAAAGGTAATCTTCTCATTTTAGCCAAAGGGCATATACTGCAAGTAGTAGGATGCTGAATTGTAGAAGAAAACAAATGAAATTTATCATTCAAATGTTGTAAACATTTATTAGAAGGGTGGCCTAGTCTAGAGTGCCAAATGTGATGCATATTAGTTACAGGTGTAGAAGGAGAAACAACATGATTATTAGAAATATTGTTACATAAACTGTCTATAGGGGCAGATGACAGGGAAGAATTAGGGGGAGTGTAGACATATAATCCTTGCAGTACTTCACCCTTCCCAATC
Organism: Sesbania bispinosa; assembly: GCA_026901365.1. Lineage (NCBI taxonomy): Eukaryota > Viridiplantae > Streptophyta > Magnoliopsida > Fabales > Fabaceae > Sesbania > Sesbania bispinosa. The sequence continues at coordinate 112,306 of QLOH01000200.1, read as the reverse complement.
ATCTTCAATCCTTTGAGATCCTGTATCACAAAGCTGTTAGTATTGAAAGCAATAGAGTAATTTGTTGCAGTTAAAAGATAGCTAACATAAATGAGATTAACATGAAAATCAGGAATGAAGAGAACATTGTGTAATGTGAAGGTAGTAGAAAAATGAACAGACCCAGTAGCTTTGACAGAAACTCTTGAATTGTTAGGTAAGGTAACAAAACAATTAGCAATGGGTTTATATTGAAAAAAATGAGATAAAGAACATGTAATATGACAGGTAGCACCTGAATCTATAATCCAAAGGTGATTATTGATAGTGCTTAAAGGATGAGAATTATGAATGGTTGATAAAGTAAAACCTGAATTGTGATTTGTAGAAACAGAATTGGTAGTAGGAGTGGATTGAGCATTCAATTGAGAAGACAAGAGAGAGAGCAGTAATTGACACTAATCAGTAGTAAAAGGCAGATTCGAGCAAGAACCAATGTTGGAAGAAGGAGATTGATCTGTGATTGGTGAAGCATGAAGTTGACCAGAGACTTGGTGAATAACATTGTTGGGATTGGAAACTTTGTTCTTGGATTTAGGATGTCCTGGTGGATAGCCATGAATCTTGTAACATTTGTCAACATTATGACCCAAGAGACCACAGTGAGTGCATGTAGGTCTGTCTTTCTTGCCATTCTTGCTCTTGGAATCGAATTTGTTAGAGGGAGAACCTTGGACAGTGAAGGCTATCTGTTGATCAGTGGAGGTAGAAGAAGAAGCACCCAATTCTCTGTGTTTTTCATCTTGAAGAACCAAGGAGAAAACCTTAGAGATAGGGGGAAAGGGATCCATGGTGAGAATCTGACTTTGAACATGGCTGAAACTGTCATTGAGACCCATGAGAAATCCAAGAACATACTCATGTTGAAGGTAATCAGTTAAAGCACGCGTGCCACCACACATGCAGGTTATGGAAGGTCGAAAATCAGATAATTCATCCCAAACAGCCTTCATCTTGGTAAAATATTGTGTCACAGTAGAAGAACCTTGAACCATGCTGACAAATTCCTTCCGTAACTGATAAGTTCTTGGACCATTATGTTGATGGTAGCGATTCTTGAGGTCCTCCCAGATAGCTTGAGCAGATTCATAGTAGATTATGCTGGCAAGAATATCTTTGGAGACTGAGTTAAGGATCCAGGCACTCACAATATTATTATTTCTCTTCCACGCAGCAAAGTGAGGAGTTGATTCAGCTGGGCGAGGAAGGCTACCATCAACAAATCTGAACTTGTTCTTGGCGGAGAGGGAGATTTGCATGGACCTGCTCCAAGAATTGTAGTTATCACCAGTGAAGGGCTGAAGAACCAGAGAGATACTTGGGTTGTCAGCTGGAGTAAGGAGATACACATTATCGGACAAGGGTGCGTCGACCATGATGATGAAGAAGAAGAAAGGAACAAAAAGGGGGACGAAGGAGATGTAGCGGAAGCAATTAGCCTCTTGATACCATATTGAGAATGTAGAAGAAGAGAAAAACTAAACTGAATTGAAAGAATTCTCATTGATTGAAAACTGAACTATACAAGGCTATATATACAACAAAAATAACAAACTAACACAGAAACAGAAAACTAACTAAAACTAACTAACTAAACAGTTTTAATACATTGTTTATGGAAAGAGATTTTTGGCAGACATGATCTTGTCACCACAGGGTTCTTTTAGATGTTGTGAGAATTAATGTTACCAACAACAATCATTATCACTTAATTTGGGTGGTTCAAAATATAAGTAAAATGTAATTAACTTCACGGTATTAAATGACAGGATCCCAAAATATCCTTATTTAATTTAAATTTTATTTTCAATGATTCATTTTGTAATAAATATTAGGAAAGATAATTTAGTAAAGGCAGATATTTTTATGTGAGTTTGAGAAAATTTAATAAAGTTAATTAATATTCTGAATATTCTTAATTAGCGTGAGGTAATTAATTTTTGCTTATATTAAACACTTGGGAGTAGTATTATGTGAAGGAATGTGTGATTAAGATGGAAATTCTTTTAACATTATTGAGGCTCATATATTCACTTCAAATGTGGCATATCAAAGTGTAGTGTCATAAATGTGATTTGACAACGAGCTCCCAGCCTACTTTGATAAAACAATTTTTCATTGAACATTTAGTAAAGCCTCCTTCTTTAATTTTCAGGTTGAAGTTATTTTCATGAACATTGTCAAAACACATATGAAGTTTGTATACATCTCTCTGGAAAGAAAATTGAGAAGTTGAGTTTATAGTCACATCATGGTCTGGCACTACTACTAACTCGTATGTCCCCATCGGAAATGGATCTTCTCCATTTACCGGACAGCTCTAGTAGGAGAGAGATAGAAACACACTCCATGTGGGGCTCACATGGGGTGTGTTTCTATCTCTCTCCTACTGGACTTGGAGAGAAGTAAAACCCGTCAGCATCATGTTTAAATTATGTTAATAACTTGAATATCCTAAGTTTGTGGGGCTTCTCAGTGAATAAACGGGTGAAACTTGCTGATTCCAAAAGTTGCTGAGATGAACGTATGAGCATTGACTATAAAATAAAGTCCAATTATTCATATATATTGCTATATTTAATATCGGCTTAAATACATTTTTGGTCTCTATACTTTTGTAAATGGGTGATTTTGGTCCCGCTAGTTTTAATTGCTCAATTTTGGTCCTTATACTTTTGTAAATGGGTGATTTTGATCCCTCTAGTTTTAATTGCTCAATTTTGGTCCCTCTTCTTTAAAAATTGAACAGATCTAATCCTACCGTTAGCCTCTTATTAAATACTTAGCAGAGTTTGCTGACATGGATTTAATTTTGTAACGTGTAAACTATCACATGACAAAGATTATTATTTAATTTTATCTCTTAATTTTTTTAAACAAAAAATCAAAATATACAATTAGATTTTGCATAATTTAATACAATGAGAAAACAAAATCATAAAATAAAATCCCACTATTACACTCCAATTTTCTCAAAAACAATAAAGCGAATACAAGTCACAAAATTAAAATAATTGCGGGTCTGCTTCAACCATCAACTAAGCGAACTGAAATCTCATTGGGCATGAAATGAAATTTAAAATGAAATCGAAAGCGAACTGAAATCTATAAGCTCTGATTATACGTTTAAAAAAATTAAGAGATAAAATTAAATAATAATCTTTGTCATGTGTTTACATGTCACAAAATTAAATCTATGTCAGCAAACTTTGTTAAATATTTAACGGTAGGATTAGATTTGTTCAATTTTTAAAGAAGAGGAACCAAAATTGAGCAATTAAAACTAGGGGGACCAAAATCACTCATTTATAAAAGTATAGGGACCAAAATTAAGCAATTAAAACTAGGAAAACCAAAATTACCCATCTACTAAAGTATGGGGACCAAAAATGTATTTAAGCCTTTAATATTTTAGCCTCGATCTCGAGGGCATCCGCATTCTATATTGGATGAAGGTGTTTGTTGCGATAATAAAGAAATTGCCGATGGCTTCAACTGTAATAAAATATTAAGCCCAAAATTTGTCACGTGTTAATAATTTCTTTTAAAAAATTAAAATGAAAGTTATTAATTAGATAGATGACAAGTAAAATCAATAATTTTTTTAATTTTGATTTTTTCATACTAATTCTCATACACTCATTCTTTCTTTCTATCTTTTTCTTCTTTTTTCATTACATCCCCCACATTCTCTCTCTTCATTTTATTTTTCTGTCTATCTCTCTTTTATACATTTCCTGCGCTCAATTTTTTTAGTGTGTATATATAATTTTCCTAATTTTTTGCCTACAAAAATATCTCTATTTTATTGTGACTCTCTTTCGTAATTAGTTAGTTGCTTTTTTTTTGTCTTTGATTGGGGGCTTATCTGTGAGTTCAACTCTCGGGCAGGGTGTGGTGGTTAGATAAAGCTCTCCCAAGAGTAATAACTCTGGGATTCGAATCCATAACCTTGCAGGTAAAGTCCGTTTGGGATCACAATCCACTTTCACTACAACCAACCATTGTTTGGTAGTTGCTTTATTTATCTTATTAATAACATTTTTTTATCTTATTAATATTAATTAAAATTTATGTCATCTATTATTCGATATATTATAAATGTTAAAACATTTATTAAGACTATCAAATCTCTCACATTCTTATTTTCTATTCAAAATTTTCATAAAATGATTTGATTAACTTGCTTTAAAACTTCTTTTACTCACAGGCCGGATATTCAATAAGGCAATTAAGGTAACTGCCTAGAGCCCCCAAATTTATAAGGCCCCCCAATTTTTTTTTTCAATAGTAGTATTATTGATATAAATTATTTTTTAAAAAATTAATAATGTTTGAGATAGGGCCCGATAATTTATAAGGCTCATATCTTACATTTTTTATATCTCTTTTTTTTCTTATCATTTAAACCAGTATTATAAAACTCGGATCGGCCATCGACTCAGTCGAGGTACTTGGTTAATGGGTCACTGGTTGAATCACTGGTTGAACCAGTGAGTCACAGGTTGAACCGATATGTATAAATTATATACATTTCATATTAAAAATTTTAAGGCTTATAAAGAATAAAAGATACAAAGTATTAAAAAAATTATCTAATAAAAAAACAATTTTAATATGATATTTATAAAGTTAAACAAAAAAATAAGAAAATAATTATAATAAAAATAATATTGTTAAATATAATTTTGTGAAGTTTAAAAAAAAATGTTAACATCGAAGAACAAAAAAAACGTTAAGTAAAACTGCATTGCAGGCCTAGTGGTATTATTGTTTCAATATTACTTTGTGGGCGCAGGTTCGATTCTCGGCAGCACACTTTCAGCATCTAATCTAATCTATCTATTCTATTACAATTTGGGATTTTTTTTATCATTGTTCACTTAGGGCACATTTTTTTTGGAACTCCTTGGGCCATTTGGGCTGCTTCTTTGACCGGCCCAGTGTACCACTTAGTTCTATATACATCAGCAATTGGGAAGCTTTTTTTAATGTCATTGACGGATTTAAAGTTGCATCAAACTGTTTTGCATGCGTTTAAATTGCATTGCATCAGATAGAACAGAAACAACAGAAATTAAAGAAATTAATTAATTAATTAAATAGGTAATAAGTTATTTATTAATTATTTGATGAAATGTCAATTAAATTCATAATATATAGTTTCGTATTGAACTTCTTCGAGATATTAAGCATTAGTCTTATATTTGATAAGTTACGAAAAGAATCATCTTTCACAAGATAATCATAACAGGCTAGCCTTAGGGGCAATTATTTTCAAACTAAATATGAGTAGTTTAGTAGGTCATATCTATCTATACTATTACATAGGAGGATATTTTTTAATACTATTCATTTAAGGGAAATTTTTTGTCACTTATTGGGCCTTATGGGTTTGCATTATGGGCCAAAAATTTGGAGATTAATATTAGATAGGAGTAGTTTTTTTATTTACTATTCTTTAGAAGCTATATTTTTTTGTTGGGTCAAAATCAATTGTGAGTCATTGACATTTTTAATATTGAGCTTTTTTTATCGGGTTGTACATTTACGTTGGATCAATTCATATATGTTGTAGATAATGACTTTATGAATTAATATGTACCCTTTACGGGAGACAATGCTGCTAACATATACCCTTTACAAGTACCCCTTTGCATTTTTTCAAAATTTTGTATTCTCTTTTTTGTAAAGTTATTTTTTATGAAACACATTTATCCTTCACGGGAGACAGACTCGCTCCTATTATTTTCTTTTTCTTTTTTTAATTTCCTTTTGTTTCTTTTCACAGTTTAATTTTTTATTGTTATTATATTAAAATATTTTCTCTCATTATTCGTTCATATTATTTTATTTCATCATAAAGTGGTACTTTTATATCTTTCAATTAATGTATCATTTATATAAATATTTATTCAATCTACTCTATATTAAATATTTTTCTCTCAGTACATATGTCACATTTTTTCACATTGTTATTTATATTTTTTAAAATTTTTTATTCTCACTTCAATAAAGTGAATTTTATAACCCCAAGGTACTCTCCACATGAGGTAGTCATGTTCCTTCAATGAACATTCATATAATGGTGGGACTAACTCTTCCAACAACGGTTTTGTCAATACACTTTATATATGTTTAAGTGACTAGGATGAGAAATCTCAAATACCAATATAGTTTAAATTTATAATTACTTTATGATGTCTTGATTATAATTTTTTTTGACAAAATTTCAAATTAGAATTATAAAATTTATAATTATTTTATTTTCTTTTACTTGAATAAAATTATTATATTGTATTTTGATTTATTATATATTTAATATAGTACGTTTAAAAGTTAAGCAAAATTTTTAATTATAGGTTTAAAGTGATTTTTTAATAAACTACAAATACCCTCCATCATAGTTAATCCTGCTCCAGTCATGAATATCGATATCATAGTGAAGTTAGCTCTCCCAATAATGGTTTTTTCCATACACTTTTATACAGTTTTGAAATGATTGCATTGTGAGATCTCAAATGTGAATATATTTTAATTTTATTATATTAATGATGTATTTGTTATTATTTTCTATAAACATGATAACAATATGATATTCATATTATACTAATTGATGTATATGACTATATCATAAATTAATTTTATTATAAAATTTTAGTAATATATGTAAAAATGAACATAACCCATAACTCAATGTTAGGCACTATAAATCTACGAATATAATGTTTTAAAAATATAAGGATATATAATAAAAGGTTGTAAAAGTTAAGGACAAAGTCTAAAGTTAACCGAAAAACATGAATGAAAAATATATTTTATCTAATATTAAAAAATATAATATTTTCTAAGATAGAAATATATTTAATTTTAATTTATTTTTCTTATAATTTCATTATTTTATAAAAATAATTACTGTAATATTTAAATTATATATGAAAATTAAAAAATCGTGTTACCCGTGTAACAAATGTCAATAGATCTATTTGTTAATATAATGTTAAAAATAATATTTGAGTTAATATTTGTAGATCGTGTAACAACATTCTATTTTTTATTTTTCTTCTTTTTATAAGATTTTGTGATTTTTCTTTTTAGTGTTTCTTTCTTCTAATGACATATTTTTATTTTGTAATTAATAAATGTTGTACAAGCTTTAACTTGAAATGAATGTGTTGGATTTAGTGTCAAACCTTTACAATTGTAATCACAATTAAAGATTATTTATATACATATCAAGTAAGAAACATGTTCGATGATATATTAACAAAAAGATTTCCCAATTATTTTTATCAAGAGTTTAATTACTACACATTGTCAGTGTAAAGAAATTTTACATTGTCATCCAATAATATTTTGCTACATCAATTAATGAATAGGACACCCCATATATCATTATACTCTCATTAAAAGATGTATCAACATATCATTGGATGATTGTGAAAAATTAATTTACACTGATAGTGTATATTTATTAAATCATTTTATCAATTTATTTATTATTGGAATATAATTTTTTTTATTCTTTTAGACATCGTATTAAACTCTAAATACCATAAATGGATGAATATCTCATTTTTATATTAAAATAATTTTAAAACGTGATAGATGAAATAAACCTTTAATTTTACATGTATATATAATATTAAATTTATATTGAACGAGATTACATGTCATATTAATATTGATATGAATTATTGATAATCAAACTAATATTGAAATATCAGAGGCTTTACTGATAAAGTCTATAGGTAATACAATTAGAGATATAGTTTCCTTTGTCTATCCTAATTTGCTATCAAATTTTGAAAACATATAATTGTTTCAAGATAAAACTGTAGGAACACAGGGAAACACTAGAAGGGGGGGGTTGAATAGTGTTTCTAAATATTTTAAGAAGCTTTTCGAAAACAGATTTTCAGACAGGTTACTAGTGGGCTGTCTGAAGTTTTTAGATAGCTGTCTGAAGTTGGTTTCAGACTGCTTAAAAAAGGTTCTAAACGAAGTTTCTTCCTTTTAAAATATTAAATAAAATATTCAGTCCCCTTAATTAGTTTAAAACTGAAATGACAAAGATAAGGGAAGAGAAACTTAGCCACAGAATTTATCCTGGTTCACTCACTACCACTTGTGAGCTACGTCCAGTCCCAATGCCAACTAGCACTTGGATTTTCTCTTAATCTTGCAAGATTACAAGTATTCTTTTCTAACAAGCCTCTTCAGGCTCTACAATCAAGTGGTCTTTTTCAGACAAGCCTCTCCAGGCTCAACAACACAAGTATTCTTTTTCAGACAAGCCTCTCCAGGCTCAACAACACAAGTATTCTTTTTCAGACAAGCCTCTCCAGGCTCAACACCGATTACAGAGAAGTGAAATGCTTAAGCTCACAAACTGTATCAGTTTTGAAACTTAAACAATTACAGATGTACAAAGATAACTGAGGTATGCTCAGGATAATACAATATGTGTGTACAAAGATGATAAAAATCTATCAGAGTGTTACAGCGAAAAACTTGCAGAGTTTCTGTTCTTTTGCTATGCTTCTCTGTCTATATTTTTTTTTTTGGTCTTCAAATGAGGGGGGTATTTATAACCAAATGATTTGAATCATTGAAGACTCTCAGGTTTGTGAAATCAATGCTAGCCGTTGTGAGACAGCTGCTGCAGTACAGAATATTCTCTGACATATTCTGATATTCCCTGACAATTTCTGACATTTTTACAAGGTTTGCTCCTGCCAAAAAGGTGCTCTTTGTTGCTGCTGCAATTGCTGCGTAGCAGAGGACACGTTGTGACAGAGAACGTGCTTGAATTGCATTGCACAGGTGCCAGCTGTTTGTAGCAGAGATCATGCGTGAAAAACGTGCAGAGGTACATGGATTGTCACAGCTTCAGACAAGAGATGCCACGTCATCAAAAGCTTTCAGACGGCTTTGATGCTTCAGACGGGTTGATCATCTTCAGACAGCATCAGCTTCTTCAGACGGATCCAACACTTAGTCTTATATAGTAGGCTTCTTGCTGAAAATCATAGATAAACAATTAGACAATTGTATCTTATGAGAAATAACTTAAGTTGAATTTGTTGATCATTAAAACTTAGAGAAATTTCAGTCTTTAAAACATCATAAACCTCTTTATGATATTTTTGAGACTCAACATTCTCCCCCTTTTTAATGATGACAAATTTAACTTAAATTATGCAAAATTGAGAGATTAAGATTTAGCTCCCCCTGGGACAAATATATCCTTTTAGATGCTTTTATATATGATTTTCTCAGAAGTACAGACAACTTTGAACTTTTTCATGTACTCCCCCTGAAATCCTGTAATCACTCCAGATTTTGTTAGATTTAATACTCCCCCTTTTGTCATCAATCAAAAGGGAATCATAGAGCAATAACAGTAACAGAGCAATAAAACAAACAGGATTATGAACTACAGATAAAGTAAAAACAAGTATCAGAGCAAGGATCATGAGCACATGAGATGGAATAAAAATACTGATTGTATTAAAATGATGTAAGGATTAAACAGACAATCAGCACTTGAAAAAGAAATATGAACATAAGACAATGGCAATAAATTAGTCCTTCTTCTTCAGCAGGGCTTCAGACAGAAAGGAGATCAGTTCTTCCTTGGCCTTGTCTATGGCAGCTTCAATAGAAGACTTCAACTCTTGTTGACCACTTCTTATCAGCTGTTGCTCATGAAGAATTTCTTGCTAATTCTGAATAACCTTTTGTGCTTTCTTTTCTGAGACTTCACATCTCCTCTCAGATTCTTCACATCTCTTCTCAAGGGCCTTGACCTTGGATTTCAGCTTCTAGGTTTTCTTCAAACAGGTCAGGTTCAGACTCAACTAGGATGAGCTGAAGGTAGGAACAAACAAATCTCAAAACTCCAAAACCAGGCTGTAAGCCATATTCTGAAGGATTGTAGACTGGACAGAAAAAGGTCCCAACATACTTCAGAAGCACCCAAGCTTGGTTGAATGAATCTGCCTGTGGGGGAAAGTGATCTCTTAAGAAATGGTACTGAACATTTGTGAAGTGTCCAACACCCATTGCAGATTCAGCATCAGGATCACTACACCCAGAAGAAGACCCAGCAGCTTCTCTGATCTTCCAGTAAGATTCCCACATCCAGTTTTCAAGCAGGTGATTCAAGCCTCCTCCTTCTGATATGATAAACTCAGGAAGACCTTCCCATTCTGAAGCAGTCATGGCTTCAGACAGCGGTGCTGATACAGAATAGACCTTAGGACCCTTCAATTTTTCATCTTGACCTTCTTTGAGGGGATACCTAGGAACAATCCTATCAGGTTTCACCAAGATTTTGGTTGAAGCCCTAATTGAACTGGTTCTAGGAGGCCTGTAGCCTATCATTCCAACTCCTCTAGCCAAGTCTCTTTGGAACAATTCAGCTTCTGTGTTCAGCATTCTTACCATTAGCCATTCTTCATTGTTCAGCTTCCATGAGTCTTCAGAGAATGGATTGATAAGATCCCATGTATGATTAGGAGGGACAACACCCTTCCTTATCTTCTCCAAACCATCAGCATTGTTGGAGTACAAAGCCCTTTCATCAGACACAGTCTTCTTAGTGAGACCCTGATGAAGTGAGACAGCAGGGGCTGTTCTAAAGTGATGCAGCTCTTCAGACAGATGCTAGGAATTTTGGCAAAGGACAAGAGCCAAAGGAGGTTCTTGTCAGTCTCTTGCATAAGGCTGCAATCTCAGCTGAAAGGTTGAATTGATGAACAGATGAAGGTGGTGAAGGAGGTAAAGGTGTGTGAGGTGGAGATGATGATGGTGAGGAAGGTGATGAAGGTGAAGATAATGAGCTATCAGATAGCTGTATGTACAGAGGTGAGGGGGGTTTGGATGGTGAAGATGTGGGTTCAAGAACTTGGTTTTCTTGAGGTGCAGGGGGTTCAGACAACAGGTTGTCTGATGGTATGATGGGTGTAGGTGATGAGGGTTCAGATGGTATGAAAGGTTCAGAGGGTAATGAAATTAGCTGTAAAGGTTGGTAGAGGTTGGGAGATAGGTGGAGAAGGTTGCTTTTCAGGTGATGAAGGAGGTGAGGGAGTTACATTATCAAATCTCACCTTGATCCTTTTGTAAGGTTTGGGAGCAACAACATCTTGAGCTTTAGCAACTCTTTCTTTTTCTTCCCTTTCCTTGGCTTCCTTATCCTCCCTTTCTCTTTCTTCAGAGGAAAGAGCCCTTCTTCTCTTGAAGTATTGATTAGCCTTTACAAATTTTTGATACCTTCCAGCAATGTCTGCTTCTTCTAGGTGAGAAGCAATACTTCTGGTAATCCTAACTTCAGACACTTGTCTGAAGTAGTTTACCCTTCTTCTTTTTCCTATGAGGTGCACTTGACCTCTTTCTTTTCTTTGAGGCTTCAGCAATGGCTGCTTGCTTGTCATCCTCAGCATAAGCAAGTTGTGAGGCAATTGCAAGAGCTTTGTCAGTTCTCTCTTGCTCTTCTTTCAGTTCTAACTCTTCTTGTTCAATGGCAGTAGCCAAAGCAGCAACCTGAATCAGTTCAGGGTCAGAGGAGCATGCAGCAAGAGGTTGAGCAGCAACTGCATCAATATCCACAGCCTGTCCTTCCATTATAGAAGTAGGCTTTGAAGATTGTGCAGGTTCAGACACCTGACCCACAATTTCAGACAACCTTTGAGAAGGTTTCTGAACAGGTTCAGATGCTTGAATCTGTACAGATGCAGAAGCTATCTTAGCTGAGCTTCTTACAGGTAGCTTCTTCAGCTTAGGTTGAGGTGACGCCTTTGAGGGCTTGAACTCATGTCTTCTGATATCTCCTTTTAGTTCATTTTCCAGAATCTGCACAGTGGAACTTCTCCTCTGAGCTTTCTCCATCAGCAAACTTTCTTTCATGGTTGGCGAGGGAGGCCTTGGAGTCAGCTTAATCTTCATGCTCTTCAGATTTGATTCACCAAACATAGGAATTGAGTGGTGATCAAAGAGCTGGTGAACTGGAACTTTAAAATGCAACAACACCTTGGTGATGATGGTGTTGTGAGGAAAACTTCCAGCAGAGTCTCTCAGCCTCTTCTGAAGGTGGTACATGATGATATTTGGAAGATTTATCTTCTGCTTCTTCAGAAGATGAATGAGGCAGAATCTTTCCAGTTCAGACACATGGTTTCTGCTGCCACTTTTAGGGATTACAGAGTTCCCCAAGATAGCATGCAGAACCCTAGCCTTATCTGACATATTCTTTGCATCCAGACTAGCAGGAGAGGGAGTTCCATATAAAAACTCAGTAAAATGCTTCTGACCTCCATTTCTTGATTCCCAGCCAGGAGAGAAGACAACACCTTCAGTCTTGACACCACAGACAATGGCCAGGATGTCTTCATCAATAAAGATAGATGTACCAAGCACATTAGCCTTGATGGTGGTGTAGATGCCTTGAGGGTTAGGGATTCCTATGGATGTGGCCCAGAAATCAAGTATACTCTGCTCATGCCAATGTGAACGATTTTTGTTGAAGTATTCAAGCCACCCAGCAGCTTGAAATTCTGCATGAAGATCCATTCCTAGTGCTTCAAGTTCTTCCAGAAAGACACCCTTGGTCTTCACAATATTATCAGCTCCAGACTTCTTTGGTGCCATTGTTGAAGGATGGAAAGAACTTGAGAGAGAAAATGCTTTCTTGAAGATGAAGAATAGCAAAGGTTCTGAGAGGGTAGTGAGCTGTAACGTACCAAGGACTCACTGCCTTACAGTACTTATAGACCTCTGAGGCAATGATGACAGAAACTGGCCGCGCAGACATAGGGTAACGTGCAAAGTGGATTTAAACCGTCCCTTTATTGCCACGTCATTTGTTCATTTCAGACAAGTGCAAGATTTCAGACATCCAGTTAATTTCAGACGATCAAAACTTCAGACAGGTCACATGTTTCAGACAGGCTGAAGTTTCAGACACATTATTTTTCATACACACTCACAATGCTATGAATGTTCAGTTTATCTCTGATGAACTTAAACCTATCTTCAGTTAGAGGTTTTGTGAATATATCAGCCCATTGATGCTCTGTATCAATAAACTGAATATCAAAAACACCTTTCTGAACATAGTCTCTAATGAAATGATGTTTGATTTCTATATGTTTAGCCCTAGAATGTTGAATGGGATTTTTAGATAAATTAATGGCACTGGTATTATCACATAACACAGGTATAACAGATATTGCAATATTAAAATCTTCAAGTTGATACTTCACCCATAATAGTTGTGAGCAACAGCTGGCTGCTGAGATGTATTCTGCTTCAGCTGTTGATAATGCAATTGTGCTTTGCCTTTTGCTTGACCAGCTGATCATATTTTCTCCAAAGAAGTGACATCCACCACTGGTGCTTTTTCTTTCAACTCTGTCTCCAGCAAAATCAGCATCACAGTATCCTACTAACCTGCAATCCTTACTTTTCTTATAGCACAGACCAAGATTAGTAGTACCTTTAAGATATCTGAAAATTCTTTTTACAGCTTTGTAGTGAGTGATTCTTGGATCAGATTGAAATCTAGCACACAGGCACACACTGAACATGATGTCAGACCTGCTTGCTGTTAGATACAATAATGAACCTATCATTCCTCTATACAAAGTTTGATTCACTGGTTCTTCATTCTCATCTTTATTTAAAGATGCAGAAGGGTGCATTGGAGTTGTCATGGGTTTGCAATCACTTAGGTTGAACTTTTTAAGCATTTCCTTTGTATATTTCTCTTGATGGATCCATATACAATCAGAATCTTGCTTAATCTGAAGTCCAAGGAAAAACTTTAGTTCACCCATTAGGCTCATTTCAAATTCAGATTGCATTAACTCAGAAAACTCTTTGCACAATGAAGAATTAGTTGAACCAAAAATAATGTCATCAACATATATTTGGACAAGTATAAGATCCTTGTTAGACTGTTTTCTAAAAAGAGTTGTGTCAACTTTTCCTCTTTCAAAACCATTAGTTGCAAGAAAACTGCTCAGTCTTTCATACCAAGCTCTTGGGGCTTGTTTCAGACCATAGAGAGCTTTCTTGAGTTTAAAAACATGTTCAGGAAAAAGTTACATCTTCAAAACCAGGGGGTTGTCTAACAAAAACCTCTTCTTCAATGAAACCATTGAGGAAGGCACTTTTGACATCCATTTGATATAGTTTGATGCCATTATTTACAGCATAAGATAAAAGAATTCTAATTGCTTCTAACCTGGCCACTGGGGCAAAGGTTTCAGTGAAGTCAATACCTTCTTGCTGGTTATAACCTTGAGCTACTAGCCTTGCCTTATTTCTGATAACTTTGCCTTCTTCAGACAACTTGTTTCTGAACACCCATTTGGTTCCAATAATTGTTTTCCCATGGGGTTTAGGAACAAGGGTCCAGACATCACTCCTAGCAAATTGATTTAGCTCCTCTTGCATGGCTAGGATCCACCCTTCATCATGCAGAGCTTCATCAATGCTCTTTGGCTCAATTTCAGACAGGAGAGCAAGAGAATTCAAATGTCTGAATTTTGATCTTGTCTTAACTCCTTCTGAAGTGCTGCCAATGATTTGCTCTTTAGGATGATGTGACTTGTATCTCCAATCAGATTTATGAGGAGGTATCACATCTGTCTGAGACTCAACATTTGTCTGAAGAGGTTCAGAAACAGCAGGAGCTTCAGACAGGTGCTCATCCTTCAAATTGTTGTGATCATTCAGCTCCATTCCTGCAAAATCATCCTCTAGATCTGATAGTTCCCTATCAGTCTCTTTGTTATCATTGAATTTTACATGTATGGTTTCTTCAACAGTTAAAGTTCTAGAGTTATACACTCTATATGCTTTAGATGTTTCAGAATATCTAATGAAAAATCCATTATCAGACTTTGCATCAAATTTTCCAAGATCATCTTTGGTGTTCAGTATAAAACATTCACATCCAAAGATGTGGAAATATGATATGTTGGGTTTTCTTCCTTTCCACAATTCATATGGAGTCTTTTTCAGAATTGGTCTTACCAATATTCTGTTTTGAAGGTAACAAGCTGTGTTAACAGCTTCTGCCCAGAAGGTTCTAGGTAAGTTGCTTGAGTTGAGCATGGTCCTTGCCATCTCTTGCAAACTTCTGTTCTTTCTCTCAACAACCCCATTCTGTTGAGGTGTTCTTGCCACAGAGAAATTGTGTGAGATCCCATTCTCATCACAGAACAATTTGAAATTTGCATTCTCAAACTCCCCACCATGATCACTTCTTATGACAGAAATACAGAATCCCTTTTCATTTTGTACCTTCTTACAAAATATTGTGAAATTCTTAAAAGTCTCATCCTTGTTTCTAAGGAATATCACCCATGTGAATCTAGAATAGTCATCAACGATGACCAAGCCATATTTCTTTCCACTAAGACTTTCTGTTCTAATAGGACCAAACAAGTCAATGTGTAAAAGTTCTAGTGGTCTGCTAGTTGAAACAACATCTTTACTCTTGAAGAAGTGTCTTGTTTGTTTCCCTTTCAGACAGCTATCACATAAAATGTCAGATTTGTATGAGAGCTTGGGCAATCCTTTAACAAGGTTGTGTTTTGCTAATCTTGAGATTAATCTCAAGCTGGCATGCCCAAGTCTTTGATGCCAAATCTGTTTTTCATCTTCAACAGAAATGAAGCATTTTACATTTTGACTTGCTAGATCCTCTAGATCAATTTTATACACATTGCTGTGTCTCTTAGCAGTAAAAAGTGTTTGATCAGAGGAGTCTTTGACTATGCATCCTTCCTTGGTAAAGGATACTACATAACCACTGTCACATAATTGACTTATGCTCAGTAAATTATGTTGTAGTCCTTTCCACAAGAAGAACATTTTTAATGAGGGATGAAGGAATTATACCTATAGTCCCTATGCCAGTGATCTTCCCTTGCTGATTTCCACCAAAGGTGACCACTCCTCCTTCCTTAGGTCTAAGGTTTTGGAACAAAGACCTTTCTCCTGTCATGTGTCGCGAGCACCCACTGTCCAGGTACCATTTGTGGGGTCTCCTTTGTCCTGTTAAACACATCTGCAACAGGAATGATCAAGTTTTTAGGTACCCAACTTCTTTTGGGTCCTGTTTTGTTAGCTTTGGGTCTTGCTTTTCTCTTGTGCTTGCACTGAATCACATTGTGTCCAGGCTTACCACAGTGAGAACACCCAGTGACCTTTTTTTTGCTTTTAGAAAAATTTAAGACAGTAGGAGGTTCAGACATGTTGTGATCAAAAAAACCTAGTCCACTTTTGTCAGAGGAATGTCTTTGATTTCCAAGCATTATGTTTAAATTTTTTGTTCCTTTGACAAACTTGGCTAGATCATTTGTCAGTTCTACAATCTGTTTCTGAAGTTTTTTATTTTCTTCAGACACAGTTTGTGAACTATGGTTTTCAGTCTCAAAGACCTTTTCCTTGAGCATAATATGTTCTATTTCCAGAGACTCATATTTGTTACACATTTCTGTGTGCGCCTTGGATAGATTCTTATACTCTAGGAACAGTTCCTTGGAACTTTCCACCAGATCATCATACATTTCTTGCAAGGTAAGAGTGAATACCTCAGCTTCAGAACTGTCTGAAGATGGTAGGCTTGCCATGAGACACAGATTTGCCTCTTCTGAGGTGTCTTCCTCCTCTTCTGAAGTTGATTCATCCAGATTCTCCCATGTTGCCATGAGACCTTTCTTTTTCTTGAAAAACTTCTTCTTCTTGAAGTTGTTTTTCTTCAGTTTTGGACACTCAGCCTTCATGTGCCCTGGTTGCTTACACTCAAAACAAATAATTTTGTCAGTTTGTATGTCTTTACCTGACTTACCTCCTTTTGAGGTTGAGGGTTGATTCTTTCTGAATCTTCCTCTGTTCTGTAGCATTCTCTTGATCTTCCTACTTAGAAGAGCAAGATCATCATCATCTTCTGAGCTATCTTCAGAGTCTTCATCTCCCTCTGAAGCTGCCTCAGCTTGCATAGCCTTGATGTTGCCATGCCTAGACTGTTTGGTCTTGGAGTTTAGGGCTAGAGATTTTCTCTTGTTGTCATCTTCTCCAAGCTCAAGCTCATGGACCTTAAGAGATCCCAACAATTCTTCCACTCTAAGAGAGTTCAAATCTCTTACCTCTTGAATGACAGTAACTTTGGGTCTCCAGGACTTAGGCAAGCTCCTTAGGATTTTTCTGTTATTATCTCCAGAGTTGTATGTTCTGCCTAAGGACCTGAGTCCATTTGTTATGGTCTGAAACCTTCCAAACATTTGGTCAATGGTTTCAGATTCTTCCATCTTGAACATCTCATACTGATGTATGAGCATACTTATCTTGGATTGCTTGACAGTCTCAGTACCTTCATGGGCTGCTGCAAGAGTATCCCAAATCTCCTTGGCAGAGGTGCATCCATGAACCTTCTCATATTCTGATTTGTTCAAAGAACATATCAGATAGAGTTTGGCCTTAGCATTCATTTGGACTCTAACCTTTTGCTCCAAAGTCCATTCAGTCTTAGGTATAGGCACATCATTTAGCATAGGCACATAGTCTCCATCAGTGACCACATCCCAAACATCAATGTTTGTGCTTTCAATGAACAGCTTCATTCTATCTCTCCAGTAGTGATAATCTTCTCCATTGAAAGCTGGAGGTCTTGTGATAGAGGCTCCTTCTGTGATGTATTGTCTGTTACTGTTTGAAGCTTCCATGTGGATCTTTCAGTCCTCAGACACTTGTTAGGTGTATCAACCCTGAGTAGTGCTCTGGTACCAACTGTAGGAACACAGGGAAACACTAGAAGGGGGGGTTGAATAGTGTTTCTAAATATTTTAAGAAGCTTTTCGAAAACAGATTTTCAGACAGGTTACTAGTGGGCTGTCTGAAGTTTTTAGATAGCTGTCTGAAGTTGGTTTCAGACTGCTTAAAAAAGGTTCTAAACGAAGTTTCTTCCTTTTAAAATATTAAATAAAATATTCAGTCCCCTTAATTAGTTTAAAACTGAAATGACAAAGATAAGGGAAGAGAAACTTAGCCACAGAATTTATCCTGGTTCACTCACTACCACTTGTGAGCTACGTCCAGTCCCAATGCCAACTAGCACTTGGATTTTCTCTTAATCTTGCAAGATTACAAGTATTCTTTTCTAACAAGCCTCTTCAGGCTCTACAATCAAGTATTCTTTTTCAGACAAGCCTCTCCAGGCTCAACAACACAAGTATTCTTTTTCAGACAAGCCTCTCCAGGCTCAACAACACAAGTATTCTTTTTCAGACAAGCCTCTTCAGGCTCAACAACGATTACAGAGAAGTGAAATGCTTAAGCTCACAAACTGTATCAGTTTTGAAACTTAAACAATTACAGATGTACAAAGATAACTGAGGTATGCTCAGGATAATACAATATGTGTGTACAAAGATGATAAAAATCTATCAGAGTGTTACAGCGAAAAACTTGCAGAGTTTCTGTTCTTTTGCTATGCTTCTCTGTCTATATTTTTTTTTTTGGTCTTCAAATGGGTATTTATAACCAAATGATTTGAATCATTGAAGACTCTCAGGTTTGTGAAATCAATGCTAGCCGTTGTGAGACAGCTGCTGTAGTACAGAATATTCTCTGACATATTCTGATATTCCCTGACAATTTCTGACATTTTTACAAGGTTTGCTCCTGCCAAAAAGGTGCTCTTTGTTGCTGCTGCAATTGCTGCGTAGCAGAGGACACGTTGTGACAGAGAACGTGCTTGAATTGCATTGCACAGGTGCCAGCTGTTTGTAGCAGAGATCATGCGTGAAAAACGTGCAGAGGTACATGGATTGTCACAGCTTCAGACAAGAGATGCCACGTCATCAAAAACTTTCAGACGGCTTTGATGCTTCAGACGGGTTGATCATCTTCAGACGGATCCAACACTTAGTCTTATATAGTAGGCTTCTTGCTGAAAATCATAGATAAACAATTAGACAATTGTATCTTATGAGAAATAACTTAAGTTGAATTTGTTGATCATTAAAACTTAGAGAAATTTCAGTCTTTAAAACATCATAAACCTCTTTATGATATTTTTGAGACTCAACAAAAACAATTATTGCTCCTACATTGGATGTTGTTTACTCCGTTAATGAATATGTCATGACATTATTTCTAGGAGAAGAAATGATGTATGGAAGGTGGATGAGGAAGTCGGTATTGAAGCTGATTGGTTTACAACTGAATTTTTAAATGATATTAGGTGTTTTGGGCTCCATGATCATAAGTCAGTGTTAAAGATTGAAGTGATTGTTATGATAATGACAAATCTTGATATATCCGTTGGACTTTGCAATGGAACTAGGTTAATAGTTGATTAATTAGGTTCTAATGTCATTGGAGAAACCGTTATTACGAGAACACATTTGGGAACAAAGGTATTAATTAATCGAATTTATTTAATTTCATCTAAAAGTCTCACCCCTTTAAAGTTTCAACGAAGACAATTTTCATTTTTCTTTGATTTGCTACGACAATTAATAAAAGTTAAGGCTATCACATGTTGGTGTGTATTTACGGAGACATGTTTTCTCTTATGGTCAATTATATGTTATTGTATCTCGGTTAAGTTTCAACAAAGACTTAAGATTCTTATATTATATGTGATGACAACTTTAAGTGTTGTAATGTTACAAAAAATATTGTTTACAAGAAAGTGTTTCAAAAAATTTAAATGAAGTAATATTGCTGATAGTGTTCAATTGTAATTATTAGATGTGACTATTTCATGTTTTCAAATCAATTTTACTTTGTTAGTTAGTTACTTAATCTACTAAAAAATATTAAGTTAAATATTAAAAATTAATTAATCTTATGATTTAATATTTACATATAATAAATAGGTTAAATATATTATTAAAATTCAAGTTAAATATTTATTTGAATAATAAATCCATGCATCGCACGAGTTGAATACTAGTACTTTACAATCCATTAACTTCAAAACACTATTTACTCGGTAATCATGCCATTAAATCAATTTTTTTTATCCCACATTGTTTAAACTAATTATAATAAATTTATATATGATTATAAAGATAATTAAATCTACACATTGGGATTATAAAATATAAATTTGTCATTGGGATTATAAAATTATATTACCTCCATTAATATTTTCTGTTTCTTTTTATTTGTCGTTTGAGATTTTTACACAAGAATTAAGGGATGCTATAACTAGGTTTTTTTTTGGCCATTTTCCCCAAATATGCCTTTTCTCTTTCTCTTATTATAACATTTGATATATCTTTTTTTCCAATGAAATGAATTAATTTTTTTTTCAAATTTATTTGACCTCTTACCATAATTTTATTGTTGGAAACATAAAGAATGCATTTATCAAGACTTTTGAACTTGTAGAAAAATTATGATATAGCATTATAATAAATGTTTAAAATCAAATATAATTAGATTAAGAAATGAGTTAAATTGAAAAAATAACATTTATCATTGCCTTGGTATATGAAAATGACACTTATTTAAAAACAAATTTGAGACCGTAAAATGACAGATAAAAAAAACAGAGGGAGTCTTTATCTGTCTCATTTGAAGATTTTTTTTGTTTCTATTTATCTGTGCCATATAGAAAATCAAGAGAGTGTTAATTACGTTTTTCTACTTAAAAAAGATAATAAGTGGAAAAATTAATGGATAAAATTGAGATATAAATGGCATATTAGAAAAGATACAATAGCTTTAATATGAATTAATGCATTTATTATACTTCTTAGTATGTGTATTTTTTATGTAATGAGCCATATAAATAGGAACAAGAGTAGTTAAATAGGAATATAGGTAGTAATTTTGTTATGGGAAAAATATGTTTTTCGTCCCTATAGTTTCAGTCAACTTTAATCTTTGTCCCTGTACTTTAAATCCTGTGTTTTTTGTCACTAAACTTTCTAAACCCCTAAACTGTGGTCCATGCCTCAATAGTGAGTCATAAATAATTGACTGATCATCTAATTAACTTTTTTATTAATTTTTAATTATTAAAATAATCCTAATTGCTAAATTAGAGTTTTCACCAAAGCAATGTTACGCGATAAAAAACTAATTTCATTATCATGGTTATTTTAATAATTAAAAAATTAATGAAAAAAATTAATTAGATGAGTCAGCTATTTGGGGCCACTATTGAGGCTAACATGTAACTTTTGTTACCTAGCTTATCAGGATAACAAATCTCAATAACAGTCAGAGACCATAGTTTGGGGGTTTACAAAGTTCATGGACAAAAAACAAAGGATTTAAAGTTCAAAGACAAAGACCAAAGTTGACCGAAACTATAGGGACGAAAAACATATTTCCCCTTTTTTTTTACCTTTCTTTAATGGATATTTTCAAAGAATAAATTTAATTTTTTGTTTCTATTTATCCGTGCCATATAGAAAATCAAGAGGGTATTAATTATATTTTTCTATTTAAAAAAGATAACAAGTTGACAAATTAATGAATAAAATAGAGAGATAAATGGGTATATTAGAAAAAATTATAAAAAAATTAATCTAAATTTCATGAATTTGTTATGTTCTTAATATATGTGTTTTTATGTATTGAGGCAAATAAACAACAACAAATGTAGTTAAATAGGAATAAAGGTAGTAATTTTTTTTATTTTTTAATGGATATTTTCAAAGAATAAATATAATTTTTTGTTTCTATTCATTTGTACGTCATATAAAAAATCCAGAGAGTATTAATTACGTTTTTCTGTTTAAAAGACAATGAATAGAAAATTTAATTAATGAAATTTTGATATAAATGATATATTAGAAAAAAATTAAATAAATTCAAAATTGGATAAGAGAGTAGTTTTTTTTCTTTAAACCACATGTATCCCATAATGGCTACGGGAACTTGAGACCTTACTTAATCTTCCATCCACAAGACTCAAACTATGTATCACTTGAACCAATTCCCATTAGTGGTAAGAGATATTTCTAGAAATTATTTTGTAGCAATGCAGAGCTTCTTAAAGAAATTTTCTATTTTTAAAATTCAAATTTCAAATCTCACTTTTGGAAAAAATGAGAAAGACACCGGTTATCCAAATCCCAACTATGGCGCCTTCATTTTTGATTTGACATTTCACAGTTTTTTTCACTTTTTCTCCGTCTCAATCGGTTCTATCTTTGATTTTAAAGAGTTATTATATTCATACAACAAAATCATATAACAACTCAAACAATATACTTTTTCTCTCTATCTCTATCTCTCTCACATCACATATTATATCATCTATCACATCTCATTAATCTCTCTTTTCTCTCTATATTTATACATACAACATGATGTATAACCTATAAATAACCTTTCTCGATTTTAAATCTATCTATTACAGTATTTAACATCCAATAATATTTCTCAGATCACTTTTCACTGTTCATCACCACGATTTTCTGAATTCTAACACGTGGAGTACATGCATGGTTGTATTTTGCCTCTCTCTTTGCAATTTGAATTTCAAATATTGGAGCAAAAAATGAATTTGCCTTATCCCATTCTTACCCTTGAAAACACTGTGCGTTATTATTCTCCATTGAACATTTGGCTTCCTCTAAGAACCACATCAGAGATCAAACTCCTCACATTTCCCTCTCTCTCTAATATCTCTCATCTTCTTCCCCTCACAATTTTCTCAACTCTCTCCATCTTCCCCCCTTCCCACCCTCCTCCCTCCTTCCCCGCCGCCCCCCTTCTCTCCTTCCTGACCCTTCTCCCTCCCATCAGAATCACAGGGACTGTGCAGATCGCGACCCTTAACAGAATGATTGGCGGCGCGGGGAGCTGCCGTACGGTGGTGCGAGGAGCTGCTGGACGACGAACAGAGGCGGTCACGCTGCTGGAAGGCGCGAGATGGACGGCGCTGCGGGTCTAGCGGCGCAAGCGAGAGGGCGGCGGTCGGACAAGACGACAAGACAACTTGCTGGACGCGCCGCGAAATGGAGCACAAATTATTGAAGTTCTTGGTCATTTTCGGTCACAATAAGCTTGAAGAGAAAAAAAGGTTCATGAAATGTCTCTTTCTCACTCATTGATTAAGTCCCACGTTAAAAAAGCTTGAATTTTGTGGTGAATTATCTTATGGGTATTTTACAGGAGAGCAAATTCTTGAAGTTCTTGGGGTTTATGTGGAATCCTCTGTCTTGAGTTATGGAGGCTACTGCTATAATGGCAATTGCACTTGCCAATGGAGGGGTGAGTTTTGAGTACACTCAGCTTCGGGAGTTCTTGATTGCTATATTTATTGCTGATTGGTTGAATTATTCCTTAAACTTTTATGCAGCGGAAGCCTTCTGACTTAAGCTATTTCAAAAGTTTGTCTATTTCCATGTCCCACATTGCTTGGTGAGGGAGCCTTATAAGGGTTTATATATTAACTTGTGATATTAGTTGTTAAACAAGCTAGTGAGAGGATGGGCTCGCGCCCACAAGGATGGGCCTAGCTAGTGCAAATTCTCCGATTTGCCCCCATGCGCGCACGATAATGGTGCCTCACCAACTTTTTATTTTGACTTGGTCTTACTCGGATTTTATGGGATTACCCTATTTTCGCTCCACTTCTATCTGTCTCCTCTTCCTCTCCTCCTCGGTTTTCTGATCCTACTGATCGTTCTTACCAGTTCAGTGCCACCTCGTACCTGCCCACGGCGGTCCGTTGTTGTATCCTGGGGGACCATCACATCCGGTCGATGAATCCTTAAGGACAGCGTGCCCCTCACGCGCCTCAGGTCTTTTTATTTTGCAGGCTGCAGAACTCATCAACATCAACAATCTTAAGGATTCACTATGTCTTCTGCACCCTCTGCTTCTGACGCTGAACCTTCCAACGGAGATGGCGACTCAAAACCACCTCCTCCTCCCGTCCATGCGCTCTATGTGAAACCATTCCCTGATATCTCAAATCTGTTTTTATCCAATTGATTTACCTTCCTTTAGATAGGTTTAAATTCATCTTACGTATGCCTTAAACATTGGTAATTAGAACTCACTGGAGATATTTAATGCATTGAGATAAGCTTTTAAAAATTGTTTGGTGAGACCTGTAGTGGTCCTGTATATTGCCTGACTGGCTTATTATTGATAAATGTATTCTGGCTAATTAACATCCACCAAAGCATTTATTTATGCAGTGTGTGCATGCATGTGTGTATGACTGCATAATTCCGATTCTGATGACTATAATCATGAATATGAACAATATATCTGCTCATCGTACCATTCATTTATTCTGATGTCTTAAAAAAGTTGAGAATGATGATTTTTAACAATTACCCATAATTCTTGAAGCGTGTCTTTTTTAAGATTTCCTTTCCTCTTATTTTGCAGGTCTTTTAGATTTAAAGCAGATAAATAGACTTCTTTTACTTCTCATTCTCTTTACCCCTGGATTTCCCAATGCATGTAAGTTTTCCTTCTTAATTGACATAATTCTCTTTTTATCTTTTACTTTAGTCTATGTATATGGACTTTGCTATCACCTACCATGTTATTTGAGAATGATGGATAACATATCTTGCTCTTATAGAATGACAAGCTGAAAATAAAATTAATCTATTCTGCATGGTCTCTATATTCTGTACTTTTTTACTTTTGCCATATTCGACTATCCATGTTAAGTATATTCTTTCTGGGATTTGGTTTAATTTTTGCTAAGGGTGTTTATATATGATAGACATATGTACATAAGTCATATGTAATCTTTGTGGTTTATTATGATTTGAATTTCTAAACCCTTATGTTGTAGCTTTGGTGGCTGATGTGGCAGAGAGATTGATGCACCAAACTTCTTCTCTCTTAACTCCTTTTTTTTCTTTTACTTAATTTGCAGCTGGACTTGAAACAACCCAAAAGAAAGTGAGATATGGCAGATATAGACATACTTACGACCAAGAAGGACAGACGGGAAAAGCAAGGTTAAATATAAGGGCCAAAGTTTGAATCAGTTAATATATATTCAGTATCGGACATTTCTTCATGACACCCCTACATCACATCACATTTAAGTGGGGTCAAATAAATTTAATGGTTGCAGACACTGAGAAGTAAGAAGTTAAACTCTGGTTTTAAACAATTGCCTTTGAAGATGGTCATTTCCTGTCTCTGGAACCTGAATGCATAATTTCATATTTTCCATATGAGAGTGGAGAGAATGCAATGCTCTATCCACCTCCTCAACTGCATTTGTGCTTGATTAGTCAGAGTAACTGTGTACTCTTTTAGGATACCTTAATTTGACCATTTACTGTATTGAGCCAGAGATAATAGATAATAGACTCCAGTTGAAATAGAGTGACAACTTCAGCTTCTTTGAAGTTGCTAATCTAGGCAGTTTTTGTTTGAGGGAGCTAGATGGAGCTACTTACTAATTACCTTGAAATGTTCCTAGACCTTTCAAATTGCCTTCTTGACATTCTTCCTTGATAACAAGTATTTTCTACCCTCAATTTTGATTGCTGATACTGACAGCTTATTGAAGTACTTGTATGCTTTTTGTTGATTGTAGCAGGACATTTTTTTATGATACTCCATATATCCAGGAGCCACAGATACCTAGCTTTTGCAGGATTCTCATGCCAAAGTTTGCTGTGTCATTGGCAATTGAAGCATCTTGTCAGTGCAATCATGTAAGTCCTATAAGTCATTGAGCTTTTGCCTTATTGATGATGGTCAAGATGAGGCTTCATAAGCCTTCAATGTGTGAAAATGCTCCTCATATTTTGATGCAAAATGGTAAGGTGCAGAGAACATGCTATTGGAGCGATTGTGCAGAAAAATTAGAGGTTTAAAGTGGTTCTAATATATGTACTGCAGTTTGATCATCACCTTATCTAAACATCATGAACTCCTTCTCATCCTTTTTGTTTGCCATGATGTTTTTAAATTTCAACTTTTATTCATTGTCCTACATTGCTTAGGTAGTTTGAACTATTTACTTTTTATGTTTGTAGGTAGAAGTGAATGTGGTTAATTTTTTCTGTTTGATTGCACAACTTTGCATGTTGAATTGGCACAGGGTTTCGAAAAAGGGTGTATGAAATATATTGATGGCTGGCACATCTTTTGTGTTGCATGCATAATATATTAATGTAAGAAGTAGCTAACTAAACTATCAAGTGTGTAATCATGATTAGTGTCTCAGGAAATTAAACATATACAAGGGTACTCAAAGAAAATAAAGAATGTATAGACCAGACATATCTTCATATATATCTTATCCACTTCTATAGTGAGGGACACTATACCCGCATTATTCCGTTCCCATTACCATAAAAGCAAGGTGCATGTGAAGATATGGCTGAGATGGTCAATTCTGAAGGTGGCAAAGTTTGACCACGTGGCGCATAGGTATTTTTTTTACAAATCATAGTTAATTTTAATAATATTGGATACATTGGCCCAGCAACTATAAGTAGGGAGCTCTCCAAACTGAACTGAACAGAGCCAAAGTTGATAATTTATACTAGCTTCCATTGGGGTTTACAATGGCCTCTTGTGTCTTCCATTTTTTGCACCTCCTCTGATTACTTCTTTTTTTCAGTGTCATGCTCTCTGTCCGCATTGAATGAATTACCCAAGAGCGGTTTTATCACTCTTCCTGTTAAGATGGATCCAGCTACCCAACAGTATTATACTTCAATTGGCACTGGAACTTCTCGACATGAAATGAATCTTGTCATTGATCATCTTTGAGGTGGACTCCTTTGTTACCATTGTGGCAGCCATTATTCCCCTTGGCAGTAGCACAAAAACATTAGGTGGATAAATCTTTTCACTTATTATCTGTTTTACCATTGTAACTTTGCTGTTGGTCTTGCAATACAATTTATTTCTCTTTAATCATGCATGATGATGAAAAGTTTATATTAAAAATCCAGTAAATATGTTAACAAAATCAAGATTAAAGTTTTAGATAAAGAAACATTAAAATCAAATCATATAGATAAATTTTACATAAACGTATATTAATATTTAAATTATAAAAGCATAATTTTTGAATCAATAAAAAATATTTAAAACTTTGCCCAGATTGCCGAATAATATTACAAAGAATTGTATATTTTGCTTTATGTATCTTGTATAACTGTATAACTTTAATTTCATGCACAACATATAGTTCAATATGAAGGAATAAGTCTCTCGAGTACAACATTAAAAAAATATTGAGAGGAATATGAAGATTTTAAAACAAATCAACCATTTTAATTTTCCAAAATTTTAGGCTTCGAGGCCTCTTATTGTTATACTTTCTTCAATAAATATTCGTGTGTATAAAATATGTATATATAAAATAATATATAATTATTATATTTTATATATGAAATGTTCGTTTGTATGAAATATATAATATAATTATTTTCTGATGTGTTGAGATATACATATATAAAATAATATATAATTAATATCAGAACATACTTTTACAATAGCTGTTGCATTAGTAAACATTTTATTGTATAACTGATAATGTATTTAAATTTAACATAATTATTTACATGGGTTATATGATTTTGCTTTTTATTGAATTTTTTTTAGAAAAAAGTGCTAGCAACACAATATCTAACAAGCTTTTTCAACACTTTCTGTGATTGGTTAAAATTCACATGGGTCTCACCATGTTGATAGTGGGGCTCATGTAATTTGGTAGGACCCGTGTGAATTTTAACCAATCACATAAAATGTGTTGCAAATAGTGTGTTACAGAGTGTAATTGCTATACCAAAGAGTCGTGGCTCAGTTGGCAACGCAGGCTGAGATTGTGGGAACAGCTCCCGGGTTTGATTCCCACTAAACACATTCTTCGGGAGGGGTGAGGAGCCTTAACTGTGACTAAGCCCCGAATAGGATTGCCCCTGGTAATAGGGGATACCTATAGTTTACACCAAAAAAAGAGTGTAATTGCTATCACTTCTCTAAATTTTTATAGATCCCGTGCATACGCACGGGTTTCTTACTAGTTTTTATACAAACTAACAGTAGCACTAAGTAATGACAAAAAAAAAACAATAGCACTAACACCACAGTCCAATCCGCCCGCGCCCCGCTGTCCGCCTGCCCGGTCCGAGTATTGCCCGAGTCACACGGGTTATGACCGGTTCAACCGCCCAGTGCCCGAGTTATCTGCAGAATCGATCCAACTCCCTGACCGGACCGGTCATGGTCCTCATGGACTGGTTCCCGACCCAACCGGTTGGACCGGCCGGTCCGGGTTTAATAACATTGATTTAAACTACTCAAAAGTCCACAATCCATTTATTAATTTTTGTAAATGAAAGGTCACTCAACACTTAACAGCGGGCTTCCTTGTATCGGCAGCTGAGCCCATAAATCATAGAAAAGAATGAGCTATCTCATTATTTTTTGTATATATTAGATCAGCCTATTTCTTCTATTGAGAATCGATTTGAACAATTTTCAAAATATGAAAACATGTTTGGTTTTTTATTTGATTCAAATAAATTTAAAACTTTAGGGAAGATGAATTGAAAAAATATTGTATCAATCTTGAAAAGATTTTGAGTTTTGAGGACCATTCTGATATTGATAGTCTTGATTTGTTTTCAGAATTAAAGTTATTAAAAGAAATTCTAACAAATGAAACTAACACACCATTAAAAATATTGAAATATATAAAAAGATTAGGTTCTTTTCCAAATACATACATTGCTTATAGAATATTATTAAGATTATGTGTAACTGTCGCGATTACTGAAAGAAGCTTTTCAAAATTAAAATTGAATAAATCATATTTTAAATCAACTATGCTACAAGATAGATTGAATGAGTTAGCTATATTATCTATTGAGAGTGAGATGTTAGAATTACTTGATTATAAAACTTTAATAAATAATTTTACGTACAGCTCAAAAAACCAGAAAAATAACATAAAAATTATTAGTCTATATTAACATGGCCCCTGTTTTAATTTTTGTCTAAGACCCCAAAATTCCTAGATACGGCCCTCTCTACTCAAAACTCACAAACTAAAATGTTAAATTTCTCACAATATAAAAACCAAAGAATTTAGGACCTATGAGTAAGAGACAAAAGAAAACATTGAAACAAATTGCATTCTTTAGTTTCTTACTGTATACGCAAACTTTTCCTAGTTGACTAGTTGTACTATTACTCCTTTTCTTTTAGTTACATCTAAGAATGTAATAGTGGTAGCATTGTCTATGGAAAGAGATTTTTGGCAGACATGATCTTGTCACCACAGGGTTTTTTAGATGTTGTGAGAATTAATGGTATATACCAACAATCATTATCATGTAATGTATTTCCTCTTAACCAATTCAAAACTTAATCCGGGTGGTTTAAAATAAGTAAAATCTAACTAATTTTATATTATTAAATGATAGGATTCTAAATTTCTCTTTATTTAATTAAAATTGATTTTTAATGATCCATTTTTCAATAAATATTAGAAAAGATAGTTTAATGAATAAATATAATTTTTTTATGTGAGTTTGAGAAAATTTAATGAGATTAACTAATATTCGTAATATTCTTAATTAACGTGACAGTAATTAATTTTTGCATACTCAAGTCATTACGGAATGTGTGAAGATGGAAATTCTTTTAACATTATTGAGGCTCATATATTCATTTCAAATGTGGCATATCAAAGTGTATATGCTTCCTAGTCATAAATGTGATTTGACAATGAGCTCCCAGCTTGGATTGATCAGACAATTTTTCAGTGAATAACATTTAGTAAAGCCTCCTTCTGCAAGTTTCATGTTGAAATTATTATTATAAACATTGTCAAAACACATGTGAAGTTTGAGTTTATAATCAGAGCATGATCTGGGCGCTGCTACTAATTCTTATGTCATCATCACGTTTAAATTATATTAATAACTTGAATATCCTAAGTTTGTGCGGCTTCTCAGTGACAATACCTTTAGACAATTGAACTTTCAGAACTTCTTCTGGAGATGATTTTTTTTTTTTGTGTCAACTTTCTGGAGATGTTAACACTATTGTATTTCTACAGAGCGAGTGAAATTTGCTAATTTGAAAAGGGCCATCGATTTTCTCACCCTCTTTTTTCTTGTTCTCACCCCCCATATGTTATTTGATAAACTAACAAATTAGTCCCTCACTCTATGGGGACAATGCAGTTTCGTCCTGACTTTTCTAAAATAGCACTTTAGTCCATACTTTATTAAAAAGCATGCACTTTAATCCTTATTTTATTAAAAAACATGCATTTTAGTCATTCATTTTATTAAAAAACATGCACTTTATGCATGTTTTAACAAAATTAGGAACTAAAGTGCTATTTTAAAAAAGTCAGAGAAAAAACTGCATGGTCCCCACAGAGTCAGAGAACCGGTTTGTTAGTTTACTCTATGTTATTTAATAGCCATTTCCCTACCTACCGCTATCCCCGTCCCTTCCCCTTCCCTGCACTCAAATTTTTTAGGATATATGATTTTCCTACTTTTTTCCCTATAAAATAGGTCTTTATTTTACTGTGACTCTCTTTTGTAATTAGTAGTTGTTTTATTTATCTACTTAATAACTTTTTTTATTTTATTAATTTTAATTAAAATTCATGTCTTCTATTATTTAATATTATAAATGTTAGAACATTTATTAAGACTATCAAATCTTCTTGTAACCAAAAAGATGGAAATGTAACAAAAAAAAGACTAACAAATCTTCTCACATTCTTATTTTCTATTCAAAATTTTCATAAAATGAATTGATTAACTTGTTTTAAACCTTTTTTCTACTCAAAACTCACAAACTAAAATGCTAAATTTTCCACAATATAAAAAAATTATAAGTTTTTCTTTTTTTTTTCAAATCCTAAACTTACATCCTACAAAGTTCTCTTCATATTTTTTTAAAAATTTCTCTAAATTTCTAACTTTAAAATATTTAAAAATATAATATATCCTGAAATCCTTGGATAGAAAATTCAAATTTAAGGATTAATCTAACATGACAATGGTCATAGTGCTTCATAAGTGGTTGATGATTGGGACGGTGTACAGGAAGAAAACACTTAGATACTAGATGCTTCTTACCAGAACAGTCCAATTCAACCCAAGATAAAGACAACACGACCTAGTGCAATAACTCAGTTTTGTAAATTAAAATAGTTATTCATAAGCTGTATTAAAATAGTTATTCATAAGCTGTATTAAAATAGTTATTCAAAAGCTGTAAAATAGTTGTAGTTTATTCTAGAACATGATGAGTTGTATAAATTTCTTTTGTATTTTCTTTTAGATATAGCGATATCAAACCTGGAGCAGACTGGACTGAATTGAATCGGAAACCAGACCCATGGTCGGTTTGGTTAGCCACGTGGATCGTTTGTGCAGTTCACTCGGTCAACAACCGGACGAGTCACGGGTCAACTTTCAATTTGACTGCGCGCGCTGACTCTATTACTTATAAAAAAGATATTGTGAAATTCCCCACAACGAGTGTCGAGCCAGGGTCCCCTGTTGCTGAGCTCGTTGCACAACCGCTTCGCCAAAGAAGTTTTCTGATATATAAGTGCTTAAGATTATATATATATTTCGTTTCAAATTTTCAAATGTTTCTGATTCTCACTCCACTACCAATATAAAATAATAAAAAATTGGAATTAGCAATTAGGTGATGCTTTACCACATTTTATATTGTTTTCTTTCTTTTTTTTTAGAAAATGTTGTTTCTTTTCATTTTTTTAATATTTTAATTTTAAGATGTGGAGTCATTAATTAAATAATATAAAATACTAAAAATATAAATTTAATAAAATATTTTTTAAAGAATGGTGTATCATATATGATTTAATTATACCTATTTTTTTTTCTATTTTTTTACATCAAACTCAACTTTAATTATACTTTTATTTTTAGATTCATAGATTAAATCATTTTTATTGATTTTCTTATATATATATATATATCGGTTTAACTGTTTCAACCAATGACTCATTGGTTCGACAGTGACTCATTAACCCAATACCCTGACCGAGTCGATGACCGGTCCAAGTTTTATATCATTGATCTAGACCCTCTGTCGGTGCATATATGTCGCAACATTCTTTATTCAATACACACAAAAAATATTCCCCCATCCTTGTCTCTTTAGCCTTTTTCTATCTTTTGTCTTATTTCATTTTATGGTATCAGAGCTCCACGTGGAGCTCTAGGTGGAGCTCTGCTAATACCTGAATATAGTCATGTGAGGCTTTGGATCAACAACATCCAATTCTCCATAAACCAAGACTCCCCTTGACCCTAGTCAAAATCCCTCTAGAACATATTATATTCATCCCAGTGAAAGTCCCAGCTCTGTCCTCATCACTCCACCCCTCATAAGCAACAATTATCACTCTTGGTCTAGGTCCATTAGAATGGCTCTCATCTCCAAAAACAAAATAAGTTTCCTTGAAGGATCCATCCCAATACCCGATGCCAATAATCCCTTATTTTCTTCATGGGAATGTTGCAACACGTCGATCATGTCCTAGCTCATAAACTCTCTATCTCCCTTTATTGCTCAGATTGTTATTTACTTTGATCATGTCATAAATGTCTTGACTGATTTAAGAGAAGGATTCTTTCAAGGTGACCTGTTAAAAAATTGCAGAACTCCAATTGATTCAGGAACCACTAATCATATTGCCTTTACTTTAAAATGTTTCCAAGTCTATTCTAAATTGAACCTGTTTCTATTAATTTACCCAATGGGTCTGTTGTTACTGCTCACTACTCAAGAAGTGTCCAATTTTCTCCTTACTTTGTTATTCACAATGTGCTTTATGTTCCTCATTTTAATTTTAACCTTCTCTCTATTTCTAAATTAATTTTCACTCACTGCTACACACTCAATTTTTTCTTATTTCTTATGTCAAATTCAGGAAGTGGGCTCATTGAAGATGATTGGTTTGGTTAAACTCACGTAGGGTCTCTACAACCTCATAATCAGCAACCAACAAAATCTTTCATCAACCAATTCTTCCTCTGCCAACGCCTTGACCATCACACACATCACAACCTTTGGCATTTTAGATTAGGATACTTGTCTGGAAACCATCTTAATATTTTACATCATCAATTTCCTTTTATTTCAAAGCACACTGATGGATCCTGTGACATTTTCCATCTAGCTAAACAAAGAAAATTATCATATTCTCTTTGTCAAAATAGGGCATCTAAAATTTTTGAACTAATTCATGTGGATATTTAGGGCCTTTTCTCTAAATTTTCTGTTCACAGTCATAAATATTTTTCTTACCATTCTTGATGATTACAGCCAATACACTTGGGTTATTTTGCAAAAATCAAAGGCTGAGGTCTGAATTAATTTACATAATTTTATTGCTCTAATTGAAAAATCAGTTTGACTCCATAGTCAAATGCCTTAATTAGATCAGATAATGGTCCTGAATTTCTCTTTGCATTTTATTCTTCAAAATAATAATAATCCAAACAAGTTATGTTGACACACCTCAACAAAATGGTAGGGTAGATAGAAAACGTCAACATATTCTTAATGTTGCAAGAGCTCTCATGTTTCAATCTAAAATACCCAAGCTTTTGTGGTCTTACGTTTTCAAACATGTTGTTCACATCATAAATCGTGTTCCCACCCCTCTCATTAATAACAAAACTCCTTTTGAACTTTTATACAAAAAGTTCACGATTTTGGATGTTTGTGTTATGCTTCTACCAATTTTCACCGCAAGAAATTTGATGCTCGTTCCAAAAGGGGGTATTTTTGGGTTTTCAAAATGGAACAAAAGGATATGTTCATGATTTAGACATCAAAGATTTTTTTATTTCAAGGAGTGTTATTTTCATGAAACATTTTTTCCTTTTGCACATCACCGTTTATCTCATATCACTTTATCTCGTCCCACAGACCCAACTATCTCTCCCATAGAACCCATCTTGAACCCAATCACACCTTCCCACCTCCATATTGTCCACCCTTCCAACTCAAACCCAACTCGGACCCACAGTCCAATTCGACCTCCACCCAATCTTCCCGACCCTTTGTTTCCCACCCCTACGAGACCACCAGCTTTATTCAGAAACAACCCAATTCGGTTTCACCTAATCCTCTCCAGAATCCACGCCACAACCCACTTCAAATTCACCCTCATCTTCTTTCAACAACAACCATCATATTTCCCCATTTGAACCTAGCCAACCTATCATTCCCCATTTGTGCCGCTCCACTCGCCCCACCAATAAGTCTCCTTACCTCACTGATTATGCCTACAATGTTTGTCCCAGTAAGCCTTCTCAATCATCTTCAATCTGCTTGCACCCTCTGCACTCTGTTCTCAATTACTCTCGTTTATCATCGTCTCACCGTCACTTTGTCTTAGCTCTATCACCTGAACTTGAGCCCAACGGTTACCAAGAAGCTCTCAAGCATCCTTGTTGGCAAGAAGCCATGGTCGTCGAGATTGGAGCCTTAGGGTTGAATAACACCTGGCAATTTGTGGATATTCCTTCCAATATTAAACCCATTGGGTGTAAAGGGGTTTACAATATCAAAAGGCTCTCTAATGGTAGTGTGAGACGCAAGGCCCGTCCAATACTTCGGTAGGCCTAAAGCAAATTATAAACTGGGATTTATTCATAAGAGATAAGATGCCTCCCATAATATATCTATTTTAAAAAATGGAAATTTATTTTTAATAAATGAAAGTTAATAATATTTTTATTCTAATATATAAGATATATACTTATAGAAAATTTGAGGCCTTGTAATAGGGAGGATTAAAGTCATTGTTTTAATAACCTCCTCTTTGAGCCCGCCATGGTGGGGTGTTACAAAACACGACTGGTGGCAAATTAATTGACTAACTTGTTTTAAAGCTTCTTCTACTCAAAAGTCAAAATTCACAAACTAAAATGTTAAATTTCCCACCATATAAAAAATTCCTAAATTTTTATTTTTTTAAAAAAAACTCTAAACTTACATCCTACAAAATTCTTTAATTCTTTTTAAATTTATCTGAATTTCTAACTTTTAAATATTTAAAATTATTTTATAGTCCATTGTAAACATGGAAAACTTTGAGTAGAAAATTCAAATTTAAGGATTAGTCTAACATGAAAATGATAAGTGCTTCATAAGAGTATCTTTAATGAAGAAACCTACTCAATTGTTTATAGTTTATTTTAATAATTTTTATTCTTTTATCTTTTAAGTAATTTTTATAATTTAAATAACTCTACACTCCAACAAATTAATTCTAAAAAACCCCTTTAAGCACCGGAAGAATCTGGTTCTTAAAAATAAGACCAAACATTTCATGTAGCATATCCTTCGATCATGAAAAAATTGCTTTTAAGATTACTTATTTTTAAGCCCCATCAAACACCCTCGTTCAATGGTCTAAGTGATTGATGATTGGGGCGGCGTGGAGGAGGAAAACACTGGTAAATGCTAGTCATTGTCAATATTTAAATCAACATCGGTTGGGATGTGAATTGTGAAGTATTCAGGTTACCAACATTGTTTCTACTTATTCACATTGAGATTTGAGAAACTCAAGTTCAGAATGCAATTAATTACTTTTGACTTTTGAGCCAACTTGTATGTTCAAGTCACCCGCAACAGAATAGTCTTCCTCAGGATGTAATATTAATACAGCCTTGCAGGAACCTGAAGTACTATTACTATTATAGCCCTGTTTTAGCATATAATAGCAACCATGAAAACAAGTTTAATTTAATCAATTACTCTGCATGACAATAATAATCATAATAATTCAATCACGAACTACATGAGCACCTATTTTTTATGTGTCAATCAGAGGGCATCAAAGAATATATGAAATTGTTTTTGGTAATCCTCACCTAACAGTATACAAATATCCAAACTTATTTTTGTTTGTATCTGCACATGTACAACATAAGTTAGGTTCTTCATTTGTCTGTTACCTTTGTTTTCCTTTCCCCTCATAATTTCCTGACACACACACACTACCCTGATTCCAAGATGGAGAACATCCAGCACAGTCATGTGGAAGTGAAGGGACTGAAACTCCATGTAGCTGAGATTGGAACTGGTCTCACTCCTTGAACACCCCTATCATAATATTGTTGATTGATTCGTTTCCTCACACTTTTCACTTCAGTGATATTTCTGTTTGTGCAGGTCCAAAGGCAGTGGTTTTCTTGCATGGATTCCCAGAAATTTGGTATACATGGAGGTACCAGATGATTGCTGTGGCAAATGCTGGCTACCGTGCTATTGCCTTTGATTTCAGAGGCTATGGACTTTCTGAGCACCCAGCTGAGCCAGAAAAAGCAAACTTAATGGACCTTGTTGATGAAGTTGCTGGTCTTTTAGATTCACTAGGCATCAGCAAGGTAAGAAGCAAGATGCATGTGTTTCTTGATACACAGAATTATATGTTCATAAACAACAGTGAAATTTTATCACCAAAATTTCCATATCCAAATTATGTACTTTGTAATTGTGTGTTTGGTTTACTCTAAACCCATGTTTTAAACGTGAGAATAACGTTGGCCAGATCCACATTTAAAATGTGGTTTCGGATAAACCAAATACACTATTCATCTCATATATAAGCAGCCCCAATCTAAAATAGTCAGAAAAGAGAACATGATAGAAAGTTTTATCTAGTGTACTTTTTCGGCTTAATTGAATGTAAGCTTTGTGTCATGGTAGAAAAAAGTGGGAAAGGAAAGGGAAAAAACAAGAGCCTTTTATTCAAGTGAAAAAGTTGACTAATTGCATGTGCAATTTCAATTGTTTGTATCAGGCTTTCCTTGTTGGTAAGGACTTTGGTGCCCTCCCAGCATATCTTGTAGCTGCTGTCCATCCAGAAAAAGTAGCTTCTGTGATAACTTTAGGTATTCCTTTCATGCTTCCGGGTCCTTCAGCTGTCCAGAATCACCTTCTCCCAAAAGGATTTTACATTACTAGGTGGCAGGTGCAAACTCTATATGTCATCCTTGTTTTCATCTTCCTCTCAATAGTGGACTAATGATTAACAAATTTCAGGAGCCTGGGAGGGCAGAAGCAGATTTTGGCCGCTTTGATGTTAAGTCAGTTATAAGGAACATTTACATTCTCTTCTCTGGAAGTGAGGTGCCAGTAGCAGGTGATGATCAAGAAATCATGGACTTGTTTAACCCATCTACTCCCCTGCCATCATGGTTCTCTGAGGAAGACCTTGCAACCTATGCATCACTATATGAAAAATCTGGATTCAGATTTGCATTGCAGGTTCCATACAGGTAATCAGACTCTCACAGTTCCACTCCTTACTATTTTATATCTGCAATAAATGGAATTATTCATTTTCCTATTGGCATGTTATTCTTGTTTACAACCAAGATTGCTTCTATGAGACATGACATTTTCCTTAAACCATGTTGTTTCTTGAAGTCAATTTTTCCAATGTTTTAGAATAGTCTTTAGTTTAGGGTACAATACATACTTATATGAATTTAGAGAGCACCTTTTATGATCCATGCAGGTCTCTGGTAGTGGATAGTGGCATAACTGATCCTAAAGTCACTATTCCAGCATTGCTGATCATGGGTGAGAAGGATTATGCCTTCAAATTTCCAGGCATGGAGGACTACATCCGAAGTGGGATGGTGAAAAATTTTGTGCCAAACTTGGAAGTCATATATATACCAGAAGGAAGCCATTTTGTGCATGAACAATTCCCAGAGAAGGTGAATCAGCTCATCATTGGATTCCTTGACAAACAAAGTATCTGATTGTGATTGTCTAATTGGAGGCTGGGAGTATGATCAATGTTGTAAAACAAGTAATTCCCCTGTGCTCCTATGATTTCCATGGTTCCTTCTGTTCCAACAAGTAACTTGAATAAGTACTTATTCGAGTAGAATTTTAAAGTCATAAACATAGAAATAAAATTTTAAAGTCAAGTAACATAGTACTTATTGTAATTGTTGTCATTTAGTGTCTGAATATCAGAAATCCTACGCACACTTGAAATATCCTGGCCAAATAGCTTCAGGCAAGCTTCTCCCATTGCATGTGTTTGCATTACAATGAATCAACTGCCAATATCACATTGAATCAAAAGGTTCTGCCATTTAGAAACTATTTTATGAGAATCTTTCTAGTAAAACAATGTGATTAGTAACAAGTAAAATAAGCACGCTAGCAATTTTGTGAAACCAAATCCATTCAAGAAAAGCAAGAAAAAAAACTTCCATTTTACAATTAGCATGGAAATTCATTTTTCTTTATTATTCCCCTGTAATGGTTACTTTTTGCATTTTCTTTTACATGTTAGGAAGCAGCTGTATCTGTAAGCAAATATAAAATAAACAGAGACTAAGTTGAAAAAACCACTAACATATGTCCTTCAAAATCATATACTATGGACACTGCTGAAGATGAGTCTGCTTTGAATACACAACAATTCACAAGCACATGACAACAATATGATCAATGAGTTCACAGCAATATATTCAAGTTAATTGATCAAAAAAATAAGTCTCTAATTTAACAACGAATAATTTTAAATACAATAAAGTTTAGTATCTTCAACCTACAATAAGTTCTTAACCAAGATAATTGAACAACGAATAAGTTTAAACAATAATTATGTGAACAAAGCATAATAAGATACAGAATAATTAGAGCTTGTTTGATTGACTTTTGTTTTTTAGTTTTTAAAAATAGTTTTGTAAATGCATTTTAAAAACTGTTTTTGAGAAAAAAAAATTAAAAAAAAATTCGTTTGACAAATTGGTTTTGAAAACTGTTTTGAAAATGAAAAAAAAAATTGGTAAAGTTGTTTTTTAAAACTGTTTTTGAAAATTAAAAAATAGAAAACTCATTTGAAACTGTATTTTATAAAAAACTATTTTTGGTGTCTAAAAATATCAATTAAAGGTTTTTTTATGCTTTTTTTAATTCATTGAAGAATTTATATTTTTTACATTAAACTTATTTTTTAAATTTATCACAAAACTTGTATTATTTTTAGCACTTACATTTTTTTAAAAAAAAATGATTTCAAATCGTATTTTTTAAAAATTGTTTTTGGTGTCTAATGATATTACACCACAAGAAACCTTGGGATGTGCTACAACGAAAATTTTAGCTAATTTGTAGACAATTCCAAGTAAAGATATGTAGCTTCGAAATAACTATAAATTAGCTATAAAATCAATGGTAGCATAAAACAAATAGCAAATTAGCTACTAAATAATTTGAAGGCAATTCCAAGCAAAGATATGTAGCTTTGAAATAACTATAAATTAGCTATAAAATCAATGGTAGCATAAAACAAATAGCAAACTTGCTACTAATTTGGTAGCTAATTTGTAGCGACTTCTATAAATTTCTTAGCTAATCCATATCAAAATTACTCAACTTTCTAATTCCCTACCTATATATACTCTCTCATAGTTAATCCGCAGCTAATCTGTAAATGAAGCAATTATTTCATTGATTTTTTTCTTCTTTCCTGCCAAGAAAATAGGTGTTGTTAAAGTGACAAACTACCCCTGAATAAACAGTTAATAGAAAGAAAAACATCTAAAATTTTCAATACTTTAGTTAATAGAAAGAAAAACATCTAAAATTTTCAATACTTTTCATTTGTTACCGTATCAAGAAAAAATCTAACCAGAAGCAAAGCTTATATAACTTATAAGAAATAGAAGGGAATTACTCTCTCTGCTAAATTGAACCCCTTCTGACAGGGTCTCATAGTCAGCAAGGGGTTTCTTTCCCCTGTCAGAACTTGACCTGTGTTGGGTTTGGACTTATAAGCACCTGAAATCTTAAGCACCATATCCTTTATCTGCATGTGCAGAATAAGAAAGTCAGAACATCATTGCATTCAAAGTTTCAATTATGTACCAAAGATACATAATTGAAAAACTAATAACAAAATTCCCTCCCCTATCTATATAGTGAGAGTGAGACAAGTTACTTTCAATTGAACATTTATTTTAAGATAGATTATTAACTGTTTTATCATATATAAAATATTACCAAAAGTTATATATACCTGTACACAGAGGTCAGAGCATATAATAAAATAAAATAAGCTAATTAATTGAGAGATATCCACCTTGATTTCATCAGAGCATAACAGTAGAAGAGTTTG
This sequence comes from Sesbania bispinosa, assembly GCA_026901365.1. Taxonomy (NCBI): domain Eukaryota; kingdom Viridiplantae; phylum Streptophyta; class Magnoliopsida; order Fabales; family Fabaceae; genus Sesbania; species Sesbania bispinosa. The sequence goes on along the minus strand of QLOH01000200.1, from coordinate 72,102 downwards.
TCTAATGGCACACAAGGAAAGAGTAGGGAAACCAAATCTGAATGTTCTGAAATATAAAATGTTTGAATGAAACCAAAATCATAAAGAATGGATGGCTGATAAACATTAAGAAAATAACTACAAAATCTTTATGATACTCCTCCTTCACCATTTCTTTCACTTTATTCAGAGTTAGGGGCAATGGAAGTTGCTTGAACCCTGATCTCCGGTTCCTAACCTGCCACTGCTTGTATGTCTCTGGCCTTTCAACCCTCTCTTCCCCTTCACATACTATGACATTGATTGCATCCCTTCCAAATAACCCTTTCTAAAACATCAACCTACATGTATGATACGGCCCAGCAGAAGAGGCCCACAGTCAAATACATGTATAGAAGGAGATATAGGGGTGATGCAGCCAATCAAGACCCGGGAGGAGAGAAATAACAGAAACTGCACAGCTGGCAGCTTTGAGAATGCGTCACATGTGAGTTAGTTACAAGGGGGAATGCTTATAGAAGGGAGGAGGGGAGTGGAAGGGGGTATGGAAAATACTGGGCTCTTGAGAGGGATTAGATTCTTGGGTTTCCTATTGTATTTCTGATATTTCATACTATAGCAACACACTGTCACACTTGGTCCTGAATCACGTTGATCAGGCCATATTCTATAATACAACAATTATTTCCATTACCTTTTGTTGATTTTATTGCTGGTACCTCTCAACTGGTTAAGGTACTCAAGCCTTACTTGAGGAAGTTTGTTCTAGTTTTCTTTGATGACATTCTCATTTACAGCGAGAATGAAAAGGAGCATGAGGGGCATTTGAGAGTTGTATTACAGGTGTTAAGGGATCATAACTTATTTGCCAATAGGAAGAAATGTAATTTTGGGCAGTGACGCTTGGAGTACCTGGGTCACATCATTTCTGAACATGGGGTTGCTGCAGATCCTAGTAAAATCCAAGATATGCTCACTTGGCCTACTCCCAAGGACGTGAAAGGGTTAAGGGGCTTCCTCGGTCTCACAGGTTATTACAGAAAATTTGTGAAAAACTATGGAAAAATTGCGGGCCCTCTCACACAGCAGCTAAAGAAAGATCAGCTTCAATGGGGAAGTGATGCTCAAAGGGCTTTTGAGCAGCTTAAGGCAGCTATGTCCACAGCACCTGTCTTGGCTGTTTCTAATTTTGAGAAGCCTTTTGGGGTGGAAACCGATGCTTCTGATAAGGGAATTGGTGCAGTACTAATGCAGGAGGGGAGGCCAGTGGCTTACATGAGTAAGGTTCTCTCTGAAAGGGACCAAAGTAAATCAGTATATGAAAAAGAGCTGATGGCAGTGGTTTTAGCTATTCAGAAGTGGAGGCCTTATTTGTTGGGAAGTCAATTTGAAGTACACACTGATCAGAGGAGTCTTAAATACTTGGCTGAGCAACGACTAATGGGAGAGGAACAACAAAAGTGGGTTTCTAAGCTGTTGGGGTTTGACTTTGAAATAAAACATAAACCTGGGAGGGAGAATACAGCAGCTGATGCACTCTCCAGGCAGCATCTATGGGCATTAACCACTGTCCAATTTTATGAATGGGATGAAGTGGATCATGAGGTTCAGGCTGATGAGAAGTTGAGGGGAATTATACAAGATTTATTAAGAGACCTGAATGCTCATAAAGGATATAAACTCTTGCATGGTAGATTGTATTATAGAGGAAGAATAGTAATACCCAAGGGGTCTTCTAAGATTCCCTTGATTCTTAGGGAATTTCATGATACAGCAGTAGGGGGCATTCTGGATATTTTCGTACATACAAAAGGTTTGCAGGGTTGTTGTATTGGGAGGGAATGAAGAAACAAATTCAAGAATATGTGCAGCAGTGTGAAATCTGTCAACGGAATAAATACCAGACCTTAACTCCCTCGGGATTACTGCAGCCTCTGCCTATACTGACACAAGTGTGGTCTGACGTGTCCATGGATTTCATAGGAGGTCTCCCAAAAGCAGGAGGGAAGGATACAATTTTGGTGGTAGATAGATTAACGAAGTACGCCCACTTTATAGCCACGTCTCATCCTTACACTGCCAAGGATATAGCTGAAGTGTTCCTTAAAGAAGTGGTGAGATTGCATGGGTTCCCTTCCTCCATTGTGACTGATCGAGACAGGGTCTTCATTAGTTCCTTCTGGACTGAATAATTCAAACTAGCTGGAACCAAGCTTCGGTTAAGCTCAGCTTACCATCCACAGACGGATGGCCAAACCGAGGTGGTCAATAGGTGTGTTGAGACTTATCTGAGATGTTTAACTGGTACCAAACCAAGACAGTGGCCTAAGTGGCTGAGCTGGGCTGAATTTTGGTACAACACTAATTATCATGAATCTACCAACACAACCCCTTTCAGAGCTCTTTATGGCAGGGACCCACCACCAGTAATTAGAGGGAATGTAGGATTGACAGCAGTGGAAGAAGTAAGCAAGATGACAGCAGACACAGATGCAATGTTAGAAGAGTTAAAAGGGCAATTAGCTAAGGCACAGAACCGCATGAAGCAGCAGGCTGATAAACATAGACGAGATGTGGAGTACAACGTGGGTGATCGGGTATTTCTGAAGATTCAACCATATTAGTTGAGGAGTTTGGCAAAAAGAGTCAATCAGAAACTTAGTCCACGCTATTATGGGCCATATGAAATTGTCGAAAAAATTAGCAAGGTCGCCTATAAATTAGCACTTCCGGCAGAGAGTTTGATCCACCCTGTATTTCACGTGTCCCTACTCAAGAAGTTAGTAAGAAATGATATCCAGACTCAACCTTTGCCCAAGTGCTTGACAGAGGATTGGGAGCTCAACGTGCAGCCTGCAGAAGCCTTAGCAATTCGTCAGAATCAGCAAGGGATCATGGAGGTTCTAATTAAGTGGCACCAGCTACCAGAATGTGAGAATTCATGGGAACTTTTGACTGAATTACAGGAGCAATTTCCAGGATTCCACCTTGGGGACAAGGTGTGTCTTGATGGGGAAGGGGATGATACGGCTCAGCAGAAGAGGCCCACAGTCAAATACATGTATAGAAGGAGATATAGGGGTGATGCAGCCAATCAAGACCCGAGAGGAGAGAAATAAAAGAAACTGCACAGCTGGCAGCTTTGAGAATGCGTCACATGTGAGTTAGTTACAAGGGGGAATGCTTATAGAAGGGAGGAGGGGAGTAGAAGGGGGTATGGAAAATACTGGGCTCTTGAGAGGGATTAGATTCTTGGGTTTCCTATTGTATTTCTGATATTTCATACTATAGCAACACACTGTCACACTTGGTCCTGAATCACGTTGATCAGGCCATATTCTATAATACAACAATTATTTCCATTTCCTTTTGTTGATTTTATTGCTGGTACCTATCAACGTATCTTCACGAGGCACAGTAGCCTCAAATTGAGGAAATTTCCCGATAAGCTATTATGCATAGCAAGAACCAAACTTCTCTAAAATTCATCAAGAACAGCATTTGGAAGCTTCAAACCACAAGGAAACTTTAGAGACCCAAAGAAATTGACATTGAAATTGAGGTTGGTGTGCATCATGGCCATGGAGAGTTCATCACTGACTTGACTTATCAACGAGATAGGAGAACTCACTATCAATATGATTCAGAGTGGGATGCTGGTATGAATACAACAAATTCATAGCTAATATATTACTATATGACTCATTGGTAAGAAAGAAGTCACCTGACTGATAGTCAGTGGAAAGAGAACAACATGACAAACAACAGGTATTTCCTTAAACAATCCTACATCAATGACATCTGGTAGAGAAATAACAAATCAATCATTAACAAAAACTATATAATTCAACAATTGGATAGCATATCAAATGTATTTTACCTTCTGAAGATAAATCTCCATGTAAAACCCGGGCTATGCTGTCAATTCTTTCCATCTGATCATCAATGGTATCTTGAACGCGTTTCAACAACTCCCCTGTAGATGACCGACGCAAAGCAAGGGCTTCCTCCACATAATTAATTATCTCATCATTACTGTTTGCTTCAATAGAATCTTTCTGGATTAGTCTACATAGAAATATATCCTCCGCAGGACACAAAGGAAGAGAACCTAGAGAGTAAGTCAAGTCAGTCTCTTGAATTTTCTTCATGTTGCATGAAAGCACTTGAAATATATATAAGAACAATGAAAGTACCTTGAGGATTATCAAGGCAAGCCAGTGTTTGCAATGTGTCTTTGCCTCTCCCAGCTTGTATCCCAAGAAGAATCATATCATCAACCAACTAGAAAAGCAAATGAGAAAGTAAAACCAATATGCACATCCTACAGGAATATGGCAAAAAGTGTCCGGACTTCCACCCACTGATCCTCCACAGGGTCACCAGAACAAGCACTACTTCTTATGGTATTGTTACTTTCAAAAGAGGAAAATAACAAACTGAATAGAGAGCAGGGGTGATGGAAATTGGAGCATGATGATAAAGAATAACCTGAATCCAGTGTTGATTCATTCAATGCAATTAACAAGTCATCATAAGAAATTTGCCTTTCTTTTAATTCTCTAATTTTTCCTTCAAGATCCTGCAAAGCATGTTTTTGGATGTCTATCTGTTGTACAAGCTGCTGATTCTGGAACTGTAAGACACTTGCATCAACCTGAAGGGAGCATAATCATTACCCCATCATGCAAGTAAAACTTATAAACAATTTATGATGAAAATAATATCTTTTTTTTCTACAAAGATAGAGTTTGTTATAACAATAAACAAGAAACCTAACATCTTTTCTTTTAAGCCCCATAAAACTTTTGCCAAGCATGTCAAAGCCTGGAAAATCCCTTGCTCAAACATATTGTTCAGTTTTAAAAAACATGCAGTACTTTTTTAAATGAGGGCTTCTCAATGACATGAAGACATCCCTTTCATAAAGATTAATTACTACAAGAAGTTTTAACCTCTAATAGTCCACCATCAAATCAGACATAATATAATGTAACTAATCACAGGACATCAAATCCATCCTTGCTACTCTTCACAGCCCTAGTCGGCGGTAAGTGAACAGTTAGCAAAATCAAACTACTACCCCCTTGTCTCAAAGATCAAATTTTTACCCACAATTGCACACCTTTAGTACTAAACAACCAATTCATTTGATGCCCATAACACCAAACAGCTCTAAGAATCCAATTACACACCCAATTCAATGCACTAAAATTCAAAATAAAACCAACAAAAAACAGAAGACATTAATGGGAGAGATAAAAGCAACAAAGCAACAAATACATACATAAACACATAACCATGTAGAGAGAGAGATAAAGGGGTTACAGTTTTGTTGTTGGTAGGAAGATTGGTTGAGTTTCGGGCCATGCGAGAAGAAACAGAGGTGAGATGAGGCCTCTTCTTTTCGGGTTCGTCATAGTCTGAGGTTTCCATTAAGATTCTGAAATTTCCAACAAAACCAAACACAGCATTAGCAACACAGAATCAAGATGAAAACTTGCAAATTTAAAGAAGAAAAAGAAATGAAGAGAGCACACAGACGCACAACAGAAAACTCAGTTGAAAGCTCTTCTACTGTTGTACACATTACGCAACACCGATAACAATTTTGAATTTATATTTATACAAAAATTATTCTATCAAAAAACAAAGAGGCATAATTGTTTTTCACTTTTTCATTCTGCAACCGCTGGATTTCCAAGTACACAAAAAAATAAGAACCCCAAGGCCCAAAAAACAGCAACATAAAGAACTAGTGCATCACATCAAATGAGCTAGGAAAGCAAATATGACAAAAAAATACTACTACAATGATATGAATTATGAAAAACAACTTGAAAATGAGCATTGCATAATGTTTATGTAAAGAAAGAAAAAGAAAAACCAGAAAATGATAAAAGCACAAGGCATTACCATTAGGAGCATCGGTTTCAAAATAGCGATAATTGAAATGTAAGGTTGGGGAAAATGGGTTCTTCGGATGTAAAACCTGCATAGGAAGACTTATTAGGCCAAAAAAGAAAAATTGAAATAACACAAGTGATTGAAAAAAAGGAATGGAGATACTGACAGAGCTGATTCCAGCTGCAAAAAAAGGGATAGGACCAGGCTTCTGATCAGTAGAGGCAGTAGCTTTGGCAGCACGATAAGCATCAGGAGGCATCACACCATTAACAACAGACACATTAACCCCAACTATCTCCCGAACGGCACTGTCTTGAAGAACCCTGCTAATGCCTCAGGAAATTATCTAAATTCAAGTTGTTGTATTTTGATAGCATGTCAAATAAAGATAACGTTCATGGTACTATGGACACTGCTGAAGATGAGTCTGCTTTGAATACACAACAATTCACAAGCACATGACAACAATATGAGCAATGAGTTCACAGCAATATATTCAAGTTAATTGAACAAAAAGATAAGTCTCTAATTTAACAACGAATAATTTTAAATACAATAAAGTTTAGTATCTTCAACCTACAATAAGTTCTAAACCAAGATAATTGAACAACGAATAAGTTTAAACAATAATTATGTGAACAAAGCATAATAAGATACAGAATAATTAATATATATCTGGCTTAAGAAACCAACACACTTCAGCTATAAACGCTACAAGCTACTAATATTTTCTCTACCATTTTTCTCAAATCAACCACACAATGTTTAGCAAGAAAATTAGATAATGAAGACAACTTAACTATTATCATATGCCAGTTTCCCTTTCAGCCTTATGAAGAGCTTAAACAAAGAAAACAGTAGCAATGGGATCTTTTCCATACAGGAGTTGATTTATCTATCATCTGTTCCATTTCTGTTAGTTTCATCAGACACCCTGTACTTGTTCCTGAAGAAACCTCCCTCAAATATATACCATTTTGCTTGTTATTCAAAAGACATTTCGCTGGAAGATAATTTTTTGCCCTTTGGTTTTTAGAAATCATTGCCTCAATATCAAAACAGACTCGCAAATTGATCAGTATTGATATAGGCACCTATATAGCCTCTAGATTTGCAAATTGGAAGTATTGATATAGGCACCTATATAGCCTCTAGATTTGCAAATTGGAAGTATAGAAGCATTGGCACTCCTAAAAGCAAAGTTATTATATCAACTACAATTATTTTTAAAAAAAAAACAGCATCACAAGAAAACCAGAAATCACAATGCTTCAATAATTATACACATTCACAAAAGAAGGGATTAGACTGCCAGTGATTGAGGCACAGTGAGCCCAACCAGCAGCAGCCTTCACCATTTAAGCCTAGTCAACAATTACAGTGATGTATAAATCAAATGCTGATGCTGATGCAGACTTAAATATCAGAAAATCAGATCTAGATCCACAGACAATGTGACACAAAATCAGATCTCATTGAGAAATAGACAAGTGAGAATTAGAAAACAAGAATCCAGTAGAAAAATCAAGATCAGAAAATCAGAATCAAGAATCCATTTGAGGAAGAGATTGGAGAATAGTGAGTCTTGAAACTACTGTAATCTGCCGGTTCTGAAATAACTAAATAAAAAGACAAAGGAACAATCTACACTCTACAGCAATTTTCATGGGTGTGGAAGTGTTAATGGCAAGTCATTCATACCATCATTTATTCATAAAGGATGTGATGATAAAAGCGAAACATTTGAAAACCTTCCTTCATTTATTCATTTTATGCAGCAAGCAAACCACCCCCAAAATGAAATATGATATGCATACCAAAGGCAGACATATACAGTATTCCACAGATAAAAAATGATTTAACTCACACCAAATCAAAAGTACAGAACATCTTGATGCCAAAAAAAAGAACATCAAAGGGTATTGATTACATGACAGAAGGCTAATTCTCAAAGTATAGAAGTTACAGTCAAAATAAGAGAGTTAAAAGGAAAAGAGAACATGGATCAAACTAGTATATAAGTTCCTTCAAAATTCTACATGAGATATAACCATTCAATTATACATAAATATTCAAATTTCTCTTCAAAACTAACCATTCATAATACATATCTAAAACAGAAAAGATGCTACAATCTTGGTAAATCAATGTTTACTACTCTCAGATGCATTCTCTTCCTTCCCAAGTGCAACCACCACTTTCTTCAAGATGGATTCTGTTGGTTGGTGAGAGTTCTCAACTGCCTTTGAGACTGCTTGCCATTTCTCTCCATGTTTTGGTTCAGCAGCAACACATCTCTTCAATACATCCTTTTGGTTCTCCTCAGTTCCATGCTGCAGTTCAAATTTGTACAACAATGCCCAGAAATCTCCAATGTCAGGAGCCAGCGTCACAGCCCTATTCAGCCAAGTCCTAGCTTTGTCTACCTTCCTATCATGCCAGAATAATTTGGCCACAGCAGCGATAACATGGGGATCATGGTCACATTTCTTTAGGGCATCCATACTCTTGGTTTTCCGCTGGGGACGAGGAACCATCTCAATTGAAGCTGCCCACAGAATACCACTGTTGGGACACTCCTGCAATGCTTTTGCCATCAAAATATCAGCTTCTTTCTTATATCCATGCTTCAATTCTGCTCTAACAGCAGCCAGCCAGAGTTCAGGGTTTTGAGGATTCTTCTTTCGAGCCATTGTGAGAACTGCACGAGCTTTACTCAGTCCATTCGTCTCCTCTTCAAGATTGGCAAGAGAGAGCCAAAGTGGTACACAATTAGGACAGTTTTTCAGTCCCGATTCATAGACCTTCTTAGCTTCCTTCATGTAATCAAGTCGCTTCTCTGGCTGATCAAGCCGCTTTGCACCCTCAGCAAGCCGTTCCTCAAGCTGGCCAAGCATCAACCACAATTTAAAGAATGAAGGGAATTGTTTCAGTCCTTCATTCAACAATCTCCTCTCCTCTTCAATGTTTCCCAGTTCTCTCTCAACAATTGCTGATTTCATCCAGACTCTTTCTGTACCTCCTCTCTCTCTGGCTTTAGCCAACAACATTCTAGCTCTCTCAGGTTCGTGATTTTCAAATTCTAGCTTGAAAGCCGCAAGCCATATTTCCTCAGAATTGGGAATGGCAGCATAAGCTTCTTGGAGAATAGCACGAGCTGCAGGCACATCTCCAGCAAGCCACTTCTCTTTGGCACCCATAAGCCATAGAACCTCAGCCTGTGGTCTGTAGGTAACAGCTTTACGAAGTAATGCATCAAGAGATTCCCTAGTACCATGACTCTTTTCAAGTTGTGCTGCTTTGAGCCATATGCTCTTCTTAGTTAAGAATACAGTCAAGGCATGAGCATATATAGCTCTGGCTGTCTCAATAGAACCTCTTTTCTTGCATTCCTCTGCATCAGCAACCCATGTTCTCTTCCTGTCTTCTTCTTCGACTCCAACTCCAATTGTATTGTGGATTATTGCCTGGCAAGTTGCAACCGACCCAGCACGTTCTGCTGCCTCTGCTTCCTTCATCCAAGCTTCTCTATCAATCACCACACCTTCTCTCTGCAACGCCCTAATACCCCTTTCAATTATCTTACCAACCATGGAGGTATTCCCATTAGCTTCTTCCAATTTGGCAGCCGTTATCCATATAGCCGGCTCCTTGGGCAGTCTCTCTCTAGCCCTATTAAGAACCTTCTTAGCATTGTCATAAGTTTCCAACCTAGCAAGCGCAAGCCACAATTCAACATGCAAGGGACAACATTCAACAGCTCTGTGGAGTAAAAGTCTAGCATCTTCTTCATTAGCAAGCTCCACAACAGCCTTCCACAGCCTAACTGAATCAGGAATGTGCTCCAACCCTTTCCTCAACACCCTACTCCTGTTTGCATCATCATGTTCTAGTTTTGCAGCCTGCTGCCACAACTTCACAGAATTTGGAATGGACTTGACACCCCGAGCTATCACAGCCTTCGCTTCATCAGGATTCGCCAGCCTACAAGCCTCAAGCCACACATCTTCATTCTTGGGACATTCCTCACAGCCTTTCTGTATCAATTGCCTCGCTGCTTGAAGCTTGCCCGCCAACTCCTCCAACCTGGCAGCCGCAATCCAACCCGGAGGGTGTTTAGGATTCGTCTGAGTAACACTCTTAAGCAGCAACCTGGCCTTCTTGAAATCTGAAATCTCAGCATCACTTGTTATTTTCATACTGTTGAGAACAGTTAGATACCCCTTTGGATCCACATTGGTCATCCCTGAAACAGAATCTGACAACCTATCCAACTTCAAGGACAATACAGTACCCCTTCCCTCACCCACTGCAGTCAAATCAGTAACCGGTGTTTGTGCCCAGGGAGTTTCAGTCCCGTTGGCCGCCCTACTCTTGGGATCCAATGCTGTCACATGCTCTTGTTCCTGCCTTGCCTTCTCAAGAAGGGTATCAGGCACAGGCACAAAACTCTCAAACCTCTTCTTCTTATTCCTGGAGGAATAACCCCCACTCTCAAACTTCTCAAGGCTATTCCAATCATCCGTAGAGAGGGTATACAACTTACGTTTCAAATCGGCAAATTGCTCAGTGATTTTGGGGTTAGAAGCTCGATACTTCTCAATCTCCTGTTTCAACCTCGCCTCTCTCCTATCCTTCCTCCTTGAATCCATTCTCTTGTCAATGGCTTCCCAAACAGCATCAGCCTCCTTATCATCCTCATCATATTCCGCAGAAGCAAACAACCCAACATCATTCCCTTCGAACTCATCAAATTTCTGATTCTCATCGTATCCTTTATCATCCCCTTCCTCATCCTCATCCTCCTCGCCTCCCTTCCCTCTTCCCCTGCCAACGCCGGAGGCAGCGGCGCCGCCAATAGTAGTGGCGGATCTGTCGGGGAGGTCAGGGGCGGCGCGAGCGGGACCGATATCAGACCGGGTGGTGAAGCCGGTGGCACCACGTCCAAGTCCGGCAACGTAATTCGGAGGCGGTTTTGAGTTGAGGAAATCGAACCGAGGCTTGGGAACCGCCGGAGGCTGAGTGCCGCCGAAAAAGGGGACATGAAGGGTTAGGGTTGAGTAAGGTCCAACGCCAAGGTCGGAGATGAGAAGGGAATCGTTATCTCCGAGCAGTTTAAGGCTCTGTGAAAGGAACAAGCGCTGCTGAGAAATAGGTATGCCGTGGGTTTGTTGGATTGCGAACTTCAGAGATTGGAGAGTGGTGGAGTTAGGGTTTAAATCTAAGGCTAAGGTTCTGCCGCTGGGTGGCACGATGAACACCATGGCTATGGCTGTGGCTGTGAGAATAACCCAACGACTATGGATTGATTCAGAATAGAATATGAAGGGTTTCAAACTGCGAACGTGGAAAACCTTGAAGGGTTTCAAACCAGAGAAGAAGGAACTGGAAAGGAATCGCCTTCGAGATTTTTTTGGGGAGTAATGGAAGTCTGATACAGTTCCAAACTGGGTGATGGGGTTCGGGTTACCGGTTCGCAGGTTTAAAACCAATACCTGAACCGACTATAATTGGGTCTAGATGGGTTTGACCCAATTAGGTTGGATAATTTTCAATTGATTCGACCTTACCAGATAATTATAGCGTATTTCTATTCACACCATCCTTCTTACTAACCACACCACCTTTCTTTTACTAATTGAGATTTTTTTTTGGGTTACATACTAAATGAGATTTTGGTATACACTTAGTTATAGTTTGTTTGATTTAGTTTTATTTTTTAGTTTTTAAAAACACTTTTATAAATATATTTTAAAAACTATTTTTGAGAAGAGAAGTAAAAAAAAATTGTTTGATAAATTTGTTTTAAAATCTATTTTTAAAATGAGAAAACAAAAAAAAACTTGCTTGATTTATTTGTTAAAAAGCAGAAAACTTGTTTGAAATGGTATTTTTTAAAAATTATTTTTTTGGCTAAAAATATTGATTAAAGAACTTTTTATGTATTTTTTAATTCATTGAAAAACTTATATCATTTTTAGTAATTAATTTTTTTAAAAAAAATATTTTAGGACTCATTAAAGATTAAAACCACATGTTTTTAGGGATAAAAATTATATTGTAATTTTATAATTTTCTAAGGTCAGTAGCTACGACATCGTAGCGAATCCCTAGCTACTAAAATTAACCACAAACTAATAGCTGCTGCAGGACTCCGGTTTTATTTGGTTCATTCTCCAAATATTCTCTCATCACTTATCACGACTTTTTCTGACTACTCTTCTAAACAGAGATATAATTCAAGATATAATGTATAGAATTAAAATTATAATTAATAATTCAAATTTTAATAACTATATAATTTATTTTACATGTTTATTATTATCATATCTTTCTCAATAATTACCATTTTATAAGATCATGAAATTTAACCCGGAGCTTTGTAAGTAATATTAATCTAAGAACAACCATCCATACCACGATAACAGGGGCAAAAAAGAGTCAATAATTTGGCATTCGAACAGAAGCTAAAAGTCATCCTATATAACAAATTGCACTTGGAAACAACAGTAGAAATTAGAGGCTTCACATAATGGCAGAAAGAAAAAATGAAACCAAACTTATATTTCAAACTTCATCTCTTAAAATGCATTATTGACTATATCAAAAGTTCAATTATAAAGAGAAACCAAAGAATGTCATAAAATAATATAGCAATATATGTAGGATAGGAGCAACACATTTTTTTATTGATTTTAATAGGATTGATCAAGCAGTGAAACAGCTATGCAGTGATCTTATTCCCAGTGATCTTATCAAGTAGACTCTCTTAAGGTATCCTCATCTTTGACTTTGAGATTGTCCACCTTATTTCCAGTGATCTTATTGTATGGTGTTCAATATTCATCCATTCTTGTCATCTATTCTCAGGTTCAATGGGATGAGCCTACATCTTTTCCTACATCTTATGGCTTCTAATACATCCTCAGTTCAACCTGCTGTTGTAAATAATAAAAGGCCTCAGGCTACCCAGTGAGGTTCATTAAATAGCCATTCTCATTCATTCTTAACTTCATCGAACCTAAGATGGGTAACAGAGAAATGCCACAAATCAATGCACTACTTACTCTATTCAAAGTCTCTTAAAAAAAGCAAAAGACGGAATGTTTATGTTCCTTGAAAGAAGCTACAACCAAACAATGACAAGTGCAAAGGATGTACTTTGAAACTTCACTCTTTGCATTCCTGTTTCTCTCTTCTCCTTCTCAAGTGAAGAAGTTTCATTATCACAACTATGGCTTCTCTTTCTCAACTTCTTTCTCTTCTCCTCCCTCTGCTGGCAGCTTCATTGATGCCAAGTGTGTTTTCCCTTGATGTTTCAATCAAAACAACATACTTGGAACCCTTTAAATGCTCACCAAAAATCACAACATGCATTCACTCTACCACATAAGCAATGATTACAAGATAAACGAAATAGCCTACTTTTACTTTGTTAATTCTTCCCAAATCAAACCCATAATGCGTGGCACGGTGGCACCAAACAATATTACCTCATAACAGTGCCTTGTTCTTGCAAAAACACCATTGACCTTAGTGGATATTTCTATGATACTATTCTAAAGGTCAATAATTATATTTTAAAAGAATAAATTTGTCTTTATAAAATAACATGATACAATAATTATATTTTAAAAGAATAAATTTGTCTTTATAAAATAACATGATACAAGTGATTGATATTCATAAATATGTAAGTCTCTAGTGCATATTGCTAACACATTAAAACTTTGAGATTGTGAGACTTAAAACATTATTATCCTTTTAATAACATTTTGAGACTCAACAATATATTTGAGCCTTTGTTGGCAACAATATATGTAGAATCTATTGGTAATGTCTTATTGTATTTTCCGCTTAAGTAACTGTTGGATTACCTAAGCCTTGTACTATGATGTATATGGATATTGATAATGCACGAAACAATTTCACGGATTTGGAAATAGTGCTTCCAACATGCATTATTTTCGAATTAAGAAATTAGCACGTTATAGAAATAGTGCACACTCACACTACACTAAGTCTAGGTTGACATAACCAACATAATACAATTGTATTTTCTCTCTCTCTCTCTGTATTTTTTAAATTTATTTTTAATTTTTCTCTTTTATGGCATTGACTTATTTTCTTATTTTTTTAACTTTTATTCTTATCTTCGTTTTTATTTATCTATCTCTTTAAATAAAAATATAAATTAAGAAATATAATAAATGTGTTGATTTACATTTAATTTATTGTGTGTTTTTTCAATATATCATTTATCTCTCTATTTTATTCATTTACATTTTCATTTATTATCTCTCTTATTAAGAATAAAAGTAAAAATTTGTAATTAATACTCTCTTGAACTTCTAAATATAATAGATAAATAGAAAAAAAACTTCAAATGAAATAAATAAATAGGAAGAGGTTTGGAATGATTGGGTCTTTGTGTTACTATATCATCATCATCTATCACATTGAAGATTTTTTGTGTTTCTATTTCTCTGTTACATTTAGAAGTTCAAGATAGTATTAATTACATTTTTTTTTACTTTTACTCTTAAGAAGAGATATACTAAGTGAAAATGTAAATGAATAAAATAGAGAGATAATTGATATATTGAAAAAGCACAATAAATTTAATGTAAATCAACACATTTATTGGGTTTCTTAATTTATATTTTTATGTAATGAGACAAATAAATATAAATGAAGGTAATAATAAAAGTAAAAAAAATAAAAATGTAAAGGAGAAAAATTAAAAATAAATAAAACAGTCAAAAATAAATATAAAGTGTATAGTGTATAGTTTTGAGTGTTTGAAAGTAGAAACAATGTTGGTAACCTGAATACTTCACAATTCACATCCCAACCAATGTTGATTTAAATATTGACAATGACTAGCATCTACTAGTTGTGTGATACTGTTTCTTGATTTTATTATTTTATAAAATATTTGATAATTCATGAAATATGAAATAAATAATAAAAATTTAATTTAAAATCTCAAATAAATATTTTGTGATTTAAATTTTACAGTGAAGCTTATTATATCAAGGATAAAAATTTAACAAAAAAAATATCATGATTTAAATTTAAATTATAAGAATAAAGATTTATATCAATTGGAATGGAAATTATATAAAAACTAATTAATATATAAGTCATAGAATTAAATATATACCTAGGAGTAAAAAAATCCCATATATTTTAATTAAATATTTTTCAATAAAATTTTGCATTTATCATAAAATTCTTACTAATTGTTTTTAGTGGTATGAATCTTAAAAATAGGTAAAATGAATTGTAATAATATTATTGATAGAATTTTTTTATTAAAAGTATTTAACATATATTTTTATACACTAAATGAGGATAATGAATAAAAAAAAATGTAAATGAATAAAAAAATACACTAAATGAGGATAAATTTGTACATAAAACGTGTTAATCATATAAACTATAAAAGTAAATATTTATTTTATATGAATTTAATATATATTCATCGTCAGTGTAAAGAAATTTTACATAGACATCCAATGATGTGTTGTCATATCATTTAATGAATTTAATAACACATGAGGTGTCATATTCAATAAATAACATGGCGACACACCATTGGATGTCTGTGTAAAATTTCTTTACACTAATGGTGTATATAAATTAAATCCATTTTGTATCTATGCTATTACATTCCAGAATTTTTTTTTCACTGTTCATTGTGGTCCCTTAATTTTTTTATGGCCATTTATGGAAGGTTTTTGTCTTGCTTTTTAAGATATCAATTATTGCAATTTTTGAAATGACTAATTCTTAATAAACTTTATTTGAGTATATTGGAAAAGAAGTTTTGTCACATTGATGGGTAGAAATAGCTTTGTGTCTCATCCTTCTTTCATCTCTCATTTTTCAAATTTTGAAATCAAATTATAAAGTTCACTTATGCACACTCATCTATAATATTTTTAACAATTCATTGATTAAAATAATATTTCATTATTTTTTGTTCATTTAAAATAATATTTTGATGTTATAAAAAAGAAAAGAGAGATTGAAAGAAAAATAAGGTGTGAAAGAAAATGTATAGTAAAGGAATGTGAAAATATCGTTCCAATTTTATAAGAGTATTAAAACTTTGAAAGTCAATTTTTGTGTGTGAGAAATGTAAGGAAAATAGAAATATAAAGAAAAAAAATTAAGAGAGAGAAGGTGAATAATGTATGTGAAAATATCATTACTTTTTTTAAAAGTAGTAAAAATTTAACAATCAATTTTTGGGGTGTGAGAAGTGTATGGAATAAGGGGGTATAAAGAAAAAATGAAGAGAGAGAATGTGAAAGATTGGGTTCTTTTAAAATAGTAGTTTGATATGAATGCTTTTTATTATTCATTGATCAATGTAGTGACCTTTAAATAGGGGTATATTTGGAATGCTATAATTTTAAAAAAATAATGCATTAACCAACTTTTCTTAAACGATGTGAAACGGTTGGAAGAGTCTTATAATAAGGGACGGGGAGAGTATTTTAATGTGTTATGTTTATTTAAAATGATATTAGGAAAGGAAGAGAAAGGTTGAAAAAATGGTGTGAAATATAGTGTATAATAAAGGAATGTGAAAATATCATCCCTCTTATTAAGAGTCTTAATACTTTGGCAGTCTATTTATTTGGGTGTTTGGGTGTGAGCATTGTAGGAAAAAGAGATATAAAAAATAAAAGAAGAGAGAGAACGTGAAAAATATCATTACTCTTTTTTAAGAATATTAAAATTTTGAGAGTCCATTTGTTTGAGTGTGAGAAGTGTGTGGAAAATAGAAATATAAAGAAAAAATAAAATAATGAGAGAGGGTGAAAGATGTAATGTGAAAACATCATTACTTTTTTTAAGTGTATTAAAACTCTCATAGACATTTTATTGGTGTAAGAAGCGTAAGGAAGAGAGATATAAAAAAATTAAAATGAAAAAAAAGAGAATATACATGATATGATAGGAAAAGAAGTAACAACTAAATAAAAAGGAAAATTAGGTGTGAAAACATCTTATATATTTTAGAATTAAACTATCCAATATTTTATATATTAAACAAACATTTTTATGAAAATAAAAAAATATATAACAAATAAAATAATTTTAAAATTTATATTTCCATATATTTAATAAATCACTTTAACTAAAAAATTCATTTTAGAAATCATTTATCTCCATGTATTTGTTTAATATTCATTTCTATTTTTCTCTTTGAGTTTTAAAATTAAATTTTTTTTATTAAAAATAAAAATTTCAATTAAAACATCTCATCAAATTTAATTTAATTAACAAAAATAATTTTAATTTCAATACCAATAAATTTATATATAAAAAATAAAAGAAAATTTATTAAAAAATATTTTAATATTGATTTGTGTCATGTATTATTTTTTAAATTAGTTTTTATTTTTGTCTTTTTTTTAATTTTATAATTAAACTTACAAGTATCCCTTATATTACATAGTTATTTCTCTGGAGTATAAAAATTTGAATTTTAAATTTGAATTTGATTATTACAATATTGTATTAATGATAGGTCATGCTATGTATTTTTTTAGATATTATTTTTATTTATCCGTCTCCTTACATTTAAAAAATAAATTAACAAGTAATCAATTAAGGGCATGGTCAATTGACACTAGGTGTCAAACTTTTAGAGTTACACCTGAAGTTGAAATTCTAATCACAAGAAGGGGGTTGAATTGTGATCTTTTAAAATTCTCTGCAATTTGATTTTAATACTTTTCTTGCTCAAGATAATCCCTGGCTTAGTATTAAATTTTTTTTCACAAATAGGTTAGCAATGTTCAAGAATTATAATTTTAACAATTAATTTTTAAGTTTTAATTTTAAACCAGCTGAAACTTAAATGAAGAGATAGGGAAAAGAAGATAGCACACAAAATTTTTATACTGGTTCACCTCTTTCAACCTGAGGTTGCGTCCAGTCCCTACACCAAGTAGGATTTTCTTACTCAACTTGATCTTGTTACAAAAGCTTTGGGTACACCTTACCCCAAGTATTCTTCTGCATCCTCTTCAGGCTCACTCACAATGACTTTTTGACTTTTTGAAGGACTGTCCTCTTACTGCAGCTTCTTCTGCAGAAGATACAGTCACATACAGACACTGCAGACACCTACTGCAGGTCCTTTTTCACCACAACTCTGTTGTATTACACTAATACAATTTTCAGCACACTCACACAAGAGGCACTTTTAATTTTCAAGCCTCTTTTACAATCATACAACCAATTAAGTAGTGAAAAAGAAAATATAAGGCTCACAAAGTGATTACAATAGATGCAGCTGAGCCAGTTCTCTCTCAGAAGCTTGTTTGAAGCAGATTCTCAGAGTTTGGAAGAGAGAAAGAGTTTTCCAGAAGATATGATATGAATTTTCTCATAGCTGAAGCTTCTTCTGGATAGGTGTGTTTTTCTTTGAAGGGAGCTTCTCTTTTTATAGGGAAATTGAAGAAAGAGCCGTTGGAAGTGTCCAGCTAAGGCTCCTTGAAGTGTCCCTTTCTTTTTGCAGGTTTGACAGCTGGATGCAGCTGTATTTTGTCTCTTTCCTGTCCTTTCTTCTGCAGAGCTGTTCTCTTAGTATTTTGCAGCTGTTTCTTCTGAAGACTTGCTGAAAAATAATTTTCATCATAGAATGCTTTGTCCCAAAGGATTTCTAAGCATTTTTATTATTGGAAGATGATAAAAGATGTTGTTTTATCAATTTCTTCCTTCTGCAGACATTCTTAACAGTGAAATCCTTTAGCAGAAAATGGTTCTTGCTTTTCTGTGTAGGAAAAATGTGAGCAAATAATATTAACACATAGCCTGAGACGTGTGAAATTACACTGTCCTCAAGGATTTATTCGCTTGGAGCAAAAATCCCTCAGGATATAACAGGCTCTTCCCGAAAGATTCCGAGGCATCAGAACTGCAAGAAACTATCGCTCAACCCAGGGATAACCTCATATAAGTGTAGTGATAGAGATGGTGAGAGTAGAGGCTAGACTGAAACTCTATCTTCCTCAGAAACCTTTTTACCATCTCTTTATAAAATATTGTTATATCAAATAATTAATATAATAACGTTAAAATTAATTACTCTACAATTATAGCAGTACCATAATTATAGTAACGGTATAATAATAATACGTAATTAGATTTGAAACCAAAACGTTCAGCCCATAATTAAAGTTATAAATTAAATCAATAACTTAAAACTTTTGAAATAAACTCAATATATCCCACAATCCCCCACATATTTCAAAAGTTTATTAAGAAAATATATTTATGAAGTTTGAAAAGCAATTCTTCCTGGGTTAACGTCATGGGCATAAATGCATCGAATCTGGTGTTATTTAGACTTTAACCAGACCTAGATTGATAGCACATAACATACAAATGAATTGGTGGAGCAATGCTCATTGAACCAAAACACTTTGGTGTAAGTTAGAGGTCTACCAATCACATCACATCCCCACAATTCTCGCTGTTAACGCTGTTTTGCGCCAATAGGCCATGCGCGTGCCTGGTATTCATGAGTGCTCTAGAGATTACACCACAATCTCATACAAGCGGCCCCACTTGACACTCATATAGGTGATTTCATCAAGTGTATGCTGCACTTCATACACCACCCATAAGGGATATGAAATTCATTAAAAGCCTTAAAAGCTTATCCTCTCCAAAATGCAGTCTAGCACCTCTACATCATAGGAAAAGACAAAATAAATAGTGCTAGCAGAACTAACAAATGACTTGTTCTTACCCATTGAACCTTCTTCATGGGATCTCCAATCACAAAGGTTGGGTTACCATCACTGTTAATTTCAAATTGGCTTATAAAATCCCATTCCCCTCGATGTTTTATTCACAAGCTTTTGCTTTGTGATAGATTGGTCAAATTTATTTTTGACCACACATTTTAGTAGTTACTTTAATAAATAAAAAAGGTATACGTATACGTCTCAATTTTCAATTATAAATTGAATTTACTCTTGCTATTTCCATATAGCAGTCACAATGTATAGATATGGAAGACTCATGTTCCTTCCACGAAGAAATATATGCTAAGAGATTGCTTAGCCAACCATTTTCATATCTTACCAAGTTGAGAATAAACTTGGCCACCATTATATACAGGTCTACTTGGACTATCAAGTGACATCTCCTCCATTGAGGGTAAAAATAAATTCATTTGTAATTTATTCTCATCTTATCAAATCCAAATGTCATCACTATATCCTTCTAATATAGTGGCATATCCACAATATGTAATACCATGATTTATGATACCTCTCAAATTATTCTTGAGTTTTACGAACATGGTAAACAAATTTATTTATAAACTCATCAAATGTAATACACTCCCAATAATTTGGGCTTACTCAAATTGAGCAATAGAATATCTCTATTTTTCCTTTTAAATGTTAATATCATAAGGGATACTCAATAGATTACTTCAAAGTAATTAAACTTCTTGAGATGATCCTTAATATAATATTCTTGTGATAATAATATATTATCACACTTCCTTATGAAATTAACTCCCAAAACTATGTTTGTTTAACTCATGTCTCTAATATATAAATCTCTCAATAATGTTCATAACAGACAATTATAATATTTCATAATAAATGAAATAACCCAAGCCATTGTGCTCATATTCTCATAATACACTTAAAACAAAGAGAATAAAATTCCATATATCAATATATAAGAACCAAACATTATCTTCCTTTAATATTTTCAAAACACACCAAAACTTCTCAAGCAAAAATAACCCCCACATTTTGATGCTTAAAATCTCATAATTTCACCAATAACCTTCATAAAGGTTAAAAATTAAATTGATTAAAGAACATATTCAATGTCTAATAAAAAGCAATACACAGTACCATATAATCCATCTCTCTACTTAACAGGATCAAACCAAAACAATTCATCTGAGGTTCAGGTTCCCAATTATATTTTTTTTATTCAACACAATTTTTCAAGTGCATTTATAATAAAATAATACTGTAAAATCAAAGTCAATAACCACTCAAACAAAAAAAAAGGGACAGCAAGCACAAAAAAAAATATCAGCAAAACAATATTAATGTCAAAACGACAAATAATCACATGAAAACGCAGTAACCAGCAAACAAAACATCATTGTCACAAGCTGACCTATTCTTGATATTCAGGCATCTCCTTCTCAAAATAAGAACAAAATTTATTTTCACCAACTATACTTGAAGTTCAAAGTGCACTAAAAAGACTACACATCTATCACATAAAATTTCTCATCTAACTAATTAACTTCCATATTGAAACCTTTCCAACCAAGAACACTACGTTAAATCCCAGTATTAACGGTGATAATTATAAGAACCATCAAAACAAATAACTCCTAGAGGTGCCTCAGCTGTAAAGAAATCAATCTTGAAAAGAAAAAAAAATTACCTTTAATAAAATTCTTGGAAGTCATTCTTCCGAGGAATAGAAATTGTGAGAGAAGCATGCTGTTTTGACGAAGAGATTAAGGCTCCAAAAATTTCAAGCAAAGCTGCCATTTGAAGTTGGGGAGCACAGACACACTTCTCAAATAAATTATCAAGCACACAAGTTCATGACCTTATTGGACTGCACAGAGGAAGCCGCAGAACAGCCGTGAACTCGTGGAGGACGGTGCTCGTAGATGAAAAGCTGTGGAGGCAAGACGCAGAGGCGGCACACAAAAGCGCTATGTTGCTGCTCCAAGAGGAGAGACTTAACTAGAATCGTACGTGAGAATTCAACCCATTCGAGAGCAAACTCCTAACCCCACAATTGAGAATAATTGCAGAGATAGATTACAATAAAAAATCCGATAAATCCTTGAGATGGTAGGAAAAAATGTGAGCAAATAATATTAACACATGTCAGAGACGTGTGAAATTACACTGTCCTCAAGGATTTATTCGCTTGGAGCAAAAATTCCCCGGGATATAACAGGCTCTTTCCGAAAGATTCCGAGGCATCAGAACTGCAAGAAACTATATATCGCTCAACCCAGGATAACCTCATATAAGTGTAATGGTAGAGATGGTGAGAGTAGAAGCTAGACTGAAACTCTATCTTCCTCAGAAACCTTTTTATCATCTCTTTATAAAATATTGTTATATCAAATAATTAATATAATAACGTTAAAATTAATTACTCTACAATTATAGCAGTACCATAATTATAGTAACGGTATAATAATAATACGTAATTAGATTTGAAACCAAAACGTTCAGCCCATGATTAAAGTTATAAATTAAATCAATAACTTAAAACTTTTGAAATAAACTCAATATATCCAACATTCTGTAATGACCATCTTTTTGTGGATTCTAAATGACTTATTTTCATGTTAATTGAACTAGTCTTCTTCTGTTAATCTTCCCAGAATTGTGGGTTGCTTCTTCTGCATTAATCTGCTGCATAATTCATTTGCAGACTTGTGCAGATTCTGGAAAGCCGTAGGCAACTCTGATTTTTCAAAATGAATCTCCCTTCTAATATATTATTGTTGAAAAACTTTTGAAAGCAAGGTTGTGCTTTCTTCTTGAACATGTTCTTGTATTTTCTGGATCTTCTACAGGTTTTTTCCTCTTGATTCCTTGTGCAGAAAATACTTTTCCTTAAATTTCTCAATGGCTTTCTTGCTTTCACTTGTTATTTCAGCTTGTTTGTGGTAAGTTGCTTTGAGAAGGTTGTCATCTTCTAGAGACTTTTCCTGTAGTTTCTAGATACTCAAAGTGAAATGATTAGTTCCATTTAAATTACAGCAAGTGAATTTTGATTGTTTGTCATCTTTAAAACCATTTAAGAGGATTTTTGGATCTTACAACACCGGCTAATAAGTTTTTTTAGATGTGAATTTGATTGATCCAGTCGTTGAAACGTATTATATTACCTTCATGATCATCTATATCAAATTTTAGATAATTTGAACATTCGCATATATGTGATCTAATAGTGTACTTTTACTTATATTTTAAAAACATATTATATTTTAAAATAAATTAGTTTGATGAAGAATGAATTAATTTTTTTTGTCTTTGACTGGTAAACCCCCACAGACATAGATGTGGGTTTAACCCTCGGGCTATGGATAATTAGGTAAAGCTCTCACAAGAGTGGGGGACTCCAGGATTATAACCTCTGACCTTGAAAGTAAAGTTCGTTTGGAGTCACAGTCCATATCTACTGTGATCAACCACTGTATGGTATGTACTACTACTACTATTATTAGGGGAAATTGCACCCACCTCCCCTGAGGTTTGTCTAAATGACAAAGACCTCCCCTCTAGTTTTTGAAATGCAGAAACCTCCCTTCTCATTGACACCGTGAGGATTATCTAGGGATATTAACGGAGCGGAATGAATTATACACTACATGTATCCATACCTACTAAAATTAACAACTACCCAAGCGGGTAACGGATATTCACGAGTATCCATTATTATCTAAGAATTAAGAATTTATAGAAAAAATAAATAAAAAATGACATATAATATAGGGGAAATTGCACTCACCTCTCCTGAGGTTTGTCTAAATAATAAAGACCTCCCCTCTAGTTTTTGAAATGCGGAAACCTCCCTTCTCATTGACGTCGTGGGGATTATCTAGGAATATTAACGAAACGGAATGGATTATACAATATTTGTATCCATACCTACTAAAATTAACAACTACCCAAGCGGGTAACAGGTATTCACGAGTATCCGTTAATATCTAAGAATTAAGAATTTATAGAAAAAATGACATATAATATATTATGGTATCATATTATATCAATTTTATATAATATAAATTAACATTATATAATATTATTACAAGTTAATGTATTGAAAATATTATAAAATAATAAAATTAAATTTTATCTCATCATGAAATAATAAAATATCTTAATATTTTAATATATTTAATAAAATATATATTTTAATGAGTATGCATGTACCCGCGGGGCGAGTAGTATAATATCCGTCTTCACTCATTTAATAAATATGTGGTTGCTCATCGTTACTATATCTACGAATATCCACAAGTACGAGTTTTTTTTTATCATTCTGCTTTAGGCAAGGGAGGTGAGTGCATTTCAAAAACTAGAGGGGAGATCTTTATTATTTAGGCAAAACCCAGGGAGGTGAGTGCAATTTTCCCTATAATATATTATGGTATCATATTATATCAATTTTATATAATATAAATTAACATTATATAATATTATTACAAGTTAATGTATTGAAAATATTATTATAAAATAATAAAATATCTTAATATTTTAATATATTTAATAGAAAATATATTTTAATGAGTATGTAGGTACCCGCGAGACGAGTAATATAATATCCATCTCCACTTATTATTATTATTATTATTATTATTATTATTATTATTATTTGCATGTATTATCATTTATTATAATTATTATGATATAATCTTCGTCAACATGTACTAATCTAAATCTATTGATATGTGTACTAAAATAAGAACTAATATAAAGAACTTATTATATGTAATAATCTTTATGAAAATATTTTCTCAAAAAGATTTTAACTTTTAATGAATAGAAATTATTTAAGTAATGAATAATTTATTATCGAATTTTAATCAAAGATTATGTATTTATAATTTGATAACATATTCACATAGTTAGTCGAAAAACTTTATTTTATTTTAATACATGATTAAATCAAATTTGACTCTTCCTCTTTTAAACAATTTTTTAACAAAAAGAATTGATTAGAAAAGAAAAACATGAATTAATTGTAACATGAAAAGATGAAAATTTTATAAAATATGAAAAATAACTAATATTAAATAAAATAATAATTTATTTTGTCAAAAATATTTCAAGGTAATATAAAAAATATAAGTACTTAATATTTTTATTTTAAAAATTCATTTCATTGATAAAAACTTATTTTATTGATAATTTTCATACATTAATTTTCATATATATCTTTGTTTAAATTAAAAAGTTTAATTAAATATATATAATAATTTTTTATGATATAAAAAATTAATTATGAGATATTAAGATCCGTGCATCGCACAGGTAGAATACTAGTTATGTACAAATGACATGAATGTATGTGTTTTTGGTTATATTGTTGTTTATATACTTTAATTGATATTAACAAATAACAATGTTTTATACATTCAATGACATTGTAATTTTGTATTTTTAATTTTTTGATATTTGGCCTGGAATCCCACATACATAACTGAATTAACTCTCAT
The DNA here is from genome assembly GCA_026901365.1 of Sesbania bispinosa. Classification (NCBI taxonomy): domain Eukaryota; kingdom Viridiplantae; phylum Streptophyta; class Magnoliopsida; order Fabales; family Fabaceae; genus Sesbania; species Sesbania bispinosa. The sequence continues at coordinate 46,946 of QLOH01000200.1, read as the reverse complement.
GTTGAGTGGCAGTTAGGTAAAACTCTCCAAGAATCACGATTCGGGGATTCGAATCCCGACCTTGCAATCTGTTTGGTTCACAGTCCGATCAATCACTGTCTTGTAAAATTTCGTATAATCATAGAATATATTACTTTCCTCATGGTTTATGGTTTAGTATTTAATCATGAGAAATGTTTTTTATACAACATGTTGTATATACAACATTGAGAAAGATAGAGAGAAAATAAAGAAGTGTGAGATGTGATAGGTGATGTGATGGAAAGAGATAAAGAGAAAAAATATGTTATATGAGTTATTGTATAGATTTGTTGTATGAATAATATTACTCTTTAATTATAAGTTTTTTTAATGGATTTAATAACTATACACTGTCAGTTTAAAGTTATTTTACACAGTCATTCAATGATGTGTTGACACATCATTTAATAAATTTAATAAATTGATGTGGCAAAATATTATTGGATAACTGTGTAAAATTTCTTTACCTTGAAAGAAAGTGTATAGTAATTAAACTCCTTTTTAATATCTTTGTTATATTTCATATCTTTTAATTTTAATATTTAATTAACCAATATGATAGTTTATAAGTTGATTGTAATTCTTAGCTTATAGGTGTGCGTGGTAACCTCGCACCCATGAATATGATATAACATGAGAATACACAGCGCACAGCACACGTAGCAATTCCAATTCCATCATTGTCTCTGAGTTTCGCTAGTGATTGATTGGTGAAAGGCAAAACACCACATTGTGATCCGAAGGCAACGATATCCAGAAATGGCGTCGTTCGACTCGTTTGAGGACCAACCGCAACATCAATCGCCAACCACTGGAGGACCCTTCGACGATGACACCACCGGCTATGGGGACAGCATCGCTTACGGAGATTCTCAGCATCACCAGCATTACGATTTCGGATCCACCTTCCCTCCTTCCGACGAAGATCAACACCCTAACCTCACCGTCGATGCACCCAACAACTTCACCGACAATCCACATTCCCCTCCCGTTTACGGCTTCGGGATTTCCACCCCCAACCCGGACTTCGTCTCCCCCTTCGAATCCGCCGGAGTCGACGACGGAACCTTCACTTCCGACGGCCCTGTCCTCCCTGATCCCTCTCTAATGCAAGAGGAAGGCTATGCTAGACGCGAATGGCGACGGTCAGATTTCATTTCATGGTTATATATATTTTGTTTATTGCGTATATCTTCTTTCTTTCTTTCTTTTTTAGTTACTTAATTTATACGATCTTCATAGATTTCATGGGTTTTTTTTTTTTTTTTTCCTTTTGTTGCAAGGAATGATAGCTTGTATTGATTTTGTTTTAGAATTTTTAGCATGCAAAGGAACTACTCGTTTCGTTTCATCTGTTAGAACGATCAAGTCTGGTTAAATTGATCTCTATGATTTGTTTAATGATTTTTTTAATTATTTTGTGGATTGGGTGGGGTTGAAAAGGTTGACGTAAATGCGAGCTGTTCTGTAAAGTGCAAAAATTTGTAGCTTAAGATATATGAATCTTGTTAGGTAGCATAAGAGTTTTTGTTTATAGTTATGGTGTTATGTGTTTTGGAGTGTCAAATGGAACCCAAGTTGTGTGGTGAAAAAGAAAGCATTACTGTCAGGCTTGTGTGTGTGTGTGTGTTTCTTTATTGGTATAATACATGTTGGCATTAGCTTTGCTGATAGTACAATTTTCATGGCTTCTACCGATGCAGTCAAAATGCCATTCATCTTGAGGAAAAGGAGAAAAAAGAGAAGGAGATGCGAAATCAGATTATAAAGGAAGCTGAAGACTATAAGGAAGCTTTCTATGAGAAACGAAAGCTCAATTGTGAGACAAGCAAAAAGAACAACAGAGAAAGAGAAAAGGTAGTTATACTAAAGTTGATTTCCAATTTGCCATTGTTAAGTAATACCCTATACTTTTCCCCTCTTCCCTTTTGTGCTCTCGGCATTCATTGCACTTCTTAATTTGTATAATGAAGAGAATGAGAATCTGTGGCAGATATACTTGGCCAACCAAGAGAAATTTCACAAAGAAGCTGACAAACATTACTGGAAAGCAATAGCAGAGATCATTCCTCGTGAGGTTCCTAATATTGAGAAGAGGAGAGGGAAGAAAGAAGCTGAGAATAATAAGCCTTCAGTTCATGTTATTCAGGGTCCAAAGCCTGGGAAACCTACTGATCTTACCAGAATGCGCCAAATGATTTTGAAGCTTAAACAGAACCCTCCTTCTCATATGATGCCTCCCCCACCCAAAGAAGATAAGGATGCAAAAGAAAACAAAGATGGGAAAGATGGCAAAGATGCAAAGGAGGGGAAGGATGATAAGGGAGGGAAAAGCTCAACACCAACTGCAACTGCTGGTGCTGTAGGGAATAAACCTGCTTCCCCTGCTAAAGATGTCGCTGCTGCTAAAGGTGAACCACAGGATCCTGCTAAAGTTGAGGGTGAGCAAGTGGCTAGTTCTGAGCCAGCAGCTGCTCAGTGATGAAGACAAAACTATTTTTGTTAGCATTCTTTTTTATATATACATATTATTTGTATTCTTTTTTATCTTACTAAATTATGTTCCTACAATACATTCATGGAGAATAAGTGATGGCCATAGGAAGATACTTTAGGCTTTGCAGTATGGCCTGTTGAGTACACCAGTCTAAATTATTGTCCTAGATTTGTAGGTTTTAGATGCAAATCATTTTGTTGTTATCTTACTTTGGAATTCCTTATCAAAGTACAATTTTTGTGCCTCTCTTATCATTGTTAGAATTTTCCTCTCAGCAACAATCACCTAACTTTTCTTTTGTTAATTCAGAAGGTCTTGCTTTGTTCACATCAACCTTGAATTATATGACTAAGGGTCCCAATCTATAAGAACTGCTAGGCTGATTATGTGATTTTGCATTTAACTAGAGTTTAAATAAAACCTTGTTTATTTGCTGACTTCTTTATTGCTCAAGCAATCTAAAACATTGTTGCAGGATGAGGATTAAACAATTAGAGAATGTTGTGTGTAGATTCACTAATTCCTAGTACCAATTTATATCGTGCTAACGGATGATACCATGCAGAGGAGCAATCTGATCCAGTGGAATTGGAAATTATGCTCTATTGTTCTTTTGTTGCTTATTTGACTTTGTTTTATTTGGTGCTCTGGTTACTGCTGTCATGATTTAACTAATTCAAATCAACCAGTAAGAGTATCTGAGGCGCAATTAATTTGATCACACCTTTCAGAATCTAAATTATGTCGTGCATGAAAAGTACTACTATCTTTGATTCAGTGAAATTGTAGAATTTTATGAATTCATTTCTAGAATTTCTGTAATCTGTTACTATCTCTGTCATACATAAGCACATATGATCAAGCCAAGTTGCATCATGATTCACGAGCAAATATACAAGCTTATCTTCTTCTGTTTTCTTAACAAATCAAACTTGGAACAATAATAAAAGTCTTTTCCCACTAAGTGAGTTTTAAACATTGTCATTGTATTCTATCAAAAACCAAGACTCAACAACAACAAAAGTCTTTTCCCTCTAAGTGGGTTAAGGGTTTCAAACAATGTCATTGTGTTCTATAAAACCAAGTCTTGGGAGAGGTCATAAATACAGTTAGCAGTTAAAAAATTCAAGTGGCTTATCTTTAGCATCAAGAATTCTGAATCTTTTCATGCTAGAACTGTTTTCCTTCAAATGTCTGTCCAAATTGCCAGTTTGCAGGGGCTACATTGTAAGATGTGACTGTTTTTCCGCTGCTGATAGTCACCTCAAAGGACAGAGGCTGTCGTTGAAGGTTCACATTGCAATGCCAGTTTTGGCCCCAATTCCTTGCCATGGGTATCCATCCTGTTATAACTCCCTTCACTTTCACAGCAACCACTTCACCATCCAACCCTACATTGGTAATCAGAACTTGACAGAAGTGATAACTTCCACTCACTGTGAATTTCAGGCCACCACTTCTTTGACATTTTACTCTGCACAACATTCAGTGTCACATTAACAAAAGTTTCCCTTATATCAGCCAGATGCTTAAACATTAAAAACATGGTTTAGTCACTCTGTCTCATTAAAACATTTTGTTTACCTTCTATATTGAACTGGCACTATATCAGCTTTTCTCTTGGCAATTTCAGCAAATGCAGCTTCTGACATCTCAAAATGTTCTTTTGGAAAATTGCACCAGCCACCATAATCAGCTGCGAGTCCATAATTTGGAGCACAGAAATCTGTGGCAGTGACAACTACAGAGGGGCTTCCCTGCAAGCACCATAAGATGTGGTCAACACATCTGATCTCATAGCAAGCTCCACAAGTACTCCCTCTGCTGAACAAGAAGGTGCTTAACCCAGTACTATATTTCTCATAGTCGACCTTGTGGAGATCTCCATAACCACAAGCTCCTTCTGTAATCAATGCACAACCATATTGTCAAAACTCAAAAACTGAGCATAGTATCTATGCTGATACTACAAAGAGCAAGAGAAGTACCTGTAATGAGTGATCCCTCTGTATCTTTGACGTATGTTGCAGTGGCAGACTTCCATTCTTCCTCCCAGCAAGCAGCAATCTTGCATGTTTGTAATATAATCAGGTAAAGAAGTGTAGATTGTAGAGAACCCATATGAAATAAGAGTGCTTATTGCTTAGAGGCTGGTTATTTCTTTGAATGGAAATACTACACTTTTAGGTGATTAAGTGCATTCTGTTTTCTTCATTTGTGGGCTGAGAGAGGACTAAGCAAGGAAAATGCCCTTCTTTTTTATAACTACAAATGATATTATCTCCTCACTAAAGATGGAAGATAGAAACTTTGGCATTTTCAACCCTTGTTTTAGTTTCAAATTGCGAGGACTTTCAGCTAAACCAGGATGAGAGGTAATTTGTTGCATATTCCAAGGAGAGTGTTCTTTTGTTTGCTTTTGTTCTTCTCTTCAACAGTCTCTTCTTTTTAGGCGGGGAAAGGGGAAGCTTGGAGCCTGCAATTTGGACGCGTTTGAGCAAGAAAGGTTTGAGGCTTTGTTTTGTAGTGAAGGGTAGGGGACACAGAAAGCTGAAATCTCTGCAGTAATTACCAAACTGAAGACTCTTCTTCAATGTGGAAACTTTACTGCCAAAGGGTCACTTTATTAATCATTTTGTTTCGAAGGGCATGCAGTGTTTCGAGGATTCTTTATTTGGGGGTATTTCCAAGTTCTTGTAATTAGTAGTAACGCAAAATTTGGCAACTTTTTCAGCTTCACCTAGAGATGTTGAAATTTTTAATTCCTTAATGTTCATTGTACAATCAACCAGACCACAACCGTTGTAACTTTAGAACCAGTAACAAACTAGATTTTTTTGGCCATGGCTAGCAATAATTGCAAGTGGAAATATGTTAATGACATTAATAATTGTTAAGAAGAAGCTGTTGCACTCTTAATAAAGAAAAAAACAAGCAAATTCAGCACAAAATTTGGATAGCATAATAGAGAGCCACTAAAAGATATACCATACCAATAGCATCATGGATAACACCAAAACCATGTTACAAACTTGGTTTTGGTATTATCAAAACATTATACACATATCTTAGAGGATCACCTTCACATGTGAAGTATAGAGCCATTTGCAGAGTGGCCAGAATCATTCTAATATCGACCACATTGGTTTAGGATTTTAAAGGATTTTAAAAGACTTTTTCTGGGTAAAAAAGTCCGTTGGTATTCAATTAGGATTTTCTATCACTTAAAAACAATCCACTGGTATTCAATCAGGATTTTCAAGACTTTAAAAAGAGTCTGTTAAAATCCATTGGTATTTGTTTGAAATTTCATAGAACTTAAAAACAATCCATAGGTATTAGAAAATATAAGGATTTTAAGGGATTCTATTAATACATGGATTTTGAGTGACTTTTTAGTAATATCTATAAATACCAAATCCATCAAACAATCCCACCCAAATTGAAAGGATTTCTGATGACTTTTGTGCTTCATTCTCCAATAAGCACAAAGTCACCTAACCTTTCCTTTTCTCTCACCTCTTCCCCCAACAAGTACCGGGTCACCTTTCCTTCTCTCTCACCTCTTCAGCACTGGGTCACTTCCATATCAATAGACCCTGATGATACTGATGCTACAACTTTTGCGGAAGAGAATATAGATTCTGTGATGGAAGGCTTTTCGTATGATCCTAACAATGATGCATTCATAATACCAGATCACTGTGAACCATTTTACCAGCCTCCATCACCTCGCCCAAGCAACTCACCACCTCAACCCCTTCAGAGGTTCCCACTAAAAAACCAATTGGTCGTGAGCGAAGTAGATCCGAATATGGAGGAAATTCTAACTCAGTTGGGACCAACAATCAAGCAAAAGTTCTAGAAAATCTAGCATTGAGACTATTGCTGTCAATTTTGAAAAAATGTCTAACTTAATAGAGAAGAGAGAAAGAGATAGAGAGGCAAAGGCAAATATTTGGGATGCTATAAAAGAGATCCCAAATTTGGATGATAGAATCTGCTTCATGGCGGTTGATTTGCTTGATACTAATGCAAAGAAAGATTTTTTCTTAAAGATGTCAATAGAAGAGCGCTCAGCTTGGATAAATTACAAGCTAGTATAATCTATACTGTTTTCTTGAACCATACACATTTTGGTTATGTTAAATTGTATTGTTTTGGTATTATCTTGGTTGCACTTGATTGATGTACTTGTTTTATATTTTGATTGTGTATGAACACAATTTTGGAATGGTTGAGCTATTTTAGCATCTCTTGGTTGTGTTATTCTGGCCATACTTGATTGTGCTCTAGCTTTGTGAATTTCTTGGCGACATTTTGGTGCAGTATTTACTTACAATATGGAACTAACAAAGGGGAGAATGGGCTTCCCTCTTCCAATATGAAAAATCTTTCGAATTCAAAAGGAAGGGAAGGAAAATACAAAAGATGTAGATCTTACTCACAGTAGTGTATCAAATCTCAGGGAAGATGCTCTTGTTAAAAACTTATATGGACCCAAAAGTAAAACTCACTAATTTTACAAGTTAAAACACATATTTTATCCTTTTATATATATCAAAATTATGATGCATTTTCTTTTTTCAAGGCATGTTAAAATCAACACTTAGTTTTAATTTCTTTTTATGCTTTTGAATTAAATTTTGGTGCAAAAGAAAAAATTAAAACACAAATTGGTAATATAATCTTGAGATCATAAGAATTAGATTGGATATATATAATAAAAGAACACATATATGTTATGTGATAGTCATTGAAAATGCATGTTTTATTGATAATAATAAAAGCATATAAACTTAAATAATAGAAGAAGTTTCACAACGAATTAAGACATATTAGCCATTGTTTAATTAGTAAATAAATTATTTGACTAAACAAAAAAACTAATTAATAGAAGAAGTTTCACAACGAATTAAAAGGAGTTCTACTATACATAACCTAAAACATGTGGATGAACGCTATTTAGGAGGACATAATATTATGGTGAATTAACTAATAACTGCATTATTTTTACTTTTATTTATCCAGACTTTTTTTTAATTATTTTTGTGTCTTTGACCCCTTTTTTAAATTTGAATGTATGCAAAAGAATCTTGAATTCTTATCATATGTAAGAACTTCACGAAGTCTTGCAGAATCTATAAATTCATAGAGAGTCCACAAAGTCCCGCAGAGTCTATGAAGAGAAAGAGAGATAGAAGAATAATAAAGAAAAAGAAAGTGAAATAAATTATAATTGAAATAATAGGAAATGAAGAGAGATCAAAGATGTGTCAGGTAAAAGGGCCAAAGATACATGAGTTTTATGCATTTTAAAGAATAATTTAAAAAAAATTAAAAAAGACTATTTTTAAAAGAAAAAATATTTTTAAAGATAAAAATCTACTTCAATTTTATGAGTTTCAAAGATATAAAGTTAAAAAAATTTAAAAAGGACAATTTTAAAGGACAATTTTTTTAAAGCTGAAAATATATTTAAATTTAATTCATTTTTCTCATAGTTTCATTTTAATACGTCTTTAATAATTAAAAGTACATGAATTTTGTGTTTTATAAAAATTACATGTTAAAAATTATAAAGACTATTTTTAAAAGAAATAATATTTTTAATGATAAAAATATTAAATTTAAATTATTTTTCTCAAATTTTCACTATTTCATAATAATAGTAAATAAGATATTTAAATTATATATACAATTTTAAAAATATTTTATCTATGCTATATATACGCATTTTTATCTTGCAGAGTCTATAAAGTCCTATAGAGCCCACAAAGTCCCGCAGAGTCTATGATACAAATCCGTTAAAATCCTGACTTAAAAATTCTTGAAATTCTTGCAGAATCTTTAAAGTCATGACAATCCTATAAAGTCTTTTAAAATCCTGCAGACTTTTTTCAGCTAAAAAAGTCTTTTAAAATCCTAAACCAATACACCCCCTAGATTTTTTTGGGCATGGCTAGCAATAATTGCAAGTGGAAATATGTTAATGACATTAATAATTGTTAAGAAGAAGCTGTTGCTCTCTTAATAAAGAAAAAAACAAGCAAATTCAGCACAAAATTTGGATAGCATAATAGAGAGCCACTAAAAGATATACCATACCAATAGCATCATGGATAACACCAAAACCATGTTACAAACTTGGTTTTGGTATTATCAAAACATTATACATATATCTTAGAGGATCACCTTCACATGTGAAGTATAGAGCCATTTGCAGAGTGGCCAGAATCATTCTAATATCGACCCCATTACCCTCTTCCCACGTGTAGTAGTAATACCACTCACCACAATCACCAACTTACTTCTCTTGGGACACTATTCATTCAAACACCTTCCTCTGTGCCCTGTGCTTGTGCTTTACAATCTGGTCAACAGCTCAGACTGAACCCCATCATCATTTACTCATTTACTTTCACTGTTGCCTTCCATATATGATATACCAATCCACATAGAATGCCTTATTTGCAGGGAACTCAAGGACAACAGTCATAAATTCCTCAACAAAATTGTCTGCATCCACAATACATTTATAGGATTCCCTATTAAATTTAGCCAACGGTTACCTTTGCAGGTAGTGTAGCTAGGGAATCACATTCCCCTTTTCTTCTATCTTGTCAATTGCTACCTGTGGTGCTTGGAGGAACCACATGAACTATATTTGCTAGTAATAATTATGAAAATATAAGTGTCAATATAATGTGTTATTTGAATTGAATGTAAGCATCAATCATTTTCTACAGAAGGAAAGATCATTCATTGCTTATGTTTATGACAGTGAATTCATTATTGACCCTATAGTCACTAGTCCCTGATTATGTAGACCTAAACTAGCTAAATCACCAGTTTATATAATGAGAGAGGATTGTGCTGTGGGAAAGCTAAAGCACAGTTATTTTTTCCTTTGACACTTTAAATTGGGCATGTGTTGTGGGGCTATTGTGCTCTAACTTCCCCTAGAACTACCCAATGAAGAGATTCTTCAGGGCTTCAAGAGCAAAATATTTTTCTTGTTCTATATATATTTTCTTTAAATATGTTTTAAAGTTAATTCATCAGCAGTGTAAAAGTATTATCTTATGAATAAATTGTGTTGTATTATTTGTGTAAGATTCATTAACTTTTTTACAATAAATGAAAAGTTTAAATTAGTATTATTATTAGCGATATTTGTTTATTTAGACAATTTAAAAAAAAAATGTAATGAAAGTTGAAAAGAAACAAACCATGATAAGGAGCACAATGCCGGGTGCATTCCCAGAGAAGCAAAATATTGTAAAAGATACTCCAAAAATTAATATATTCTTATTTTAAAGGCAAATCGACCCAGTACACAAATTCAACGATACTACACGCTCTCTCTCCTCTTTGGAGAGGGCTACATGACTTCTTCTGGTACAAACAGTTGAACACCCCAAAATCATGAGGTATATCAAGTAAGATAAAAAGCACAAAATAAAAATAAGAACAGAATAGACCATTGGATAGCCTTGTGCACCCAATGACTACTTTTCTTACAAAAAAAAGAGTAAGGGTAACACTGTAAACATATATATATATATAATAACTAGGAAAAACAGAGTTGGAAGACCATGAAGACATTTTTTTTTGCCTTATGGAACTTCACTTGAGCAACTTTAACCATAAGATGCTTATTAATTACTCCCTTTTATGGAGAGAAATTTAAGCGAGAGGTATAAGTGCCTTTTGGAGACCAATTGCTTGGAATAACATTTTTAGCAGTGAGGCTTCTCCCCGTGGATGTGCTTAATTTCACAGAGAAAGGTCCTTTTAAAGGTCCCCCAATAATGCACCAATTTGCACCCCATAGATGATTCATCTGCAGCCACTCACTAGACCCTGCCTGCCAATATCCAATAATCACAATTAAAGAAAATCAGTCTCATTAATCAATTATTTCTTAATTGCATAAGACCCTAACTCTGGTTGGTTGATCTGACCCACCTAATAGATATTATACATTATGGGAGAGAAATAAGGAATGTAGTTTTGGTTAGAGAGGTCCCATATATCACATGCTTTGAATTCAGAAGATATAGAAAAAGGGTACCACTCTAGGAACATTGTTACCAATAGGGGCCATTATATGAGGATAGTATTTTTAATAGGATAGAAAAGGGTCTTTCGATTCAACCTTTGGCAGATCATCCAATATAAAGTACAAAAGATGGAATTGATGGGAAGTGGAACCGGCACGTGATCTAAAGAGACATATCCACAACATTTGGAATCGTCCACACACTAGCCATGACCATGCTATATGAATATAATTGATAGCTAGGAAAATTAAAAAGTTAATGACCATAATGCTTTAGTGCACGTTTGGGATGTTCCTTCAGTCAACTGACAACACATTTCAAAACATTGTTCCACAGATCCAATGTATTACTAGTTTACTACCTGTTGCACTTAGATAAAGCAATTGTACCTATAAAATATATAAAGAATCTCATTACTTTCTTATATAACTTATCAGAAGTCGTTTGAGGCATCTGATTTTCTGGACACCATGTTCTTTCTCTTAATCATGCGGTTATCCTATATTCTTCATTTTACTGATCTTAAAGATAGATATTGAGAATAGTTTGGCAGTTGAGATTCTAAGTAATTAATAAACATATATATAGTGAAAAATTATGTAAAGAAATATTAACAACAGGAAAAAGACGCATACTTCTTGTATATGCATGGAGCCAATATCCCCATCTCCTTCCTCAAACTCGACCAGAAGTGATAGCCAAAAAGGTGTGGAACCTTCATTAACTTTGAAGGCAATATTTTTGCCACCATATATGCACGGTGTCCTGCAAAAATGTATAATTACAGAGCACAAAGGTCATTCGTACAAATCTTTCCTCTGCTTTTTAATCCACAAAACTAAAGGGTTTCAACGTGCCTTTTTCAATCTATCTTTTAAATCAATTTTTTAAAAATTCATATTTTTCCAAGCTTAATTTCATACACTCAAATTTTTTACATAAATAAAAGAACTGCGTGACACAGCAACAATAATTCACAGTATTACCAGTTAATTTGACACCCTTTTATATTTGTTTATATCTAATTATTATATTTATCATCATTCTCTCTATTTTTTTCATTCTATCCCTCTCAAGATAAGTAGACCATTAGGTGTCAACTTAACATTTCCTTTTACCACAATTCACTTGAGTAGTTAGGTGGGTGAAAAAAATAAGAGACAAAAAGTGTCATTGTCATTTACCAAAAGACAAAAATTCACGCACTTGTGAAAACCACATTGGTTACCATAAAGACACAAGAGACACTGTCCATTTTCCAACATTTAACGGCTCTATCTACTAGTCACCAAGATTTTCTTTTTCTTTTTTCTTTTTTAAAAAAAAAAAGAAGAAAGTCATGAAAGAATTAATGATCTGCATGGTAAGCTGCTAACCTTCGGTAAATGACTGGGATTTCACCTCGGTTCCTGAGTTGACCATTCTCGCCGGCAACAGCCATGCGGCCAAAGGCGGCGCCACTGAGGTCAAAGTGTGTTCTATCTGAGGGGCAACCAGGGCACTCATCTGTTATTATAACCGTCACTGCTCGCTTCGCGCATATGCTTGCGTCCAAGCACTTCACCTTATAGCACGCCCCGCACCCTTCTCCACTTCTAAACAGCACTGGCCCCACTGCTCCTACTCTCGCCCTCAACGGCTTCACGTCCACCAACGTACCATACCCACATGCCCCTCCTTCACAATATTAACAAATCACTCCATAACATAGTTAGTTATTTAACATATATAATTTAATTTAAACTTCCTCTACTATGTTCCACTAGCACTTGAAATTAAACATGCATCAAGGTTTTATATATTAATTGCACCAAATGCACTTGAAATTACATAAGTTAATTCAATGAGTGAGTGATTAGTCTTTACCGGTGCTACCGTCTCCCTCGGGGTCACCGTACCAGGTGGCGGTGCCCGGATACCAATGTGGATCAAAGACATGGTGTTGAGGCTGTCCCTGCGCGCATATTAGCACAAGTCTAAAGCAGAAGCTTAAAAGAAACACGGCGGAGACACGGTGGTGCTGCATTGTGAGTGACAGCCGAAGGGTGGATGCGCCGCCGCAAATGTCAGCTCCGGCGAGCTCGGAGCACGAGAAAAACCGTTGCAGGAACTGCAACAGTTGGAGAAAAGCAGTTGGAAGCGTCGCTGGCAGAGTGACTTATTGGCAGTAGTGTGTTTTTTTTCTCTTTTTTTTTTAATTTGTGTTTTGGTTGTATGAGAGATGAGACCGTTAGAGGGGCTTTTGGGTTATTTTATAGTGCATCGCGGGGGTTCATTCATTCAACAGAATAACTGACTTGACTTTATCATCCTTTTGTTGTGCGTATATTTACGAAGGTGCCACTGTGTTGGGTCCACCGGCGGTTGAGGCGTTAATTCCGCATGTGCGCAAGTGTGTAATTAGGCAGAAGCAACTGGGTGGTGTGTTCTCTCATCATTTTATAATAGAAAAAAAGATATTTTGTTTTTTGTTTTTTTTATTATCTTTTTAGCTACCGTTAATTAACCTCGTTTTGTTGTTGAGCAGACGGAACGGTCGAATGAACCAGAAAGAAAGCGAGGCCGTAACGCTTTCAGAAAACGACGTTGTTTTGGCGACCCCAGTTGCCGTTGGTGTGAAATTCTGAGTGGATTATCTTGACTTATTTGTTAAGCGGGATTTCTGTTAGTTTGTTTTGGTTTAATTAAGTATTAACGTTACATAATTGATTACATTATTGGCTCTGTTGAATTAATTTATACAAAGTAAACGATAAAACATGCAGAAATGAATTTTAAAAAAGGTCAATTAGACAATTTGCTACTAACTTTTCTTCTCTTCTTTTTGACAAAATATGGTCCCCCTTTTTTTCTTCAATTTGCTCAATACTTTAAGTATAACGAAAATTGGAAAGAATTGCTTGGTATTTTATTTGCAGATAACATGCATGGGGCTGTGAAGTCTAAGAAGGTGGATGCCATGTCTTCAGTTGAGAAAATTGCGAGCAGGTTTGAGAATAATTATTGGCCTTCGTGGCCCTATCAGGCAACTATTTAATTGTCTTTGTTTTTTGCTATATATGTGTCCATATGATAATGGTGGACCAGCCATATTATATGTATATAGTATTATGAAAAAAAAATATCACATATATGCTGCGTCTGTAATAGGTTAGGATATGACATATAATGCAATTAAGAGAGCCATGATGCAAACTATAGTAATTTCACTAATTTGTTACACCTGCTTGGAAACAGATTTTGAGAGTGAATTTGGTTTTCTTGATTCGTAAAGGTAAAGCAATGTAAGAGAGAGTTATTCAGTTAGTTAGCACTTAGCACTAATCTCGTAGGAACGTTGTCTTGTCTTGCTTAATTATAGTTAAACTTATCATCAAACCTCGTTAATTAATTAATCTTTAATTAATTATTTTTTAATAAAAGACAGTTCTTCCTACGAGAAAATCGTGGAACGTTGCCTTCATACTTCGTAACTGATCCAAGGTCAGCAATTCTGGAAGCTGGTGCCGACTGTAATGTAGCAGCATAATGATATTATGGAAAATTATATTATGAATATAAATCAATCAACAAGTAGTAGTACAAATAAAAAGAATCTGATAATGAGTATCCTCAACTTTAAGATACTGTTAAAAAAGAAAAGTCAAAAATATTTAATGAAAACATTATTTATTACATTAAAAATATAACAATTTAATATAGTGTATGATTTTGTGATGTGGATCAGAATCTTTCACCTTTGTCTAATAGTAGCTTGAACAGAAACACATGCGACAAGTGCCGGCAGACTCATAAAACCTTCGTGTGATCAATTCCATAAATATTTAAACGAGGATTGGCCATTTTACTTTTGCTAGTACGTACCTAATTAATCAGCATTAGTGTAATGAATATTGAATTCAAATCTCTTGTTCCTGTTATCTCATTTTCTCATGTTAAAAAATGACGTATTTAAACTAAGTGCTACATATACTTTCCATTCCTTGATTACCGGAGTATCAAGTGTGAGTGGGAGTGGGATTACAGATTACCAAATCATGTGTACAGGTAAAAGCTTTAAGAGTCAATTCATCAAATAAAGTAAAGATATGAATTCGGATCATTTCAAAAAGAGGATTTATATATAGTAAAGCTTTAATGTCCGTTTAATTTTTTATTTATAACTAAATAGAATTAATTATAGTAATGGTCGAAAATGAGTGATACTTTATAAAACATATTGTGATTATGTTAAGAACTTAATTTTAAGAGTTTAATATATATACACTGTCAGTTTAAAGAAATTTTATACAAACATCCAATGATGTGCTGTCACATCATTTATTGAATTTAATACGATATGAGGTGTCACACTCATTAAATGATGTGGCGACTTACCCTTGGACGTTGGTGTAAAATTTCTTTACTGACTGTGTATCTAATTTTAAATCACATTCTATAAGCATAAAATTTTGTTATAAATAATATAGACGAACTAGACATAATGGGCTCCTCCCCTACCAGAAGTACTGCTTTCAGTAAAAGTAAAATCGAAGGGAAAGGAGAAGAGCAATGTAAATGGTAGTCTTTTTCCATTCCATTCCATCATCTTCTCCTAAATTTCTTAGCGTACGGCACTAGCTAATTGGAAGTTGTATACCAATTGACTTTACAGGTCTCCAAACTGAAAACCACATGTAGGATGCAGGTGATTGGCACCAACAAATAATGAAATTGCGGGATTATATAATTCATACTTTTCTTTTGAGGAAAAAAAAAAACTCATCACCAACTTTCATAAGCACTATGATAATGCTACTTGTATATTCCTTTTTATTCCATGCTATTTCTCCATACATAGAACTGTATTAATTACGAGTATTAATTCTATTAACAATGCCTAGAGTTCCACTCTATATTCACATTATTCTATGATAATATAACAATATTTTGAAAATTGTCAACATGAAAAAAGAAAACATGATATTTTTTATGATGATTTTCACCACCGACACATAATTAAATTCTTTTTTAGAGCGCTGATATATGTACATAAGCACATTGCTTCTTCTCCTATTTTTTTTCTTTTTTATTTTTTTAAATAGTTTTTTTATTTTTTAATTTATTAATATATTTATTATTTTTTTATTTTAATAATAATAATATAAATCAAGAAATACAATAAATGTGTATTTTTTAAATGGATTCACCATTTCTGTGCACATAATTAACCTCACAAATTCAATTAACCAAATATCTCACTCTGTTAACCACCAATGTATACACCATTAATCTCATTTACAAATATATTCACCGTTTCTGGCCACATAATTAACCTTGTGTTAACAGGAGTTGCAATTGACCAAAAATCTTATTCTATTAACCACAAACGGATACACCATTAACCTGGTTTCCTAATATGTTCACCGTTTCTGGACACATAATTAACCATGTGTTAACCGTAGTTGCAATTAACCAAAAATCATATCTGTTAACCATAAATAGAACCACCATTAACCTCATTTTGTTATATATTCACTGTTTTTGGACAATTAATTAACCTTGTGTTAACATATAACTAAAACTAATTATAATAACTATAAAATAAAAAATAAAAAATATTTTAAAAAAATGAGTTTGAAAAAAAAGGGGAGGGGAGCTGCATTTAGAAAAAAAGGGGTTCACAAACAGTGCCCCGCGGTACAATTGCGGGGCATTGTTGTGGTATGAGAACAATTATCGTCTTTTTAATAGATTCTTGCAATATTTTAAGGAAAAATATAAATTTACCTAAAACAGTGGCAACCACAATTCTACCATAGTGTGTTTTTAGTTCAACCAAACAAAAAAGAGAGAGAAAGTGAAAAAAGTGGGCACAATTGACCATGTGGGATTTTCAGTGTATTCACTGTACTATGTATGTGAATCACGACTCATATTTTAAATCAAGCTGGATAACAAACTAATGACACTTTCAAAATAACCACTTTTTGATTGGTTAACCAGGACCGGAAAATATAACTAGTTTACGGTCGAACTAACAATGAAGTGGTTCCACATGGTGGAAAACATTTTCTTGCTTTGAATTAAAGAACTCATGAGAAGGGAAACCAACAAGTGTGTAATCTATACCACACTTGACACCCCTCTTATTTGTGGAATAAAATAACACATGCATTTCCTTTTTGTGTTATGCTCATGTAGAGGTATGATATCAAAGGAAACCTCAGTGTATCATATGATGATAAATATGGGTTTGAGCCTATCACCATGTATATTTGTAAAAACACTTATGTATATATTATTTTCTGCTGTGTATTATAAACACATGGATTCTATATATCATATGTTTTGCGTTTTTTCTTCATCTCAACATGGTATCTAGAGTCTAAGGAGAGATAATCCTAATTTGTGCCTTCTTAGTGGACCCATTATCCATTGGTGTCAAATGTTTTTTTCCCGGAAACCATGTCTTATTCTGGTTTCCTATTTCGAGTCTGCCCGTGTTGCCGTGTTATTTTTCCAATCACTTTTCCGTTACCGCCTCCTGCTGGGAATCCGACCGTTGCCCCCACCATCAGACTCACTACAATTCAGTTTTTAGCGACGACTTTTTTGTGACGACTCTGTGGCGTCACTACTAGTGACAGCCTGACCGTCGCTATGCCGTCGCTACAACATTAAATTCACTATTCAGTGCAATTAATTCTCAGAGACGACCTAGCCATCGCTAGAAATTGACAGTAGCGACAGTTAGGCTGTTGCTATAAATTATATTTTATTAACTTTTTTTAGAAAAATTAAATGTAGCAATGACTTTAGAGACGGCAGGGAGTCGCTACATTAAAAATAAATTTTTAATTTGCTCGCGCATTTTTTTAAAAAACATAGCAACGACCGTAGCAACTACGTTAAAAACTTTCACGCGTTAAAGCCCCTCCCCCTCCCCTCTTCCTCCATTTCCAAGTTCTTCTTCCTCCAAACTCCCTTTTCCTCTCATACAGCCACCCCTTATTTTTGTCCCCTCACCCCATTTATTTTGAAAAACTGGCCGATTAAAATGTTCCTCTCCTTCATAGGATCGTTTTAAACCGATCACTTTTCAAAATAATTGCCTATAGGTGACGTTAGAGCTCGTTCCAGAGTTATTTCCTTTTCGGAGTCGCAACAAGTAAGTTTTTTTTAAAGCTTTAATCAATTTATTTGTAATTAATAGTTTATTTGTTTTTTAATTTATTAATGTGATATAGGAATTAGATTTATTTGTAATTAATAGTTTATGTGTAATTAGTTTTTTTATTAATTTATTTTTTTGTAATTAGGTTTATTTGTAATTAATAGTTTATTTATAAATAGTTTATTTATAATTAATAGTTTTAATTAATTTATTTGTATGTAGGTTTATTTGTTTTATTAATTTATTAATGCGATATAGAAATTTGGTTTATCTGTAATTAATAGTTTATTTAATTTATTTGTAATT
Source organism: Sesbania bispinosa (assembly GCA_026901365.1). Lineage (NCBI taxonomy): Eukaryota > Viridiplantae > Streptophyta > Magnoliopsida > Fabales > Fabaceae > Sesbania > Sesbania bispinosa. Next base: position 28,900 of record QLOH01000200.1, on the reverse strand, counting down.
ATTAGTTTATTTGTTTTATTAATTATTAGTAATTAATAATTAGCGATTAGTTTTTTTAATTCATATAATTATTTATTTTTAATATAATGTCTATAATAATTATAATTAGTTTTATTAATTTTATTAGTAATTAGTATATTAGTAATTATTTTATTAATTAGTATATTAGTAATATGTATAATTAGTTTTTTAATGTATATAATTATTTATTTTGTATATAATGTCTATAGTCATTAGTGTCTAGGATGCGTGGTAGAGGTGGAGAGAAGATACCACCGAATAGAGGGAGGTCCATCCCTCTGGGCGAGCTACGGCAACAAGCAGCTCGCGCGATGCGGGAGATGGCCAACCTCTCTCATCACACGCTAATCAGATGCCGGAGCATCCATCTACTTCAGCGCCGGCGGGCGCCATGCAGACTTCTTCTTCTTCCTCCCCTCCACCATCTGCTCCGTAAAGTTCAATGGTATGAGGTTCATCCCGACACCAGGATTAGTTCAGATGCCTCTAGTGCCGGAGGACGTTGTTCTCGAGATAGACATTGATGTTGCTCAGGATGACCTGGATAGGGATGATGACCAGGAGTCTGATGAGGAGCCACCTCGGTTCCAGGGTGCCGACTCAAGCAGACCTCGTGAGGCAGACGCTCGAGGTCGGGTTATTATCCGACCATTTGGCAATGGGTGAGTTTGTTTATTTTTTTTCTTGTTTAGAATTGATATTAATATTGAATCTTTAATTGTTTTAATTGTTAATATTGAATATTTTATTTTATAGGTGGGTGCCTAACGCCCCACCTATCACAGCCATTGGTCATGCGATCCGTTCGCAGTTCCGGGGGTTCTCACTACCTTTGGGAGGTCACCCCGAAGGATGTTAGGGACAGGTGGTCAGAGGAGTTCACGGTAATTAAAAACCCTATCAACTTTAAATTTTTTTTAAGATATGTCAATTTGGCAGGACTTACCATATTTTTATTTTGCAGAGCCGAGTTACTTGGGACCCTTCTGATGAGGCCCAAATCAAGAAAGTGTACGAGCAGAGGGTTGTTCGTCGCCTTCAAGATATGATGAACTAGGCTCGGAAGGCTGGGAAGAGGCCCACATGGTGTGGTTAAGAGGCCTGGGAGGGTCTTTTGGCCTATTGGGCCTCTGAGGAATTCAAGGGGAAGTTTGCTTGTAACAAGAGCAACCGGGCTTCTCAATGCAGGGGGTAGTCCACACCACGGGCCGCAGGGCCCACCATGAGGTGGCGTTGGATATGGTATGTATAAACAAACACTCTTCTGTATTATGTTTCTATTTGTTGTTAAATTAATTAATTTGTGTAATTTTCTTGTGTAGCGATGACATAACTAATAAATAATTGTCCTTTTACCTCAACAGACAAATTACAAGGAGCGCCTGAGGGAGGTGGAGTCACACAAGATGGAGATTTGGAGTGATGTTGCGGGTGGCAAGACCCGAGGCCGTTGTTATGGCACCGGGGACTTGGCCTCCAACACTCGTCCAGGTGTGACCAGCTTGACTCAGGAGTCCCGAGCTCACCCGAACGAGAGTGCTGACGGGTCCGGGTCACGACATTCTACTGAGTAGGCGTTGCGCCAGGAAGTCCTTGAATCAAAGGAGTAGTCTCGGCGGGCCATGGCAAAGACTGAAAGCGTTGGAGGATTAGTTAGCACGACTCCGACGACAGATGCAGCAAATCCTGAACGCTCAGGTTGCAGGTCAGGATCCAGGTCAGGCTCAGGCACAGCCGCACCCCCATTATGATCCCACCATGGATGACCAACCGATAGATGATGAGGATGAGCAGCCCACCCCACAGCCCCAACGCTGCCACCGCCATTGATTTCTTTATGGTTATGTTTTATTGTATTATTTTTTAACAGAGTTTGTGTATATATACATTATATATATATGCTTTTTTTAGTATTGTTTTTATAATTTTAAATTTAATAAATAATAAATTATTAAAATAAAATAAATAATAATAAATTTAATTTTTAAGAAAATTAGTTGTAGCGACGACATTGACCGTCACTACAACCGTCTCTAGATAAAAAAAAATTACTCTTAGCAACAGTCATGTTTTGAGAGACGGCTTCAGTGACAATTAAGTCGTCTCTAGATAACGACGGCTAACGTGAGTCGTCGCTACTGTATTTACGACGAACTAGCCACTTTGCGACGTCCACGTGGCCGTCTCTAAGTCGTCGCTACGCAGCCTGTAGCGACGAATTTTTCTTATGTAGCGACGGCCTCTGACCATCGCTAAAAACGAATTTTCTTGTAGTGACTTGCGCCGTCCAGATGAGTCCAACTCCGCCGAAACCGCGTCCATCGGAGCAGGGACACGCTCTCACAAGTCGTTTCTTCACCAGCGTGTTTCTTCTCTACCAGCCGCCGTTAGCCGCACGTGGAGGCGCGTTTGGCCGCCGCCGAACTCGCCTCGGTGTCCTTTATCTCGATATGGTCTTTGATTGTGTGTTTCAGGTATGGTACTCGTGGGTCCTTCCTATTTTGGACATTTTTCTCTCTCTCCTGTGGTTCTTTCTCTCTCCTACAGTTGACTCATGGCTACTCCTACTACTAATAAGTCTATGACTCCCATCTTTACTAACTATGTCAATGTCCCACTATCTATGGACAAGTTAGATGGTAGTAATTTTGATACCTGGGCCTCTAATATCAAGCGCTAGCTAAAGGGACAGGATTAAGTTGGTCATCTTACTCAAAAGGCTGATTCCATCGATGAAAAAGATCGCCCTCACGGCTCGCTGGTCCAAAGTTGATCATAAGATTTGCAGTGTTCTTAAGTCGACCATTCATCCTACCTTGAAGCATATATTTCGAGACCATAAGGCATGTGTTGGGGTTTGGGAGCAGGCTAGGGTGCTTTACACCAATGATACTAAACACCTCTATGGTGTTTGCCAAAATCTCTTGAGTACCACTGCCCCTAGACGTATTGATGGATCCATGGCTGAGTACTTAGGCAAAGTTCATGGTCTTTTACATGACTTCAATGAACTTTTGCCCCCCGCTTCCACTCTTGCCCAAGAACTGGAGCAACGCTAAACTTTCTTTATGTTGATGTCATTGTATGGGCTCCCAGACGAGTATTCTTTGATCCGTGATCAGATTTTGGGGTCTCCGACTGTGCCCACTTTGACCTCCACTTGGTCAACCCCGTTACGTGTTCCGCCCAAGTCATCTATTGACATACCTTCTTATGTCACCCGTGTTGACTCTTCTACCTTAGTATCTCAGCGTGATGATCATAGCCGCTCTCGCAAACCAGGCGAGGGTCGCTACAGGTGCGATCATTGCCACAAACTGGGCCACACTATTGACAAGTGTTTTGTATTGCATGGTTGCCCTCCTCAGTTTGCTAATGTTGCCCGGGTTGCTCCCTCTGTGCCTTTTGATGTTGATGCACTTCATCTGATCATCCAATACCACCGACTATCTTCAACAACTTCCTAAAATGGAATGACGATTGTCAGGCCACCGATTCCACTGCTTTTGTTTCGCACACGGGTAATTTCTTTGTTGGTCTCACTCACTCTACCTCTCTTGACCCTTAGGTTCTTGGTTCTGGTGCCATCGATCATATAACTGGTTATAAGTCCCTTTTCTATACCCTTTTCCACTTCTGGTTACTTACCGTCTGTGACTATGTCTAATGGCTCCCAGGCCCTTTCCCATGGGGTTGGTAGTGTCCACCCTCTTCCTTCTCTCTCCACTGACAATGTCCTTTATGTCCCTAGGTCTCCATTTAATTTATTATCCATTAGTCATCTCACTCATTCTCTTGATTGTGTCATTTCTTTTACTAAAGACTCAATTTTCTTATATGACCACAGTTCGGGATAGATGATTGGCGCCGGATGTGAGTCTCATGGTCTTTATTAGCTTCGACCTTCTGCTCATGTTGGCTCAGTGGTGGATTCTCCTCTTCTCATCCATGCTCAGTTGGGTCATCTTAGCCTTGCCAAGCTTCAACAACTAGTATTGAATCTGTCTAAGTTGTCAACTTTGTTGTGTGAGTCATGTCAATTAGGAAAACATAATCGTAGTCCTTTTCCTAAGAGTATCAATAACAGGGCTTCATCTCCTTTTGCTTTAGTTCACTCTGATATTTGGGGTTTGAGTCGTATTAGGTCTACTTTAGGGTTTCAGTATTTTGTTACTTTCATTGATGATTATTCTCGATGTACCTGGTTGTTTTTAATGAAAAATCATTCTAAGTTGTTTTCTATATTTCAATCCTTTTATAATGAAGTCAAAGATCAATTTGGTGTTTCTATCCGTGCTCTCCGTAGTGATAATGGTCGTGAGTATCTCTCTCATTCTTTTCAGACATGTATGACTTCCCATAGTATTCTTCATCAGACCTCCTGTGCATATACCCCACAACAAAATAGGGTTGTGGAGCGCAAGAATAGACACCTCATTGAAACAACTCAAACCCTTTTACTTCATGGTCATGTCCCTCAACAATTTTTGGGTGATGTTGTTTTCACTGCGTGGTATCGAATCAATTGCATGCCCTCTTCTATCCTAAACAACCAGGTCCCTCACTCTATAGTGTTCCTTCATCAGCCTCTCCACCCTTTACCTCCTAAAGTCTTCGGATCTACATGCTTTGTTCACAATCTTAGTCCTGGTCTTGATAAATTGTCAACTAAGTCTCATAAGTGCCTTTTTAGGCTTCCCTCGGTCTCAAAAAAGGGCATAAGTGTTTCTCACTCTCTCTTCGTAGATACCTCATTTTAGCTGATGTCACCTTTTTTTAGTCTAATTCCTCCACCTCTAGGTCTGACTTAGTATCCCCCACCACCCCATTTGTCTTTGATACCTCAGGCATGTCCATTGTGCAGGGAGATCCACCACCTCAACCTCCACTACAGGTTTATCATCGTCGGTAGCATCCGCTCCTTCCAGATAGGCCGCCTACTGACTCTCCTCCAGAGCCAACTCCTCTGTCCCCTCCGGCCCCACCTCCCGAGTCTTATCTCCCTATTGCACTTCGTAAAGTTATACACTCCACTTGTAATCCTTCACCTCATTATGTTACCTTGAGTTATCACAGATTATCCCCATCCCATTATACTTGTCTCTCTTCCATTTCCTCTATGTCTATTCCTAAAACTGCAGGTGATGCCTTTGCCCACCCTAGTTGGAGACAAGCCATGATTAATGAGATGTGTGCTCTTCAGAACAATGGTACTTGGGATCTCGTTCCTTTGCCTCATGGGAAATCTGTTGTTGGTTATAAGTGGATATTCATAGTGAAAGTTGTCCCTGATGGCACAGTTGATCGGCTCAAAGCTCGATTAGTAGCTAAAGGTTATACTCAGATATTCGGGTTAGACCAAGATGGCTTTTGTTAGATGATTTTTTAGCAATGGTTGCTATTCGTTGTTGGCCCCTCTATCAGTTAGATGTCAAAAATGCCTTCCTTCATGGTGACCTGTTGGAGGAAATTTATATGGAGCAACCTCTTGGTTTTGTTGCTTAAGGGGAGTCTTCAGGCTTGGTGTATTGTCTCTGCAAGTCTTTATACGGTCTTAAGCAGTCTCTCAGGGCTTGGTTTGGTAGATTCAGTACAATGGTCCAACAGTTTGGTATGACTCGGAGTGAGGCTGGTCATTCTTTGTTTTATCGCCATTCATCCGCTGGATGTATCTACCTGGTAGTGTATGTTGATGACATTGTCATTGCATGTAGTGATCACCATGACATTTCACATATAAAACAACACCTTTGTCATCATTTTCAGACTAAAGACCTTGGCAGACTGAGATACTTCTTGGGGATTGAGGTAGCACAATCCAAGAATGGAATTGTAATTTCTCAGAGAAAGTATGCATTTGATATTTTATAGGAGACTGGGCTAATGAATTCCAAGCCCGTTGACACACATATGGATCCAAATGCTAAAATTCTACAAAGTTAAGGGGAGCCACTTTTAGATCATGAGAGATACATGAGACTGGTTGGAAAACTGAACTACCTCACTGTCACTTGTTGAGACATCTCTTTTGCAGTTGGTGTGGTAAGTAAGTTTCTTAATTCTCCATGTGCAAGTCATTAGGATGCAGTCATTCACATTCTAAAATATATTAAAGGAGCCCAAGAAAAGGTTTGTTATATGGGGACTATAAACATACTCGAGTTGTTGGACACTCACATGAAGATCAGGCAGGCTCTCCTACTGATAGGAGATCCACTCTGAACATTGTGTCTTTATTAGTGACAAATTTTGATTACCTAGAAAAGCAAGAATCAAAATGTGGCGGCGAGATCCAGTGCAGAAGCAGAGTATAGAGCCATGGCTTCAGTTACTTGTGAGCTTATTTGGCTCAAATAGTTGCTTGAAGAACTGAATTTGGGGTGGTAACACAAATGTCTCTCATTTGTGATAACCAAGTTGCCCTTCACATTGCCTCTAATTCAATATTCCATGAGAGAGCCAAACATATTGAGATAGTGTAACAACCCAAAAATTAAAGAGGATTTAAAGTGGGAGCCGCCACCAATTTTATTCAATTAGGGAAAATTGGAAACCCTAAAAAAAAGTTTAATCTTAAAAAAAATAAATTGGGTTCAGGAATCGATTACGCTTGGGGAAGGGTGGAGACTAAACCCCACAACACCCCCTGTGTGCCTGTCTTGAAACGGTTACCCTAAATTGACTGTGCAAGTTAAATTTATTTATTTTACCCCTTTTTTCATAAATAAAGAAAATAAATAAATAAAAAAAGAAACATAACAAAAAATTTTAAAAATTTAATTTTGACTCAACAAGTAGAACCTGCTCCTATGTATCCCTTGGGGCAATGGGGAACTCAAAAGTCACGTAGTTCTTGTAGAAAATAATTGTGGGTTGGTTGATTTTATTTTTTTATTTTTTACTTTTCTTGAAATTAAACTATTTTTTTTGTTTTTTATTATAAATCCTAAAGCAAACTCCCTAAAAGTTTATGAGAATTATACAAAAATATAAAAAATTTATTTAAATAAAAAGGAAAAAGACAGACAAATTTACCTCGAAGAGACCCCTCTTGATGTCCCACCAAAAAATAACTAGAGCAATTTCTACACCTTGCACGGGTACAAATGTTCCCTTCTTTTCTTTCTGGTCCCCCAAACACTTGGTAGTTCACTCCTTTTATAGGAGAAGGAAAGGTGAAACTTGGAAGGTTGGATGTTTTATTTTTTCTGATAATCCTAAAAGATTTTGATTCTTATAATTCCCACATCCAATCCTTGCAATTAATTTTTTATTTTTTTCTTTATTTTCTCTGAAATCACACTTAATTTCTTTCAATTAAATCTATGATTTCTTCCTAATTTTCTCAAAATTAATCATTATTTGCATTAATTACTTGATCAGAATCTTTACGGATCATATTCATCAATAGAATAATCCTCTTAAAAATTAAATCCACAATCCATTTTAATTGAGAGGGAAATTATTAAAAGAATATGTCACATTGATGAGAAAATTTATTAATCAAGATTTGATCCCTTAGGTATTTTTGATAAAAAAAATATGCTCTCTTCAGAGGATCTTGACATTAATGCAATATCTTCCATCATCTTCTCAACAAGCAATGCAAAATTATATTTGGCTTAGAAAATCAATAAGCAATGCAAATAAATGATCAATGACCTGGAAAATCAACAGGAAATGCAAAATAATATTTAACTTGGAAAATTAAAAAGTAATGTAAAATTATATTCGGCTTGAAAAATCAACAAGCAATGCAAACAAATTGTCAATGACCTGGAAAATTAACAGGAAATGCAAAATAATATTTAACTTGGAAAATCAACAAGCAATGCAAAATTATATTTGGCTTGGAAAATCAACAAGCAATGCAAACAAATTATCAGTGACCTGGAAAATCAACAGGAAATGCAAAATAATATTTAACTTGGGAAATCAACAAGCAATGCAAAATTATATTTGGCTTGGAAAATCAACAAGCAATGCAAACAAATGATCAATGACCTGGAAAATCAACAGGAAATGCAAAATCATATTTAACTTGGAAAATCAATAAGCAATTCAAAATAGTTAATGACCTGGAAAACCAACAGGCAAGGTTAAAGAAATTCACTCTGGAAAATCAACAGAGAATGCAAAATGATGTCTAGCTTGGAAAATCAACAAGCAATGCAAAATAAAATTCAGCCTGAAAAATCATTAGACACTTTAATGAAATGCAGACGAATGAGAAAAAGTTTGATGGTGAGAGTAAAATGCATGCTATAAAGATTAATGTGAGAATATGGATGACCGCATGACATATTACTCTTTTCTAAACATCAAACAACCCATTGCAGGTTATTATGAAAAACTCATTTAGCAGATAATAAATATTATCAGAGTTAGGCGAAAGCTATAAAAATAAGTTTTTCAAAGACTTGCTGAATATGATGAAGCAGATAAGCTTTCTAACATCACTTCAAAAGGTTCAATAAACATTTTCCAGAACTTTGTTTAAACCTGATTTTATTAAATATCAACTTCAAAATATAAAACAGGTTGTTCAAAAATGTTTTACACTGTTATCCAATTGATTCAGTTACTTGCTGAAAACTGAGTTTTTAGAGAACTTGTTGAACCACTTCAGAAGGTTCAGTAAATACTCTCTTTCAAAAAGGTTTTGCTTAATAAATTAAGTTTTGTTGTGGAAAATAAAAATTCACTTTTTAAACCCTTCCTTGGTTAGAGATAAACAAATAATAGCAGAATGTAAGGAGTTCAGGGTAGAGAGAAAATTACACAAAGAATTTATCCTGGTTCACCCACTAACCCAGTGAGCTACATCCAGTCCCAGGGCAAACCACCACTGGATTTTCCACTATCTGATCACAGATACAAGTATTCTTTGACCATAGCCTCTTCAGGCTAAAAACCAAGTATTCTTTTCTACCAAGCCTCTCCAGGCTCTAACACAAGTATTGTTTGTCAACCAAGCCTCTCCAGGCTCTACCACAAGTATTGTTTGTCAACCAAGCCTCTCCAGGCTCTACCACAAGTATTCTTTTCTATCAAGCCTCTCCAGGCTCTACCACTTGGTTTAAGGATTTTGTTAAAAAAAATCTTTTCCTTCTTTTGTCATTATTCAAAACGTCTAAGATAAATAGACAGAGTGAATTAAGAGTAATAAACTTCAGGAAGTTCAGGTGTTATCAATTTCTCGATAATTTATGCATCAGAATAAAAGTTGTGAACACGCAATGCTTCAGAAGTTTTAACGAATATTCAAATAGTAAGAAACTAATAGTCATGCAGAAGTCAAAAAGTTCATTATAATTATTCATATAAAAGATTTTAAACGTTTCCAAAAATAAAAACTTTGATAAGGCTCACTGATAATCAATGGCTTTCAGTTTGATCCAGTATCAGCAGCACTTACATCTTGCTTATCTGCTTTTAGCTTTAGTAACTCCTTCTGAGTTTTCTTAAGCTTTCTCCCTAGCCGTCCAACACGTGCATGCAGCCTTTTCAAATTATAAGCCCCAAACACCTTCCTTATTCTTCCATGAGCACTGAGAGGATCAGAGGTTCTGGTCCTCTTTCTTCTGACTTGAGAAGATGTTTTCAGCCAGGTCTTTTTCTATAGTTTCCTCTTCAGATGTATATTTCATCTGTTCGAAAACAGTAGGAGTGAAGAAGTAATGAGGTTCCTGATCAAAGAGTTCATTAATGAGAAAGCCCTTATGTTGAAGAATCTTCATGATCAATACATTATGAGGAAATTCTTCAGCATCTTCCATTGATCTTCTAATCAACTGGTAGACGATGATTCTTGGGAGGTTCAACTTTTTCTTTTGTAGGAGGTGAATCAACACAAATCTTTCCAACTCAGTTATTTGTACTTTTTCACTTCTTTTGGGAAGGATACAGCGGTTTAGGATGGCAAGCAGAGTCTTGGGGGTCTCCAACAGCTGAGAACTCACTGGAGCATCAAAGATTCTTCGACCAAAAAGCATCTGGTCATACATTCACATACCTCCATTGTTAACTTCCCAGTTGGGGACAAAATGAGCTCCTCTCGCCTGAACACCGATGACCTCTTTTAGTACCTCGAAGTCCACTCGGAGTGGTCTACCCAATACAGAAGTTTTGAGACCACAAGAAGTTTCTTCAGCAAACACTTTTGAGTTGTTCCAGAACTCCAGAACACTCTCCTCATGCCAGGGAGAAGAAACATTTTCAAAGTAGGGAGTCTAGCCGACGACCTCAAAGAATTCTGAGATATTGAGCTCACCCCTAGCAAAATCACTTAATCTTACATTCCTTGTTGGAACGATCCTCTTCTCAAAGTGAGATGGTGCATGAGCACATGAGAATACTGATTCTGCAGCCATTGGAGGAGATTTGAACTGAGAAGGAGGAGCTTTTAAAGTTCTTGGAGAAGATTGAAATTTTCTTGGATACGTAAGAACTTTTTCTTTAAGTGCATAGAGAGATAGTTTTCATGCTAAACTCACAACCTCTATAAATAGATTCAGCATCAGCATTGATGTTGGTGGTTACTTAACTGTGCAAACTTGGAGAATCATGCATCATGGAGTGGATAGTTGAAGAGCCATCAGTTACCAAGACCCAGATCACAATATTTAAAAAATGGATAATTGAACTTAAAAATTTTCATATTTCTTTGAAATCAAAATTTTTAGCAAGTAAGGACATATCAGATAATCATATATTAGAAAAATCATTTCTCAAACATCAGAGACTGCATGCAATTATCAGAAAATACACACATATATAATGCATATAGGTTGAGATAGGAAAGATGTTACCAAAGAGGGAATTTTAAATTGAATGTGCTTTCCTTTTCTCATCAAGCCCTTCTGAGTGATGCTTCAGCAGCTTACATAATGAGTTTCAAGAGAGTATATTCTCTTCTCATTCATTTATTCATTTTTTTTCACAGAGTTGCTTCAGCTAGATGAGGTTTCCATCTTCTGAGGATCTACTCCTTCAGCATTTTTAGATGCTCAACCCGAAGGTGAGCTCTGATACCAACTGTAGGAACCACATGAAACACTAGAAGGGGGTTGAATAGTGTTTTAAAACTTTAAGCTAATTTTTGGAAACTCTTTTCTAAACATCAAACAACCCATTGCAGGTTATTATGAAAAACTCATTTAGCAGATAATAAATATTATCAGAGTTAGGCGGAAGCTATAAAAATAAGTTTTTCAAAGACTTGTTGAATATGATGAAGCAAATAAGCTTTCTAACATCACTTCAAAAGGTTCAATAAAACATTTTCCAGAACTTTGTTTAAACCTGATTTTATTAAATATCAACTTCAAAATATAAAACAGGTTGTTCAAAAATGTTTTACACTGTTATCCAATTGATTCAGTTACTTGCTGAAAACTGAGTTTTTAGAGAACTTGTTGAACCACTTCAGAAGGTTCAGTAAATACTCTCTTTCAAAAAGGTTTTGCTTAATAAATTAAGTTTTGTTGTGGAAAATAAAAATTCACTTTTTAAACCCTTCCTTGGTTAGAGATAAACAAATAATAGCAGAATGTAAGGAGTTCAGGGTAGAGAGAAAATTACACAAAGAATTTATCTTGGTTCACCCACTAACCCAGTGAGCTACATCCAGTCCCAGGGCAAACCACCACTGGATTTTCCACTATCTGATCACAGATACAAGTATTCTTTGACCATAGCCTCTTCAGGCTAAAAACCAAGTATTCTTTTCTACCAAGCCTCTCCAGGCTCTAACACAAGTATTGTTTGTCAACCAAGCCTCTCCAGGCTCTACCACAAGTATTGTTTGTCAACCAAGCCTCTACAGGCTCTACCACAAGTATTCTTTTCTATCAAGCCTCTCCAGGCTCTATCAGAGTATTCTTTCTTCCTCCAAGCCTCTTCAGGCTCTCAAAGTATTATTTCTTCTTCCAAGCCTCTCCAGGCGCACTGAGTATTATTTCTTCCTCCAAGCCTCTTCAGGCTCTCAGACACTTAATGTGTTTACAATGATGAATGGGTTTAAGTTTTAGAGAAACTTCAACTTCAGTTTTCTTGTACAAAGAGATTACTGAGTACAACTCAGAATACAAAGATTAAATTCTAAGTACAAGGAAGGACAGAGACACATGTATATAAGTTTGATTCTATCTAGTCTCTGTTTCACCCTTCTTTTCTTCTTCAGAGAGTTCGACTGACAATATATTCTATTCAGCTTTCTCCAGTTCTCTCTGTGGACTTTCCATTAATATTTTATATTTTGAGATTGATGGCAGCCTCTTTTATCTTCTCTCTTTTTCTATTCTTTTCTTCCACTCATTCTTTCTGATGTTTTGCCATTTGATAATTCATATCTTTTGATTCATGCCTTGCATTCTTTCTCTTATCTTCTTCTCCTTGACTCCTTCGTCCCTCATTTTTTTCTACCTCACATCATTGTCAGTCGTCGTATTCATAGGAGGTCATGAGGACATATTTTATACAGTCTAGAAATATGACCGTTGGAGATTTCGTAGCATACCGTTGAATAGTTTCTCTTCTATTGTCTTCAGATTTGAGAAACTAGTCGTTGAGAAATATAGGGTATACCGTTGAGAAGAGATTATTAAGCTCATAGAGCCATTGTGAGATAGCTTCTCTTAGCTTCTGACTTTGAGCAGAGTAGGTGTGTAGATGTAAATCTTGTTCTCACACACAACAATTTTGGCTCATGAATATTTCTTGAGAGATTAGTTGTTCTTCAGCAGGTTGGCTTTCTTTTATCTCACTCTTTCTTCATTGTACAAAGTCTGTTGTCTGGATAGAGATGATGATTTTAACCATTGTACCTCTCTTTTATCCTTTGTGAAATTTGCTTTTCTTCTTGTAAGGATTCAGACTTATGATAGTGTATTGCAGAGTCGGTAAAATAGTAAGTGTCTTCAGAATGAGGAAAATAACTTTTGTTTCTATTTCCTTTATAGATGATGACATAAGACTTTTAGAAACCTTTAAGTCTTTGTGCAGAGAGTCTTTGCTTTTGTTGAAGCTTCTCGTCGTAGAGTATTTAAACACGTCATCAGAGGGTTGAGAGAATCTTCAGTGAGTTCACTTTCTTCAGCATGATTCATGTCTTCAGAAGGTTGATCACTTCAGCATGTTGATTGATTGTTCTTAGTTCTTGGTGCTTTCAGATAACTTGACTCTTTAGGTAGTTGCTATTGGCAGAAGGTTGCTTTCCTTTTCACCAGATTTCTTTCTTTAGTGTTGCAACTTTGAAAGTGATTAGGTTCAACTCTTGTATGCTTTTTGAATTTTGTGGGGATTTCAATGTTAGGGAATGAATAGAAATCTTGTACATCAAAGCTTCCATAATCTCTCATGCCCTTCATTGCTCTCACCTTCTCTTCCAACAGCTTAACCTTACTCATCATCCTAGCATCTTCCTCTCTAACTTTCTCTTCAAAGCTAGATGTTTCACTGACTTTGGAAGCTCTTGGTGTAACAATAACAACCTGAGATGTTTCTTTTTCGGGGATCTGGTTATCAGGATTTCCATCAGTGGGACCAACTTTGTCATTGCCAGGACCATTATTGGTCGAATCCCTACCTTCCACCAGGGTTTTCAAAAGGTCCAAGATTTGTCCAAAATTTCCCTCCAACCTTTCAATTCTCTGCTCTATAGCACTGTTAAGGCTCACATTTGGTCTAGGGTTATCGGCCATTGAATTATGGTGTGAACGAGAACGTGTTTGAATTAGGCTACGAACAAACTTGTGTTGCGGCGCAATGGTGAAATCTGAGATTTGCAAAGAAATTATCAATAGGAATGCTAACCCAATGAGTAACTTTAAGTTTCTTACCCTTTAATTTTTACCAAATATTTTTTTTATATTTTTAAAGGATGAACACAAATGTATAAGATATTGTATGTACACATATTTTTTTTATTTTTTTGAAAGAATAAACATAAAAAAAATTAAGACGTACTATGTAAACTATTTTTTTTTTATTTTATGATCATGTAAAAGAATATGAAACAAGGATACATAACAACATCATTTCTTTCTTTCTTTTTTTAAATTGAAAAAAATGATGGAATTATACATTAATCCTATTTTATATATATTTTTTTTAAAAGAATTAAATAAGTATTAAGAGACAAAAATTATGCTCCCCATGTATCCTAATTTAGGTAAAGTCCTATGGCAAGGTGTCCTTAAGGTTAGACTCTAACTTTGGTGGCTACTAGAGTCATCTATAAGTGCTTGGTCTCACGGGTGGGTCTAGACTTCTAAAAGTTATATGGCTCCCAGATTGCCCTTGTCACATAGACAAGGACCGAGTTCATGAATTGGCCACAAGGAGGGATGAACCCATCTCAATAATGACCAACCCATGATACCGGTAACAATCTGAGTGGTATCCTGACAACTGCCAAGTGAGCATTGAGCCCCTCAATAGCAATCACCAAAACACCTCCTATTCCTAGGTTCGCACAAGCTCGGGTATAGAGCCCAATAGTGTGTGAGGTAAGTGACAGTGAAGTGTGTGAAGGGAGCATATAAACCAATAATACAACCTACAAAACAAAACCCCCTAACCTACAAAACAAAGGCAAAACAAAATATATACAATAAAACAAAAAGTCTTCTACCCTAGGGATGGAACAAGCAATTAAATAAAACAACAATAAATATATACAAAAAAATAAAGAGAAAAAATGGAAACATTAAATAAATACTAACAAAAGAAAGAATAAGGGGTAAAACAAATTAAACAAGATTTGCGCAATCAATTAATGGGCTTGATTCACAAAATTGTCCCTAGTGGAGTCGCCATCTGTAACGACCAAAAAATTAAAGAGGATTTAAAGTGGGAGCCGCCACCAATTTTATTCAATTAGGGAAAATTGGAAACCTTAAAAAAAGTTTAATTTTAAAAAATATAAATTGGGTTCGGGAATCGATTACGTTTGGGGAAGGGTGGAGACTAAACCCACAACACCCCCTACGCGCCCGTCTTGAAACGGTTACCCTAAATTGACTGTGCAAGTTAAATTTATTTATTTTACCTCTTTTCCATAAATAAAGGAAAGAAATAAATAAAAAAAGAAACAAAACAAAAAATTTTAAAAATTTAATTTTGACTCGACGGGTAGAAACTGCTCCTATGTATCCCCTGGTGCAATGGGAAACTTAAAAGTCATGTAGTTCTTCTAGAAAATAATTGTGGGTTGGTTGATTTTATTATTTTTATTTTGTACTTTTCTTGAAATTAAACTATTATTTTGTTTTTTATTATAAATCCTAAAGCAAACTCCCTACAAGTTTATGAGAATGATACAAAAATATAAAAAATTTATTTAAATAAAAAGGAAAAAGACAGAAAAATTTACCTAGAAGAGACCCTTCTTGATGTCCCACCAAAAAATAACTAGAGCATTTTCTACACCTTGCATGGGTACAAATGTTCCCTTCTTTTCTTT
Source organism: Sesbania bispinosa (assembly GCA_026901365.1). Classification (NCBI taxonomy): domain Eukaryota; kingdom Viridiplantae; phylum Streptophyta; class Magnoliopsida; order Fabales; family Fabaceae; genus Sesbania; species Sesbania bispinosa. The sequence continues at coordinate 13,413 of QLOH01000200.1, read as the reverse complement.
CCGGTCCCCTAAACACTTGGTAGTTCACTCTTTTTATAGGAGAAGGAAAGGTGAAACTTGGAAGGTTGGATGTTTTATTTTTTCTGATAATCCTAAAAGATTTTGATTCTTATAATTCCCACATCCAATCCTTGCAATTAATTTTTTTATTTTTTTCTTTATTTTCTATGAAATCACACTTAATTTCTTTCAATTAAATCCATTATTTCTTCCTAATTTTCTCAAAATTAATCATTAATTACATTAATTACTTGATCAGAATCTTTACGGATCATATTCATCAATAGAATAATCCTCTTAAAAATTAAATACACAATCCATTTTAATTGAGAGGGAAATTATTAAAAGAATCTGTCACATTGATGAGAAAATTTATTAATCAAGATTTGATCCCTTTGGTATTTTTGATAAAAAAAATATGCTCTGTTTAGAGGATCCTGACATTAATGCAATATCTTCCAGCATCTTTTCCTTTTTTTAATTTTGTATTTATTATTTAATTTTTTTTAAAATTTAATAATTTTTCATTATTTAATTTTCCTAATTTTATTATCTACAAATAAATAAAATTACCCGATCAAAATTGGGGGTTGACAGATAGATTGCACTTCATCAGGGAAAAGATTTTATTTGAAGACATTACTACTCAGTTTGTTAATTCCAATGATCAGTTGGCAGATGTCTTTCACCAAATTATTGAGGGGTCATGGAATCTATACTATTACAATGGAGAAGTAGTGGAGGGCACTGTTCATTGACCATTTTTTTGTTTTTTTTATTATATTGAAGAAGTTGTATACATTGACGTTGATTCACCATTTTTTGTTTTTTTGTTTTCTTTTTTTTTTTATTTTGTTTGTTTTCACAATTTATTTTTTTTTATTATTATTATATTAAAATATTTTCTCTCATTATTCGCTCATATTATTTTGTTGAAGAGGGTTCAAATTACACCGGTGTAAGTTACACCAAGTGTTACACCACTGAATAATTTTTTAACCGATCATTGTATTAAATAATCCATCGTTGGATGGAAAGTTACTATCATATAGATCATACATATAAAATTTTACATTAATATGAAATTAGTCGATATGTCATTGAAATGTCTCAAGATTAACGTTATATATACATTTGAAATATATGAAAAATCCAACCATTTATTATCAAGTTATTAGTGTCAAAATTTTACGAAATTTGGCACATATAATCATGATGATAAACAAACATAATTCAATGGTTGGATTACTAAAAAATCGTATTCGATTTATAGTTATTAGAGGTGTAATACTTGGTGTAATTTACACCGGTGTAATTTGAGCCCTCCTCTATTTTGTTTCATTATAAAAGTGATATTTTATAGACCATGAGTATTCATCACGTGAAGCTTTTTTTTTCTTTTTGTTTTGTTTGTTTTCATAATTTGATTTATTATTATTGTTATATTAAAATATTTTGTCTCATTATTGTTCATATTATTTGTTTCATTATAAAAGTGATATTTTATAAACCATGAGTATCCTTCCCGTGAAGCAGTGTTGATCCTACATTTTTTTCCTTTTTTTCATACTTTAATTTTATTTTTATTATCATATTAAAATAATTTCTCTTATTATTTATTCCTGTTTATTTGTTTCATTATATAAAAACTCACATTCATTCACCATTTTTTTGTTTTCTTTTTTTCTTTTTATTTTGTTTGTTTTCACAATTTGATTTATTATTATTATATTATAATATTTTCTCATTATTCGCGCATATTATTTTGTTTCATTATAAAAGTGATATTTTATAAACCATGAGTATCCTTCACGTGAAGCTTTTTTTTTCTTTTTGTTTTGTTTGTTTTCACAATTTGATTTATTATTATTGTTATATTAAAATATTTTATCTCATTATTCGTTCATATTATTTTGTTTCATTATAAAAGGTATATATTATAAAACCATGAGTATCCTTCCCGTGAAGCAGTTTTGATCCTACATTTTTTTTTCTTCTTTTTTCATACTTTAATTTTATTTTTATTATCATATTAAAATAATTTCTCTTATTATTTATTCTTGTTTATCTGTTTCATTATATAAAAACTCACATTAAGGAATACAGTAAATTTGTTGATTTACATTACTTTTAACATGATATTTCAATATATCATTTATCTTTATATTTTATTCTTTAATGTTTTCATTTATTATCTCACTCATCTATTCTATTTATCTATTTAATCTATATTAAAATTCCTATTCATCTCACTTTTACGCTGTGTTTGGTAATGTAGAGAGAAATATGATAGAGAGAAATAGGAAAGAGAGAAATGAGGTGAAGAGAAATATGTGAGAAATAGAGAAGAAATTGAGTTGTTTGGTAGGAAAGAAATAGAGATGAAATAGAGTTGAGAGAAATAGTATTTTTATTTAGTAGAAGAGAAATAGAAAGGAGAGAAATTGGATTATAATATATAAAGACCAAAATACCCCTAAATATAATTTGAATTAAATTTATTAAAATTTAATATATTTAAATTTATAAAAAAATATTCTTCTGATTTTAAAACTAATAAACGTTTATAAAAATAAAAAATAAAAAATAAAATCATTATTTTTTAAATAGATTAGTTAATTATAAAAATTATATTAGTGTGACGCACGGCGGATATTCAGAACTAATATTGTAAATGAGCATGCTCATTGGGGTCATACAAATGAGCATGCTCATCGCGCTTATTGGGGTCATACAAATGAGCATGTTCATTTTGTTTGCTCTCTCTCTACAATCTCTTCGGAGGCAGCAGTTATCTTCGCTATTTCTTCGCAAATTTGCGGAGAAATTTTTAGCCTCGGGAATCAGCTCTAAACATTTCTCTCTTCCCAAATTTCTACCTTACCAAACTACAAACCTATTTCTCTTCAAACCTATTTCGTTGTTGGTAATGAGTTTATGAATTACATGTACCATTTACGAGACAATCTTATTAACATGTACCATTTACATGTACTTTTTTTTCATTTTTTCAATTTTTTTTCTCTTTTTTATAAAGTTGTTTTTTTATGAACCACATTTATCCTTCACAGGAGACAGTCTTGCTTCTATTATTTTCTTTTTCTTTTTCTTTTTCTTTTTTTTTCTTTTTCCTTTTGTTTTTGTTTCTTTTCACAATTTCATTTTTTTATTATTATATATATTATAACATTTTCTCTCATTATTCATTTATATTATTTTGTTTCATTATAAATGTGATATTTTATAAACCACAAATATCCATCATGTGAAATAGTTTTGATCCTTCATTTTTTTATTTTTTCATACTTTAATTTTTTTATTATTATATTAAAATAATTTATTTCATTATTTATTCCTGTTTATCTGTTTCATTATATAAAAACTTACATTACGAAATACAATAAATGTGTTGATTTACATTACCTTTATTATGATATTTCAATATATAATTTATCTTTCTATTTTATTCATTAATGTTTTCATTTATTATCTCACTCATCTATTCTATTTATCTATTTAATCTATACTAAAATTCCTATTTATCTCACTTTTAATTTTCAATTTTTTGTTATTATATTAATATATTTTCCCTCATTATTTGATACAATTAATTTGTTTCATTACAAATGTGATTTTTTTATAAATCACGGGTATCGTTCACGGAGACATTCCTGCTCATACTATTTTCTTTTTTTTTCCCCTTTTTATCACACTTTATTTTTTTGTTATTATATTAAAATAGTTTCTCTCATTATTCATTCATATATATTCTCATTTCGGTAAAATAATTTCTTTAAAAAAAAAAGTTAGTCCAGCTCCTGTCTTTTTTTCTTTTTCTTTTTTAATCACATTTTAATTTTTATTTTTTATAATTATTATATTGAAACAAGTTTTCTCATTATCCATTTATGTTTATCTATTTCATTACATAAAAACTCACATGTAGAAATACGATATAAGTTTATTTATACCAATTTTAATGTATTTTTTCAATATATTATTTATTTCTCTATTTTATTCATTAATGTTTCACTTTTTATCTCTCTCATTTATTCTATCTTTCAATTTACTTCCATTCACTCTATATTAAAATTATTCCCACAGTACACATGTTATTTTTTCATTTGCATTTTCTCAAGTTTTTTATTCTCTTTTCTGTAAAGTGATATTTTTATGAATGTTTTCACAATTTGATTTATTATTATTATATTAAAATATTTTCTCTCATTATTCACTCATATTATTTTGTTGAGGAGGGTTCAAATTACACCGGTGTACAAGTGTTACACCGCTGAATAATTTTTTAAACCGATCATTGTATTAAATAATCCACCGTTGGATTGAAAGTTACTATCATATTGATCATACATATAAAATTTTACATTAATATGAAATTAGTTGATATGTAATTGAGATGTCTCAAGATTAACGTTATATACAACTATCTTCCATGTGAGGCAATCATTCTCTAGCCTTTTTCTTCTATTTTTCTTTTTATCCTTTTTATCACATTTTAATTTTCAATTTTTATTATATTAAAATAATTATCCCTCTATTTTATTCATTAATGTTTTCACTTATTATCTCTCTTATTTATTCTATCTACTCTATATTAAATTTTTTCGCTCAGTACATATGTCACATTTTCTCACATTCGTTATTTATATCTTTTTAGATTTTTTTATTCTGACTTCAATAAAGTGATTTTTTTATGACCCCAAGTACTCTTCACATGAGGCAGTCATGTTCCTTCAATGAACATCCATATAATGATGAGACTAACTCTTCCAACATCGATTTTGTCCATACACTTTATATAGGTTTTAGGTGACTAAGATGAGAGATCTCAAATACCAATATAATTTAAATTAATAATTACTTTTATGATGTCTTGATTATAATTTTTATAGACAAAATTTCAAATTACAATTATAAAATTTATAATTATTTTATTTTCTTTTACTTGAATAAAATTATTATATTGTATTTTGATTTATTATATATTTAATCTATATCTATCTATACTATTATAATTGGCTAGATTTTTTGTCACTATTTATTGGGGGTTAAATTTTTTTATTCCTATAAGTAGTAAATTTAAGAGTTCTAAATCTAGCCTAACCTATAAGATACTACATAGATAGTAGGTAGATAAATATGAAAAGTTTAGGGAGGAGAAAATAGAAAGAAAAAATAATAAAGAGGAAGAATGTGAAAAATGTGATATGAAACGAAGAGAAAAAATGAAAAGAAAATTAGGGTGTTAAAGGAAGTGTAAAACAAAAAAAAGTGAAAAAATTATTATTCTTTTTTAAAAGTATTAAAACTTTGATAGTTAACTTTTGGGTGTTGAAAGTAGAAAAAAGAAAGAGATAAAAAGAAATAAATCAAGAGAGAGTGAAATAAATGACAATTGATGTCATGGGAAAGAAAGAAGGATAAAAAGAAAAAAAAAATAGGTGTGAAAAAGTCTTATTTATTTTAAAATTAAACTATTAAATACATAAATACATTACAGATTGCAATCGAAAATATATATAAATAATAGGAATTTAAGTAAACACAAATGACAAGACAACACTAAATATTTTGAAATGAATACAATATTAATTGAAATCACCTAAATACATACTCTCTCATTTACTTTTTATAAAGCACCTTTTAGAATTTTTTGTGTTCCTTTTTTATAAGTCACTTTACAATTTGAAGAAAACATTTATTATAATTTTCCTTATTTGTCCTTATTAACTTTAATGTCTTTCCAATTATCAAATGATAGTGGAGTTAGTTAAATAATATTAAATAAGGGAAAAACTAGAAAGTTAAACTATTTTTTTAAAACTCAAATAAAATAATTAACTAGGTTTAATTACTTTTATTGGTCTTTGTGATTCAATATAATATGCCTTATAAAAAGAAACGGATGGAGTATATTATATTTGTTTATATTTAAATGTATATATAAACTAGATTTTCATTTTTTTCCCAAAAAAATAAGAAATGCGGAACACAATTGGGGACACCTCGAATGAATTTATTTTTATTTGATCATCTCACTCCATTAAATTTTTAACGAAGACAATTTCTATTTTTCTTTGTTTTGTTGTGACCATTAATAAAAGTCAAAGCTAGACATTGTCACATGTTGGTGTTTATTTACCAAAAACTATTTTCTCTCATGGTCAATTATATATATGTTGTTATATCTAGGGTGAAGTCTCGACAAGGACTTAGGATTTTTATATGTGATTATATTTTTAAACGTTATAATTTGACGAAAAATATAGTGTATAAATGGATATTTCAAAAAATATAAATGATATGATATGGTATATTTTACCTTTATAATTATTAATGTTTGAAATTTGTTGTTTCAAATAAATTTTTTATGTGTTAATTTTTTTTAATTCTTTCTATGTAAACAAGTATAAATTTTAATATGAAAAAAAATCACTAATCATTATCATTTCCTAAAATTTACATATTTATATATTAATTAAATTAAATATATTATAGTATTCAGTATAAACAATCTATTTAAATAATAATATCCATGCATCGCATGGGTCGGACACTAGTTGATTATATATGTAACAAGATTGGTGAATATGATTTATATGCTCCAGCTTGAGGGGGATGTTAGATTGTTAATGTATCATATGATAGATATGGGTTTGGGCCTATCATTATGTATATTTGTGAATACACTTATATATATATACTATTTTCCATTGTGTATTCTAAACACATGGATTCTATTATATAGGGATTGTGTATTCTAAACACATGGATTCTATTATATAGGGCTGCACATGGATCCGGTTGACCCGACTAACCCAATCAACCCAACCCAACCTAATCACTATTAATTTAGTGGGTTGGGTTGGGTCATCGGATGTGTTTGGGTTGGATAAACATGAACTCGACCAATTTGGGTTGGGTAGCGAGTTTGGATAATTACGGGGCTGGCCCAATGTTTCTCTAGGCCTAGAGCGAATTTTTTTATGAGGCCTTTTTAAATGAATAAAAATAATTTATTAAAATACTATAACTTTATTTAAAATTTATCTTTTGATTCTTTTAAAATGAAAAATTATTTATTAAATTATTATAAGTATTTTCATTTAACATTTATTTTTCTATCGATAATAAAGTCAATTCATTTAATCTTTCTTGAGATATTGTTATTAGAAATAATGTTTAGAATCAATTATTAATAATTATTATTTATGAGAAGAGAGAAAGTCACGATAAACTGTGGCCTTTTTTTTCAGAAAAAAATAATACTTAATTACTCTTAATAATTTAGTATCATTTACTAAATAATTATTAATTATTTTCTTAAAAATATTGGTAAAAATATTTTTTTGGGGCCTAAAATAAGGGTATTTTGTGGCCTAAAGCGGTTGCTTCACCGGCTTGGGGGTTGGACCGACCCTGGATAAGTACAACCCGATGTACCCATCCCAACCCGACCTCCTATATAAAAAACTATTATATCTATAGTACTAATAAAGATGAAGTGAAAACTGGAAACTTTGCTGATGTGACACTCCCATATACATTCTTCCTTTGAACTTTTACTATAAAACTTTCTATTAATAGTAATTTTTTTTAAAAATAAATGAAAAGTGAAAAAGGAAAATCAGATAGTGGGATTTAAGTGCAATGTGAATGGTTTTTAGTCATTTTGGTGGCCACCGAATTTTCGGTCAATGAGATGTAAGCTTCTATGGCTGGTTATTGGAACTTTCCACAGTTATTTTTTTTTTTCTATTTCCCATGTCTTTATTATTCAAATTCAAATTTAACCAATTCTCTCATTGGGTTATCTATAGTTCTACCCGCAGCTTATACTATAGATTTCTGCCTTCTTCTTCGAGCTTTCGAAAAGCTTTTGTCTTCTGCCATGGTGAAGCGCGACCCGCAGACAACAAGCGGCATGGTGGTGCGGCAACTGGGTATGTGGATGAAGGATCTTCCTATACGTTCCTTCCCCTAAGTGGCTGCTCTCAACTCTCTAAAGGAGCTTGACAGAGTTGCCTGTGGCCGGAATCATACGCAAATGTAGAACAAGATGCAGATGGCGGCGAAGAAGAACCGAATGCAAATGGCAGTGATGCAGAAGCAGATGTAGATGGCGTCGTGGATAGAATCGAGCGATAATGGAGTCCCAGCCGTCTGTAATCGTAGAAGCTGAAGTCGCCGACGTCGAGGATTGGAACCAAAGAGAAGCCGTCGGCGACGCAGCGGGGGTGTGGAGGTGGCGGCGGTGTCGGTGTTGGTGGGAGGTAGGAAGTGACCGGAGCTGCACGATTATGCTGGATGCAGAATGATCGGATGAGAGACAGAGGTGGCACATAGATGGTTATTGAAAATAAGAGACGAACCTGGGTTGGTGTTCCATTTGTAGAGACACAGAATTCACCATTGTTGCTTTTTGTATTTTATATTTTATTTATTGTTGGTCTACTTCTCTTATGCTATTGTGTGTATTAGTTTGGTTGCAAATTATGAAAGTTCTACTCTGTAAATATATCATGATATCATCTACCACATTCTCCTAATACATCTACTCATGCAATAGCAGGAAGGCACACTCCTGGAACATTCACTAATCAGATGCAGACATCCTACAACGAGCCACGCCTTCTCATTCCAACTGATCCAAGAACAGATCATCAGGTTATTACCTCTTCATAAGTTAGTTAGAACTATATTGCACTGCAGGTGTATTAGGAGAAAGTGATTTCAACTTTTGACTGTCAAAGATGTTTTCTGTTGGGTTCTGGTTGCAGTTGATCTCATTTTGTTATTTCTTCTGTCCTGTTGGAATTTGTCTCATGTTATTGATTAATGTGCAGCCCATTAAGGACGGAGCTCTTGGAAATATATCAACTATTGCTTTTTGTGACACTGATTCTCCAATGCGGTATGTTGATGTTGGGATTCCTTCTAATAACAATGGAACACATAGCATTGGTTGTCTCTTTTGGCTATTAGCAAGGATGGTACTGCAGATGCGGTGTAACATCCCAAAAACTTAGAAATCTAAAATTATAACAAAAATAATAATCATAATAAAATTAAAATACTTATAATTGTATTTCGATAATATTGGTGATGAAAAGAGAATCTTTATAATAATAATAACAATAACTATTAATAAAATAATATTATAATATTAATGATATAATAATGGCACGATAATATGAACACTAGAAGAGAGATATAGAATTTGATATTAGAAGATATAATAATTGTTATTAATATAACAAGATAATAATAAAATTATTAGAAGATAAACTATATTATTAATGTTTCAATTAACCTTAATTGTTATAATGTAGTAGTTATTATATTACTAATATTAATATAATAATATCGGAACCGATTGGGATATGGAAAGAGATATGTTTTAGCATTTTAATTTAAAGATCATATTTCAAAATAGGAATGATAACATCACAAGAAATAGAGATAAGAGAGTAATATTAAATTTAGGATAATGTTTAAATATAAGATTCGAATTCGAATTTGAATGTAGATGGATAAGGAAAAGCTTAAGAGGCAAAAACTAAGGTTGTTGCTTGATGTTGGTTCTAAGCCTAATGACCTTGGTGCACTAAATTGCAAATATCTAGAGTTGTAGATATCCTATTGAGAGGATTCCACTCTCATTAGAAAGCTTATTTCCGGGGCTTCAGTTTGATAGGTCATATGATAGGGTTTGGATGAAAACTGCACCGTAACAAGAAGGGGAAATTTCACTCTGGTTTCCTCGCTCGAGCTGAGCTCGAGCGCAGCCTGAGCGCAGAAAAACAGAGAGCAATTCGAGGAAATTCAGCTCGAGCTGAGCTCGAGCGCAGCCTGAGCGAGAACTCGCGCTTGAGCTGCGCTCAAGCGAGGCTTGAGCGCAGGTCCGATTCATGGACGGTTTCAGTCAGTTCTTTCTTCCGTTTTTTCGTATTTTCAGAGAGAGAGAGAGAGGTTCTAGTGAGAGAAAGTCCCAGCAAAGGCCAAGAACGATTTCTACTCATCAAGAACGAGTCTTGCATCAATCTTTCCCCCATCAAGGCTCTCCGTTCTTCGTTCTTTCTCCGTTTTCTCGACTCACAGGTGGGTGGACTCTCACTTGTTTGTTCTGGATGATTGCCATTGCATGTTCCCTATTCTTTTTCCCCTTTCCTTCTATGAATTAGTGATATATGTATAGTATGAACATAAGAATTGTGAATATACTGACTATTGTATGTATTGAATTGACAAAACCTTAGGGTAGATGATTGGATGATTCTGTATGATGTTTTTATGAACCTTGAATATTTTATTATGAAATCATGGGCCTTTGGCCATCACAGTCATGAATTATGAATTAAGATATTACAGGGTTTATAGCCATCACAGAGCCTCCGGGCTATCACAGGGTCATTGACCGTCACAGGCCTTCGGGCAATCATGTTTAAGAAAGACGAGGTGATCTCATCTAACCCTCGGCCAAGGGGAAGATGGGGGATCCTCAATTATTAAAAATAATCAAGTAATGTGTCATTCATGTTCAAATAAGACTTAATCTCAGGTTTCCCTGGACGACGGTCCTTGGATTCTCAGGTCGAGCGCTCATCACAGTCACGTTATAGTGTAAAGACCCCGGGTGTCGGGTAACAACACCTCACAGTCATGCATTGCATCATAAACATTATTTCAATGATGATATATTATGTGTAATTCAGTTATTCATGATGCTCTAGATAGATATGTGTAATTGTGATGATTCTTGATTGTTTTCCCCACACCGCACACACTTGTTACGCTCACTGGGACGTAGTCTCATCCCACGATATGGGAATTATATTTCAGTTGTGCAGGATGAGTTTCAGGATCAAGATGAGAAGTAGAGGATACATGAAGTACCATAGATTAGACCTTTATTTCTCATTATCGTTATTGATTTGCTTAGAACTACCGTAGTCTTTTGTTTCGTTGTTTCCTAGGAAATTACTATGTTAATTTTGATGCATTGTATTGGAGCCTTGACGGCAACTTTGTTGGATTTTCTATGTTTTAACTATGTAAAGGGGAGCTTTGGTAATGGTTGGATTACACAAGCGATTATGTTTTATTTTGATACGCGAAATTGACGAATTAATTTTCTGATTTTGGAAATAGTGCTTCCAACAGGCATTATTTCTGAATTTAGAAATTAGGACGTTACATTTTGGTATCAGAGCAGTTCAATCCAATTGGACTGTGGTTAAGTTGCCCGTGACTCACTATGATCCCACTGTACCTCGTAGCCAGTATAGGGACTGATCACCCCTCTATTGGATGTGTTGTACACGGGATTATGGTTAGTGACGTAAATAGGATACCTTGTTAAAGGAGTTGGGACACTTCTCTAACAGGGTTAGAGCCACCTACATGATAGTCAGAGGGAGAGGGACATAGGTTTATTTTTCCAAGAGTAGGACCTCCACCTCAAGAGCTTTATGAGATGTCATTTAGTTTCCAAAGAAATTAAGGTACCCTTAGAAGGAAATGTAAAGTAGAAGTTTTTTTAGAGAGGTTTAGAGGGAACATGAGGAGTAGACTCCCTAGTAAGGGAGGATAGTGATGGTTGCTTGTAGTTACACCTTGAGTGTGTGACTTGTTTGATTAATCATGATGCTTGTTTTTGCTTGAATAATCATGATGCTTGTTGGGCTTGAATAATTGACTGATATGTCCGATTGTTTATGTTGTTGGAATGTGTTGCATGTGGAGATGATGGTAAATTTCTAGGATTGGAGTTTTTCCATGACAGGTAGAGGTTAGAAGAGAAGTGTGGGACTCATGGGAGGTTATAGGAACCTAACACCATTAGTGAAGGGGGAGTAACACTAGCTCTTGGTTAAGTGTTTACCCTCGGGTAGGTGTATCTTAAAGATAATTCGAGGAATTGAATTAGTGCCTTTAATCTCATATTCTTGCCTTCTTTCCTTATTTCCCTACTGGTGTGTGTTGGTGTTGAGTTTCTATTTCGATTCTAATCTCATTCTTAGTTGCCTAGTCATTATATGGATCAAATTAGATATCTAATTAGGCGGTCAGTGATTTTAATTTGATGGTGATTAGATTATTTAAGCCTTATGATCAGTAATTTGGTTTTAATATGCAAGAAGCGAGTGTAATCCTTTGTTCCCTAAAGTATTAGACTAGTACTCCTAGAATCCCTATCGGGTCATTAGATGCAACTATAGTACATTTATACCACATTCTCTCCCCTTTCTTTAAATCCCTGTTAGTGTAGGTTGACCCTGATGTTGATGGTTATCGGTAGTTGCACCTTGGTGACGTAATTTACTTGAGTAGGATGGATTGTTTGATTTACTTGACTGAATTTGAGTTTCTTGGATTTAGAATTTATCTAAATTAGGATAATTCAGATTCCCAGATAAGGTCTTATTTCCATTTGAAATAAAATGCTTTCAAGGATAGGATTTGTTATATAGATAGATAGATAGATAGATATAAAACAAAATTGTTAGGATCAAATTAGATGTAAATTGGAAGATTTTGAGAGTAGATTATCTTATGAATTTAATTTTAGAGGTAGCTAGAAATTTATGAAGTATAACTAAGATTCCAATAAAGGTAGTGATAATAGCAACTAATAAGCTACTTTATAACACTAGAGGATTCAGATGAAATAGATGTTGTAGGATAAATAAAAATGTTTGAAAAATACGATAAGGTTTGTTGGAAGTAGATAAAGTCGGGAAGGAAATAGTATCTATTATTTCATATATAGTTTTAGGAATTGTTAGCAGAAAATAGGAAGTTCAGAATAACACAGGGTAGATAATTATCAGAGAGATGTCATAGTATTTTAAAATATATCTTACCCCATCAAATATTGTAAAGATAAATAAATATTGTTAAAAAGTAAGAATAATGAAAATATGAAAAAAAAAATTAAGGATAAATTTTATAAAGTCATATAATTAAATAATAGGAATTTACTATCATAATCCCTTTATTAATTAAACTTATTTGAAATGATAACATTATCTAAATTTAGAGTAAAAACTATATATATTTGGTTGAGATTAGTTTTCTGAAAGTATTAGAATGAGTATAAAAAAAATAATAATAATAAAATAAAAGAAAGAAACCCTTAGAAATAAAAACAGTTTAAGTGTACAAATCTTCACATCTAATTAAAAACTGGGAAATAGGTGAAAGGAGAACTGTAAATGGATCTTTAGATCTTAGGATAAGATTGTAATGGTTTGGAGTTGTTTTCAATTGATAAAGGACATGAGGAAAATATTATATAAGAGATAAAATTACTTTCGAATATAAAAAAAAAAAATCTTTCTAGGGTGATGATAAATTATTAGAACCTAGGAAGATGGGATAACGTTTTGCACA